>CM026421.1:25042751-26242751 GCA_014871385.1 Ceratodon purpureus
TTCCATCACAATACCTCCCCATCACTATGCCATACCATCTTCATGCCATATCATCCCATACCATCATCATGCCATCACCATGCCATACGATCTTCATGCCATACCATCATCATACCATACCATCCCATATCATCATCATGCCATCACCATGCCATACGACCTTCATACCATACGATCTTCATGCCATACCATCCCATACCATCATCATGCCATACCATCCCATATCATCATCATGCCATCACCATTGCCATACCATACCATCATCGTGGGGGTTGGGGGGTTCTAAATGGACTGTTGAGGGCTTCGTTCTGTACCGAACGAGGTCTTTTGAATAACCAAAGTGTCATGTATGTCACAGAACACCCCGTTTGGAATCCACCAAGTTCACGGGCTTCATCTTGTATTCACATTGTTTGAAGGATTATTCTCTTTCTTATAAATATATATGTCAAATGACGTAGGTCATGTTCCAAACAAGGTCTATATTTTTTTCAATTTGACTTTGAACTTCTAGTTACGACCAACATTGATTCTTTGTATTTATTATTTTCGTCGTTCTATACTACATGTTCGGCACAGAACGGTCACAAACATGGGACCAAGTGTTGCTCCATGGTTTTTCAACAGAGTTGAAACTTACATAATCTTCAATTATTCATTTCTTATGAACTCTCTGGAAGAATTTATATAGTCTTGGTTATAGGTAAAAGGATTTAAAGAGTTATGGTTGTCAATTGAGAGGGAGGTTTAGCTAGGGTCCTATAAACGCAATTGTTCATGCATTCAAAAAAACCGAGGCCGCCAGTTATATTCAAAGTGGCTTGTATACAATGACTAAGAAATAATTTAGCAAGCAAATAATTGTTAGTTGATCGCCATTTTTGCAGATGTTTGTCGCAAATGTAGACCTTTATATGGAGATCCAAATTGTATGCGGATCCCTTATCGACATTCTTACTTCCTACCTAAGGTTGTAGCTCTTGGGACGATTTTTGCTATCCAGATGTCTCAAAGGTTTAATTCCAAATTGAACAATGTCTTGTAAGACTTAGTATATTTGTAGATTTCAAAGCACCCGAAACCGACTTAGAAGACGGAAACACTATAGATTTGTTGAACTTTGAATCATCAAGAGGTAGTTCTTAATTTTCACAGTATCATCAAGAGACTTTTAGAGCTTGAAATTGTACACTTATAAAATGTTTAATATTAATATCTCTAAAAATTTATGCATGATGAGAGCTATTGTTCATGTAGGAACTCACAATCATCTTGTTGTTAGTGGAGAGTGCAGTGAGGCATTGGATCTAATGTATGACGAGATCTTGATTCAGATGACCTATACATCAATAGTAATGGTCAGTGCAATTGGAATTACACTCGGTCGGAAATTGTTCTTTAATGATCTTGTTGATGTCAATGATAATGGAAGGAAACTCCTTGAGGCAAAGATGTCCCTTATTGACAAATGGGCAAAACTTAGTAATCCAAGTATATGCAAAATGATTGCAGGGGCGAGGCAACTCTGCGGCAAAGGATGATACATTGACAACATTTTGAAGCTGAAGAAGGCTTCAACATACAATTACATCCACGATAGCATCTTCCCAAGGCAAGGGGGTGATTTAGTATACTTGTTTAAGATGTCTACTTGAGGCGTCGCTATTAGTGTTGGTCTAATAAAGAAAATGCAATCCAGAGGGGACCTTGAGAATGAGTGAGTTAAGTTTGACCAGGAAAAAAAGTGAAGAAGTGAACAACCTTGAGAATTCATGTTTACGACCATGATTATTGCAATTTTGTAACATATAGTTAGAGACACAAGAAGCGCAATAACAAATGTGGCTCTCTAGTGTCAGCCCATTGATACTAAATAATTTGGAAAAGCATAGGGTCACAAATGTAAACGTGAAGGGCTTCATGGCAGATTTTGCCCAAGCACACTTCAATGTCATGATATTTATATTTGGCTTAAAGAATCCTAAAGTGCTCATGAATAGCAAAGAGTGTACATTTCCATTGGACTATAACACTATATTGGTATGCGAAGAATCTCATGAAGCTAGAATTCCAACCTATCTACTTGTAATTGTGCCATGACTATTGGACATCTCAAACCAAAACCAATGTTGATACTGCTTTGGTTGCCACTAAAGCATCTGGTCTTGCCTCTAATAGCTCTTTAAAAAAGCTCCACAACTGGATATATTTTTGGCATTTTTGTTATCATCAATAGAGCTCCCACATTTCTGAGGTTCAAGTTGAAACTCTAAATAGTGCTTTGTTTTCATATTTGGATTATGATCCATTTAGAAGAGGGTGTTCTATACAGAATGCCCTCAACCTTTTCAATTTTGGGGCTCCAATATTTGATCACCAAAGGATGTTCTGTGCAGAACACCCTCGACCTTGTCAATTTTTGGGCCCCAATTTTGAATCGCCAAAGTGTGTTCTGTATAGAACATCCTCTTTGCATGCATTTAGTTTCCGTCGTCCATGTTTGTGTATTTGGAGTAGCTTCTAGCATAAATATTTTGTCTTCTTTTGGATTTGAAATGTTTTTGATCTACACCCTTGATTGGCACAGAACAACGTACATGCTTCCATTTGAAATCATACTTTTACATTTTACCTTCTCTTTAAAGTACCATCTAATTTTCAAGCCATTTCCAGTTTGTTTGTATATTGTGATATTAACATTAATTCTATTAGCTTTGATGCAATTTCCTTCATTTAAAGGAGAGGCTTCTATTGCCAACGTGCAATTTACTAGAGACAATACATAACAAATGGTTGTAAACGTCCGAAAACAATATTGTGGATCTTTAGAATGCATCAATTGATAACTACTACAATCATGCATTGCAGTCTACGTAGAATCACAACTACTTGTCAGGTTGTTCTGTACAAAACAAGGTGTTTGTTCTCTACTTACTAGTCTTCAAAGGGCATCTTGGCGTACAACACTTACATAGAATGTGTTGACACTTTGTTTGGCTACTCAAAATGGTAATCTTGTTAATGTGGCTCACTTTGTTGGTCAGTTTTGGATGAGGCAAGTTTGAACTCAATGTTGCCTCATCTTGAAGGTGTAAACGTACTTGGATCATCAAAGAGGAAATTAGACTTGGCCTCTGAAAGATGATGATGATGATCCTTGTAGTTATGATAGAGTGAATTATATTCTTCCCAAGTTAGGGAAATAGATGATTCCTGAACAAAGCCATTTGTTGAAACAACATTCCAAGACAAGGAGTCTTTTACCCACTATAGGCTTTGTAGAAAGAGTTGTGGTTACTCGCAATGGCCTACATGTTTGTAAGACTCCTTATCATAATCCTTTAGATTCGCGCATTGAACGGATTTCAGCTCAGTCCAAAAAAAAATGGAGATTCTGTAACGGTAAAGGCAAGATATGCAATGCTTGAATGACAAAGTATTGTAGAGCTTCCGATGCACCAACATTCATAGGGCTTCAAAAGAAGTTTAAATCTCAAGATACGAAGCAAAAGAAATTTTAGTTTTGTCCCTCCAAACTAAACACTTGCGTCATGGGGAGTTTATCCAAGTATGTTTTGTATTATCCTATTGTTTCTAATGTTTAGCCTGTAAAGCTTGGGACAAATTTATCACAAACAGAGGTGGACGGATTGGGATCTACATGTTTTATGCTTAAGGAGGAATTCTAAATCCCCTCCTCCCCCTTCTTCAAAGAGAACGTTGACAACAAGGATGACGCCCAACCTAAGGAAATGGAAAAACAATAACCTTGCAATGCCTTTCATTAGAACAATCCCTTCTCCAATCCATCCAAGCCCCTTGATGTTCCAACACCTCCAAAGTCATCATAAGACTATTATCCAACAATTAGAGATGGTAAGAAATTCAAGAATGTCGTTGAATCTTCCCTTGAACATATTGCCAAATTCATCAAATCAAAGTCCATCGGATGCTCTCTGGTAAAATATGTCAAGGTTTCGTATCTAGGCTATGGAATTGTTGGCATGTATCCGATAGATGTGATTAGGTGGCCTAATTTCTTTTTAGATTCAAAAAAACTTTTATATTGAAAGTTTTTAAAGGATGGATAACATAGTGGCAGAATGTCTAAGATAGTCATACATATGTTTCATTTTTCATTCCAATATTCATTGACAATTATTGTGAATTGGATTTGATTGGATTTATGCCAATTAGAAAAACATCTTTTCATTATTTACTGTGAGACTTTTATAATCTTTGTCTTATTTGATATCCTATATATGCATGACTTACACCTTCTATATGTACATTTGAAAACCACACGCTTGATACAATGGATGTAAATCATCCAAGATAGGTTTTCTGTTACCATTAAAGCAAATTTTCATTAAGTCGTCTTTACTATAATTAAAAAAATGTCATGAGCCATGAGCGTAAAAAGTACGCTAATGGCTTACGGCTCATTGCTCACAGCTCATGTCATAGCCTCCCTCGTTAAGGGATAGCTAAATATCTCTTCAAATGATTTATCCTATTTCGTTTTTCTACCCAAAGGGTTATCCCAAAAAAATATTTACTTGTTTTGGGATAATATTTGGTGCTATGGTAATATTGTCATTGTCAAGTTTGGCGTTCATTAGTTTTGTGTCATTACTTTGTTGGTTGAGACCCTATAATTGCAAGTGGAAGTTAACCTTGATGTATTACTGGTATATGTAGCTTTCATTCAAACCCATCAGATGCCAGAGAAAGGGTCCTGGAAGGAATGTCATGAAACTGGCAGAGAAAATCAGTAGAATTGAGCTTTGATATCTTGAAACCTTTCCTGCTCAGAATTGTCCACCAACCAATTCTCAGGCAAGTCATGCCATGGCTGCAAACGCTTCACCGAGCCATTGCAACGACCACCACTGAATGATGCAAGAGTGCTTTCCACTCTCCATCAAGAATCAAGACGTGCGTGATCCACGCCTAATTCCTGACCAGTAAGGCTGATTCTACACAAAGTGCAGATATGTGGAAGCCACCGGAATTTACTTCAACTCATCAACTTTGGATCTCATCCCAACTCAGATCAAACAGGCACAAATCTGGCAAGCACCTGGTAAATAGTACTTCTGCTGCGCTTGAGCTTGGAACATAATCACGAACCAATCACAATTTAGTTACACAAAACTTCGTGGTAGGAAAACAATGCTCCCCTGCCATATTCTACTGCCTCATAGTCATGAGATGATATCTATATTGGTACATCTCAACTTGCGACAAAGAGCTAACTTAGGATCCTGCAGCTACATCTATTCAACATTTTTGTGTTCTACAATGACATCAGTCCTTGCTGGACTTTGCCCTTTTCCCCTTACCCTTCCGAACCTTCCCCACAGGAGCCTCGTCCCGATCTATAATGTCCTCGTACTCCTGAAAACTTGCAAACGGTGACTTCGATTTTCCCTTCTTCCCGAGGGGAACCTCCACAGCATCTGCTTGCTTTTTCTTCTTCTTGGGTTTCTCTTCTCTAGTCGGTTTACTTTTCTTAACGGCTTTGTCGCTAGTTGCTGGTGTCTTTTTCTTACTGGGCTCAGGTTCCTCGTCTGATGGTAGATCGCCCACTTCTATGCTTCCGTCACTATCATCGTCTTCAGGTTCACTTTCAGGGTATTCTCCCAAATCAAAAGCATCTACGCTGCCATATGAATCGTCGGAGTCGTCGTCATCCGCAGCCTCTATCATACTACCCTTCCTACTTTTCTTCTTTGGTGAGGCATCAGAATCATCCTCGTCCAACTCCAACTCCTCATCCTCCTCATCATCTTCCATGTCAAAAGTATGTTCCATTTTGTCATAGTCAAACTCTCCTTCGCTCTCGTCTCCCTCTTCGTCATCAGGCTCATCTTCTCCTACTACTCCCATTTCCTGGCCTTCGTCCCGCTCCAATAAAGCATCTACCTCATCGTCGTCACTATCATCGCCATCCCTTCCATCCACATCATCTAGTCCTGTTATATCATCATCCTCATCATCCTTCCTGTGTTTCGCCTTCTTCACCTTGCGCTTGCTGACCTTCATTTGGTAAAATTTGTGGAAGACTAGGTCATCAGGAGCAACTTCATTTTCATCCAGAGCCAAAAGCTCTTCTCCAACAAGCCGCTTGACAACCTATTGACAGGATAACACACTTGAAGTTAATTACCATGTCAAAGTGTATAACTTCGACCATTATCCAATATAACATCAGAACTGTAAGTGCGAAGAGATGCGATGGTGTACCGTTTTATCTGTTCCAGCCATTGGCATGCTTCCATCTTCCTTCTGCTTTCTGGCTTTTGGCTTCTTCTCAGCAAATCGATCCAGAAATGCACCAAGAACAAGATCACGCAACGGGTCGCCAGAATACACCACATTGGCACCTGACAGCAGCGTCCTAGCCATACTAGCCACTGATGGATGCATGTGACTTGCAAGTGCCGTAAGCTCCCACCAGCACGCCTTATCAGCATTGCTACAAAGTGAACAAGCACAGTGATAAGTCAAAGTCGGCAATCAGCAGACTACATGACCTGGAGCTGGCCCTTATGTACTAAGTTTTTTATACAACTCCGATGAAGACAATAACGTTAAACAATCTAACTCAAGGAGATGATGGAGACAATGACGTTTATCTAAGATAAAATAAGAAAAGACTAACCAAACACGCAGGCTTCGCCAAAAGCGAAGACTAATAAGAAATGTTCTGTTCAGACAAAGAATTATATTTTTAAATACCGTAAAGTCCCATCTGCCTTACCAGTATGAAGGGTCTCGATGTTTAGGATCGTAGTAGCCCTCAACTGGCCAAGTCTTCTCTCCTGGATCTTCAGCGGGATTTTGAACAGAAGGATCTGTCAAAGGTTGACTCACTTCCTTCCCAGCTATAGATGTTTTCAGTCTCGCAACCTTGCTTCCCTTCCGAACTGTTTTTCTCGTGTCGCCTTCTTCATCAGAGCTCGTATCTCTTCCATCATCCTCTAAATCCGGGATGGAACCGTGAACCATATCATCGTCTCCTATCTCAGCGTCAGAATCGCTCCCGCTGATGTCCTCAGGCGAGTCATTTGTTTCTGAATTGGGTTCAGCAGTTACATCAATAGCTTTATCACTTGAATCTTCGTCCGGAACATCCACAAAGTGCTCTATTTCATCATCTTTACTTTCGGGTTGAAGAATTCCATCCCTGGCAAACCACATAATGCGTAGAGTCAGCGATAAATAGGGATACCTACACTAACCTTCACATGGACGACACATGGTAACATTGCCAGCAAGAGAATTTCTGAAGGCATTTTGTTATCAAAGGCTGTTCAAAAACTAAGATATGAACAAATGATACTAACAAATAAAACGGATAAAAATCCCCGCGTACATAGTCAGACAAGCATAATACTTCAAAATCAGCAAAAGTAAATATAAGTAGAATAACATGTTTGTTCAACTTCAAATTTTCTAGTAAAAAGATAGTGTCAATGGTGTAACTCACCAGAGGCTTGGCCTTGCTTTCAAGACTTCAGAGAGAACTAAAAGACATCCACAGGCAAAATTTGGAGGCTGATGCAGCGCCACCTGATGTTACAGCGGATTTAAGTTAGTGACGGTGAGGTAAGAAGCTGGAATCAACATTAACTACTATATGATAGTCAAACATATACTGCCAAAGAGAGCAAGTGTGATAATACGCGTGGAAATGGATTGTTATATTAACAAAACATAAATCACCTGCGTTAGTCGCTTCGCAAATGCAGCCATGCGCCTCAGGTCGATATCTTCCTTAAGCGCCTTGAAGAGAAGATTCAGGAACATTTCAGCCTGCAAGTACCGCACTCGATTCAAATTGCTTTACCAATGTAATTAAGTAATAAAAAGCTGATCACGTAGGAACAAATCAACCTTGTATTGTTAATACCCTCATTCAGCGAGAGGCTGCTAAAATAGATAGTGATAGCAACAAAGTATCCAGCAAATCTACTATTATTACACGCTTGAGTAAGAAAACTATCTATGAGATGTTCTCCAGGCATTATTCAAATTGGAGTTCATCAAGTGTTAAGTCTGTACCTTATTTGACGTGGTAAGACTCGGTGAGAGCAAAACTGAGTAGAGAGCCCGGTAGAAGCGTTCACTAACAGCTTGGTTCTTTAGTAATAATTGGTGCAAAAGCATGAGGGCTTGCACAGCAACATTAAAGTTGTCCGAATGTACCTGCATACGTACTTTGAAAATCAGAACAAAATAAGACTGGGCTGCCAACAATAGAATTATAAAAAACAATCTCTGCAGACTGTATCACCAAACTTCAAATTCAAGGACACTAAAAAGTCCTCACCAAGCGGAACAGAACAGGAGTGTGTTCCTCAATAACAGAATTAACGTCGTCTGTTGCCACATATGGAAAAGCTCTGTTGACACCCTTCACAATCCCCAGATTTGCTTTTTTAATACTTGCATAAAAAGCAAGGCGAAGGCCCCATTCAAGTTAAGTTATCAACCAAATGGAAATTGCAATGCACTGAGCAACTAGAACGTCTAGGGACTTCAACTGAAAAGCATAAGAGTGCAACAAAAGAACCATATCATCACCAAATATCAAACATGATACACAGTATGACTGCAGGATTGACCAACTTACTGTCAATAACGCAGATAGCAGCCTAGTATCAATTTCCCCAGCTACAGGAACATCACTATCTTGCTTTCCCTTTGCTCCAGGTTTCCTTTTCCTTTTATCATGTTTAGACCCCTTTTTCTTTCCCTTCTGATTGGGATCTTCCTTTGTATCTCCAAGAGTCACTGTCTGCAACAATTCTTAGATGTAAGCAATTGACCTTAAAATCGACCGCTACTCAACCCTGAGATCGATGGTACAGACACAAGGACTTCAAGGCAGCTCATCGTGGTAAAACGTTCCAGAAAGGCAAAGACAAAGTGTAGAATTTAGGTTACGATACTTACTTTAAACAGAGCAAAATACAAATTGATCAGCTGCTTGGCAACCTTGGGTCCATCACCTCTATTGACGAGGAGTATTTGATTCAAAAACACTGCCTGCGAACATAAATTATTACTAAAAACGCGTACAGTTTTGACACAGACGATTTACATGCAATCAATACAAAATCTCAAACTGACTTTAAATCATACTAGGATCTCTTCGTAACATTCTCTGGCCACTGTACGATGAATTTAAGGCAAACAGAAGAAAACTGTCGATAGGATGGAAATTCTGACATGCTCCAATCCACATTCACGAGGTAACAGTTGCAATCCTAGCACTTCCATAGACCTACTATATTTAAGTATTTCAATTAGTCACAAGCAGGTTATCAATAGGTATGCTAACAAATCCGTTGAACTAAACGCATTACAAAATTAGCATTGATGGTGATTGATAAAAAATCTTCACAAAAGTCCATCTTCAGAGAGAAAATTCAACATGTGCTAAAATATCAAGAGGAGTTATTACCGCATAATATCTAGCACGATTTCCAACATGTGGTCGGAACAGGAAGGACTCCACCTCCTCCACAACAACTGTCTGATAAACACAACATACCAAATCAAGTCAGTCGATTCCTAGCACACAAGATGTAAGTTGATTCAAGTAGGATTTCGCTGTGTCTGGACGTAAGCCACTTGGCAGAACAAGTCGACGAAATTATGAACCACGGACAAGACCTGCTCTCATTTAAACTACTTCCGAGTTTATGATGCGGTACGCTTCAATTAAAACATGTATAAAGCACGAAAATTAGCATGTTATCTTCATGAGTTATACCTTCATGACAGGATGAGCTGTCAGAAGACAAGAGAGCAAATAACTTGCATTAGAGGCCACCTTCCTCTCTGGGTCACCCAGCTGCAAAAAGCAAGTACATCTATCGTCAGTAATACGTCCAACCGTAAGAAACATTTTTTATCAACTACTACCCTACACAACGTTCGTACACTCATAGGTAAACACCGAGTAATTCCATCTTATATTAGCAACTTTCCACACCTTATTCACGAGTGTTGACAGAAGGCGGCGTTCTTGCTCTGGTTTCGTCTTCAGGAGATCAAATACAGTCTGAAGGCAAGGAAATACAGTAATTTGAATAAGAAAAGAAGCGACACAATTTGTAAGAACAGACTCAAGGACACAAACTAGGTGAAATTACATCATGCAAACATAGTAAAACTAACGGATTTGAACAATAGAACAATTAGAAGAACCGGTACCCTCTCGTGACAAAGACCAAAGATAATGTTTGTCAGAAGGGATGCAAAGTAAGTATTTTATCGATCCAGACATCCCATTCTTTCATAATGACCGCCTAGTACCCTACCACATGCACTGACCTTAAGCGACTTCTCTTTCAGAAATGGTAGCTTGTCCTTAGTGGCCTCCTCAAGAGCAACAACAAATCGTTCATACCTGTAACAAACCACTCAGTATCAGGATCTTCTACGCACCTACATCTTTACTCGAGGAATGGGGAAGCAAAATGACAAATGCTTCTCCGTAATTTGGTTCCATGTACCGATTCATGTGGTCATTAAATCTCGGAGTGCCCAGTTCTCATGAGCAGCAAAACCTGGGGTCACGCATCAAGTAAGCAAGATAGAAGCCGAGACTAGTACCTTCGCTTAAGGCAGTCCTCAAAGTACCAGTAAAGAAGCAGTGCTGAACCCTCTTTAGAATCCGCAAGACTTGATAGTGGCTGCTGATTGAGATACTTCAGCTTTCGATCTGGTAATAAACTGTTGATGACATTTTTCCACGTACAAAGCTGTTAGTGTTATCCGCCACCACATCTTAGCATGCAGAAGTCAGCGGAGATATAACAGAGCCGTAACGTAACCCCATCTATTCAAGCAAAAGAAACTTTAAGAAATTATGCTGCCATGGAATGTCACAGGTAGACGTAGGAAATCTTGTCTTATACTACTCTGTCTCTGAAGATCCAATGCTCTGATACTGAACCAGGAAACTGACTATGATGCTTCATCCACGGTGGATTGATCTGAAAAATCTCAAGATACACCAACGAGAAAGTGAAGGAAAATCTCACCTTCTCAAAAACAATTCTCTCAAGGCTTCAATGCCTATCGCCGCATGCCTCTTCCCTCCTTTGGATGTCACCATACCTGAATAAGACACCGCCTCAGTAATCGTCGCAACAATTACAGCTATTTAAGTAACTTCTGCAGCTTAACTTGAAAATGGACCCATCGGGTCAATCTCCGAATTGCCCAGAAAATTAATCAAAACATCAATGCCAAATGCTGAATGCCCGTCCGATTCATAATTTGCAAAATAGAAAGCAGATGTGTAGGACCACTCAGAAACGCGACCAAAATCCTGCCCAACCCCAAAATACAATCAAACCCTACCAATAAGTGCATCCAGCGTGCGAAGGTTGAGCATGGGATTATCCTGCAGCATGACTGTCATAGCTGCAACTTTATCTGACGACGTTCCGGACCTTCGCGCAGTCATCAACCATCTCGTGTCACTATCTTTCGACCGAGACTTCTCATAATCTGCCACAGCCTTCTCCATCAATTGCTCAGCCTCCTTCCGTTTACCAGCAAAAAACTCCTCTCCCACGCCAGTAGCCACACCCTTCTCAGCTTTCGCTTTAGGGTTCGCTGCAGCAGCTGCAACCCCCTCATACCACAGGGCAGCACTCTGGAACGACTTCGCCAGCGACCTATCCAACGCCACGATCTTCTTACTAACAACAGGAACATCATTCCCAGACTCCCCTTCCTTTCCTGTAATCCGCTCCTTCTTCGCACTCCTCTCATTCCCTCCATCACTCTGCAACGACCTCTTCTTCCCCTTCTTACTATCCCCAAAGCTTAACCCCACATCCTCCCCACCCGCATTCCCCTTCCCCTTCCCTTTCACCTCCAAATTCACACCCTTCTTCGGCGACTTCTCGACCTTCTTCGGCGACTTCTCAACCTTCTTCGGCGACTTCTCAGCCTTCTTCACGCTCCCATCCACCTTCTCCCCACCTTTCCCCTTCTTCCCCTTCTTCTCCCCAAGCTTCCCCGTCTTCCGGAAATCCGAATCATCGAACCCCGCTCCAAAACCTCCACCGCTAGCAAGCCCGAGCTGAGCAGCGAACGACGCAACGTCGGCCTGAATTCCCTCCAGGTCAGTGCTCTCCTTCACCTTCTTCCCCTTGGCCTTGCTCTGCGGAGCCTCCACCTCCGCCATTGCGAATGCCACCAAAATTAATCAGCAAGTGCCCCTCTGCACATCCAACCGGGGTCAAATTCAGGTCCTGTGAGTGAACTCCACCAAATGCAACATGGAATTGCGTCACGCTCCTGCCATGGCCATGATCCGTGATCGAAATCCAAGCTCTCTGTCTCTCTTTCTGTGTCTGTGCTAAAACCCTAAACCCTAGAGCTCAGGTTCTGCTTCTCCCTCCCAAGCCCTAATTCCTTTCCATCTCTCTGCACCTTGTTGCCGGGGGTTGTATCTCCTGGGCCTGTGTCCGTGGACCTGGACGCCATGTTCCGGCTCGCCGTGCCCGGTACCGTAACACCATAGCAGGTTCGGTCCTCTGCAAACGAATGCTTTTTTTCTTTAAAAAATGAAGGTTTATCTTAGAAATTGAATTTCTCAAAATAAAATTAGCCAAAAATCAGTAAAAACGACCTTACATGGCTTAGAAATAACAAAATGCTAATTATTCTATTTTTATTTTTATATCTTTATAATTTTCTATTTTTTTTGTTTTTTATATTTAGAATTATGTAAGAACGAATTTACTATGGTGTTACGATATATAATGTGGGATACTCTATCAACGCCAACACTAGCAAGCCTAAACAATAAACCTCGCCCTTGTCTTAAACGAGAAGTTTGTGCGCCCATCCGCGCTCAACGTCGAGGTTATCTCACAATTTTTATATTCTAAGTCAAAAATACATGACCACCCTTCTAATTCGCAGATTTGCAGAGAGCTCCGAGAGAGGTGGAGAGCTCTCAAAGATTAGGGTTACAAATGGTATAGAGAGTGTCTACGCTTTATATATCTGGCCTCCCGGTATAATGACAAGGTGGGCCCTCCCCTTCGTCTTCCTCCCCTCATCCCCTTCCTAATTCTTTTTTATGAAGTTTAGAGCTCATTTTTGAAAAAAAATATATTTTCAATGGATTCTTGGACTCTGAATTAATCTAGAGACCTATCTAATTATTTTGAGTTAATTTGCAATTTTGGTTTATTTTTATTTTTATTTTTATTTTTTTCATTAGCATACAAATTATAAAGGGCTTTTTGCCCTCTCCAATAAAAGAGTGGTTGGAGGGCCCTCGTCATTAACCCCTAAAGGACAATCTGCCACATTTGGGCTTTTTTGGAATTTGGGCATGTACCTATGAATGCAATTTATATTAGGATTTTCTGAAATTTTTATTCAAGGTGGGCCGTTCAGAGATCTTCGTGTGGGTATTTTTATTTTTCAATTCTGACATCGGGATCAAAAGTTATGAAGGTTTAAGTGTCAAACGCTGCTCGTTGGGCAGCTGCTGAATTTTTCTAAGCCACTGTGAATGCAGCAAAGTCTGCCCAAAACTGCCCAAAACTGCCCAAAATCGCCCAAAGACGAAAATTTGAAATTCCACCAAAAATTGAGATTTTGATATTTTTCAAAAATAAAAATTTCTATGTATAGAGAAGGCAGTAGAGCATGTTCCCACCGTTCGGATTTTTAATCCAAATTTTTTTCATATGCTATTTTTATTGTCCAAAAACGGCCTTTGTTTGTGAATTTCAGCATACCCCCTAGCAGAAAATGATTTTTTTGGCAAGTTTCTACAACCTTTTTGGATATAATTTTCTACATACAATTATCAAACTCAGTCTTCTTTGACGTGCATCAAAACCCCCAAAATCCATAATGCAAAAAATTGGTTTTTTGGGCCTTCAAAACTTTATTGTCCCATTTTTTTGCAGGGGAAAAAAACTTGTTTTTCTACTTTGAACGTTACGATCTTGTAATTGGTGAAGAATGAGTGTGTGAGATTTGGTGGACATGTAGACATAGAAGTTAGCTACAAGATCTTACGGTTAGATGTACTAAAAAAAACCCCAAGTTTGCGAAATCCACCTTGCTTTGAAGAGGGGCTGTTTTGAGGCAGTTTTGATGAAAAATACCCTAAGAACTTTAGGGGTTAAGACGAGGGCGAGGTTTATTGCTAGGGCACTAGTAAACTTTTGTACAAGGCGAGCCCCGAGCAGAGGGCTCACTCGCTAGAAGGTGACCTAAGACAAAAAGGCAAGGCCAAAGCCCGGCCTATGATTCAAGGCGACCTTCCAGCCCGTGCACCCCTCCTCTTGGCACTCTACCGTCATAATACCTGACAATATATAGATTATTAAATCGATGTATCATATTATAATATATTATATTACCAAATCTAGGGCACTAGATTTGAGATATCCTTATCTATTGTGTAGATATCTTAAATCTAGGAATCTGCTAATTTTATTTGACATCATCAGATAATATTCTCTCATCATTAGTGGAAATACCAGGATCCGGAGCAACCTTGTTCGTGGAGATGGAGCGGCCATGTTCTTGAAAGCTAGAGCGGGCCCCCGAGATGATTAGTACTACTGGCTATTAGCTTATTAGTAGTTAGAGTTTATGTCTATATAGTGTCCATCCTCAGAAATGGAGAGTAGTAGTGTCTCGGTATCCCTTTGTACCGTGGGCCTAGGATCACTAGCACTACGAACGAACACTTTATTCACGCTAGCCCCTTGATCGAGATTGCAGTTTTTATTTATTTATTTATTTGGAAATACCATGAATGCCCCCTCCACCATTCGATATAAGTTTTTTGTCCAACTCTATAATTTAGATTAAAAAATCTATTTTTTTCGTCCAACTCCAGAATTGTGATAAAGAAACTCTGTTTTTTTCGTTCATTTCTAGAATTGTGATAAAAAAACTCTACTAAGCTAAAAGCACTATATTAATGTATCTTTTATTGATTGGCCTCCAATGAATACATCAAAGCCCTTTGGAAGGATACATCAAAGCCCTTTGGAAAGATACATCAAAGCCCTTTAGAAGGATACATCAAAGCCCTTTGGAAGGATACAATGTCCAATATCTTCAAGTTGTTAGTGGCTAGTTATGTAGTAGCATAGTCTATCAAAATAGTGTCCATCCTCGGAAGGGAAGAGTAGTATTGTCTCAAATTCCCCTTGTCTGGTGGGCATTGAGCCATTAGCATTACAAACGCACACTTTATTCACACCAACCCCTTACAAAGGGATCAAAGTTTCTATCTATCCCTCTCCTTTATTGGTTAATGAGTTGTTTGTAGAATTTTAAAATTTGTATTTTTTCACTCACGCAGAACGTGAAGCTTGTGGCTTTCTGCATCACGTAGTCAAACACTTATGCATCAAGTATCTACAATTATTTCCAAAAAATTGAAGTGTTGCATCAAAATGATCAATAATGTAAAGTGGAACCAATTGGACATTGACTAATTTTGGACAAATTACACAACTATCATTGCTCTTAATGCTCTTTAGTCTTGGTTGAAAAATAAATTACTTCATACTGAGATTGTTGTTTGAACTAAGCTAATTACCTAGTATTAATGCCTAAATTTTCTTAAAAACAAAAACGGTCCTCAGACATTTTGGGCAGCTTAGGTTTTTGGATTCAAATTCATATTTATGACTAAGATTTTTATTGAGTGCTCCCTATACTACAAGGTATGTGTGCAAAAAATTGCAAAGTCAAATTCCAATTTTCAGAGTTTTTTAACGCAAATTTTAATTTTCAAGGTTTAGGTGGGCATCAAAAAGAAAATTTATGTTGAATATTTGCATGGTGCCAACACTCAAACTACTATTTGAATTGGCAGTGGAACTGCAGTCTACAATCTGTTTTAGCCATGCGGGTATGGCCGCGTAGTGATAGTAGGAGGGTGCGCAGCCTGGTGTTAGTGCGTGGGAGGTTGGGATTTGTTATTTTGCTGGAGGAGGTCAGTGGCTGGTTTGGGAAGGTTGGGTTGGCGCGAGGCTATCCGCTCTTGCGGCTGGTGGTACGCATCGTTTCGTGTCATGATTTACCACTTTTGCTGATTTTGCTGAATTACTAGCTTTCTTTGCTCTCTTGAGGGTTTTGTCTTTGTCTTCATGTAAATTTGTTGAGATGTGAAGCACATGTTGTGTCGACGTTCTTTTGTGAAATTATTTGAGTTCGCTTTTATATTTTAGAGATGTGGTTGCTCGTTTGTTCGTTGTCTTCGATGTCGTTACCAAAACTCTATGTGCTGAGCTTTTGAAAATTTGTTGAGTGGTCTGGTGTTTTCAGCAGAAATTGAGCAGCATGTGATCACCTGCCGACAATTGTTCCTCAGTTGAAGGAGCTGTAGGTCAATGGTCATGCTAAAGAATTTGCTTGATTGATGTTGTTTTGGATTGTTGTTGGCTACAAGTGAGGAGTATATTGTAGCTCATTAGTCTCGTAGCGCAACATAAAAACACGCTTGATCATGTCGTGCTTAAAAATTTCTTGACTTCGAGTGAAGAGTAAGATCTATTGTTGATCATTAAATATGCCTGTAGTAACTTCGATCATGTTGTTTTTCGATAGTTTTTGGCTTCAAGTTAGGAGTATGTTGTTGCTCAATGGTTGTTATTTTGTAAAAATTTAGTAATTTTTTAAAAATAAAGTGAATCTAATGATATCTAAATTATATGTCATTGGGTTCACTTTATTACTTCTTTAATTACTATAGGATTTGAGCCAATGACTCTCGCCGTATGAAAGCAATACTTTAAACCACTGAGTTAAGTAGGCTAGCTATTCTTTGTCATATAAGCAACATTTTTCTAAATAAAAAATAGAATCATTATTTTATTTTATTTAAATAAATTGCCTTGATAAAAAAGAAATTATGTGAACATCTTATTAATTAAAAATATTAATAGGGCTATAGCTCAACGGTAGAGCACCTCGTTTACACGTGCGCCAATGCTTTTAAAGCATTTATTGAGTTATTTGATTCACAATAATTTTTGTTTTGTGAAACAGCTTGTCTTACTTTTATAATAAACACAAAAAAACAATAGCATGACCAAAAACTAAAATTAAATTTAGAAAAAAATTAAATTTAGAAAAAAATTAATTTTATCTTTTGGTTGGTATGACAAACTCAAAAATTACTCAATGCTAAGCATGATGAGACTAATACGAGGACTTCAAGATATTCTATTTTTACTTAATATATAAACTTTAGGGTATATAAAGTTTAAAGGTTTATAAGTAATAGAAATTTATTTTGAGTAAATCCGTGCTAAATTAAGCAAACCTACGTCAACATTAATTTATTTTTTTACTTTGAGATCGCTTTAAAAAACTTTTTAAGCACACGGAGCTATCTTATTATTTTAACAAAAAAAGGATAGCAAACTAACTAAGATTTTTATTATTAGTTTATGAAAGAGCCCAATGCAAAAAAAATGCATGTTGGGTTCCCGAAAGAGTTACAATTAAATTAAAAAATTAACTATTATCCTTTTATAAAGGTATTAACTATTAGCACTAACCATTAGCTATTTGCACGCGGGAGTTGATCAGCGTGGTTGTTTTTTATTGGAGCAATCCAGAAAATGGGAGAAGCGGAAGCAGATACATAAATTGTTGTGGTGCTGATCCTCTTTTTCATGATAATTTGTCGTCTTGGGTAATGACGTGTTTTAGTTAGAATTGGAAGAAGAGGAAGGGCCCGGGGGTTTATATATTCTTGTAGCGCTTTGTTCAAGCTGTTCAGATGAATTCAACGTTCTTGCATCTCTTGGGAAATGAAATACATGAAAAAATTACTGCTGTATTGATATCTTGATGTATTTATGATATTTAAAGATATTGTTTGTGATTATGGTTCTGCTGCAAACGGGAGCGGTGATGCCCAACGAGCATCATCGTTCATGGCTAGTGGCGTTTATGGCGTTGTTTTGGGGATTGGCGCAGTTAGTTTTTCTTTTCAGTGGCGCTATTGCTGATGTTAGCGAGAGGGCTGGGCACTTCGGTTGCATCGTGGTGGGGCGGAAGCAGAAGCTTCACATGGTAAGGATTTCTCATGTTCTTTGTTCTCAACATCAACTGTGGATTATAGATCAAACAACATAGAGGCTAACTTGATCACACAATCGTTTCAAACTTCATAGATGTAAAATGAACAGACGAGGCAGAAAGCAAACTTTAAGAATTTCAGAATAATTAAGATAGAAGGTGTGATGATGCCTTGTCTGACCTTAATCCATCCGTTTTTTAATCTTCAAAAAAGGAAGTAACACATCCACCAATTGTGTTGCCTCCTGCTTGTCTTTGACGTAATGACTAAACCAACTTAGTATCCTAAGCTCGCATTTCACCGTAAATGCTGACTTATTGCCCCTGGTTGCATAGTTAATTGTAGTATTAGCTAGTATAATGCGGAAGTAGCTTAAAGTCACACTGATCGCTATAGCACATAATAGAACGTGCTTGAACAACAAGTAAATTAACAATAACAGCGTAGATAACCAATTGAACTCTGATGTTACAGCATAATCCCCAAAACTTCATAATTGCATGTTGCTTACTTGATTTTCTCGAGTTCGATTGTCAAGAGATAGTGGACTCTGGTTAGCAAAACCCCGAGATGCGGTAGTAGCACTGTTCTCACTATTTCTTTCCCATCTTTATCACCGTCATGTTCAAGATTCAGAATATTCTCCACAAAGCTAACAACTGCTGCTATGACGGCATGTGTAGCTATCTTATAACTAAATACTGCAACAAGGTTTGGCACAATGGAAGTGTTCCGAGTAAGCAATGGTGCCAGAATAAGACTTTTCTCCATTGCTAGAAGGCAGGAGAACACAGCTCTTGGAGCAGTGCTTGAGTGATTCTCGGCAACAAAGTTTTAAATAGATGGCGATATCGGCTGAAAGAAGATATTTCAATAGACTTTGATTCATATTTTTGCTTGCAGATGGAGACGAAAGACAGCCGAGGGGTACTTTATGTGGTCCGAGAGGGCCAAAGAGGTTAGACAATAGTTTTTCTAACTTCTACGCTGTCTACAACTGCACATGTGATGTACCCTACACCATGTGTCGTTTATTTAATGATCGAGGTACTATAGCTCTGTTGAGCCTCTAGTTTGTCGATCTATCTATTTTTTGCAGAGATTGTATTGTGCAGCTTGTGTAAAGAAATGGTTACAGATGGTTGATCTCCCTTTCAAGTGTTGGCTCTTGTGGACAATCCTGTGCAATCTAGATTCTTGCCTATAACATTTCTCTACTGGTCAAAATCAGTTGATTGGTATGTGCACATAGGATGTTGCAATGGATATGCCTCTGAAGTCCGGGGCGTTTGAAGACTGTCATTCTAGGTTTCATTATGATTATGCATTCACTTGCTTAGGAAATGTTTTAGAAGCAGACATTTCAGATTTTATGTGTGCTTATAGTAAAGGTATTGCAAGTCTTAAGCATTTTTCTTTTGGAAGACTCCATGGTTCACTAGATAATCAGAAAATTTACAACGCCAGATCGTTGAATCTAATCATAGGAAGCAGCCATAGGATCTTAATTTTGAAGATATGAAATGGAGATTATTGCACTAAAAATCTGGACTATCATATGCATAGTATGTTGATCAATTTTTACCGTGGCTGTTGCGGGCAGTGAAGAAGCTCATTCTTAGTGAAGTGCACTGAGTTGAGTTTGCTTAGTATTCAAGCCCACAATATAAGAGGAATTTTTATTATTGTCCATTTTCAAATTCAACACATTCTTCTGATCATTCAATTGTTTGTCCCATTTGGATTTGAAGAGTGATCAGTTTAATTAGGTTCATTGCTCGATGGGCAACTTTTTTTTGCTAGATTTGGATTGGAGGTTGGTATGATTCTGAGAATGTGCACTCTTGCTCAGTCTAGAATACCCTAAATTAGTTGCCCGAAGATGCTTAGAATTTTGGCCTGCAAAATATGAGGAATATGACCAAATTTGTTTTCCGGTTCGTCAAAACTGTGACCGTGAAGTGCACTGAGTTTGGAAAGCTTAGTACATGGTACCGTGTCTGAATCTGAATAATTGTGACAGCTACTGATTGGAGCTAGCTACCGATTTAAATTCAATGGCCTATGCATCCACGTCAGAAACGGCTTCCCTATGCGCTCAATGTTGGAATTGTTGCATATGTGCTCCATGCCGATGTTGCTACCTCGGAGTCGCTTTCTTTTGGACATTTGTTTGTCAAGTGTTTCGCAGATGTTGTGGAGTGGGAATGGACGTACAAGCGGAAACCCCATCAAACCTGGAATCCAACAAAACCATGTCAGCACCTTCAGTTAGTCCCATAACCGAGTGAGTGTTAACCCCTAAAGGACCAAGGTGTTTTGGCACCTCCAAAACCGAAAACTGCAGATTTTGACCACCTTATGGAAATTGATGTATGTTTCCTATAAAATTTAATTTTTTGGTATTTCCAACCGTAAGATCTTCAACCTTACTATCTTCACTTACACCCTGTTAGATTTCAACCGTTGGATTCTAACCATTTGTGAGATTATAACAATCAAAGTTTACTGTTTTTTTTTTTTTTTTTGCATTGTCGTAAAGGCCTAGTCTAAATGGTGCCAAGGGAGACTTGATGATTGTTAGCCCAAACATTTTGTTCATATTTTTTTCCATGTAGGTAACTAGGTTGGGCACCTTCGTGCAAAATTTTGGAGACTCATTTTGATTTTTTGGCCTTCATGCAAATTATTTTCTAGAAGAAGGTACAAAAACCACAATATAGTAAAACTTAAATAACGTTAAATGTTTTTGGTTTTTTGAAAATGTGAACGGTTAAAAGTTACATCTATGAGTTTTTGAATTTTAGGAAAAAAAAATTTGGAAAATTCTTAAATCTCAAATTTTGACAATTTTTGAAAGGAAAAAAATGTAAAATTACAAAAAACTTTGAAGCTTGTTCATGTAATTTTTGGAGGCTGCCCTTGTACAATTGGTAAACTTTTTGACTTGGGTCACTTTGGATTTTGAGTAGTGATTTGGTTATAAACATATTTCTATTTTTTTTTAATAAAAGAAAACTAATTTGAAACTGCCCGTTTTGGACTTGAAACCTAAAATTTCTAGATGAAGGGTCTAAAATAGGGATTTGACTTTGAAAATTTTACCACGTACACATTGCAGTAAAGGGAGCACCCAATAAAATATATATACAAAAATATTTCCTTGAACCTCTTCATCTACGCTGCCCGAAACAGCAAAAAGAAGTTTTCGCTTTCCTGGTCCTTTAGAGGTTAATCTGCAAGAATTTGTTGAGTAAAAAACAGACAATATCCACAGAAACTCTGTAGGTAGTGAACTATGAGGATTAAGGTTGATTAAAGCCTCCAGAGGCTGTCCTTCCCTTGATGACATGACACGCCCATGCACTCCTAACTGAGGTTCCCACAATCACTAGATTACGGGCTTGTAGCACAAAATTGACTGATGTCGACACCGGACTTCATACTTTCAGCTACGAACTCATCTTCCAATGCACTGAGCAACTAGAACGTCTAGGGACTTCAATTGAAAAGCATTAGAGTGCAACAAAAGAACCATATCATCACCAAATATCAAACATATTACCGTAGTCTAGAGACCTACCTAATTATTTTTAGTTAATGTGTATTTTTAGTTTATTTTTTATTTTTATTTTTCATTAACAAGCAAATTATAAAGGGCTTTTTGCTGCCTCCAATAAAAGAGTGGTTGGGGGCCCCTCGTAATTAAGGCAAGGGTGAGGTTTATTGCTAGGGCACTAGTGAACTTTTGAAGAAGGTGAGCCCTGAGCAGAGGACTCATGGGCTAGAAGGTGGCCAAGACAAAAGGGCGAGGCCAAAGCCCGGCATGTGCTTTAAGGCGACCCTTTAGCCCGTGAGCCCCTCCGCTCGCAACTCAACCGTCATAATGTCTGACAAGAGATTTTAGCACTGCCTATAATTGGTACAGGTCCTGTACAACTTCCAATATCACCTCATTTGAGACATCCAATCATCAATTATTACTTATCTAAGGTCATAATTGTGTACCAAGTGTCAACAATATTCCACCAAATGTATAAGGCAACATCGCAGAATCCCAAACAATATGGATCAGCATATATTGTTTTTGTCCATGTCTGAGTTTTTGGTCGTTGGAGGCTTTCTATCGTAGAAAGATTTTAGAGAAAAACCCCGGGAGGAGCTTTCCAAACGCCCTAACAGGACAACAGATACGTCCAATTAACATAGAAAATTAATTTGGAGGGTATTACGGAAGGGCTCACATGATGGAAGATATCCGGGCGCACTAGGGCAAGGGCAAAGTCTGGTTTGTGCGGTAGAGGTATCTCCCATCACGGGAGCCTCGACGGGCCAGATTCATACTGCGTAACCTCCATGCCCATGGTTCAAATATCATATTGACTAATTTTGGATATCTAGATGGGCTCTTGGAAGAGGCTGATAGTTTGTATCGCCTTTAGTATGCCGGGAGTGCTCCAAAAGAGACGTGGGTTCTAGTCTCACTACCAAAATTTTGAGTGGAATAAACCACGTGGCCAATATCGATTTATTTCTTTGCTCTACTCTTTGGGAATTTTTTTTCACCTACCTCGGTTTTTCCTTATAGAGACAATTCCTCCAGAAAACTTGGCAAGGCTCTTTGGAGGAAATTCCGCGACGGAAGATACAGTGGGGTGTATGGGAATATCTCCTAAAGAGGGTTATGGAGAGGACACATATTAGTAAAATTATTTTTTGGTCTTAGTAAAATCAACTTTTTGCCTTTGTAAAATGTATTACAATTTTAATTCAAGGATTTTCATGTTTTTCAAATTAAGTACTAATAAGTTTTGGATTTTGGAAGGTCTTACCTTATTTAGTTCATGATTACCACTAGATAATCTTTTGTGAGCGCCAAAAATAAGTAAAGGATTTTGACCAACAACAAGCCTTAATTAGAAGATAGGAATGATTGAGTGTAGTGATAATGAGGTGAAAGTGTGACGGAATTAAGGTCCTTTCTATAGTGGCGCTTACCAGCACACGGAGTTCATGGAGTGGTCTACCTTAGTGTGGACCAAACTTTGAAGTATTAGAAAAATTTGCACTGATTCAAAAATTGCAAGAGTTTTTTTGGCCATACAAAAATGCTTGAAAACAAAAAGCCCACTGCATATTTGACACATATGTGATTGATGAAGATTGATATAATTGACACATGTACATAAATGTTTTACCTACTCTATATAAAGTGAGTGATGTAGTGCAATTACACTAAATAGTGAAATTTAATTGTTTATGGTCATTATATTAACATGTCATATAAAAGGAGTCAAAGTAATAAAACTTAAGAAAATGGATTGTCAAGGATGAAATACTTCATCTAAGTGCAAATTATCTTGGATTATCCTTCTTCCACGCAACGAGATGCATGACAAGCAGACGCTCTTTTTTCCAATCTCCATGCGATTATTTATTATAGGCATTTCATCTTCTTAAGAGCCCACAATGTTCATATCATTAGAATACATTCTCGTTGAAGGAGAGAATGTCACCTTGTCATGCATTTCCCAAAGTAGTAGAATGAGAATAAAATGCAACAAGTTTGTAGATGACTAAAATTATTCATAAATGAAACAACTAAAATTCTTAGACAATCAGATTTCATGAAATAGGGTATCTTAATTGTCATATAATTTGGGTTGTCTTTCCTCCAAATATAGACAAATATACATATCTATGAAACAAAACATTTGACATATGAAATCTATATAGATGATTCATTAGGATCGTATTGAAAATTTATAAAATGTCTACATTTCAATATTTTAAATCTGTATACTGAAAATTCCAAACCTTCAAGGGATTGGTGTAAATATTGGTATACATAAGATATGAACACCTAAAGGCACCCCCCCTCCAAAGGCGTGCATGTCAGATTCTTGCTCCATTGGAGATTTGATCACCCTATAAATAGCCATAATGTATCCCATGCGTACATGCAGCAGGAATGCTATCTTGTGAGCAGCGAGCAGGAGCAGCGAGCAGGGAGCACTGAATTTTTTTTTCGATTTTTTTGATTTTTTTGATATTTTTTTCCGATTTTTTTTCTTCGCAAAATAATACAGTGTGTATTATCGTGGAATCTTTAGAGAATCTTGAGAGAATATTTAGGATAAAATCTATGAAGATTCTAGGAATATTCTTTCGACAGAAAGACCTCAAACCAAATGTAACCAAATTCAAAGAAAAAACAAATTTGAATTCAAAAAATTGTAGCAACGGCTACTGAATTTAATTACACCAGTAATTTACAAAAATGGGTCACAATAGATGATGTGAATAAATGACCATCTACTCTATTCATATATAGATACGGTCTAAGATTAATACTATATAAAATGCAGTCCAACATACATGCTCATATAGTATGCGCTACGATATCAAGGTATATCTAAGTAAAAAATCTAAAGAACACACGAAATCTGAAATACAGGCCTAGAAATGATCTCAGTGCATATGAAAACCCTCACTATCAAAGATATCACTATCTCTTATCACTATGGCAGAGATGCGTCAAAAATGACGTAAATCCATACTATCTTGAATTAGTGTGGAAAAAATATCCAATTAAACATGGCGCGCGTCAAGCGTTTTAACGTGAAAAAGTCACCAATAACGTCACTGCGTCAAAGAGGATATGGGTGAAACGCAAATAAAATTTATACGTTCCAAGTAACGGCATCACGTTAAATTAAACGGACACGTTCCTGTTGGGCAGTAATTTTTTCACCTACTTTTTTACCTCAAGGAACTTTAGATATGACTAAATATAGTAAGTCTCCACGTCAGCACGTTTCTTATGACAAGAAGGACGTCAATCTTAACAGGTGCTACGATAAAATGTGTTAAAAAAAACGTAACACATTGACTGACGTGGAATGAGTGCGCTGACGTGGAATGCTTGAAGAGTCAATGGCTGATGTGGAAGGTAGTTTTGACTATGGTTGACTATAGTAGTATCTAGAGCAGCGCGTTTCTTATAACATTGAGGCGTTACAGGTAACATGCGCCACGTTCAAGTGTGTTAAAAAAAACGTACCGAGAAGCCTGACGTGGAATGACTGTGCTGACGTGGAATGCGTTGTAGGGTGATAGGCTGACGTGGAAGGTTTAGGGTTTGACCGGTCAAGCAATGTTTGAGAGCCTGAGGGGGCTGTCAACATTGACGTGCGCGTTTCTTGTGACAAAAAGTGCGTTAAGAGTGTGTTACAAAAAACGTATGAAGATATCTGACGTGGAATGCGTGCGCAGACGTGGAACGTGTGCGTGGAGGAATTTGGTGACGTGGAATGTAAGATTTGACATGCAATATTTTATTTGGGAGTCTTGGAGGCTGTCAACAGTGACGCACGCGTTTCTTGGGTCAGAAAGTACGTTTCTTGTAACGGGAAGTGCGTTTCTTGTAACATAAAGTGCGTTTCTTGTAACATAAAGTGCGTTCAAATGTATTACAAAGAATGAAGGCAGCTAGGGTTGGCGGCTAGGGTTTTGCGGCTAGGGTTTGACGGCTAGGGTTTGGCGGCTAGGTTTTTGAGGGGGTTTTGGGTTGAGGATTGACTCTTTTTCTCTCGATCTGGGTGTTTCAGCTGGAGCTAGGAGTGTGTGTGTGTGAGTATGGAGCAAGGAGTGTGTGTGAGTATGAAGCAAGGAGTGTGTGAGTATGAAGCTAGGAGTGTGTGTGTGTGTGTGTGTGTGTGTGTGTGTGTGTGTGTGTGTGTGTGTGTGTGTGTGTGTGTGTGTGTGTGTGTGTGTGTGTGTGTGTGTGTGTGTGTGTGTGTGTGTGTGTGTGTGTGTGTGTGTGTGTGTGTGTGAAAGTGTAGAAGTTGAATATTACTTTCATGAGGCCATTACTTTCCTCTATCCTAATGATGACGCAATTGTGTATATAGGAAGAAGTTGGGGGTTTGGAGAATTTGCTGGGACGGAATGCAACAGTGTCGGTGAAAACCTTTAAACGGGTAAGAGCTTTTTGATACTAAACCTTCAGATGAGATTGTTTGGCTGATTTGTTGCTGTGACCTCACTGTTGGCTTGATCACGTGGTCTGTGTAGATTAAGAAGAATCTAGCGTGAGCCTCCTGGGATGTATGCACCGTTTGTGTCCTCTACATGCCAATCGCTCCTCCAAGAAGTGGACGAGCTCATTTTGGTAGAAAGCTGTATGCCATCGCAATGTAGAGGTAGACTTTATGTATTTTGTATTTGAATAACAGAGCATTGTATCAAAAAAGTTACATTGTGTTAAATTGTGTTTTAATTGACGTTTCGTTTGCGTTTTAAATGACGTTCTCTTGTGTTCCAGAACGTTATTGCTTACGTTCAATAGTGTTTGTATGTGTCATAATGATCATGAGCTATGCGTCCGGATAAACATTAAATTGCGTTTCAGTGAACACCCAAAATCCACTTTAATGTTACAAAGAGTTGATACTGCGAACGTCAACTTTCGTCTAAATGCGTTTTTCAAAACGCATTCAAATACGTGACACATGCGTTTATCAGCGTCCAAACAGGTTATAATGAACGTCCACACTACGTTTACGTAAACATACAAAACACGTCACACTACGTTTACGTAAACACACAAAAACCGTCACCCTAAACCGTTTTTGTAAACATACAAAACCCGACACCATAAACGCATCCGCGAATATTCTACGATCCATGATCATGACACGTGTCACCATCTCAACCGTTTAAATCAAGTGCCACGTCAACTGCCACGCAATATCTGACGTGGAATGGACAATGGAGGGAAATATCCACGTAAACTCCAACGTGGAATGAAAAACAGCGGGAAATGCTCACGTGGCAAAAAGTAACTCCCTCGATTTACTGACCCCAGGTAACTTCTGGCAATTCCGAGTAACGTGGTTTAACAGAGATGACGTGCGCACGTTAAAACGTTTTAACGTGCCATGACGCGCCGCGTCATAATCAAAAGACCTATGTGACAGGGCGCGTCACTTTGGACTAGTCAAAAAATCCACGTTAAACCGCGTTAAAAACCGCGTTAAACGGCGTTATCTTTGACGCATCTCTGCCATAGTGTATATAAATAAGGATATCCTCACTATCACCGTAACCGTTGGTGGAGTCCGAGGCTCCTTCATCGATTGAGGAGGCTTCATCGTATGCTGAGGGGGTGTGGGCCGATAATAGAGGAGGGTAGTTCGTGTAGTCGATCTGGCCGCCAAAAAACTCATCCAAACCATCGGAGTCGTAGTCATCACCTAGAGAGTAGTCATCACCTGGGGTGCCATGGACATCCAACCCCCAGGGATCTTTGGGCTTTGCGTTTCCATAGTCTGAGTGGAGAACTTCAACATAATAGTTGGTGTGTGGAAAAGAAAACTCTTGGAATCTACAAGTGAAAACAATTAATCAGATTAGAGCAAAGACATGTATATTTTCAAGTAAGAATTATTGACAGAGTGTCAGTACTGAAACCCGCGAAAGGAATGAAGGCATTATAAAAAAAATATGTGTCAAGAATTTAGAAAACATAGTACTTGCAAGGGTCGCGGAAAATAATAGGCACTGCACAAAGACAACATTCACATCAAAATAATGCTTGAGAAATAAAATCAAACAATGAAATAGTAACAAGGGAACAAAATCCGAGACCACAAAATCTCTTCGGCTCCAGATCAAAACATGAGACCAAAACATGAGATCAAAACCCGAAACCAAAACCCGAGACCAACACAACACAACCCGAAACTAACACAACACAACCCGAAACTAGCACAAATAATGAAGTCCACGCAACCTGATGACGTTTGCCCCTTGTATGCACGAGACTTACGTCCTTGGTGTTCTTGGACAAACTTCAGAATCTTCGAATACAGTGGCGGCTTCGTGTCGTCATCATGCATCTTGATATCATTGAACTTGTCCAAGATACTCGTGGTGCTCTCATTCAGTATAAGAACATCCGCACACTCATGTTCCGGATCCTGAGTCTTTATAGTGTAGACAGATTGCGAAGGCAAGCTAGATGTCTCGTGAATAATATTAGAAGGCATGCTACTATCAGAGGGTGAGATACCTTCAACCTCGGCGGCTTTCTTCAAGCCCATTTTCTCCACCTTCTTGGCTTGGCTGATGCGAATTTGCTTCTCTTCCTTCCGTCTCTTTCATTCCTCGTTCTCCCTTTCCGCCTTTTCAGCACGCGCTTTTGCTAGTTGCTTGTCACGTTCAAGCTTCTTTGTTATCTTTTTGCGTTGTTGTTCAGACATATGCACCGACAGAGTCGCATTCTCAAGGTCCAGGCCTTTGGACTTCATGTCTTCAGTCTCCCTCTTGCAGATGACGAATATCTCCAGTTCATGATCTAGGCAAGGATCTGCAGGTGAGAGCTCAATGTACCAAGGGCACCGACAAAAGTGCAGCCTTGTGAAATCGCGTCGCTGGTTTGGAGTTAGAATACACTCCTCGCTTCCCGTGTCCAACCATTATCTGAAACGAGCTGGAAATTGGTCTTCTATAATTGCCCCTTTCTTCAACAATTCCTGGTAAAAGTATCTCACCACAACCCTGCACACAGCTTCTATGGTCTTCTCCTACTCTAGAAACTCCTTCTGCTTGTTGAATTTTCCTCCCTTCCCAAGTATTTCCGGGTAGCCTTAATTGCAGATTCTCTGGCTTCCGACAAGAACAAATTTCTGAATGTCAATTATGACGCCCTGGAAGCCCGGTTGAGGAATCTGAAGACCGTCTTCTTCGATGATATTGGAATACAGCTTTCCTGCTTCTTCCTCTAGTTGCAACAAAACCAACAAGATTTGCAGAAATCAGTCCCCCCAATTTGCACTCTCGGATTTGAAAGTACCCTCAACACACCATGAATTTTTCTTTAGAGGCTTTAAATTATTAGCGAGAACGAGAAAACTCAAAATACTTGAGGAAAAATCAATCCCCCCTTTATGCACTCTCGGATCCAAAAGTACCCTGGACACAACATGAATTATTCTCTACAGACCACTAATCATGACCAGAAACGACAAATCTCAAAATGCTTCAGGAAAATCAGCCTCCCCCATATGGACTCTCGGATCCGAAAGTACCCTGGATACAACATGAATTATTCTCTAGAGACCACTAATCATGACCGGAAATGACAAATCTCAAAATGCTTGAGGAAAATCAGCCTCCCCCATATGGACTCTCGGATCCGAAAGTACCCTCGACACACCATGAATTATTCTCTAGAGACCACTAATCATGACAAAAAATGACGAATCTCAAAATGCTTGAGGAAAATCAGCCCCCCCCATATGGACTCTCGGATCCGAAAGTACCCTGGACACACCATGAATTATTCTCTAGAGACCACTAATCATGACCGGAAATGACAAATCTCAAAATGCTTCAGGAAAATCAGCCTCCCCCATATGGACTCTCGGATCCGAAAGTACCCTGGACACAACATGAATTATTCTCTAGAGACCACTAATCATGACAAAAAATGACGAATCTCAAAATGCTTGAAGAAAAATCAGCCTCCCTAATATGGACTCTCGGATCCGAAAGTACCTGTGGAGATGGATTTATTTTGATAAGAAATGGAATAATGCAAGTGAAACTCACGCCTGTGTAGAAGGAAGCAATTTCCACTCATAGTGGAAGGGCGGTAGTTGAGCAAGGGGTCTCTGGGAAGTTGTTGGCCTATCGTCGATCCTTGCTCATATTCCACCATTTTAACCACTGTTGCTGGTATTGGGCTGGAACTTTAGCCGTCGCTATGCACTGAATTTTTTCAGGAAGCATCTCCGGATTTGACATGTTGCAGTTGTAATCGGCAATAATCGGTCCCAAAACAATAAAAAATCAATATTAGAAGCAATTTTTTCCTAAAATATTAGTTTAATTAGAAACTTCCTTAAATATACGTAAATATCTTGTAGAAACCAGGATTTAGTGCAGCTTTTAAGAACTAAAGAGAAAAATGCCATCCTACAAAAGTACTCTCGGATCCGAAAGTACATTGGGCTGTCTATACATTCTTCTAAAGTAGAGAGCTTTGGCACACTGAATAGATGAATTTCTAGTACTACAAAAGTACTCTCGGATCCGAAAGTACATTGGGCTGTCTATACATTCTTCTAAAGTAGAGAGCTTTGGCACACTGAATAGATGAATTTCTAGTACTACAAAAGTACTCTCGGATCCGAAAGTACATTGGGCTGTCTATACATTCTTCTAAAGTAGAGAGCTTTGGCACACTGAATAGATGAATTTCTAGTACTACAAAAGTACTCTCGGATCCGAAAGTACATTGGGCTGTCTATACATTCTTCTAAAGTAGAGAGCTTTGGCACACTGAATAGATGAATTTCTAGTACTACAAAAGTACTCTCGGATCCGAAAGTACATTGGGCTGTCTATACATTCTTCTAAAGTAGAGAGCTTTGGCACACTGAATAGATGAATTTCTAGTACTACAAAAGTACTCTCGGATCCGAAAGTACATTGGGCTGTCTATACATTCTTCTAAAGTAGAGAGCTTTGGCACACTGAATAGATGAATTTCTAGTACTACAAAAGTACTCTCGGATCCGAAAGTACATTGGGCTGTCTATACATTCTTCTAAAGTAGAGAGCTTTGCCACACTAAATAGATGAATTTCTAGTACTACAGAAGTACTCTCGGATCCGAGAGTACATCGTACGGTATAGATAGTTTGCTACACATAGAAGAGTTGACGTACCTCATTGATGAATCCCTCGCCATTTGCGGGGTCAGCGATGGCAAGCAATCGATCCATATAAGTGTGCAGGCCTTACTTGCAAATTGCAATAACTTTGTAATGATGTATAATTTGTCCAAAAACAAAAAGAATTCAGGATTTGTAGCCATTTCATGCGCTGGAAAAGTATAGCAACAAGTTAAATTTACCAAGATATTCTTTAAATATTTTCATTTTATGCTGCAAAGTGAAAGATAGAGGAAAAAAGCAGGTACTACAGAAGTACTTTCGGATCCGAAAGTACACTGTACGATATAAACAATTTTCTAAATAATTAGCAAAGTCATATCTCATTGATGAATCCCTCGCCATTTGTAGTGTTGGCGATGGCAAGCATTCGTACATTTGTCATTGTCACCGTCCTACACAATGTAATATCCAACTTTCCAATAGGAGCCTCCATTGATTGGTTTAGAATGATGTGTGAGTTGCCAACACGATTCTTCCGCAGTTTCTATACCGTCATGTGAACTCCAGGGTCTTTTGTAGGTTCTTCATCTTCTAGAGCTCTCTTGATATCCATGGAGATGTATTAAGATTCATGATGTATCAACAAACCTAACATAAAAATGTCATTTTACCATTTCTATTCAATTCAAAATTCAGTACATATAACCTGCCTAAAACCTTTGTTGGATCGCCAGGTCATTTTATTCATTCATATAATTTTTTTGGATAAAAATGTGCATCTTTTTGTTAAAAATGTGCATCCTCAAAAGGGCTCTCGGATCCGAAAGTCCCTTGAGGTGGGACTCAATTTTGCTCATAGTTTAGAATATGGATGAAAAAAATGGCCTGATTTTTTTTTTCTTCAAGATATGGCTTGTTATATGTTTTTGGAAAGCTCTCATTTAAGGCTTTCCAATGATATATTACAATATATATTTGGAAAAAATATCCATGTGTAGTGCCTATTTTTAAAATAAAGGAGGGGAGGTAGAGGCATATGCCAACACCTGTATTTTAAAAATAGGCACTACACATGGAGATTTTGTCCAAATATATATTGTAATATACCATTGGAAAGCCTTAAATGAGAGCTTTCCAAAAACATATAACAAGCCATATCTTGAAGAAAAAAAAAATTATGTCATTTTTTTCATCGAGATTCTAAACTATGAGCAAAATTGAGTCCCACCTCAAGGGACTTTCGGATCCGAAAGCCCTTTTGAGGATGCACATTTTTAACAAAAAGATGCACATTTTTATCCAAAAAAATTATATGAATGAATAAAATGACCTGACGATCCAACAAAGGTTTTAGGCAGGTTATATGTACTGAATTTTGAATTGAATGGAAATGTTCTTGGAATCTAAGAAGGGGTCAAGTCTTGTAAATATTTTTGAAAAATAGTGGAGATGAAGGTGGCCTTTGGATTTCAATGGAATAATGCCATAAATGATTTTAGATCTTTAGAAGTGTGAAGGTATCTTAAGTGTGATGATATTTGAAGTATGTTGTTATATGTTCTTGATGTTGGTAATAGACACAAAGATTTTCTACATGATATTATATCACACGCATTCTCTTGATTGCCTATACAAAACCTATTGCTAGACTAGAGAGTGGACATGCCGTCGTGCAACCTAAGAGAGACTATACATAACAAGTGGCTTCAACAGTCCCGAAACACGGGCGAATGTCTATACGCTGCAATTGTGGACAACATAATGCGAGCGTTTATGGAGATCACTCAATATAGAAGGTATCTAAAGGGAGGAAGGGGAGGCAAAGGACTAGACAAGGCAGAGCTCCGCCTCCGTCAAGTACAGCAGAACTTAGACCCGGAAATGATAGCTGAGGCAATGAAGGCGTATCTCGGAGCTGGAGACGTGTTAACGAAGGAGAAGGGACTTGAAGGAGTAGAGATTTTTGGCTCTATGAAGAGGAAGCTTGATCTTCCTCCTAGTTTAACCGATGACTTTTGCTGCTCTCATAAGGTCAATTATTCCATCCCTACGATGGGGACTCGATCAACAAGGGCGCGGGCGGCGGATCCAGGAGGCTCTTTCGGATCCAACGTGTCGTGTACAGCACACCACGTCTCTTCAGGAGTCGGAGTGCGATCCATTCGAGTGGCACATTGCTCGCCTTTCAAATTGATCCGAACGAAAACGTCAAGCGCTTCAGGTGCAGACTCGTACGAAGTGTAACGCTAAGATCTCGAAAGAAGCTCAGGGTATAGCGACGCCTATATATTCCGGACACAAGAAGGATTGTCACACCAGACGCTTGACTGTAGCAGAGTTTTGGTTCTGCTCTGATGATATCAACCAATGCGTGAAGGAGGGTCCTAAGTCATTTGTTGTGGATTGGCCGGAAATTCCTATGGTATGGCCAGTCAAAATAGGAACCAATGTCACTCGATAGGAGGTACTCTCCCTGGAAGAAGCGGGTTTCCAATGGCAACAGTGTGGCGCTCTATCACCATGCCGCCAATTCCAAGCAAATTCGAACTGGCCTCTTCTGAGATACCATTTCAAGGCACCAGCAGATCCTAATGCACACCTACGCTCCGAGGTGAATATTCCATTCGCAGGAACTCTGATGCCCCAATTGTGGAGCATTGTAACAAGTGGGAAAGCACCGCTGTCATGGACCATTGCGGTATTACATGGATAACAACTATTCTGTATCCTGGATATGGTTGTGTTGTTACCCTTAACACGGGAAGGGGCAAGCTATACCGCATCACCATTGGGTGCTTTCCGGAATACACTTGCCTAGATTTCATCAAGATGCTTTCGGAGACTCTAGGGAAAAACAAGCAATGGAAATACTGCAAATATATTTATTATGTTATTCGGTACATGTGCAAGATGGATCCTAAAGAAGACTCCTTCATGCACGCTCCGAGTTAGAGTTTCAACGAGGTTATGGAAATCCTCAAACGAATGGGTGCCTTTTGAAGAATTATTCAGTTAGTAGCCTCCTAGTGGACAATAGGTAATCTATATCAGCAGTGTTTTGTTCTCGATTGGATTTGTCTTGATTTGAATTGCGAAAAATAAAGATGATATTTTTATATGCCATTATATACAATCAAATTAGGTGAGTTTTTTTCCACAATAAAATAGAAATCTCTCTCTGTCCTTCTTCCCTATGACAAATAACTCCAATTTTCCGGTGAGAAAACTCAACAACATATCATTGAGTTTACTTGAATGTCTCTCCTCTGGAGGTGTATTTCAGATCCGAGGGTCTCCTTCAGGCACAGCCAAATGGACTCTCGGATCCGAGATACACCTCCAGCATTGCAAATACAACTATGTCTTTAGGAAAAAATTCGATGCGCTGGAGGTGTATCTCGGATCCGAGGGTCCCCTTAAGGCACAGCCAAGGGGACTCTCGGATCCGAGATACACCTCCAACGCATCAAATTTTTTCTATTTAAAAAAATTAATATTAAAAATTTCAGTAAATTTCGTTAAAATAGGGTAAGAAATCATTTTTAACCAATCTTTATTTCAATAAAATCAGTGTATATATGATCAGTTTTTTTTAACTTCTATATTTAGAATTTTTGACAAAAATATCCTGAAAACCACGGAAATCCACGGTGATAGGTCTTTTACTAATTTTAGTAATTTCTCTCCTATTTCGTAAAAAATTCCCAAAATTTCCGAAAACTTGTCAAAAAACGAAGCGTTTTTCAAAAAAAAAAAAAAAAAATCGTCAAAAACGCCTCCACTGCTCTTTGCTCCTGCTCGCTGCTCACAAGATAGCTTCGCTGGTACATGCAGCAGGATGTTCGACCATAGGTTAATTTATATTGGTCACTTCTCAAATTTGTAGTTATTATTGTAAGTGCTTATAAATATCTTAAAAAATGGAGAAACTTCAGCTTTTCTTATTGTTAATCACTGAAAAATAGTGAGGCACTCATTCTACCACTCCAAGTATAGTGAATTCTTTAAATGGACGAAAATAGGTATTCATACCTTAAAATTTGTTTACACATTGTTGGTGATTATGGTAAGAGCATCTAAAATCACCACAACCCTCAAAATCGCCACCCCCAGTATGATCCCACCACCCTCCAAAATCTCTAAAAGTGAATTGCTAGTCCTCATTTGGAGAACTAATTTGCTTATTGATCACCTTGCTAGTGGTCACCTTGCCTAGAACTCTCATAATCAAAGAATACGGTTTTGGGTTCAATGGTGAGCAAAGTTGATGACCACTATTATTGCTCATAGGAAATTCTAAGTTAGAAATGGATCAAAGAGTACTTTGCACTTTGAGATTTTCTATAAAATTGAGAATTGAGAATTTTATGATGCAAATTTTTGCATTCCTCATAAAATCCTATTTTGAAGATTAGAATATTTTTAAAGAACTTTTAAATTTCTAAATATAGGACATATTGCTTAAGTTGGTGATTTTAGGTGCTCCTACCGTACCAGAGATGGCATGTGACCTTCACATTTTGCATTCTTGAGTCCCTACATCTTCATAAGATTCCGGATTTCCAAATGTATGTAAGCACCTTGCTGACAACAATATCTTTTGGCTCAATCATTCCATATCTACAAACTTATGGTTGCATGTTCTCTGTAAAATTACAACAGTCACATGTGTACCATTCTTACAGGCTAGTTTGGGCAGTTTGGAAAAACTTGGACCCATCATTCAGGCCTCTCACATAACTTACTTTTAGCATACAGATTTTTCTAGGAGCCCCAATATTCTTATTTGAAATTTTCTTGATTGTATGATTTCAAAGGGAAAAGATATACCGTGTAAGATCTTGACAAGGTTGTCTTGTAGTAGTGATAACAGAATCTTATGATAATCTATACAAAGTGACACCAACATTCATCATTCTTCATAAAATTCTTTAGTAAAAAAAGTAAAAAATCTACATAATAATGTTGAGATGTACATTCAACTTTTAGTCTATTTCATTTTTAGTATGTGCATTTCTTGTAATTTGAAGTGCTACCGCCTTAGTATAGTGGTATTTGAGTGAAAAAAATTATTCATTAATGTAAAAGAACATGAATAATAAAAATATTGCACACATTTTCTTTAGATTGAAATAATGAAGTTTGAAGATTTGTTTGAATAAATTATTATAGTTTAAAGCTTAAATTCACGCATTGCAAAGACGCATGCAATGACATACCTTGCTCCATAAACAATAGAGCAAATAGCAAAATATGTGACTCATTACACAATCAAGGATTAGTAGAACTTAGAATATATTGTTTCAAATTCTTAACCCCTAAAGGCCCATTGTCCTGGAATGGGCTTTTTAAAAATTTTGGGCAGGTTCCTAGAATTCCAATTTAATTCCTAAATCTTTGCAAAATTTTAGTTTTTCTTTTTTTAACATACTAATAAAAAGTTACGGGATTTTGAGTGTCAAAAGCTACATTCAGCCAAACTTCGGGCAAGCTCACAGCCATTGTCAATGCAACAAATTCTGCCCAAAACTGCCCAAAACTGCCCCAAATTGCCAAAATCTGCCAAAATCTGCCCAAAGCCGAGACTTTGAAATTCCACCAAAAATTGAGATTTTGATATTTTTCAAAAATAAAAATTTCTATGTATAGAGAAGGTAGTAGAGCATGTTCCCACCGTTCCGATTATCAATCCAATTTTTTTTCATGTGCTATTTTTATTATAAAAAAACGGCCTTTGTTTGTAAATTTCAGTATACCCCCTAACGGAAAATGATTTTTTTGGCAACCTTCCACAACTTATTTGAATATGATTTTTTTAACACAATTAGCTAACTCAGTCTTCTTTGACGTGCATCAAAACCCCCAAAATCCATAATGCAAAAAAATGGTTATTTGGGCCTTCAAAACTCTGCTGATCCCTTTTTGGGCAGGAAAAAAAACTTGTTTTTCAACTTTGAACTTTATGATCTTGCAATTGGTGAGGAATGAGTGCGTAAGATTTGGGGAACATGTTGACATAGAAGTTAGCTACAAGATCTTACGGTTAGATTTACTAATTAAAACCCCAAGTTTGCAAAATCCACCTTGCTTTGAAGAGGGGCTGTTTTCAGGCAGTTTTGATGAAAACACCCTTGGGCGTTTAGGGGTTAATATTGCACCTTTTACTTCCATTTTGTCATATAATAATGTTTCTATTTTTAACTACATATGCATATGGCTAGAAAATGTATTGATAATTTTGTATAATCGTTTAGAATTTGTTATATCTTGTTAAAAATAGAATACTTTATACTACACCATACATTCATGAATTATAAAAATTATGGTTGAAAAAATGATTTTGTCAAAAATTGCTCCAATTGAGGATAATTACAATCCATATGTTTGAATAGGTCTACATATTTGTTATAAGCAAGAATTTAAACAATTGTTTTTTCAAATTTTAGAAAATGATTTTTTTAAATAATATTTTCATTTCATATGGTAAAATACAAACTTAGAACACCACACTTTTTATATAAATATAAAAAAATCATGGTTAAAACATCATATGTATGCCATTTCCAATTATATATACAATAAGAACAAAATACCTACCATAAGTAAACTATATATGTACCATATAGACACAAGATATACAATGTATATATAAAAAAATCACCACTGAATATTGTAAAGTAAGCAAAATGTTTAGACTAGAAACAAAGTCTGATGGGGGAATGAGAAAGTCCTGATGACTTTATCTACATACATCATTAAGGTTTATGGTGGTTCAATACAAAATTCAACAATTCTTTTTACATTTAAAGTTTAGCTTTGTTCTTTAAGGATTAACTTTTACTACAACAAGGTAGCTGATTTGTGCACCTCCAAATGAATTTTTATATATTTTGAAAAACGAGTTTTATTTCTCATTAAGTGGATACTTTGAAAAAAATAATTTCACTAGAAATAGACCTACTAGGAAACTTAAAATACCAAAAATATCTTCAAATCATTTTTATCCTAGTTTCGTTTTTCTATCCTTGGAATTTTTCAATTCTTTATTTTCCAATTCTAAAATTGATTATGGACAAACCAGCTACCTGCTAGCTGAGTATGACTATTATATTGAACCACATCTACGTGCTTAGAGGTCGTGGCTTCTAATTGAAAATTTGAGGAGAAAGCTTTGGAATGAAGTTGAACCCATGCCAATCGCATCTTGGCATAATCTTCCAAAATCTTGTCTAATCCTCAACTTTGAAGTCCTGGCAATCACTGTACCACTGACCCAGTAAAACTGTACTTGGATGCTGTTCTCAATGGCCATAATTTGCGGAAATCTCACCCTTTTGCAACCCATCTGTTTCCCTGCAACCAGCTTGACCTGGAAAGACAAACTCACCATGCACAAATGCAGCTTTGTTACTGTAAAGCAACCGAACCCAGATGCAGTAGTCATGGCACCAATTTCCTTTCCTCCAACACTCAAGTGCATTACAAAAACAAAACAAAACAAAACAAAACTACAAAACTGAATATTCATAATCAACACATGCACACAATGCGGATAACTCTTACATTCTCTGTCCACATTGTCAGGCATGCAAGTGATCCATTCTCAAACAAGCCAACTATGATACAAAATTATTCAAGCAAGTACACTTGACAACCAAATTCTGTAATCTGATTAAGCATAATATTGCAACTCAATTAACTCATGTTTATTCATGTCAATGAGCTCATGGAACTTTTCTTAACAGTTGCAGTACATTCAATGTGCAGACTTGCTGCAGGGGAGTAAGTCTGGCAGCTATCAGTGGAGATTATATTCCTCCAGGCATGAGTTGAGCCGGGTGGGCCATTCCGGAACTGCAATCAGGCTTGTCAAAGCACAGGCGGACGGACAATTAGAATTAAGAAAGTGAGGCTGGAAACAAACAGCACCGCCTAAGCACTGCAGATCATGTTGGCCCGATGCAGGTGGGTGCCTTCCTTTCTTTCTACTTCAAGGCATGCACAGGGAGTGTTCGTACGGGAGAACTGTGCAGGGTGTGCAGCTAAGTGCCAAGGAAAGCGTTAGCTGGCCGGCCCAATATCGACAGCCTCCCTCCTATCACACACCGAGTCTGGCCGTCCTGTCAGCCCTCAGCCAGCAGTGGGCTACTGTCCTGTAGCTCAACGCTATCCATCCCGGCCCAGTGGCTCAGCCCCTGGTGGATCCCATGTCCGTTGCCACTGCTGGTCGAAGCTCAGGCTCCTCGATCGATGGTAGGTCCTGCTGGCTACTGCAGCCCGGACTCCACTTTCGGTGTGATATTCGAGTGGAATTATCGATTATGTCACCAGTTTCTTGATGTTTTATATATCATTGCCTGAAAATTTACATCCGTCGAACTGCACAGGTGGGTTAGGCCTCTGATTAATTTTTGTCTCAGGGATATTGCTGGACTAAGTTTAACTTATCATATCCTTCTCTTTTTTGGGAGTGAGGTTTGACAAAATTCTGATAACAAGAATTTGACAGCTTGGTGATTGGTTGTGAGATTGGCTTTCCTCCGAGACTGCAACCTTCTAGAAAATATGTGGTATTGGAAGTAATTATATACTATACACCGTTGCTGCAACTTGTTGCTGTAAGACGTGCACCGAAGCACTAACTTAATTCCTATTTCTGAACGGAATAATAATACTTCTGAACGGAATAATTCTGCAGTCCACCAGAGCTGAAGAATATGTATCCGAAAAGAGTTGAGAAGAAGCTGCTCGAAGGGGAGCTATCCTAGCGCAAGAGATCAGTGGCTAGCCATGGCCAGGAATGAGAAGGCGAAATATTTCTTTGATTCATCGATATTCAGTATTTTGGTAGGCAAGAGTTGTAAAATCTATTTCCAGTCTCCGGTTGAGGATAATTTACATCATGGAACTTGCAGTACCAGCCAAAGGATTGCATGAGTTTCTGAGGTGTGCGATGTTCTGGTACACGCAATGGAAGCACCGTCCGAAGCACCACATGTTGGAGGGTCATAGGTAGAAGTTCCGCTGACCAAGGTAAAGATAAAAACTCCATTGTAGAAGCTGAGGCACTGAGACCGTCCATGGGAGTTGAAATAGTGGCAGCAACCGTTGAGGATTCACCTTGATTCTCGAGATTTGTTGAGAAGATACTTGCTAACCCATCTCGCTGCACGTACAATACACTTGTCGAAGTAACATTGTTCAACATCATATCACCCACAGGAGGTGCGCAGCATATTCAACTCCATTGTCCGCCTCTATTGAAAAAACGTAGTGAGCGATGTGAAGGATATTTCAGTTCTACCATAACAAATTGGTACTTCAGCCTAATAGTACTTTTGAACCCCCGGGTCAAAGGAATCTCGCATCTACTTTATTTGTTAATTCTGATTCCCCAATGTGGTAAGGCATGTTCACAGTGGGTAATGGGGAGACGGGTAGATGATAGAATAAAGATTCTCTAATTTAGAGGTGAAGGAGAGGTCCCTGGTCATTTTAAGAATGAAAATGATTTATTTTGAGAAACACTTTGCAAAGAAGATCAACATTATAAGCTGGTATGCTTTACTCATTATTCTACTTCAGCACGTACAGACAGTGAAATGTGAAGCTATCCATGCTTATTGACCCCTTTTGTTGTGCATGTAGAAACTTTACGAAATTCATAATATAGGTGTTACATCGACGACTGACTTGTGGCGAAGTCCAGAGATATGCGCTCCCTTCTTGAGACTCAAGTTCGGTGGAGCGCACTGAGTACTCACTCTTCATCTGCCCTCTCTTTTGTTTAAATGTTTTCAGCAGATGTTGGACCGTCTATCTACCCAGGTAGACTTGCATCTTCATCAGATTCACATGTCTTGAATGGCCCTGCAATACTCTTAAATGTATCAAAGAAGTTGGACCAGCAACACAGCGTCTGGATGCTAAGAACATTTCACTGTTGCTGACATATTCTACCCGTTCTGGCAGTTCACTCATGTACAATTGTAACACATGTAACAGTAATATCTGATACACAAAGTTCCAATTATCTCTGTAAAAATTACGAAAAGTACCGGATGAAACCGAATAGGCGTTAGAGGACCGAGTACCTCAGAATCAATTTTTATTGTGATGATAAGGTTTAATCTAGTTACTTTATGTCACGCAGGGACTTGCTGCGAGTTAGAAACAAAGCAATCGCATTCTCTTTACGTCCATGGTCCTTGTTACGTACCTGAGGTAGAGCTAACTTACCAACTGATGGCCGGCACATGCACCCTGGCGTTCAATGCATTTTGCCCCTCAGCTATACAGCCTACACCCAATGTGCAGTACCTTCAAAGTGAATTACCTCCACTACCTTTCAGTAACTTATCAACTGAGGAGTCATCACAAAGCTCTCGTCTACTCACGAACAAATGGAAAACAAAGATTATTATAAAATAACATAACAACAACGTGAGAAGGAGTCAAGAAGATTATAAAGATTCCGGTACGAACAGCTGCAAGTATTAATTTATTTTAGATTATTGATATTACCGGCACAGGAAGATGCTCCTTGTGCCAAGCGACCAACTTACTAGCTGCGCTGTAGAGAGAGAGAGAAAGGGTGGGAGGGAGAGAAGGCGGACTTGTCAGCAGTCGTCCTATATAACTTCCGTTGTGCTCATCACTGATCTCACAGTGAGTCTGTCTGCCTTCCTGTCCGGGACTCAGGCCGTGGAGTGAGTCAGAGGAAGCATTAAGACCTCAGTGACCAGCGCCCATTCTTTAAAGCCCATCAGCAGCAGCAGTGTCAAGGGAGAATATCATCGCCATCGTCCAGGGGCTGCCCTCCCTTGATCAGCTGCGAGCAGCCTGCCGGGCTGCCGTTTACCAGCTCCATCAGAGCTTCACAGGAACAAGCACAGAGCCAGGGGTGTCAACAAATCACAGGAAACCGCGAGTGGAGGGATAGAAATTTAGTTTCTGCTGAACGAGTGAACTAGTCGAGTACAGCTCTCTGTTCCGGAGTTTAATTATATAGTAGCCATGGCGAAGGACGTGGGTGTGGAGCCCGGCTTCCCATCCAAGGACTATACAGACCCTCCTCCAGCGCCGCTCATAGACGCGGCCGAGTTCGGGCGCTGGTCGTTCTACAGAGCCATTATCGCTGAATTCGTCGCTACTTTGTTGTTCCTCTACATTACCATCGCCACTGTCATCGGCGCCAGCCACAATCCCGGTTGTGCTGGAGTGGGCCTGCTCGGCATCGCATGGGCCTTCGGAGGCATGATCTTCGTCCTTGTGTATTGCACCGCTGGAATCTCAGGTAGACACATCGCAACCAGCAGATACTTCAAGTCTGTGATCGGCACTCGCCCAAACCAGAATTATTAAAACTAAAGTTTCAGTATATCAAGTTTGTATTACGTCCTAGTTAACAATTGTGAGTGTACGTGGGCTTTCGCTGGCAGGTGGGCACATAAATCCAGCGGTGACTTTCGGCTTGCTGCTAGCGCGCAAGATTTCACTGCCCCGCGCGTTGGCCTACATGGTGGCGCAGTGCTTGGGGGCTATCTGTGGAGCTGGCCTAGTGAAGGGATTTCAGCATTCGTTCTACATGGCCTACGGAGGCGGAGCAAACTCGGTAGCAGCAGGCTACAGCCTGGGTACAGGTCTTGCCGCTGAAATCATAGGCACGTTTGTACTAGTTTACACCGTCTTCTCTGCCACTGACCCCAAGCGCAATGCCCGCGACTCCCACGTCCCGGTAAGCACATGACCAAGCCACCACTGTAAACTCATTCCTCTTTGGACCTTGGCTGCATTATTTGGATTAGGACGATTTAAATATCTTATTCTCTAATGCACTTAACACCAACTGAGGAATTAGAATCTGAGTTTTGTCACGAGAAAGAGCTGCCCCAGTCACGCATCGATAGAGTCTTCGCTTATAGCATCTTAGCTGGCAGTCTTGCAACTTGCTTCATTTTCCATGACGACCCTTTCGTTGATAGAGTAAGTAGACTTCGTGTCAATGGAGTTAATAGACCTTCGATCTGAAGGTAACCTGGATATTGCATGCCTGCAAAGTCATGATCTAAGTGTGGGCTCTCATGTTATTACTGCAGGTGTTGGCTCCTCTTCCCATAGGCTTTGCAGTGTTCATGGTGCATCTCGCCACCATTCCCATCACTGGAACTGGGATCAACCCCGCCAGGAGCTTCGGTGCAGCTGTGATTTACAACCGCGACAAGCCTTGGGATGATCACGTGAGTGTAACATTAATCTCCACCGTTGTGTAACAGAATAGTTACACAACACCGTTACGTAAATACGGGAAAAAAATACCATTGACAAACACAGAGTCATCTTTATTTAGAACTTGACTAGACCATGAGATGCTTGCGTTGCTGGTCCATTTCTAGCATATGCTTACGAATTTATGGGCACGTGATGTATTGGTTTGTGCAGTGGATCTTCTGGGTGGGTCCCCTTCTGGGAGCTGCGTTGGCTGCCGCTTATCACCAATATGTTTTGAGAGCCGGCCCGTTCAAAGCTCTGGGCTCGTTCCGAAGTGCACCGAGTCACGTCTAGATCAAGAGCGGCAGCTATGGAAACCTAGAGAGAAATATTCTCTCACGGCCCGGTGAAGAAGCAGCGTCACGGGCACAGCGATACTATTTTTCATGTCTTTTTCTTTTGCATGTCTTTGGTTTTTTTCGATCCTAATCCCATCTCACATCAACAATCCTGCAGTGCTGCCGACAGTCCAAAATGTTTTCCATGCTGGTAGTGTTGTAGGTGGGGCATGTGATCTTGTTCTCCTGTGAGCAGATCATAGGAAAAAAACAACAACAATTTGGTTTAAGCTGGGACTCTTCCAGTGGGTAAATGTAAAGACGGTACACTAGTCCTGGTTTGTTTAGGAGTCTTGATCTTTCTGTATATCATTCTACAAAGTCTAATGTTGTATTGTTTTGGAGCAGTCCTGTAGATTGGTAGCTAGCTGTTCGGATTTTAAGCTACCTTGATAGGTTTAGAAAGCGATGATGTTTCCGTTGAGCTAGTAGACTTGCTCCTGATAGCCAACGTTGGAGGCTTGAAACAGTCTCGTTTGTGGAATCGGACGACCTTTGTACTGCAGAGACTCTCGCATGATACTTGTGAAGAAATAATAAAATCCGTTCCTATTTCATGCCAATCCTTTGCTTGCCCAGTGTTTGATTTAAATATGATTCATGTGCCTGCTTTGAACTTAATCTCTGACGAGTCTGGATTGAATTCCAGGGATGCTCTACTTAGTATGATTGTAGTGATCCTTTCGTATTTTCTGCTGCTCTTAGTAACATCCCACTTCTTCATGTCTGGCTGATAAGGTATGTGTGTCTGGTGTGAGCATTACTCTTAATCATAGAATGCCATCTGACCCTTGTACTACCCTTTCTGTTCCACCACCAGCACTCTGCATATCTGACAAGTGGCTGACAATTAGGAAATGCCACACTGCCCCTCTCACATGCATGTTCTGTCAAGGAAGCCCTACTCATACATTACCATGTAATCATGTGGAGAATGACCATCAAATTATGAGTCCTACGGGAGACAGAAGGGAGAGATTTGGTGCAACTCCAGATGTAATGGAAATGTGGAGAATTGGAAACCATCATTCATAAAACTCTTTCCGAAAGCACACAGCTTTATACAAAAGGTCTGTAGTTTTCTGATGAAGAAAAGTGGATCACATGTACTAAACCTAATTTGATTCCAGTACTCTAAGGCCTTTCATGCACTTTAGACTCGTACGTGGTTAGGTGAACGCAGCTGTATATTATTGGAAGTGATAAAGCATGATCTGTAACAGTGTGCGTGTACAAAACATTGTGTCCAAGGCTATGTTGGACACCAGCGACCAGACGGAGCTATCTGGAAAAAGATGCTGGAACTGTGGCTCAGCAACTCACATTCAATCTAGTGGATAATCCAAAAAAATCTTACGGTTACCAATGCACCACCAAATATGTACTGTACTGTACAGTATTGCAGGTGGGCTTTCGCAGAGCTGTGAGTCTGTGATAGAAGGATACCACCTGATTTGATCAAACCAATAGAGGCTGTGTTGCTCATGTCAACTATGAAGGTCAAGAAATTGGCTTGGTCCATGTTTGTTGTCAATAGGACTACTGCAATATCTTAAATGCTACTTTTAAGTTCCAGGTATTCCTTCAGCACGCCACAAGGATGCCCAAATCACCACAGGTAGCTTGTACAATTTGAGATGGTTTCATGTACCTAGAACTTGGTGGCATCCACGCAGCAAATGACAGGATGTTCAAATTTAACAACAAAACATGTCTACAGTATTTACATATTTTCTTCAGCATTTCCTTAGAACCCCATACAACAATGGAAATTTCGACAATGATTTAATCAATAAAATTTCCATCAAAATTCAGCTTTTTGCGAGCTACGAGTTGGATACTTCCTCAGCTTTCTCAGCAGTAGTGATGATAAGCTTATGGTACAAGCTCTATGAAAAGGTCAGTTATGTACCAAAAAGGAGCAAGTATTGGCCGGTGCCTGCCACTGTTACCTGGCCGGTCACATGCCACCATAACATGCCACCTCTCAACACTGTCCTTACGTTGCACCAGTGCATCCATAATAACTTACATCAAGGAGCAGCTCAACACCCGCAGCCTGCCCAAGCATGGTCATGTTCCAGTTTCTTCCAAGACCAGCATCTTTTAACCCTGACTCATATTGAGCGGTTGGGTACTCTATCTCTTCAAAAAGAAAATTCTCCCATGAAGCTTTTCACCACCAAATTGTTTTTTTAGTAAAGAGTTCATAAAGATTTTGTTTTATTCTATTGTTGAGCTGGGTGTTGTGAAGATAAGTTTTTTGTTACTGTGAAACTTTGGCTAAGGTAGTGCGCCCAAAAACCGTCCCGGCCCAAAAACCGTCCCATAGGCTTGACATAGACTGTTCCTGAAACTGTGCAAAATCATTCTAATTCCGTCTATGGCTGCAGAAATTGAGTGCTTGTGATTGGTGCAGAAACGTCCTATTCACAGAATCCAAGTGGTCATATTAACCATGACTCTAAGGACAGTTAGTGGAGCACTTAGGGCTGAACATTCAAAAATTCATAGGAAATTGTAGACTTACTCAAAAAATGATTTTTTTTTTTGGAATGGCTTTGCACTAGCTTTGCACTTCATCCAAAAATTATAAAAAAATTCCACCACTATTCCAAATGAGCAAACCTGAAATTTGGACGGTTTCTGGGACCACTACCTTAAGTTAAATTTGTTTGTTCAATGAGTGTTGTCTTACATAATGGAGGGGTGTTTTAAATGGCTAATTTGAATAAGCTCCGAGGCATTATGAAACATTCATTAAAGTCATGGTCCTAAATGAATATAACCATATATTTGCAAACTCATCTCTAACTACCAATCCTTAGCATTGGAACCCTGACTTTTTAGAATGGCTATGTTAGATGAGAAAGTAGTTGGATTTACAAGAGAATTCATTTTTTAGCACAACTTCCAAGAGCTTATGTTAATCAAAGAATTGGAAATTCTCATGCCAAGTTTTACTTTTGAAAGGATGCTCTTGTCTTGCTAAGAATTTTTCATACCAAGAGTCTTTGTTGAAGGACTTTGCTTTCCAAAAGAAGTCAAAATTATCTCTAAACGAGCAATGTGTTTAGTTTTGTATTTTTTATAACATTAATGAAATATTATGTCTACAAAATGATTTATTAGTGAAGACACTAATAGAAACCATGCCCGGAATGACCATTTCCAGTATGTGGTAAAAATGGTCATGTTTCTAGTCACCTGTTCTCGTCATTCTGGGCGTGGTTTCCACTAGTGAGATTTAAAGCACTATTTGTATCTACAATGAGATTTGATACACCGTAAATAAGTTAAATTCACAGTATAGTTGCAATTGTAATGAAACTACCAGTTCACATGGGATGATTCCTAAGTACCATTTCAAATAACTCTAGTAAATGAGACATACTACAAACAATAGTACAAGTGCAAGCACGATCTCACTGCATCAGAAGAGACCCCTTTCACAAGAAGTTGAAGAAGTGTAAGTGACCTCTTTCCAAGACAGGCTAACTTTGCTTGTGCAAATTTAGCCGCAAAGATCCACTTCTATGCGTATTTCAACCCACAAATTTGTCCTAACTTCTATCATGAGGTGTAGGATATATGCCAATGCATAAGTATTTCAGTTATTGCTTTGCAAGCAGATCACCTTGGTCATGTTCTCATAAGTTATGGATGGCGTTGAAGGAAAGTTACAAATTGTTACAGTGATGGCTAATCCCTGTGTGGCTGGTGATTGAGTTTGGCCTGGAGTGGTATTTGAGCAAGACCCAATGTGCTTTGTATTGGTTGTTTGTGCATGCGGAGCATATTCGACAAATATTATATAGCACTGTACTTTCGCTTGGGGATTTGAACCGCGGTTCGATATTTCAGAGGTTAGAAGTTTGTTGCGGGGAGTTCAAGCTTGGAGACACTGTCTATTGATTGAACCCATGAATTCCGAAGGATGTTTGCTGAGTCATCACATTGTCCAAGGTGGAATGAGACATTTGTTCGATGTTTCCGTGGACTTTGTGTCTTCAAATAGGAGACAAATAATAGGACTACTGTATTGTTATGTAGAGTCTCACTGTTTTAAACAAACACTATTTTCCCTTAAGACTTGGTTCTACTATGTAATTTAATTCTTGCATTGTGTGTTAATTAATTTTCTCCTCTATCTTGTTGTGTCAGAAAAAAAAGGTTGGTTTTATGCAAATGCTTAATTCACACTGAGTGAAATTAGTTCCACTGTTGCTAGACACTCTTGAAAACTGCACTGACCTTACAAATCACAGCAGTTGTTGGTTACCGTACCCATTGCCCAAGGGTCAGCTTCGGCAGAAAATAATTCCAAAAATAGATGTCGGAAATTTTAGAAAATTATTGGCATTTTTTGTCAAATATAATATCAATTATTTTTCAAAATTGCCGGAATGTAAAGAAATTTCACTTCCCACTAGGCAATTACTTGTATTTGAAGCGTGTTGCAGTGGAGAGAATGTGCTCCTTTTGTAATCAAGCTCACACACATTAGTTTACAAAGAATATGGGTTAAGAAGTAACAGGAGTCTAGGTGAGGCTTTTCAAATGTGTTGTACAGAGATTTTTGAAGTCCAATTGAGCATAGAAGATGAAGTTTTATAGAATTGCGATTAACTAACAAAAGTTGATAAATCAATTCTTCTTCCAGCTCCAACAAATTTTGTTTTAAAATAAGTCTTTATGCAAAAGATATAACAAATCATTGCAGCCTTGTAAAGATTAAAAAAGATAGAACGGGTTTAAAACAGTTTTTCGGAGGTCATTTGTGCATAGAAGATTAACTTTTTTGAAATTTTGTAGGCCTAAGAAAAGTTTATAAATCAAGTAATCTTTCACCTCCAACAAATTTTATGTCATTTGAAGACTATATGCAAAAGTTATGTGTGTTATAAAAAAGAAGACTAACTAAGTGCTTCACCTCAAAGTTCACATTTCCCATATGGATTGTTGGACACAACTCCACTCTACTTGCACAAAGCAGAGAGCATTCTCAACTCTTAATCACATCTATCTTGTCATTCAATGCAAAAAAGATATGGAGGATTAATACTTTAGTAGAAACTTTAAATAAGGCTTTAAGACAAATTTTTAAGAAATTAAAAAAGAAATTGCCGAAATTATGAATATACTTTTTTTAGGTGACGGACATTAAAATTTGAAATTAATTAATTATTTGACCAAGGGGTGTCGAAGCTGACCCTTGGGTGCGGTATAAGGAAAGTTTTGAATTACTGTAAACCAGCTGGCACAAGCCTAATTTTGGCCCGAACCAATTAACTGAAAATCTTTAAAAAATTAGTACATGTAGAAGGATGTGTAATGCTGACAAGGATATACCTCATCTTAACATGAAAGTCTACAATCAAATTAGGCATATCTACAATAAACAACTTAAAAGTCATAATTCATTCAAATGGTGACATAAAAGCACAATTTAAAGTGCATTAGAGTCTCTTTTTTTTTTTTGCTAAAAGAATTTTTGAAAGTAATAATATAATTCAATTATATATTGTGGCAAAATGGCCCAATCCGAGAAATAAGCGGAAATCCATAAGCACTGGATAACACTCAAAAGGAGGTCAAGCTCTAGACTTATTTCAAGACCTTTGGTGCAAGAAATGGTATGCAACCTTGTTGGCATCATAGTGGTCTTAGATTTAGCTCAATTAGCAAGGTTTAGGTATCTAATGGTCTTCCTGGCGATGGCAAGGCGAGTTTATAAGTTTCTCTCTTTTTCTATAGTAAAGGATTTCCTCTGTTTGTGTCGAAAAAAAAATAAAAAATTATCATTCACTTAGGGATGACCGAGCAGATATGCATCTAGAGCCAATACACGGAGCTAATTCATTAAAAGGAGGCTCAAAGGATAATTGGTTTAAAGACCTTCTGTTTGCAAATGACTATTGAATGAATGCCATTGTGGAGACCTAATTTAGATTGACATTTGGTGCCGTTGCCATTCATTTTGTTCATCATTTTCGGTGCCAAGTGTTGTTGAGCTAAAGCAGACACTCAAGAAACAAACTATAGTTTGTGACTTAAACAATGAAAGTTGTTTCAATGTTGTTGGATGAAAGCTATTGTACTTTATTCTCGCGTTCATTTTAATAGAATGCACATTTGTATTAAAGCGTATTTCAGATGTATTCCACTTGTCAGACTATTCTTTTATCTCTGTCCCTTTATATTGTCTTCCAAACCTTGTTGTCACTTTATGTTGTCTTCTTGACCTTGTGGTCTACATTTGTAAACACTTGTCTAGATTTTTATCCATGCACTCTAAACAATGTACTTCAAAAAGTTGTCTTCAATTGGAAACATGAGCACAATTTCAAAGTGAACCTTTTACCTTGGAAAAAGTGACATACATGAACACCATTCAATAGTAATGAATAACTTAATATGATTGACAAAGCAAATTTATTTGTAAGATGTGGACATGATCAACGATCAAAACTTCAGAATCTTCTTCGACACGTTTAACTTAAGGTAACAGAGAAATTTGCAGCTCTTCAGGATTCAATATGAGCAATGGTGCCTCAACCTCAAATACAAATTTCATATCAGAATGCGATTAGTGGTGTGCTTTATCACTTCACAATTCAAGTACAAATACAGTACAGGTACAAACATCAGAATGTACTTTCTGATGATTTGGGGTTTATTTGACAGACCTTGGGGCTACATTTCTACGAACCTACAAAAATGGAGATTTCAAGATGCCGGCAGGCAAAACATGGCTAGAGCAGGAGTAAAGCAACCAGTCGACACGTGAGAAGTTGGTGTCCACCTTGGACAGTCTAAATGCCTTCAGAACCCACAACAATGCCGTTCATGCCCCAAAAGACAGAATCCAAACAAAGGGTTCAACACGGTCCAAACAAAGGGTTCAAGAACGGTGGAAATTAGTCCTGAATTGGGCAGAGTCGAGGTCTGCTACAGAACAATCTTCCGTTCGTTCGAACTAATGCAGTGACGCCTGCCGCTATTCCGGCCCACAACACTCCCGATACATACTGGTATGCCTCGCTGCTCACTGCGCAATCCCACCACACTAGCATCAAAATTCTCAATAAAAGGGAAAGTGTCCACCTTTTACAGCACTCAAATGTCAATACCAGGTAATCATAAATGACACAATAGTTAACAGGAGGGACACAAGAGATGTTAGAAAATCATTTAGATAGGTCACAAGGGTTAAAGCTGTGAAACATAAAGGTTTGAAAAATACGTAAGAGAATATGCTAGATCTGGTCTAAGAAGCATTATTGGTGCACCATAAATATCCCTAGATCAGAAGAGCAGCAAATGAAGTGCAATCACAAGTACTACCATACCTTCACGAACGGAAAGGGTCGTTAGTGTAACGCCCGTTACAAGGAAAGCGGAAGCAACCGGCAGGTACTGCAACACATTTGGGAAGTTTCAGAACCAGAATTTGATGTTTCATATAAAACGAAGCTGTAAGAATGCGTCAGAAGACATACGCACCGCAAATGACTCAAAGCCGTTCAACTGAAATGGAGATGGAGAACCACGCTCCACCACGTAATGGCCTGCTACGAGGTCCATTGCATCCTGATACAACACTAACGTCAGGGGTAATGAAAATCGTGTAGAAAGGAATGCACGCAACAAAAAGAAGGTAATGACAACAGAACAGGGCAGATAAATCTACCTGTCTCAGGCCATCCTTGAAATTGTTGAAGTAATAACGGCCCAAAGCACTGAATCCATCTTGAACTAATCCAGACGCAGTTCTCCGTCCATACCTTTATCAGTATTAAACAGATACCGCTTTAAAAGACTTTAGACTGTACAGCGAGCCTCAGAACTAGAGGTGGTCGTTGACATCACATCTAAGCGAAGTTATGATACTCGGGTTTAAATCCTCAGTAACACGGACAATCCTAAATCGCATGTAAATGTAGAGGCAACTTGACAAGATCCTCTCTCTTAGGACGACCTTGTTCGTCATGAAGAAGACCAGAAAGAGGAAAACCACAATAGCATTCTGCTAGTGTTTCTATGGTGAAAGTGAGAACATCCTAAATACCTGCAAGAACGTTACTTCAACAAAGAACTAATAAGACCTTCGAATATTCAAATAAAACTTTGAAAATGCAGAACAGACATAGTACCGGACAAAGTCGCCCTTGAGAGCTGGAGTGCCCGAGTATTGAATGCTTATGTCGTCCCCATTATCAGCCCACACTGCTTTCCCAAAATCAAATCCAGCAGATGCAACAGACAGTCAATACGCAGCACATTGTCAGTTCATGGATAAACAGATAGCTAGCAACAGGTTAAGTTCCTCGATCCAGGAGGAAATCAGCAGAAAAAAAAAATCTATGGAGTTGATGATTTTCCATCTTCTTCTGTTCTATTTTAGATGATGAATTCAAGCAAATCTCTCCGAAGATAAGACTGGACAAGAATGGGCGAAATCAAGCCACGCACAGCATTTAAATTTGGTGTCCAAATCAAGCTGCCCCTCAAGCGTCTCGGCATTCCCAAAGATACCCATCTTCATCAATTGTATCTCCAGTGATTTCCGCGCTAGCATACTCTGCAGAAATCACGACTATTATTTTAGAAAACCATCTGAAGTCAATGGAGCTTTTACTAATATTCTATAGTCTAAGCCTACTTAAATGTTAATGCCAAAGAATTGAAAGGCATATGGTTAGCTGATTGAGAATTCGTACCTGAGTGACATTTGTACGATCAAGGCAGTCAATGCAGTTGGTCCTTACTATACCCTTCTGCTCTTGCAGAATATCGTCTGAATCCGTCATGAAGTAGCTGAAAGGCACAAAAAAATCTGTTCGTAAAATTGATAACTGCACAGATGCCTATACTTGATTGCAAGCAACATTGTCAAAGTGAATAGCAACTGACAGAAAGGTTTGCAGACTATTGAAATAAATCTCTACAACTGATCTTCAAAGGCAGAGTAATGGGCATTAGAAGCATTCCTCCTGAGTCTAGATTTGCCAACATCTTTTGTAAAATATAAAAGGAGGTATACTGCATTCACTGACAAGGTTCGTATCCACATTGTATTTAAAGAATCACCTTTGCCTGCTCAGGTGCTCAGAAAGACCATCGTATAAATCTGATAAACGCGCAAAATTCAATTGGCCGCAGATGTGATGAAAATCAAATGGAACATATCTGCAGGCCCTCAAAATTTCTCCAGTCCATAAATACAGTATTTTACCAGTACAGCACCTTTCAAAACTTGCAAGCAGGGACAATCAAGTTTAGATTCACATGCATCTGTGTTGAATGTTCGATAAAAAAGTCCTAAACAAGGAACGCAAGTATCAACAGAACCGGAATACATTGTTGCAGACCTGATAGAATCGCTCGTGATCTTTTCCATCGCCTTGGCAAACGCTACACTCAAAACTCCTTCCGAACCTTGCTGCACGACAAGGACACAACTTTCAGCAAATCGATCTCAAATACCGAAAAAAGGTGGTAAAATATAAAACAGCTACAAAACATATGCCTCGTGCCCAACGACACTTCGCCACTAGTAATTGCAGAACTAAAACGCATCCCATTGGACCAGATCAGCTTGACCCACAAGCAAAGACTTTTTAAATCAAGCACCTGATTAATGAGATCCAAAGCCATTACATCTCCGTAACGTGTATGTAGATCCTGAAAATGCCGTTTCACCGCGTTTGGCTGCAAATAGTATTGTCAAAAACGTACAACGTTACGATTCAAGACCAAGAGTGTGCTGATCTGCTAATATCAACAGAATCTAACATACAGAGCGTACTCCTTGTGAGGCTATTTAATGCCAGGGAGCGCATCTATAACACAATAAATTAATTAAAGCAGCTGCCGGGTTAACAGTAGCAGATTCGGAGGAGCCCATGCAACTCAAGATTACAACACTGTAGTTTGGCGAGACATACCGTTGCTTCCAGATTCAAATCAGTTATTGTGGGTTTATAGCTCAAATCCACAATCTGCTCCCATAAAATAGGAATTGAACCACGAACCTGATTTCAAGATACACGAATCAGTATCATGTGGAGTTGCGTCCAATGTGATCCAATGCAATAAAGTTAAGAAAAAACTGATAAGATCACAAATATGGTTATGACTCAGCTACGGGGAATAGCAGTTCCTTAGACCTGAACATAAGAGGAGAAAAAATTCGCTGCCTCAATGATTTGTTCTGTTTCGACAAAGTTTGCAACATTCCCTTTGCTGTCAGCTCCCCTCCTCCACATACGGGTCCCTGCAACCAGAAGCGTCCAAGTAAACCATCCGGGCTAGCATCAACTTTCTGGTCCTCTTACACAACGTGTAGCAATTAACAATCTTCCCTCTGAGAAGTCACAGTAGAGATCTACACTGAGTGTGATGATGTTTCCTTACCAACACGGCGCATACACCGGCGCGAAATGATAGTCAACTTCACTCCTCTGTCGTTCACAGTGCTCTGGGCACTCTGAAAACGTTGAATAGTCAAGGGAATCAATTTGTTCGAGACTATCGTAACCAGAAAACTAACAGCATTTTCGACCGGAAGAATTCTAGTGAAGACTAATTTTGCGTATGATCTGAACAATTATAAGGTCAGAGAGCTCATGACAACGGCGAATAATAGCTTGAGAGGATATTGCCTTGGATTATTGGAAGGATGAAGGACTCCAACTGCACAAAAGTCATAAGACAATCAAGGAACAAAGTATCAGCACAGTGATAGTAAACGGTAATGAAATAACTCGTTTTCGTTGCTGCTTTGAAAAACGAGATTCTACTTCAACAAGTTAATCAAAACTATGCACAGCCAATCTTTCGAGAAACAATCAAGGCATAGGGAGGAGTGAACCTGCTAGATCTTGGTTACCTTTGCCTCGATGAATTCTTGAAGCAAAAAACGATTCCACAGAAACCTTGACTCAGCCTGGTTCAATACTCCATACAAGAGACTGCGTTAAAATCCCATCTCTATGAAATTACGATTTAGAGTGCGTCCTACTTTCCAAAAGCAATTTGGTGGAGTTGACACCAAAATTTGAAAACCAAAAGTAGGAAGATCACAGATTGACAACAATGAACGAGACAGAATCCTTGCAGTGGATAGTCCATAAAGTACACGGCACCAGATCCAATGTAAAGTAAATAACTATTCAGAGAAAAACGGATGGTCTCCAGCAGTTTTCGACTTTATTGCACCTGTTGGTGTAAAGGCAGCCGATGTAGCTTGGAACCGGCTGCAATCGCCGCCTGTGCACTGCAAAGACGTCAGTGTGCCATTGGCAGCATTTAGCATCTTGACTATCCATGACCAAGCATTTCAACCAATGCTTGAAAAATATAATTCACAAAAATAGGCCTGGATACAACGCAGCACTCATAGGCCTTGAAAGCACAGAGGTTTACTCTGTTTCGTATCCATTCGTTCCATCTAGGATCGTCATATATCCATGGACGAACTTACTTGAGCGTCAAATCCGTATCGTATGAGAAGAAGAGACCGGAAGTACTCTCCACCTCTTTCAACAAGCTCATGTAATGGGCTTCGTCCCGAATCTGTCAAGAAAGTGATACTTTACAATGAGATACCGACCAACCCTAATCTTGCATTGCAGATGAGCATAATTGGCGTCATACATCTTTAATCTCCTCCATGAATTTCAAGACAAACCTCCCAACTTCGCACAGCAAGAAGAATCATTACCAGCCCTAAAACAAAAAAATCAGGGTACAAACCTCTTCTGGAGAAAGATCTCCCAACTTTTGATTACAACAGAGAAACTGCAATGCTGTCACTCGAAAGACAGGTGATCCACGGTACACTCCCACTTCCTGCCGCCCAGTTATAACAGGAACATATGCACCTGTTCCAAGCACGATAAACACATTGCATTCAGAAGACGCAAATTCCACAAATATTCTCAAAGCACCAGAAAACTGAAGGATCACTCCACTCATACACGATCCCCATGAACTTGCCTGCCAACAACCGAATGATACCGGCAACTCCATAGACTTCTTCCGTATGCACACGCTGATTCGCACCACCACTTGGCACATGACCTGCACATCAAATATCTCACAATTTCAGCAACAAAAAACAGACCCTAATCCTCTAAACCCTAACACATAACGCTTCAGCTAAATTCACATAAAAACTTGATTCAATCCAACACGCTGTCTGGCAATTCTCACCAAGTGTACTGATGTCGCCATTGACACGACTGATGGCAAGGCACTGAGACGGCGAAGAACCATCCGTGGGCTCGAGCACGTACTGGTCCGGGAGCTCCCACAGGCGCATGCGACTGCACAGCCCATGGTCGCCCCCGAACTCCCCCAACTCCCTCTCCTTGGACGCCACGGTGCTCAAATTCCTTCACCACGTACCTGGCAACAAAACAAACATCCCAGCACGTTCAAAACACAAACCCATTTCAATCCATCACCAAAACTCACAGTTACGGTACCAATTCCAGCTTTGAACATAAGTTACTAACCAGACTCAGTGCAGACAAAAATAGGAAACTTGTGTTTCACATCACAGCAGAGAATGATAAGATATGGGATGGATTCAGGAATGTGGAGAAGAATTAATGCATGGGGAGCATGGGCTTGAAAGTAGAGAGAGAGAGGGGGTGATTGCAGATGATCATGGCAGTGGTATATGATTACAGCATTATTGGAGATCGTGTGAAGATTGGGGTCTGAGCAGGACAAGGTGGAATGTGAACTACCCAGTTGTTGTTTGCAGGAGTAAGGTTGACACACCTATAGTCGACACACGACCAATAGCCGATATCTTCTAATTCCTAGATTATGAAAGAACAGATGTACCTCATTTGTATATATCGGCTATTGGTTCGGAAGTACTTTTCACTTTGAAAAATTGTACAAATTTCAATATTGGGAGATAATTCATGAAAAAATGCTCATTCTTCATGAACATTATTTTCCTATGAACCAAAAATATCTCCTTGTTGATAACCCAAGCTTTGATATGCTAAACTGCTTTAAGTTGTCGGTTATAGGTGTTTCTACCTTAAGCCTGATTGTGGTCATGTCATGTCATGGCTTGGGTTGGGATCATGGGAGGGCTTTTGGTTTCAGTTCATGAGGGGTATTAAGGTACAAGTACCTATAACGGATAACTTAAGCATTTCAGCATCGTGTGGTTGTGGTTGTGAGGAAGGAGGTATTTTTCCATTGAAGAGAAATAAAGTTCAGGAAGAATGAGATTTTTTTATTTTATTTTTTTAATTAAGCAAAATTGAAATTACTATAGATTTTTAAGTGCGAAAGTGGGTGAGACACACAAGCAACATGTAGCTTCACCCATAACGGACAACAACAAGAGTAGTGAACAAACATAAGACTATCTAATTTCTTAACAGTCACAGATGCATTATATTGGAGGATGCATCCTGAATCTACTGTTCATCAATTATCCGCTACTCGTTTTCCATTGTTCTGTAACCAAGAAGCCTACTTGTCTGTGATGGGGCCATTATCCGTTATAGGTATCTCTACCTCAGTAGATGGTGGTGGTGATGGTGAAAGCTTCTTCAAGCTTGCTACTTATTCTTGTATAATACCGGTATCAAAGGCTTGTCCAAAATTTATTCTAAAAATAGACAATGTAAACTTTTGGAAATAATGAAGATAGAAAAATGAAATTACTTCTAAGTCATTTGAAGACACTTCTATTGATTTTTTTGCTCTAAACAAAAAATCAAGAAATTTATTTTTTGAGAGGCTAACTTTATTTTTCACAAAAAATAACTATTTATATGCCAAGTGGCAAAACCTATTCTAGTATTAAGGTAAGGTATACCAAGGTTGAAGTGTTTATTGTTTGAAGTGAGTTATTATTATGCAATATAAATTGATGATAGGATCAAAATTTGGCTTTGCGAGAGCCATAAGTCTTGATTCTTGCTAATTGGATGTAGGAGATTGTCATGGCCACTTTTATTGCTCCTACTTTCGACATTTTATTCTTTTTCATTTTTTTACTTTAATGATTCGTGATTCATGAGTTGAGTTCTATTTTCAAATGTTAACACATGCAAGTCATTTTCCTGAATATGTGATATTAACCCCTAAATGCCCACCATGAATTCACATCAAAAACTGCCTTTCAACACTTTTTTGTGAAGCAAGTTAGTTTTTCCAATTTTGTGACATTTTTTGCAATTTCAACCGTAGGATCTTATAGCTAACTTATTGAGACATTCTTTTCCAAAATTTTAGAGAAAAACACAACACCAATTTCAAGATTGTAATGTTCAAAGTTAAAAAACAAGTTTTTTTCAATCCTTCAAAAAGCTGAAATCTCATTTTCAATGAATTTTCAAAAAATATGCTTTACGAATTTGAAATGGTCAACTCCATATTCTAATATAAAAATGACTTGAGAATCTACACAAACAATATCAAATGAAAAAACCTAGATTTTCATCTTCAAAAGATATGTAAATCTAAATACAATGTAGAATACAAGGAAAAACTAAATTGCTAATTACATCCACATAAAAGTGGATAACATTACTCTCAATGGTAAAAATGATGTGATACATAACAAAAAACTTTTCCAATTTTTATTTTTGAAAAATTGTCAAAATTGTATTCAAAATGAGCTCTTAAAGTTTTTTTCATGAAGACTTGACCAAACTGCCCGCAAAATATGAATTGTCATATCTTTTACCTCACTTGTTGGAATGGACTGAATCAAAGCATTCTATTCAAATACGAATCTCTACAAAATGATGATATTTTTATTTATTTTTTAAAAATATATTTGAAATTTTTTGTGGCTGCCCGCGTTGAGATATTTCACCTTCAACCATTCATAACTTTTGCATTACATAACCAAATCTTATGAAACAAAGCTTGGCATGTACGTAATGACCTAGAGAATCGACATGCAAAATCTCAAAAGTTGAAAGTTACTTTTGACACTCTGGAACCCTGCCCAAAATAGCCGGCGACCACATTTTGGTTGCTTGGGAGTTTAGAGGTTAAAATCTGCTTTTTCCAACCGGAATAGGTACTTTTATCTTATTGGATGTGTGATTATTAAGACATGTTGTTAGTATGTGTAGTTTTTGAACACAGTTCTTTGATGAGGGTTGTTGTTGTAGAATCCTTACTTGGGAAAAGGAACAGTCTTTTTAAATCCATCTTCAAAAATTCATAACTAATTGTTGAAGAATCCAAAAATGATGATTCCACATGCTGCAACTTTTTAATTAGTTTCCCCATGCATGAAAATTAGATGTACTCTTAATTTTGCAGTAGATTCACCAAGCTAAAATTTGCGCCATTTTTGGTTGTTCTACCATAGTATAACATTAGGAGAAAAATCAGGTCACAAAAAGGCCGTGTAAGCGGCACGTGAGAGAAAAAAACGGGCGCTGCCCGCGTACTTTTTGACATGGCACTGGCTGTGCCACCGTGGTGCCAGCAACCGCCACCGGGGCTCGAACCAATGACCTCCGAGCGAGGCGTGTGGAGGGCACATCTACAGTGCTGAGCTGACAGCGGACTGACGGAGCAAGGACCGGATCCCGAGCCGACTGCTCATGTCAGCAAACTTTCTGCCAGCACTTTGAACGAGGAAATTATGAGTCCGCCCACCTACCTCCCCCACCAACGATGAGTGAGTGCCGAAGTTTTTGAACTTCGTAGGGAGAGTGAGTGCAGCCAGCAGGTGTTCGGCGCTACGGGAGAAGGCACGCACTTGGGAAATTGGTTGCAGCCAGCGGGAGTTGGGGCTGAGAGGATTCCAGCTGATTTGGGAGAGTGGGTGTGGGTTAGTGCGAAGGGAGAGACACATGATTGTGGAAATTCGGTGCTGGCAGCAAGAGTTAGCACTTGCTGGGAGTTGACTAGGTGATTTGGGGTTGTGCGTAATGTTCATGTAGCGAATTGTGCTTGAGTAGTTACTTGCCGAATCAAGGTGGAAGTGCGGCTTTCTTCGGTGTCAACTCGATGTGCCGTTTGCTGCCAGCGAGCTACAGAACTAGGTAATTTTTTTTTCAATATGATCAATTCCCTGTCTTGACATGATCCAAGCTTTTCTGCCTCCTGGGGGCAACGTTGTGACTAGGCATGAATTCCTCAAACTTCATCTCTGATTACAAACTCAGGATTTTCCTCTCCCCAAGTGCTTAAACTATGCAAATTTGATTTTCTCTGTGCTGGCAGCATGTTCCCTCGCCTTGGTTGGTACGAAAGGGAGGTGTTATAGTTCATTTCTGTGTCTCCCAATACCTTGGGGTTTAGGGAAGCATGGCCAGACGGCCAAAATCGATAGTTCAGAGCGTAATTTTGCACAACGATCAAGATGTCCACGGCAATTGGATCCCAATGAGGCTGGACCGGGATTCGTGGGTTCTGCTGCAACCAAAGTCGGAAGGGCCTTGGGGTAGAGAGGCAAGGCGGCATGGTGGAGATAATTTTTGAGGGGCCTTCAAGGCTCAAATCGTGGATTTCTCATGGACACCTGGTGTGCGTGGAGCAAGCAACCTGGATAAGGTGCTTGTTCGGCATGCGTATCAGCCGCGCCAATTAAGCTTGGATCCCGCTGTGGCAGCAAGTAGGCAATGCACGGCAAACTACCTATACTCCTCGCACTTTGATGATTGGGTGCACCCCACGTCTATCATCAGTCCCATTCTTGTGCTCCATGCAGAGATTGGGGAGGCGACGCGGAATGGTCGAAGCCATACAGACTTGTTGGACACGGGTACATTCTTCCTTGGTGGCGTATATTTTCCCCCCGTAGAGCCTACGTTGTACGGGAGGATAGAACCAATCCCGCTCCCTGGTTTCAACGACGTGGAGTGGCCTTTGCCAGACATGCACACCTCCGAAGCCTTCAGGACGAAGCTGACAGCAGATTTTTCGAATGCGATGAAAGCGTCCACGGGCAGTAGTTTCGCCCATGACCAATGGTTTATGCCTGTCCATGTTATGGTGGACTTGTTTGCGATCGCATGTGACAGCATTCGGCGGACTCCTACACTCTTCGTTCTACACTCTCCGTCGGAGGCACTCCTAAGTAGTCTGATGAATCCAGGATGGGCTGAGAAGTTTCACATTGGCCAAGATGTTATCAAGTGCGTTGTGAATAGGTCCAGCGTTGTCTTCAGGTACCATGTGGGCAGGCAAACACTATACACCAGGTTCCAGTATACAAGGTTTCGGGGTGCTGCCAACAACAGATGGGATGCAATTGACCATCTACCAGAGGTGGAGATGGTAGAAGTCTGCTGTACATTTAGAGGGAGACCAATGCCAGCATTTGAAGTGGGCAAGGACTGGCCTGTATCCCACTTGCGCCATGAAATTGCAATGACGCTCGGAGACGATGATCCCAAAGAGTACAACATGGTTCTGGTGGAAGCAGACGGTTCACGTGAAAAAAAGGTACATGTAAGCAGCATCACCCCATTGGTTTTAGATATGGAAGGTGCTGCTTCCATATATCAGCATAATTGTACTAACGCATTTTGTTGGAGGCATTGATGTAGATCAACATACGTATTGAGAGGCGTGTACTTCTTGGTGAGGTGGCGGTTCCCAAAACCATCAAGATAGTGGAGGTGTAGGACAACAACGTTTTCACCACGACATTAAGGTGGTCTATTAGTGTCTTCACAAGTCTGCCTACAGTATTTGAGATGACTCCATGTTTCACTAGACCAATGCCAGAATGATTATTTACAGTTGTAAGGGACTATGCATTGTGCTTGACACATCATGTATGGTACTTATATGGTCAATCATGTAACCTTCCCCCTTGATGAATGAAAGTCTTCTTCTAGAACATGTTGCTGTCAGCACACATTAGGGTTCACGACCAAGGCGACTTCCATACCATCACGACCAATGTGGCAGCCACATGTACAAGATAGAAATAAAAAAGGATAACATTCATCATAAGTATCGAAAAAAAATGAGGTTCGGTTTTTTTAAAGTCTGACCCCAACCCTCCCCCCCCCCCCCTCCCAATCGGAACTACTTACACAGTGCTGCCAGCAACTACTTGCTGGCACCGCAGCTGTGAAAATAGAGTCGAAAATCAGGGCAGCAAATGCAAATGCAACGTGGCACAAACTAATAGCCACTAATACTAATCCGCTATGGCACTATGAACCAAAAAAAAACCACAGACTCTAAGCCTCTACTGAGGTCGCGATGGCATCAACCAGCTTCTCCAGGGCAGCTCCAGCCGGGTCTTGAGATGTCCCCCCGGACTCGGTGGTACTGGAGCTGAGTCCACCACCATGAGTGGCTGTGTCCTCGGCCTCCCGGCGGGGAGGGGCTTGTGTCCCCCGCTGGAAGCTGAGGTCATTTGACTTCTGGGTGCTCACAACACCATCGCCATCCCCTCCATCTGCTGGCAGCACGGCCGCGGATACTAGGGGCTGAGCGGAGATCTTGGCGATGACATACGGACCCGAAGCCTCGGACTCCTCCAGAAAGCGAGTCTTCTTCTTGACTTGGTTTTCCTCCCCCAAAGGAGGAGAAGAGCGCTCAGCGGCTCTCTTGCTGCCAGCAACGGGGCTATGGACGTCTGGGGCTCCCACCTCGGACTTGAGAACCTCAAGAAGGTGCTGCAGCTCCGCTTGAGCCGACTCATGCAGTGGAAATCCCCATTGCCCAAGCCATCCCCCACTCAAGGAGCGGCAGCAACGGCTACACTTGGCGTCAAGGGAGAAGACAACCTCAAACATGCAATGTGGGTGTGCCAAGCAGCCGCAGTTCAAGGGTACACAAGCAGCGTCAACAAAGTACCGCGCACAGAAGGGGCCAGGGTCGGAAACCTGAATGGGGAGGGCTCGAAACTCGGATGGCAGGTGTGGGAGCACACTCTTCGGGCGAATGAATGCCGCTGCCAGCTCCAGGGTCATGATCTCCACGCTAAGAGCACCAATCTCGGCCTTGCACCTCTCTATGTCCCCCATCAAAGCATCCATCTGCTTCTCCTTGTTGTCAATGCGAAGCTGGGCTTCTTCGGCAGCCTTGCTCGCATTGGCCATCTGATCACCACCTAGACGGGCCAGAGCATCCAATCGCTTCTTTTCTGCCGTGTTGCCAGCGGCCGCGGCTATCTTGCTCGCAGCACGGTGGGCAGCAATGTCCTCATAGAACCGGCCCTCCTCATCCTCCTTCTCCTGCATAAAGGTCCTCTGGTTCTTGATATCTCCAAGAAACAACTCCCTCTGAGCCTCCTTCTTCGTGAGCTCAGCCTGAAATCTCGCCTTCTTGGCCCTGGCCTGGTCCAGCTTCGCCTTCGGATCCGTGCTGGGTCGGTCTTCATCCTTGCTGCCAGCAAGTGAAGACTTGGGCAAGCTCTCCTCCTCAGTGATCAAGGGCGCCTTCGACTTGAGGTGGCTATGAGTGCGACCCCGAGCTCCCTCTGCTGCAGGCGCTCCCTTGCTGCTGCTCCCCGTAACAAGGACCCCGTGGCTAGGTCCGATGCCGACTCCCTCAATGGCCATGACCGTGTTGCCAGCAGAGGGTCTGTCGTCGATGTGGCCAGCGAGCACGTCGATGAGGGCCTCGATCTGCTCTCTGAAGGCTGGGGGTGTGAGCTTGAGAGGATTGCGGGCATCTTTCTTATCACGTGCCTTCTGCAAGGTCGCGGCTTTCTCTGCCCAGTTGACGTCTTCGCCCAGCTCGAAGGTCAGATGGCAGTCTCGCAGGAAGGAGGTACCAAATGTCCCGTTGTCAGGGCCTTCACCTCCATACACCTTCGCATGCTGGAGTGTGTAAGCCTCGACAGCCTGCTTGTCGGTGCAGTCAGCAATGTGGTGGCGCCCTCCATGTCGTTCCGGCCACCTCTTAATGAACAAGGATTTCTTGCATACCTTGTCACTGCTGAGCTCGGTGAAGGATATCCCTTCCTTGCAGAGCCCAAGTGCACGGTTGAAGAAATCGACGTCGTAGTTTGCGCTCTTCCTACCAAGAAGAAAGGGCGCCATCACCACGGCCTTGTCCGCCACATGCTGCGGTAGAGCCTTCAGGTCGAAAGGGAGGTCCCATTGCGTGAGAACACCGTCGTCCTTGCTGCCAGCAACCATGGCTGCAACACAACATACAGTTGTAAACCTTGACAGTAGCTGAACTTAAATCAAAGCACTCTAAGTCCTATAAACAATGAAGTAGGAAAGAGGGTATATGCAATGTTTACCTTCCGAGGTCACAGCAAGCACTATAGCAACACGTGAGGAAAGCTTCTTCCATACAGTTCATCACACATTCACAAAAAAGAACTTCACAGAACCATTTAACTTGAATGGCACCCTGACTACTCTCTGAAATTTGAATTTAAAAAATCCTGGCAGCTGATGTACTGCTGTCGCAAGCCATGGGGGGGTTTGGTTACCTGATCACTGCAGCCCTCTTTCTCTCCACCGAGCTTGTGTCGCGCTCCTTCAGTCGCCCTCCACCGAGCTGGGCCACGGAGCTGCGCACCTCCACCGACCAGCTCACCTCCACCAACTCGTGCCCTCCGCGACCTCTCCACCAAAGCGTGCCGTCCGCGCCTCTTCGTCGATCTTCCTCTGCCGTCGGGGGGCGCAAGCTGCTCTCCACAGCGTCGCCTTAGGAGCGAGCTCTCCGCAAGCTGCCCAGGGTTGTCTATTCGGACGGACATGGGCAAAATTTCCGGACATAGACGGACGGACGGACGGACGGACCGGTCGGTCCCCGGACATAATCGGACATTGAGGGGAGGAGGAAAATTACTAAGTTAGTTTTTTTTTTTTACAACTTACCTATAGGGGAAACATATTGATGACATGGACAACGAACGATGACGGGGAATTCCACATATGCAAAAGGGGTGCCAGCATGTGTAGGGGGCGAGAGCGGGTACAGGGGGGGCGCGAGCGGGTTCAGGGGGGCGCGAGCGGGTTCAGGGGGGCGCGAGCGGGTTCAGGGGGGGGGGGGGGGGGGGGCGCGAGCGGGTTGAAGGAGGGGCGCGAGCGGGTTCAAGGGGGGGCGCGAGCGGGTTCAGGGGGAATGGGCGCGAGCGGATTCAGGGGGGGCGCGAGCGGGTTCAGGAGGGGGCGCGAGCGGGTTTCTCGTGCGGCCCATTTTGTAGATAGTAAATTTTTGACAATGCAAAAAAACCTAACATTTTCATTAGAATAATATATTGGGGCTAAGCGCAATGACAAATGTGTAAATTCAGATACTCGTGAGCCAAAATACATGGACTTTGCAATGTTGTATACATTTATGAAAGTAAAAGCATTTCATTACCAATTCAAACCAAAACATTACAAAAACTGTAGTATATGAAAACTAGTCACTTAGTACTAAGTTGTAACTATTCCTATTCATCTGCATCTACTCCCGCTGTGCCACTTGGTCCCGCTCCATCGTCCAGCGTCAAGCTGCGCCTGGCTCTCGTCCGTGTCCGCCGGAATGGGCCATCACCTTCACTGAGAGAACGCAAAATTTGCGAGTTCCTCAATTCTCTCAATGTACGCAATGTCTGTGGAGAGTGTTCCTCCAGAAGAAAGTCAACAGCCTCATGCTTGAAAATTAACTTCCACTCCGAAAGAGACATTTGGACTGCATCTCGGGTGGTCAAAGACATGAATTGACCTTCGAGGTCTGTAACCAATTCCCCGTCCTTGTTCCATATGAGGCCTTTTGGGTGATTACCAAGTTCGAACTTCCTATGCTTCGGATCCCAGTATCCATTCAAAGTCTGATAGAAGAAATTTCGTTTCCCTTGGTCCTCCTTCTTTGATCCAATTATCTTCTTTGCCACCCTCACAATCTGATTGGGGTCATCCTCCCACCCCAACTCGTCACTTACATTGCTCTTGAAGACCGAGTGAGTCTGGGCCCGCCAACTCCAAATCAAATCTTCCCCCACATGTTGCGGTACTGTTCACCTGGTGTGTTTTCGGGATTTCTCTCATGGCTTGGTGGCATGTATGGAGTGAGTCCAAAAACCTCGTACAAGCGTTCATGGAACGGGGATTTGCACACCGGGCAAAATCTCCTTACCAAAAAAATGTTAATTAAACACATTGGATGGAACATGTGGGTACATGATCCAACTGCCCATCCACCCTCAGGACCAAATGTATTTAGACACACACTACATTCTTTTGAACCATCCATCACCCACGGTTGAGGATTTGGCCAAAGCTTCCTGCTATTAACTCCTTCCTTCATTTGAAGATCATGGCACGAAGTTGCGTTCTTCACATCGAAATTCAACTGGGCCCAATCTATGAGTTCAGGATTCGATTCTTGCTTTGGCATGTTATCTGGATACATATCATCTGCGCTAATCCATGAAGTGAGGCCAAAATTCCTTCGTCTGTTGTGTTGCAAGTACGATTCGTCGATCTTCTTGAACTCTAATGCAATTTGGCGACCGCGATCAACGCTGAGAATGGTTGCCACTTTCCACTCGTAGTATGCTTTAGCAAACTTTGAAACAAGGAGCCGCAATTCATTATTGACTCTCATCAATGTCTCCACTTCTCCCGTTAGAGCATTGGGTGGAAATGACAAGGAATCTTGACTTAATGGTCCATCGATGTCCACATAGGGTCGCGGGTATGGGGCTGGTGGAGGCAATATCACTCCAACTCGTCGTCGTTTTGCTGGAGTGGAAATATTCTCCAACACACCGGCCGTCGCAACATCAACCGTATTGTTGATGTAAGATTCATCCACCAACATTGGATCTTGAACTACAGGTATATCATTGGCTTGAGAAGACTGAGGTCTTTCTCGTTCTTGCAATTGATTGCGCAAATCTGATATTACTGCATCTTTTGTTGCTGATTCCAATCGTAGTTTTCGGATGGTCTCTTGTAACTCTGCAATGAAGCCATCCTTTTCTATAACCTGTAATTGCAACTCCCCGACCTCCTCGGTCTGGTTAGACTGGTCATTTCTAACTAGAACCGGCATGCCAAGAACCATCGTAGGTTCAGTTCCGACCACCTCCAAATTAGCTGCCGTATTTGGATCGTTTTCCACGAAGATGGTGTTCGCATCGTCGTGAGGTTCTATGACGTCCGCTGGATGGTTCATTGGAGGCTCTACAGCCATATTTGCTGGTGCTGCAATTCTACGTGGCACTCTTTCTCCACGACGACCATCGGAATCAGAATCTGGTTCAGACTCTGTTGTATCAGGCTCCCGCACTTGTGTTTTTTCCTTCATTTTTTTCCCCAGGCCACCATCTGCGTATTTCCTTTGTTTGGGAATGTCACGCTCTGTCGGCGCCCTAACACTCGGCGTGGATTTGATGGTGGACCAATCCACCACTTTGTGAAGCACCACCTCAGCATACACCATTCTGCAAATGAACAATGGTACTTCATTGCGTCCGACACATCGTTGCTTGTATAGATGCTGGTAAACTTGTATAGAACGTTCAACAAACTCTGCATTCAAGCAATAATAGAGGTTAGCCTTGTCTGAGATCCTGTGTTTTCTGTGCCGATCATGTGGAAATATTTTTGTGATGTGGCACCACTCAATGAATTCCTCGCATGTGGAATATTTCCACGGTTCCGGCTCATCTTGCCAACCTCTAAATGCCAACTTCGTCGGGTTGTTCAGCACATGAAGCCACTTCTTCATCTTCTTACCACCACGCTTCCGTTCACGATCTCTGATTTTTTTCTTTTCGGCCTTGGTGAGTGGCCTTTCCTCCGCCGGTTCTGGGTTTCCCTCCATCGTGGTGTACTGGTAAAGTTTTGTGTGTTAAAAAACACACCAACTCCTCAAAACTTCCCCCAATTGATTTTACAATTTTCCTACGTGGTTGATTACGGTATTCTAACTATACTTTGTGGCCCACCCAAGTATTCAGCAATAAGCCACCGTGAGGTAGTTTAGGGCCCGAATTCCCGGATGAGCGTACAAAATACGGTAGAACGAGGTACGTGGCGTTGTCAAAATGCTGTAGACCCCACCCAAGTACTCAGCAATAAGCCACCGCGAGGTAGTTCAAGGCCTGAGTGCCAAGGTGGAGCTTAAAAAGTGGGGGGGGGGGAGGGCGCCCCCTTCACTTATATAGTCGGGGGGGAGGGCGCGTGCGGGGTCAGGGGGGGGGGCGCGAGCGGCTGAGGGGGGGGGCGCGAGCGGGATCAAGGGGGGGCGGGCGCGGGTTTAGGGGGAGGTGCGCAAGCGGGTATGGGGGGGCGCGAGCGGGATCAAGGGGGGGCGCGAGAGGGTCCCCCCCTTAAAACAAGATCTCATTTCCTTAGGAGTAGCATTGAAGAAGGTTGGAAGACAATAATAAAAACAAATGCAATGGATTTTTTCACCATTTCTCTCAAAAATAAAATTAAAAATTAAAAATTAAAAAGAGATATTAAAATAAGGAATACTGATTTGAATAATTTGGGGATGAGATATCAAATTATAGAAAAACAATCATGACTATAATAAGGGACTCGGGATAAAAAGGGATGAATAACATGGGATGAAAGAAGTTATCAAGATGAATAAATCTCATGGTGATTAGAAACTGAGTTATGCCATAACGGAATACTGATCTAATGCACCATGAATAATATAATGTTGACTATAAAAAAATTAGTGTTTTAATATTAGAAGAGATGTGGAAATCTAAAAAAGATAAAACATTGGAAGAGACGAAGGGAATAAAATAAAATCAATATCATTGAGAGGAAGAGATAAAAGGAATAAAATAAAATCAATAGCATGGTGTGGAAGACAGTTGAATTAGAGTTCAAAACAAAAATCTATATATTTCATTGTACATACGGATCCTACAATGCTCTAACATATAATTAAAAATATAAAGAATCATAAAGAAGGGCTCGATGCAATTGGTTTGGCAGATAAACGGAATAAAATTAAATCAATAGCATGGAGTGGAAGAGATAAAGGGAATAAAATTAAAAGAATAGCATGGTGTGGAAGAGAGTTGGATTAGAGTTTAAAAAAATAAAAAATATAATGCATTGTACATACGGATCCTACAATGCTCTAACATATAATTAAAAAAAAAAAAAAAATCATAAAGAAGGGCTCGATGCAATTGGTTTGGCTGATAAACGGAATAAAATTAAATCAATAGCATGGAGTGGAAGAGATAAAGGGAATAAAATTAAAAGAATAGCATGGTGTCGAAATACGCAGGATTACAGTTTAAAAAAATAAAAAATATAATGCATTGTACATACGGATCCTACAATGCTCTAACATATAATTAAAAAAAAAAAGAATCATAAAGAAGGGCTCGATGCAATTGGTTTGGCTGATAAACGGAATAAAATTAAATCAATAGCATGGAGTGGAAGAGATAAAGGGAATAAAATTAAAAGAATAGCATGGTGTGGAAATACGCAGGATTAGAGTTTAAAAAAATAAAAAATATAATGCATTGTACATACGGATCCTACAATGCTCTAACATATTATAAAGAATCATAAAGAAGGGATCGATGCAATTAGTTTGGGAGATAGACGTTTTAAAATTAAATCAATAGCATGGAGTGGAAGAGAGCTGAATGAGAGGTTGTGCATGTATAAAATCCCAATAGTTTCTATTTTTTAATTTGTTTTATTTTATTTTTTTCTCTTAGAAAGTAGTGTAGAGATTTGACTATTTCCAGAAGAAAAATAGAAAATAAAAAAATAAGTTGGAAAACAAAAGGTGGGGGGGGGGGGGCGGCGCGAGCGTGTCCGAGGGGGCGCGAACGGGTGAAGGGGGCGCGGACGGGTACGGGCGCGAGCGGGTACAGGGGCGCGAGCGGGTCGGGGGGCGCGAGCGGGTACGGGGGGGGGGGCGCGATCGGGTATAGGGGGGGCGCGAGCGGGTACAGGGGGGCGCGAGCGGGTTCAGGGGGGGGGGGCGCGAGCGGGTCCGTGGGGGACTATATAAGGTGAGGAGAAGCTCTCGCCCCCCTCACTCCTTCCCACTGCGGCTCCTTGTCCTGACGTGTGAAAACACGCCTTGCTTGGAACTGCTTATGTGGGAAGTCTTCATTGGGGCGGGGGGGGGAAGTTGTTGATTTTTTTTTTCAGGGATTTACTTTGCGATGTCTTCTAGACAAGGCTCCGGCAAGCGGCCTATGTATGAGGACTTGGATGCTCCAGATGCGGTGGACCCTATGAGTTGCGTAAGACCTCATGGTTCTACTGGTTCTACTCCTTCATCTAGCTCGAAGGGTAAAAAGAAGAAGAGTATTCCAGCGCACAAGAAGGATGACGGTTATCCACCATTGGAGTATACGCATTTCATCAGGAAGGTGACCGTTGAGTACTACAAGGCCCGTACCATACGAATGTTGAAGGCAATGTACCTTGATCACGGAGAGAATGGTATCTACAACCTCCAACGTGATTTGGAAAGGGAATTTTGGAGCGCATTGGAAGGATCAGAGTTGTACATGGATTGCAAGACGAAGTATTTTCACAGCCCGAAGTAGTTGACACAACAAGTGAGTAGTGCTACGACAAATGTCATTCATGTGTTTGAATCACATGTCAAGAAACCACAAGGCGAAGAATGGAGCAACCAAGACAAAGTGTTTATTCAAAAACTGACAACGGTTCAGGAGGCATGTCAGAGATGTTCTAAGGGGAAAACAAAGATTATGCCTTGGAATGAGCAAGCATTGAACTCAGCATTGGAAGCACACATGTATGGTGCATTGATATGGATTCCGGTTACGGCCAAGGTTGTGCCATTATCTGGCTTCAATGCCGAGGGGGGGTATGGCAAAGTGCGAAAAGTGCGAATAGCCAATATGAAGAAAATTCCAATTCACATAGAATTTGCGGGAAAACTTTCCAAGGCTAAAACCGAAGTGAAGAAGCGAGAGGAACGGGCGATTGAGGCCACGGTTAACCCCGTAGAGCATCCGGGTGTGATAAAATTTTGGACCATTCACTCGAAGACCATGGAAGCTTATACCCTGTGGTGGAATGGAGATTGCCTCCGCAACTTCCTCAAATTAAATGAGAAGGCAACCGAGGCAACAGATTACAAAGAAATTTTGAAGTCGAGGGATATGCCCATGGAAGAGTGCCAAAGAATTGTTGCCTATCGAAAGAACCGGGGAATGTTGGCGTGGAGTCTCATCTACGTTATGGACATAGTACATAAGGCTGAAATCCTCCACAACGACTTAACGCCATCCAACATTCTACTTCACTTTCCACCTCATGACAAGGATAAAGTATATATTGGTGTATGCGATTGGGGTGTGGCAAGCAGAGTCATTGAGAAGAAGGCCTCCCCTTATGGTGTGATGGACCCCGATGAACTTGTACAAGTAAAGGAGAGGAGGGTAGGAGTTGCACCGGAGTTGTTCTTTTTATATGGCAAAAAAGATGATGAGGAACGGAATTTGGAGCGCATGAAGAGGATGCATCCATGTACGACGCTATCTGATGCATTTTCGGTAGGCCATTTGGCAAAGAAGATATGGAGAGAAGAAGATTGCCCATAACTCTTTAAGGATTCAATCTCAAAGATTGTATTCTCATCAAAGTTGGATGGCTTGCTTAACGAAGATCCTACAAAGAGGCTTTCACTTGCAAAAGTTGTGAATGATTTGATGAGCCCCCCTTACAACTTCCAAGCTCCCAATGGTTGTTTTAGATAGACATTGTACTTCCATAGTGATTTACGTTTGGAACATTTTGATTGCCTATGTGGCCTTGTTTGCACATTTCTAATATTTTAATAAATCGTTTTTTCAGCGTATACATGCCTTGGTGGAACATGAAATGGTATTGTTGGTTTTGTAATGGAATGAAAAATTGTTTTTAAAAAAAAAATTAAAAAACTGTATGGCCCATTCACCGGGACTGCCCCTCGTACAAGGGTGCCTCCCCCCCTCTGGAAGCTCGCGCCCCCCTTTGCAGTAGGTTGCGCCCCCCCCCCCCCCCCCCCCCCCCCCCTGGAGAAGCTCGCGCCCCCCCCCCCTTGGAGAAGCTCGCGCTCCCCCCTGGAGAAGCTCGCGCCCCCCCTGGAGAAGCTCGCGCCCCCCCCTGGAGAAGCTCGCGCCCCCCCCCCCTCTGGAGAAGCTCGCGCCCCCCCCCCCTCTGGAGAAGCTCGCGCCCCCCTGCAGACGCTCGCGCCCCCCCCGCCTGGAGAAGCTCGCGCCCCCCCTCACGAGTATAAATGCCACCAACTTAGCCCAAGGCCAATATCATTTGAAATCATGGCCTCTAGTCCCGGAACTCCTTGTGGGCTCCTTGCTTGAGACTATGTGCATCACATTGGCCTGTGGTTGATGTCTACACATACCATTTTTTTCTCACATGTGTCATACTAACACTTGCAGACAGGAGATCATTGTACTTTTTCAGAGACACGGAGAATGGCAGGTCAACAGCGTCAGTCGACGGCTGAGTGGGCTCCGTGGTGGACGTTCATTGATAAGGACCATGTTAAATGTGTGTGGTGCAATTTCACCTTTCGTTATAAACGACAAAGAGCTTTCAAGCACTATGGATGGGGTGAAGGTTCAAGCAAGAGTCATTGTACCAAGGCCCCTGCCGCCGTATTTAGGCGCTTTGCCAATTGTGGTAATGTAATACCAAAAAGAATGACACATGCGGAGATATACGGCACTGATGGTGGTGATGGCGAGGCACACTTGGCACACTTGGCACCATGTTCTAGCAAGTCTATGCTTGCTGAGCAATCTACGGAAGTGCCTCAGAGAACGGAGGAGGTCCAAGAGGAGAGGATTTCCCAAGTTCAACCGTCTCAGTCAACTCCGCCTATAAGCAGAGGCGATTCATGTACACCAAGATCTATGCGGCAACAAAGTTTTACCGAGGCCTATCAGATTGGGATGCGCAATGAATTGGATGAGAAATGGGCGTCCTTTTTTTACGAAGCGAATGTGCCTTTCAATGTGGTTAGACATCCATCTTTTATCGCTGCTGTGGAGGCAACATCGAAAGCGGGTTTTGTCTACCGTCCACCAGCATACAACGCAATGCGAACCAAGCACATCCAGCCAACAAAGCAGCTTCTCAAGATGAAAATAGAGGAGAAAACGAAGCAGTGTATTAGCTTGTACGGGGCAACTATTTGCTCGGATGGATGGGACAACGTTGTTCATCGGCCGTTGATGAATGTCATGCTTGTGTGTCCAGCAAGAGATATTTTCCTGGGTTCCATTGATACAACGGGGTACAAGAAATCAAAGGCATACATAGCTGGGAAATTGAAAGAGTACATCAAAGAAGTTGGACCGCAGAATGTGGTACAGATTTGCTCCGACAATGCTAGTGCAATGTTGGGAGCCATGGACCAGGTGGTAGAAGCTTATCCACACATTTACAAGCAAGGTTGTGCAGCTCACATCATGGACCTCTTACTAGAAGATTGGGGGAAGGAAGCAACCTTCAAAGAGCTGATTGCCTTGGCAAAACGCATACCAAATTTTATACGTCGCCGTCATGTCACCATGGCTTTGTTTCGCCAATTCAGCCCGAAGTTGTCTCTGTTGTTACCAGCGGAGACAAGATTTGGATGCCAGTACTTGATGATTGTTCGATTGCTTCAACTCAGGGAGGCACTAATCCAGGTGGTAGCCAATCCAAAATGGGACGAATATGTGGGTACTTTATTCAATCGGTCAAACGGGTATCGAGCTCACACCTTAGCATGTCAAGTACGGAGTACCATTCTCGATGAGACATTTTGGTTACGTTGTGAGGATCTTGTGCATGTTATGAAGCCGGCTGTTGTGACCTTGAAGACATTTGATGGACAAACACCGGCAATGGGGAGGGCATGGTTGGCCATGAATAATTTGAAGAAGCATGTGTTCCGTCTACGGGGTGATCCTTTTTTCCTAGACCCCGCTATAGCAGGGCGCTTTGAGAAACATTTTACGAAGAGATGGAAGATGATGTTGACAGATCTCCATTACGCAGGCGCCATTTTGAATCCCTACATTTTCCCGGAGAGCCACGAGCTATTGACTAACAGTGCTGCGAAGCGTGCACTCCTGCAAGTGCTAATTCATTTGAGTGAGTCCCTTAAACTGGACCACGATACTGTGTTGTTCGAGCTAACACAGTTTGAGGAACGCACCGGTCCATTCAGTCCTTTGGAGGCCCCAAACATTCGACAGACTAAGATGCTACCTCATCAATGGTGGCAGCGGGTTGGGGGCGATGCGTTACCGTTGATAGCAAAGCGCATCCTTTCGTTAACATGCTCGGCATCATCATGTGAGCGAAATTGGAGCATGTATTCCTTTGTTCACACTAAGGTTCGCAACCGATTGGCCGTGAAGAAGGCAGAGGACTTGGTGTACATTTACACGAACAGTAAGCTCCTTCGAGAACGACGTGGAGCGGATCCTGTTCTTTGGTACGAGAACCAACCGTTCTCCGAAGACTCGGATGAAGAAGTGCCAGCCATGTACGATGAAGACGTATGTGATGATGATGGAGATGAAGGATTCCACGACGGACTTGAAGTTAATGAAGGCGATGGTGATGACGGTGGAGTTCATTACACTCCTGCTACTATGGATGATGAGTATCCAGAGTTACCCGTGGACAATGGTGATGGTGACATGCCACGCACTGAACCCGTTAACCAGCCGAATGGAGTTTTTGATTGGGCAGGATTTGATGAAGAGGCAGCTACTTCGCCTCACCACGTTGTCAATGAAATACAAACTAGAGGCGAGGTCGCATACGATCGGGCAGACGATGATATTGACGATGAATTTGAAGTCGAAATGACTGAGCATCAAAGCGACGATGGTGGCAATAATGATGACATTTACCCCGTTCGTAGCGTTTCGAACAATGACAATGAAGAAGGGGGTAACAACATGGGAGAGCAAATTCCAATTCCAGAAGACGTTGAGGGAGGAGAAGAAGTTGAACAACTCCAGGGCACTCTGCCAGTAAATGTTGAGGAAACAATCAGGTCTGGAGGTTTGGATGAAAGCCCTCCAAGAAATGAACAATCAGAGACAGTCAGAAATGGACAAGAAGATGAAATTCCTATTGGCCGATTGTTTCAAACACCCCTACCCCAGAGTACACCTTCAATCGGAGCAGTACTTGCAGGGTTGGGTCGACCTCCCCCACCTCGTTCAAGCACTTCTACTGGGCATGGTTCAATAACTCCAACACCGAATACAAGCATTCCACTCACTTCTTCTGGACAAAGTCTACCAGCTGGACCTTCTACGACGCGTCATGGAGTGATACGGTCACGGAAAGGTCCAACAAACGTTCGCCCTTTTTTTTCAGGATATACTGTTGGAACTACCCCGTCTTTACCTGTGGCTGTGGGTAAACGTAGATTACCCGTAATGAATGTGGACGGAATCACCGATAAGACCAAAAGACGGAAGATCAAAAGAATTGTGACCATAGTGGTGGATGGTACAATTGACCACGAATTGCGCAACATTCATTCCACGGTGGAGGAGTATGTGCCTAATCAGGGGGGAGATGGAGATGACGAAGGGTCGAAATCCTCAGAAGGATATTACTCATCAGAAGATAGCCGTGAAGAAGCACCTGATGATGAAGACATTGTTGTAAGAGTACCATTGGGTATGCCCGGTACTCGAAGGAATCCGGAGCGGCGCACCGCCAAAAAAAACAAAAAAAAGTGATACATCTATTAGCATATTACATATAGAAGTTATATAGAGAAAGTATAATATATATGTCTCCAAAATAATTTTAAAAAAACACAAAAAAATATAATATATATATATATCTAAATTTTATACGTAGATACTTATATGTTAACTTTAGTCAATGTCCATAAAACATTAGCTAAGGCTATTGAATGTAATTTTGTTTCGACATGAATTGAAACTTCTCTCATTTATGTCACTATGAAAAATTCAGTCATGTCTTAATTTCCTTCAATGGTTGATTCTTGTTCCCCGCTCGCGCCCCCCTGCAATCGCTGGCGCTCGCGCCCCCCCCCCCCCCCCCCCCCCCCCTCGCAGGCGCCCGCGCCCCTCCCAGTCGCTCGCGCCCCCTCGCTCGCGCCCCCCTTCCCAAGACGCTCGCGCCCCCCCTCTCAGCCGCTCGCGCCCCCCTCACTCAAGGCGTTGGCGCCCTTCCTCTTAGCCACGTCATCCCCCGAGTCAACAATATATGTGGAATATTTGGTGACATGTCAGACGCGTGGCATCCTAGGTGGCCAAGGTAACTCCCATTTCACCATTTGGGTGGTCAACCGTAAGTCCTGGTCAAACGGACCTCCCCTGACCCCTAACAGACGGACGAGCGGACCGGACGGACGGACCGGTCCTTTTGTCCCATGAACAACCCTGAAGCTGCCGACGGAGCTGCCTGGCGTCCTCCCTCTTGCAGCTTCCGTCGCGTCCTCGCCTCCTCGCCTCGCGTTGCCGAGGGCCTCCCTCCTGCAGCTACTCTGCTGCGAGCTCCATCTCCGGCGTCGGGGAGGTGGCGTGCTGGCAACAATGGAGCAAGAGGGGGGAAGCGAGGCACTCCTCCCCCTCTCCATACCACGCGGGTATGGATGCCGCGGTCATGGGTGAATGACCGCGGCATTACTGTACCCCCTTCAAATTGTCACGTCACCTTTCTTTTATATTTTAAAAATGATCATAAATTCTGAAAGTATTTCGAGGAAATTGAGAAAAAAATTTAAATTTTTTTTAAAAAAGGGACAAAAGAAGTTTTAAAAAAAAGAGTAAAAACTTGGGAAAAATATAAAAAATGGGGGATAAATATAAAGAATGGGGGGGAAAGAGAATAAAATAAAATTAAGAAACAATGGGAGGAAAAACATAAAGAATGGAGGAAAAAAATAAAGAATGGGGGAAAAAAAAAAGGAAAGGGAGAAAAAAGAAAAAAGAAAAATGTATCTCCAAAAAATGGGTAGAGAAAAAAAGAAAAAAAAAAATAGGAAATTAAAAAAAATTTAAAAAAAAAAAAAAAACATACAACACGATAAAAATCTAAGTAGAACAAAACCTTAAATAATGAAAGATAAGAGAGCTGTCTAAAATCTATATGGAAAAAGAATTAAATGAAGAGATAATTAAAACCAAATGAGAATAAAAGTAATTAAATAAAAAAATGGGAAGGGAGGAAAAAAAAAAAAAAAAAAGGATAAAAACCCAAAAAACAAATAATGAGAGATAAGGGAATTCTCTGAAGTTGGAAGGAAAAAATAAACACTAAATGAAAATAAAAACCAAAATGAAAATAAGACCTCACTCGGAAATTTTAAAAATACTTCACTATTGGAAAAAAAATAAGAGATGTCGGGGAACTAACTAAATCTAAAAATGAAAAGGGAAATAAATATACATAAAAAAACAAATTACTAAGTTAGTAACCAGAACAAGAAAGGGTCTAAAATAATAATTTGTGGGACTTAAATGACATGGAGACATAATCAAAACCAAATGAAATTTAACCCTTATTTAGCGATTTCAAAAATACTTAAATGCGGGGGAATAAAAAAATAAAAGATAAAATAAATATCTGAAATTGGAAGGAAAAAAATAAAAATGAAGACATAAGAAAAACCAATTGAAAATAAAACCTTATTTGTACTTTGAAATCAAACAAATCAAAAAAGAATAAAAAAAAAGAACGGAAAAAAAGAATGGGAGGACAAGAACGGGAAAGTGAGAAGAAATGGGTAGAGGAAAAAAAAAAAAAAAAAAAAAGGGAAAAAAAATAGGAAAAATTACGAAATCAGGAGAAAAGAATAAGATAAAAAGTGACCAAAAAGCCAAAAAAAAAAAAAAAACTAAACAGAGTAAACTCAAAAGTACAAATGTTAGGATCTCAAAAAAAATTGATAGAAGATGGAAAATAATGTAATCTTAAATATTATTAATTAGTAGTTCTAAAAGGAACTTTCGAAAAAATCATTTGCAGTCTAATGAGAAAAAATGAAATTAGGTAAATAAAAATCCGGTCTAAATTATTATTCATATTTGATAAATTGAAGAATATGAGTTGTATAAGTTTATGAAATTCTTATAATCTATTCTATTGTAACTCCCCCAGAAAGTGTATTTGATTCTACTATTTCACCTGTAAATTTATTTTGGATATTTCCTACTTTTCCTAGTAAGTAATTTATTTTATTTTTAAATATTTTCACTAATATTTTATAATTTGGGTAAATTCTTCATGTGTCTTTGAAATAAAAATAAGTGATCTTCAACTTTTTATATTTAGAATAGAAGATAAACATAGAATTTAAAATTAAAATTAAGAAAATTCAATTAAGAAGTGATGCAACTTAATGGCACCCAAGGTCTCGTAAAAATCTCTAAGAAATATTAAATGTAAAAACTTATTAACTAAGATATATGATCAAAAATTAAGAGAACTAAATTTGAAAGCAAGATTGCTTTATAAGAGAACATGATTCAAAGGGGAAAAATTTGGCTTTTTGTAATATTTATTTCTATAAACAACATCCATATTTTCTAAAATTTAAATATGATATCGCGAATGTGAGATCATGTAGTTAAAAAAATTCGAGTCTAATTTGTCTGAGTATGGACGATGTTTCCTTGACTATATATTCGCACATCTGCTAAATTTTGAGAGTGAATTGCCTAAATTTTTGAATTTTTTAATATTTTTTTTAATGAAAGTGTACATTTGAAGACAATTGAAGCGTTCATGTAACTACTCGCTTAACTATCCTCTCTACAGAATACAGTATCTTTGAAAGGCATTACTTCTTTATAACATTACCCTTCTACAAAACATTGTATACCAAAAAAAACTCCATGACTCTGAGCCCCCTAGTCGCTGTCAGCATGTGCAATGTCGACATCGGGGGCAATATCCTCCCCGGCACCCCTGTTGCCAGCATCCGGGATGTCCTCATCGTTGTTAGCAGCGTCCCTCTGTTCATCTTCCTCGCCCCCACTGCCAACCATGTCCCCGTTGGCATTCCATTCCTGCTCTTCTTCCATCATCCAATCTCCTTCGTCCTCCACGACTTCTTCAAGAACATATGCTCGTCCAACACGCCTCCTCCTTGACCTCCACTCCTGGCAGGCAATGGCAGCGTTTGATTGTTGCCACCGCTCACGTCTCCTGGCCGCCTCAATGGCCCGTGCTCCGTCATCCGGGTCAGGTACAGCTCCCTGGATTTCCATTTTTTTCCTATATCGATGTTGTATGTTTCGGTACCAATGCTAGATCTGCTGGAGAATCGCACTAGTACGGGCTTTCCCACCACCATGGGCTGTATGTGCCTGATGTGCTGCCTTCGCTTGGTGGTGTGATTTCTCCATGCCTTGGCAGCTCCACACTCCAAGGCTCCTATAGTGTTCCACAAACCAAGTGGAGTGCCGTACAATTACGTGCTGTCAACAAGAAGAAGGAAGTTAATAGCCGGATACTTAGGTCAAGTAGACGGTTCACTGAAGAAACACCAAAAGCAACAACAGACAGAGCCGGGAGCATACCATATAATGGGTAACATGCTCTTCTCCGAAGGCCTTTAAGTATGCCTTTCCCCACTTGTGTATCTTCTGCTTGAATTGCATCCGTTGCTCTGCTGTCAACACCAGTCCTGTCAAATATGGTACGACATCTTCAAAGGCTTGCCACATCTGGTACTTTGCAATGCGGTCAGCCCCACTCCCGGCATTATTATTCTCAGCTTGACATATATCCTTCCAGGCCTTATCATTTCCAGACCAAACGCTTGGCCTAAAAAGCCTGCTGGCAACGGTACCACTCAAAGAGGGTTTTTGCGGCACGTTTCCGGTGTTGCCACTGAGCTTGGGGTCCCTCTTAATCTCCACGTTTCCACCATGAGCCCCAATCGCGGACAACGACTTCTCCATCTGTTCAATTGCAGTAGCCCTCAGTCTCTGATTCTGTATGTTCCAAACATACATGATATGCATGTGCACTATCTTCTCCGTCAATCGAACCAAGGCATGCAATGTACAAATGTGTAGTCTGGACAAAGGAATTGGCAGGATAGGCCTCCACCTAGTAGATGTTGCCATGTCACAAGGTTCCTCAGGTACGCTGCTGGAAAATAGCCCCCCCACCCAGTTTGCTTTACCACGGCTCTTGATGGCAGCGTTTGCCTGGCTTGCTGTCCCCACAGTGGGCTTTATCCTCTTCTGGTCGCAATATATGCAGTTCATTGCACACGACGGCCCTGACTGGAGCCCGTACATACACTTGATCGTCTTCATGTCCGCAGCAAGATGCCACTCCACCTGGAATTCTCCAACTTCGGGGACTGTGAGTTTCTCGCCACTTGACTGCGCTGCTATCACAGCCGGGATGTTCGACTTTCCAAATATCCACCAGAGAACATCGTAGGACTCCTTCTCGACCTGAAACGTGGCAACTGGCCAAATCTCCTGCTCTGATTGTACTGAGAAGTACCTCTCGTGGTCCACCTGAATGTTAGTGTCCAGAGCCCGATTCATCAACGTGATACTAACACGTTCAAATTTCTTCCCGTTAATAATCTCTGCCTCATCCAGCTTGAGGACAAATATTAACGGAGCCCCTTCCAACTCTGCAAGAATATCCTCACGTGAGAATGTTTCTGTAATGCAATCGAATTAGCTTCCATTGTTAAACACATACAATGCAGTTGCTGGCACCAAACGGACATTCACCATTGCTGTCAACAAGAGAAGAAGAGGATGCATACCTGACTTCGTGATGCCATAAAAGATCACCATGCTCTGCTGGACCACCTCAAGGTCCGTGAATAGCGAGTTTTTTTCATCTAAGACCACCTCCTTTCGCTACTCCTCAGATTTCTTGGTTTTCTTTGACACTGCTGGCAGCTCCATCCTTCCCTCAGCGTGGTAGTACTGGCCAATGAATTGTGGCAAGTTCGCATTTAGCTCCTGCCGAAGCCTTTTGACGTGGTAGGGACTAGGTAGTATGTTGGATTTGGCATCCTTGCCCAAATCCCGAACTGGAGCCTTCACGGCTTGGTAAATTGCACCATAACCTTTCAAGGACACCCCTGCTTGGTCGCAGGCAGCAAGAATATTACTCGGCCGTACCCTTTTTCCAATTGCCTTCATGACGTTAGTAGCAATCTTTCTCTTAACATGCTCCATAGATGGCTGAGTTGCGAGGGTGAGACCTTCATGCCTAGTCAGTATCTTTGCTAACGCTACAGCAGTTACTGTTTGGGAGGCTTTATCCCCATGAAGTCGCTGCTTCTCATGGTTGACCCGGTTGTTGTCGTTGACAGCATCCACGAGATGAGGTTGCAAATGCGTCTTAACGAGCTTCACTCTGCGTTTTGCCCACCCTGAACCATGATTCAATTCATGAATCCCCCTGAGCGGTCGAGCCCTACGTCGCATCCCCATAGGCGTGTCCTTCAAAGGGCTAGGCCCCTCCGGTAGGCGCTCACTTGCTTGCTGCCAGCGACGCACCTCGGTCTCCAAGCCCTGCACCGTCACCCTATGATTTCTCTCCATGCTGCTCATCTCGGTTCGAATAGTCTCCAATTGAACCCGCAATTGCATGCATGTATCCTCAATGTCCCTGTTATGGTCGAGCCTCTCTCGGCTGCCAGCAAGGTCCTCTCTCACCTTGCCGAGTTCTTCTTCTAAATGTCGGCACTCCATCTCCATCTCACTCCTTGTAGGTCCTCCTCCATCAACGAGACCCAATCTGCGTGCATATCCATACAGACCTTGCTCTCCATGACATATGAATTCCAGGCAATCTCGAAGAGTTCTGAATGGAGGTAGCCTCCCTGTTCCTGGATCAACCGGGTAAATGCTGCCATCGACCCACAAGTCAATGTTTGTATCCCCGGCTGCCCTCCGTCCTGGAAATGTTGATGGGCAGGGTTGCTCGGATCTCAATAAACCTCTCCTCACAAGTGGTGCGTAGCGTGCATCAATCGAAATTCCAACACGGTAGCTTGAAGGCTCCACCCCTGGTGTTGCCATCGAGAGTTCAAAATTCCGAAGTAGTGATTCAAGCTCTCAAGGCCCCGGATCGACCTGGAAGTATGCAGAGAATCGTTTTTAAGATTGCCATATACCCAAAACCGCAGAGTTCACAACAACCAAACCCTATACCATAGCCACTCAAGGAAATTGCAGGATCAAATGAATAGCATGCAATGTACAAATGCACGACCCAAACTTGTCATAGAGAAATTGACACTTACACAACCTCTTCAGTCCACGGCAGGAGGTGTTGCAAGAACACCCTTCGAATGTTTGCTGCTCGAGTTTGTAACTGCTGCCAACGCGTATCTGCACAATCATGCTCACTGGTTTAGTTCTCACAATTTCCCCTGACTCTCTCGAATTTCACTTGCGAATTGGGTCGTTGGTCCTGCAACACCAAAATTCTAAGCACCCAACTTCGATTCACCCCATTCCCAGGTGGGGAGACCAACCTACTGTCGACCGAGCTCCATGGCTTCTTCCCGTTGTGGCAGCAAACTTCGAATCTTGAAACGGTTGACACCAATCTCCCGTCATCTCTCCTTCGAATCGGGCTTTAACTTCAATAAATGGGAGAAGGCGTGGTTCACCAAACAAGGCAGCCACCTCGGCGCCACTAGGCACACCGACCCGCCCCGCAACCCCTTCCCGAGACCATTAAGTCGCCCTATTAACTCTGCGGGCAGCGATCCTGGCACCCGCTGCCAGCGACAGTGCCGCATTTGGGCAGGGAGTTCACCTAGAAAGGGCAGGCTTACACGGCCTTATTTTGAGCTCATTTTTCTCCTAATGCAATAGTGTCAGGCCTAATTAGTCGGTAGATTGCGTTGACCTACCAACCTTGTAGCTCTGGCTATCGATATTGGTACTTAGTCTATTGACTCTATCTATAACCGTATATCTACTTCTAGGGTGTGTACCTACTAGATTATTGCCTACCGAATCTATACCTACCGGATATAGATTAGCCCAAATTTAGCCTAAGTTTAGATTTTGTCCACAAATTAAGCTATGGAAAGAGCTCTTGATGTTATACTTCTGAGCTTCTTCCTGTCAAAAAGTAATAAAATGTAGCATAAAAAAGATTACTTATGAAAATCAATCATTAAATATGAGTCTTAATACTAAAAATGCGTAATGTTGTTTTTGTATAAATCCCAAATTTTGATATTGAATATAAGGAAGAGAAAGAACTCCAAATATAATTTGAGGCTGGTGTAAATAAAATGTCTGTTCAACCTATCCTTAGATGTGTGCCATGAGGTCATTGATAAAAGTACTTGAAAATGGAGCGGTACTAACAATGGAGCTCTAGACTTTTATGGCCAGAGGGTATTTAATAGCGTTTGCAATCCAACACTACCATGTAACTCTACATGGTGCCCTTTTTAGACACTATTTTAGAAACACTTATAAGTAATAACAATGGTCAACACTTAGGGTGAAGACTATGCTAGCTTCTAGTTAGCCACTAAGGCCTAAGAGATGTAGTAACCATTCAATGAGGACTTTAAGATAACCATTCAATAAGGTCGAAGAACCCCCCACTACAACCAGGTGGACTAAGGTGGTGAGCACCATACTAGTATCGGAAATAGAACCTACAAACTCCTCACTTGAGGCCATGAGCCCCTACCACCAAGTTAAAGCTCGTGGTGTTTTGTTAAGAATTCATACTAACAAATACAATACATGCAACTACAAGCTAATGCTTGGGAAATGCTAATGTCCGGGGTCAAATTAATGTCAATGTGGTCAATGACACGAGTCTCACTATCTACTACAATGGATGCTACTGAATGTTATGGCCTTAGAAAATCCAAGCTCAATGTAATCAACAACACAGGTTCCACTAGTCCATTCTAATGAAAAAAAACCGCGAAAGAAAACCACAAAGCAGGATCAACAGACAACGCGCCCCAACTCTGCAGCTCAAGCTCCGTGAAACCTCTCCTTGTATGAAAAAATGTTAAAAACCACGTCGCACAAATGACAAACGCCATCACTCAAGAAAACTAGCTTGCTTCACACTCGCTACCATAAACGCTCAATCAAACGAACGGAATAACAATCACAATCCAGAAAACCTCTCTCCACATATGGAAAATGGAAACTAAAAATACATGTTGAGTAATGCATGTGCCTACTCCCAACTCCAAAATGTAAGAAAGAGTATGTTACACAAGTAATATGGTAGACATGTGCCTACGAGAAATGGAAGATGGAAACTAACAATATCTATGGAGGTAAGGACGTGTCTATGACAAACGGAAGATGGAAAATAAAAATATGTATAGAGGTAGGCATGTGCCTACCCTCAACTCTAAAATGTTTGACAAGTAACGAGATAGGCATGTGCCTACTCCAAATGGAAAATGGAAAATAAAAATATGTATGGAGGTAGACATGCATGTACCTCCAATTCCAAAATATAAGAAAGAGAATGGTTCAAAGATGTCGTGCTAAAACACTAATATGCGACAACATCATCATACTACGTAGAAGAGTTTCAAATTTTTTGCATATCTTATGATAAACATAGTCATCACTCCACTTGTAATCTATAAAGATCAAACAAATAAAGAGTAATCAAATAGAACTCTAACGGAATCCGTCCGAGCAAAATCAACAAGATCAACAGAGCATAAGGGTCCCTAGACGTATAAACCCCGAGCTATGCACAATGATGTTGATATGATATTCCATAGAGCGACAAAACTGGAAATAACACCATATTCGTTAAATTGAGACTTTTCATAGTCTCAATGTAATGCTTGATTGTAGATTTTTCATTGATTCCTTGATTGATTCTATATTTGTCAGAAACTTTTTGACTATATATGGGAAGATTATCCTCGAGTCGAGGATAATCTATAATTAAAAAGTCAAGAAAAGTTCAAATTGTCTTATAACAATTGCTGAAATTGTAGGCAAAATGTCTCAAAGTTCAAAAATTGTCCCAAAATAACAAATATGGTCATAAATCCTCGGGAAAACCTCAACAATGACAACTCTCCTCACAAGAGTGTGCATGAAATGCACCTTTTCGCGAAACAAAACCTAAAAGAAACGCAGAGAACTATTTTTGACAGCATAAAGCTTGTATTCTGAGGAAGATGTGCTCTGATGTTGTGATCAATAGTCCATGATGTTGAGATTTGATTTGTGTTGATCACATAGAATTGTTTGTGGAAGATGAGGATTGTAGAGTCAATATGATTAGAATCAAAACATGTTGCAAGGGTCACGATAACATAACATGAGATATGTTGTAGATGGAATTCTATGCTTTGTTGCACAATCCGGATGATTTGAGAGAACTATTTAGTTGCCGCTTTCACTTGTTAGAGGTAACATGAAGTCTATACATTTTTTGAGGGCGAAGCTTGCAGATCTTGAGCATTATGGAGCACAATAGTAGATGTTGCACCTAGATGGCGTTCATTTTAGTGTATTTTCCTACAACATCTACTAGTGTTCTTTCAATTTCAAACTATGTGCAATTTCAATTTTAGAAAAATAAATTATTCAAAAATTTGCATTTTTCATGAAAAACCAACTTCAAATTCATGATAGAATCACCCTAACTAGCTGGTCGTAAAATAGTGTTGAAGCTTAACCCCTGTTTGGACAATCTTCCACATTTGGGCTTTTTTAGAATTTAGGCATGTATTTGTTATGTCAATTTTAGATATTTTTTTTTTGAAATTTATGTGAAAGTTTGCCGTTACAAGAACTTTAAGGAAATCTAATTTTTTTCTCAATCGAACATTTATAAAAATGGTAATGGTACCCAAAGTGGAAAATTTGTGTTCGGTGGGCAATTCGGACAGCCATGCTAAATTCATCTATTACCTCTGAGATTATTTCTATAAATTCTTATTGTCGTCATCTTTGAGATTTTTCAAAAAAAAACAACTTTCAGTATATAATGTTCACTTCACAAAAGATCAAAGTTTTCTCACCGTTATGGACAGTGCACCAAAAAAGCTTCTTTTTTTCTTTATAAAAGTTAGAAAATTTATTTTTTTAGGTTTTTTCTTTTTTCCACTTAAAGAATGGACATCAATCTTTACTTTGACCGTTTGAATAGGGACTTTACAAAATAATGGAATTCATTGGAAAGAAATATGAATTAGCATTCTTATATATTCAACTTAATAAAAATATTGTTTTCAACATGCTATAGTTGTCTTTTGTGTGTATTTTATTTAATACAATTAGCTAACTTAGTCTTCTTTGTCATGCTCCAAAACTGCCAAAATACATAATGCGAAAAACCAAAGAAAAAAAAGTTAGAGTGTGTCAACATAGTTAAAAACCGTGTCAAAAAAGTTTGTTTTCAAAATTTATTTGCTATAATCTTCTAATCTCTGTGGTCAATCATGATGAAATTTTTGGAGCTATCCACTAAAATAATCTTGATGTAGATCTTACATTTAGAATTAGAAACTAATGATTTTTAGTCATTCTTATTTTTAACATTAAAAATGGCAGTTTTAGAGCGTTTTTAGTGAAACAAAGTCAAGGAACTTATGAGGTTAAATTTTGGGAACAAGGCACGCCTATCCTGCAATTCAAGACGTCGAATGGAACGCATCAGTATTTGTTCTACGCTCCTCGTCAAACGCTAGTCCTATTTACCGTCACTCCCGCACCGGGAAGTGATATCTGAGGCTCCACCAACTGGGCTTGCCGATCGGATGCTACGTCATGCGAAATACCGGTATTATAAGTTAATGTTATGATTACTAAAAAGAAATTGTAATGGGTCGCTGCTGCAAATGCTTCCTCATTTCGAAGGGGTAACGTAGACTTCGCACAAGGCTGAGGCTTCTCGCAGTTCTTGCAGTTTTCGATACCTGCGGCGCTGGTCTCACGGGTGTGCTCGTTCATGTGCTCTTTCTTCAAGTAAGTTTTCAACATGTGTAAAATGAAACTTTATAAATATATAACAATTGACTGTACATGTCACCAACTCTGCTGCGTGTACAGTAGCTAGTTTTGATGAATTACAGACCAAAAGTACATTAGTCTTTTTAGTTACTTTTGAAAGTGGTGGTCTCTCTTATCAATCTTATTTTCAGGATTTTAAATGGCTTTTACAGACAAAAAGAACCTTTTCAGCAGATCATTCACAGACAAACTCAAATATTGTGCCGAAGCAAGTTGGATGTTTGCAAGACTTTGACAGATACACAACGTGTGTATAAAACACAAAAGCATGTGTACAGACTACAAAGCGTACGTACAGAATACGCTGCATGACCAGCGATGGTTTAGGCCTAACCTTGTGAGCTCACCGATGAGCTCACAATTCGCCACTCCCTTGATTCTATTCGATGTGGATCACATCCCTTCAAACATCAGACACCGCATAAGTTAGCCTACCAATTCATGGGCAACATCTTAAAAGCGGAAGTCCAAGAGTGGATTCGTTCACACATCCTGTTGGCAAGCGCAGGGAGCCAAATCCAGAGTAGGTTCCCTGCTGAAATCGTTGGCAAAATGTCATGTGAACTTAGCATTTTTCCTACAAATTCAGCACTTTAGGGCACAATTTTAGAAACACCTGTAAATCCATTGTAACTTCAAAAATTTATAACTAGTTGTAGAAGGATCCAAAAATGATGGATCCACTTCCTTGATCTTTTCACTTAGTTTCCCCATGCACGAAAATTGCTTGCAGTGCTAATTCACTAGTAGAAATATGGTCCTTAATGACTCGTCCATAATGACTTAAATGGTCCAAAATGTCTCAATTTGAGTCATTTTGGACCATTTAAGTCATAATGGACGAGTCATTAAGGACCATATTTCTACTAGTGATTTTGATGTAGATTTCCTACACTGATAATTGGGCCATTATTGAATATCTTACCATTATTGGAAAATAACAAATTGTAATAATTATGAGGATCGTAAGGATTGCAGAGGTAGAAGACTTTCTTACCAATAGCCACTAAAATCATCTTCATGCATAGATTTATGGAAGTCAAATTAAGTGGGTACTTAATAATGTAATGTTGTTGTCAAATTAACATTTAATCCCTTAAACAATGCAATGTGAGTACTGTAGTTTTATAACACCCATTTTATAACATCCATTCATCACCGCTCGACTTTTCTATACAACTGATACACATGGGTTTTTCTGAGTTTGTACACAAAGAAACCTTCTTCTCGTTCAAAAATTCAACTCAAGGAGAGTCAAAAAATTTATGCCTTACATAGCAAGGTGTTAATGTTTTCTTTATCCACATTCATAATCATATAAACAATAAAGATATAGTTTTTTTGTTTTTTTTGTTTTTTTTTTTTTTTCCATTTTTTACAATTTCACAACAAAAAGAAAAAGAAAAAACTTAGGTCTTTGAAGGAGACTCACGTGAATTGGGGGGGAAGCATAATAAAGTGTACCAAAAAAGTGCTCCGCTCCTTGCCAATTTCAACCCCTATCGCAGAGACATAATAAGTGGCATTTCGGTTGTTGGTATGTAGGAAAGAAGTCTGGGTATAGAAAATATACTTGATTATCTAAAGTGTGGGAGCATACGGTACGAATTTGCGTCTTTCACAATGCCGTACGAGAACCTCAAAGTCCGACAAAGTGAATGCAGTCATTTGAAAAAGTGATAAGAATAAGAGTCAAATGTTGTCGGAAATCACTTTTGATTCCACAGGGACCTCCATTTGTGAATTGCGGTTGTAGAAATGACTATGACCACTTCAAATGAAAGTTTGGGCGGACGAGCAGTATTTCATGGACGTTTTTAAAACGCTGTTTTCCGTGAAACTTTTTGTGAGGTTTTTTTCACCGAACATTGTTTTTTAAATTGGAAAAAACACCATCTAAAGACAGTAGAGGGCCCCAAATGAAGAAATTAAAACTTTGAAAAAGTTAATTTTCATGATTTAGAACTAGCGGTCAAGTTAAGTTTCAATTGAAGATGTTTTTTTTATGGAGATGCGTGTAAAATACCTTATGACATCTTAAAAAGTGACTAAAATGCTCAAAAACTACACCAAAATGCTCAAAATCAGCTTTGAGCTTTCAAAAACAGCACACTTTATATTCACTTCTTAGTGATCACATATTGCACTTTGTGGTACACTTTATTGTGCTTCCCCCCATTAAGTATATGTTTGTTCCACCCCCAATCCAATACCCACAAGACAAAGGTATGAAAAACAACTTCACAATAATCAATGATTTTGTGATCACTCTTTGAATTAAGTTTATGTGAGAAATTGGATTTAGACAAAAATGGGATGTATATGGCATTGTTATGGACCTTGTTCTGCACTAAGACATTATTAAAAATGCTTCATACAACTATTTTTAATATTTAATACACAAATACCCGATATCAATGGAATCATGATACCAAAGAATTATAATTAATCATAACAAAAATATTTCATTTTAAAACTTAATCCAATTGAGGTATCTTTGTAAATCATTGTCACAGAAAGTTATTATTTACTTTAAATTAAAGAATCTTTGAATTTGTAAAGTAAAAATCACTTAAAAAAATTGCAAACATTTCACTAGCATTCCATAACATTCCATAATAAAGATATAAGTGTAAAAAAAACATTTTGATTAAGAATGATAGATCTTTGCAACAAAACAATTAGTTTTGAAGTATTTTTTGAGAAATGTAGTCAAAAAACATAAGGGGCTACATCAAGTAATCCAATACCAAAATTACATATTGAATTTTATAAAGTGTTCTACCAAAACATTAGAGCTCTTAATCTATTGTACATATTATATATATTTTGGTAATATTTATGTATATGCCCATCTAAGATATCTACCATCACATTGTAGCAGATACCATCTTCTAACACATTGTATAAAAGCCATGACATAGCCTTGCCATTGGATTCCCTACCTTACTGCTGAATGTGCAAGAGATTTCAACCTTCACCTAAGTGCCAGAACCAAGTCCAATGTGCGGTCTACGGATCTCTTCTCCTATCAATAATTTCCTTGAAAGCTGTGAAATCATTGTGAATGGCAGATCTGCCTGACGTAGGGCTTGGGTGGAACTTCGGAAGGCATGATCGTGAAATCAATCGCACAACTGAGTTAAGTACGCCCTGCGTAAATCTCAACTGAAGGTCGAACACATGAAGTTCGGAGATGTTAGGAATAAAGAGTTGGAACTGCTGCTCATCCCCTGCATCAGTTGCTCCATTCGACCATTGCATCAGTTGCTCCATTCGACCATTGCATCGTCCAAGCTGAACAGCTGCGGCGCCCACGATCCATCAACACCGTCCTCATCCTGAAAACTCTGGGGACTGTCTATCTGGAACAAGCTGAGCCCTGGCGATGACACATACTGAAAACACTTGGCACTGTCCGTCTGGAACAAGTTGGGCCCTGGCGATGAAACATACTGAAAACCCTTGGCACTATCTATCTGGAACAAGTTGGGCCCTGGCGATGGCACAGAAAAGAAGTCCTTGCTTAGGTACTGGAATTGATCGGCACAAGCTGGTTGCGCCTCAAACCCTGAGGATTCCACCAAGTTCCGGGCCCAGGTGGTGGAGTAGAGGTCTGAACCATTCCATTGTTCGCTATGATGCTGTGATCTCGCAGAGACAAGCGGATCATCCTCCAGACCTTGCCTAGGTTGATTACAAAATTCGACTGATTCGACTAATTTTGTGATGGCATCCATATCACTGAATGGCTCTAAGGTGCTGCAGCTCTGTTGCCTATCACTAGGGAACGAAATGTTGGTGATGGCGCCCGTTAAGTATTCCCGGTGTGGTTGCGGGGGTTGGGGTTCACCATAGGCGCCTGTGCCGTCACCACTCTCATAGCCAATAAGCGACCATGACACCCACGGCGACGACTGAGAGTCCGTGCATGGGGGAAGTTCTACACTTGGGACGACAGTGTTACTAGCTCGTGACGGTAACGCAGGAGCCGTCAACGAAGCTACGGCGGGTGTAGAAGAGGGCGTGGACGGGGGTATGGAAGCCCTAGATACGAGCATCTGTTCGTGCAGCTCCGCAAGCATATGTCCGTGCTGCTTCACAAGCGTCAACTTCTCGTCCACACTTAGCCCATCTGGTTTGGGTTGCGTTGACAGAATCTGTAGAGAGTCAGCAAAGTTTACCTTGTCTGTAATCCCGTAGTGGTAAAAGGCTGCATCAATGGCGCGAGCTGCTGCTTCTGCGGACATGAAGTCGCCGAAGGAAACCTTGTTCTTTTTAGGGTAATTCGGCACCTTTGTCTCTGCTATAAAACGCTTGCGGTCGGGGCGATAGCGGACCCCATTGAATCGCTCGGCTTCCGATTTGCAAAACTCCTCCTGCAATAACTGTTTTTTGCTAACCGGAGACACCTGTGCACACGGACCGTAGAGTCGTCTTTTCCTAAGGCCCGGCTGAGAAAAGTTCTTGGTGTACATATCCAGAACGTCCACTTGCACCTGCCAGAGGACTGCGCATTGAACTCCTGGGTGCGCCCAGATGAGTTCTGGGCTTTCATCGTCAAGAAACGATTCCCACCATTCACGAGGGACTTTTTGAACTTCGGATTCCACAAGTAATTTATCCAAAGAAGTGGCACCCACATGGTAGCCAGGGTACAAACACGCGTTACCGTAGACCTCGAGAGTGCTCAATCTAAATGACTTGCGAGCGAAGGCGGAAGCGGGCTGTCCTCTCGCACGCGCAGCAAATGTTGGGGACTCGGCGCTTACAGCGTATGGTTGTGCGTTGAGACGGCTATATAATTCGTCAGTACTAGACCCCGACGTCGACGGAGCATCGCCCATCAGCATGAGATGCTTAAACACATCCGGGTCGCTCTCTTCAACATCTTGGTCCGCTTGCCAATCGAGTGCCTCTTGCGTCACCGAGAAGGAAGGTGTGCGCACCGACACATCCCCGATTGTTCCCTCCTGCTGTGATAGCACAATTGCGCAGGCGTACACCTTGTGGACCTGATAACGATTCCTCGCAAACGTTGCCGTAGAAAGGACATGCTCCAGCTGAGGAATCCATCGCCCCACCAGATCACTGGTGTTAATAGCAAGAGCCATGAAGCACGATGAAAACAAGGCGCTGTGCTGGTAATCAAGGACACGTCCTACTCTCCAACCCAGGAGTTAAAGTAATAAGTCAATTAGCTGGTGACTACACCAGTAGAGAGACACCCTAAATTAGAGAAGGTAGAAGAGCAGGAGCGTGACCCAGATCGACAACAAGGCGCACCTACACGTTGTGACTGAGCAGAGGAGCAAGGTGGGTGATATAACGCAAAGCAACCCTGCAGGATGACATTACCGACAGATCTTACAGTCAGATTTGGTCAGATTTGCGCAGTGACCCCCAAAAAGTTCAAAGGTGCCACTAGTCAATCAAGAGTTAGGACTTGGATTTCAACCATTACGGGTGTGCTTCTTTTGAGACCCTGGATGCACATCAGTAACAGCATCGAACACGCTAGATCAAACGATTCAGCCATTAGTTTAGTCAAGCAGGTTGTGTCCTGTAACCTTCTCACGATCAATCCCACGCCTGCTGCCTCCCTCGACGAACTTGCTGCCTCCAAGGCATGCGCGCACAGTAGTAATGTACAGACTTACTAGTGTACAGTACTGTGACTCCGAACGCGGAGTGAAACCAGGCATGAGGCAGAAAGACGAAGTACGAAAGGGTCAAATGATGCCGATGCTACCCTTATTACATGGGCGCTGCAAGTTTGTGTCCACTCGTCTAGCCTGTTGTTGACACTCCAGCTCCTTGATGATCACCTTCTCTGCAAATACGTGAACTGAATATATTCTGAAAATGACGGCGAGTGTGGCTAGTTGTAACTGGACAGTCCATCCGTGTTGCGTTCTGAAATATATGTGATTTTAAAAGAGGTGCGACACTCGAGACGTGATATGGTTTGATTGCAGTAAATCAGGAAATTTCATGCGTTCCATCCTCAACATCATCCAAGCACTGTTGATACTTGCCGGCGCATTGGTCCAGCGGCTGCCACCATCTATAATTCAGCCCACCCCCAAATAAGTTCATAGGGTCCCATCCTCCTCCTTTGTCTTACAACATGCTCGTAGTGCAAAGTTATGTCACTGGGTATTTGGCGTGGTCGGTTGGATGAAGAATACTGCAATTCTTTCGGGCTGCTCAGTTCACTATAAGACAAGTTCAATGAAATAGGAATGGGTGTTGGCTGGACTGGCAAAAAGTTTTGGAATGCTCTTGTTAGAGCATCTCCACCCGTTGGCTCCAACGAGGACGCCAACGAATTGGACACCGGTGCCCATTTGGGTGCCGGTTGCGGCCCTTAGAGCATCTCCACCGGTGACTATGGGAAATGGCTCTCCCAGAGTCTTTGGGCGAGCTCTGTGAATGTACCAGAGCCCCCAAAAATCGCTCCAGTGGCACTACACCCACCGGTGGCTCATGTGCCTTATCTAATTTTGAACTTTTATCCTCATTTCCAAGCAACTTTCGAATCACCTTGCTCATCTCCTGTTGTGTGTGAAGAAGACTCGCTTTGACTATCTCTTCAGTGTCGTGTCCAGAGCTCTGTATATCTCAAAATTTGGCCATGTCCTGGGCCTCTTTGGCAGAGCCCGATTTTCATGCTAGTGCTACAGAGTGAACGGTGCGATTCAATTTTTGTTGGTTGGCAGCAGGTGACAGTTTTTTGGGCCTCCCAGAGTCACCGGTGGAGATGCTCTTAGCAAAGCTCCCACCCCATGCTCCTGCCCCGACGCCATTGCAGACCATACCAGGCCTTATTTGGCCTCACCCTACTCCTCGGCCTCGTTGCCTTGAAGGTGCCCCGTCCCCCTCGCACACCATCGCAAACCCCCCTCCTCCTCCAGGCTCAGACTCTATTTTCTGAGTTTACTGTGAGCACTTGATTTTTGAGCATTTTTGTGTTTGTGAATCATAGAAGCATGGAGGCCAAGGTTGGCGGCAGCCCAAGAAGCGTTGATGGAGGATGATGAAGAAGGCAAGTTGAAGATGCAGTAGGTTGTGACTAATGTGACTAACGGCCCTTTTCAACATTAATCACATTAGTCACAACCTACTCAATCAAATCCAAATACATGTGAGATTGAGAATGATGACACATTCTATGGACTCAAGGGGGATCTCATTGAGCATTTATGGGATTAAAAGGCACTAGGGCCCTGATTTTATTTATAAATGATATAAGCCATAAAGACTTAAACCAACATTTACATTTTGTCCATTTCTCACAACATTTTCATCGTATCCATCTAATTTGATGGCCTCCAAATTGCTATTGTAAACTCTATACACATTACCGCCACCTTCTTTGCTTGCTTCTTCCTCGCTACCACCATCGTAAGAATTTGTCAACCAAGAAAAGATTCCCGGAATCCAAGATGTTTGGCATAAAGAAATGGTCACTACAAATTACCAACCAGGAGGTGGTTTGAGCAGGGTTGGATGTGATTTTGCCGTTGGCGCCGCCTCCGTGGCCAATTGGTCGCGGCACCCAACCTTTGGCGCCTCCATTCGCGCCTACAGCGAAGATGCTCTTCTGAATCTTGGATTTAATGCTCAAGTCCGTCCTTCATAATCAACCAATCAAACGAAGACATCATCTAATTCGTATGCAAAAGATATGGACAATACTCCACAGTTGTGTCAAGGTCCAAAAACTAAATTGTGTTCCTAGCACCTTTTTAAAGCTCATTTGTGTATAGGAGATCAACTTTTTTGGAATTGTTTTGGTCTAAGAAAATTTTAGCAATCAAGTAATCTCTCACTTCCAACAAATTGTATGTCATTTGAAGACTTTGTGCAAAAGCAATGGATGTTATAAAAATGAAGACTAACTAGGTGCTTCACGTCAAAGTTCCTATGTCCCACATGCATTGTTGGATAGAACTCCACTCCACTTGTATAAAGCATAAAACATTCTTAACTCTTTCTACACAAATTTTACCTATTAACTATTTAGACAGACATGGACTAGACAATAAGCCGCGGACTAGACAATAAGTCGAATTTTGAAAAATCTAAAGGGAAAATTGCCAAAATTATTAATTTACTGTTTTTAGGTTCCAAACATACTTTTAAAACTTCAATTAATTAATAGGTAGCAAAGTGTAGAACTTGCTTGTAAATTGCAGTAATAAATTGTACCAACCAAAAAAAAAATACAAACACTAACAATTATATAAACTCATGTCATTTTCACAATTTCTTTTGTAATCATACATTCCTTTGCAACCTTTAAAATTTGATGTAGAAGAGATTAACATGATGCATATCATACTTGTGCAACTTATATAGTGCAAATATTTAACATCAAAAGAAGTTAAAGTCTACAAATCTTCTTTGGATAGAATATAGAAACAAATGTTTTCTACTTTAAATGTAAAATCTTTCAATTCTTGTAATTAAATTTAATGAAATTTATTACCTCCACAGTATGTAGTAATTATAGTAAAATCTCAAGGTTGGAGATGCAAAGAAAACTTTTGTTTGGTGCTTTTGCTCCATCCTTTGGAAATGAAAGTTTTGAACCATTTATGGTGAAAAATGGTCAAGAAATTGGAGGGGTTAAATTCTATGCAATCTTCTCGATAAATTTGTCACAGTAATCTAATTTTTGATTTTGAATCATATTTTCTAATTTTGGATCATATTTCATTAAATTTAGATTCTATTTTCTTGATTTTGGATCCTATTTTCTTAATTTTGGATAATGTTTCATAATTTTGAAAGGATATTATTTAAGCTATCTCTATATTTATGACTTATTGGTGTTGAATATGGTGCTTCTTACACAGAGTCATAGTGTATGTAATCACTAAATAGCCACATGTGTTGAAGTGCTTATAGTCCTCAAAAAACAAATCAAGTTTTGGAGCGAAATGCAGTTATGTACGCAATCTATATTGTTGTTTACAAACAACACGCGATTCTTGAATCAGTTATCATTTTCTACATCTCACCTCCTCTTAGCCAATGAATTTTGCGGCTAAAGAAAAATTTAATGGTTGTCACCACCTTTAAATGACCAATGATGCAATAAACCTTCTGATAGTCATACCTTTTAGTGATGCTGAGGAATGATGTAGCCTTGTACAAGCTTATAAAGGCATGCACACACTCTAATTTTTTATTGGAATTAGAAAATAATACATATAGAGGCACTTAAGTCGACAAATGAGAAGGCTCTTGGCCCAAACAAAATCATTGTTAAATTTATAAGATCGTATGGCCCGTGAATGATAAAGAATATGCAAAAATGATTTAGAAGGCAAACAATAAAGGGCACGATTTAGCGAAGGTTACATCACACCTCACTACTATGCTTTACAAAGATGGAAACCAAAATTCTCTTGGTAAGAGGGTTATAAAGACACTACACGTCCCAATGTCCTCAACAAACCACTCCCAAAGTCTCCACCCACATTCCGACGTCCCGTCATCTAGACCAAAAAAAATCTCTTTCATGCCGCAAGTAAATCCCCAAGGCCGTCGGATTAGAAGACTGCAAGATCCAACTATTGGATCCTGTTGTCGGCCGCATCGACTGACCTCAATGTTGGCCCATCGACCCCCAACTCGATCCAACGGCCGCGATGCGGACGAGTCGAGCGCCAATCGGCCATCCGATCGCACAATCATCAGAGCGGACTGCCCCTCCGCCAACCGCTTGGCTGTCAGATCCAATGGCCACGTCGGCCATTGGAACTATCGGTCACCACCTTTGAAAAATGCGCCAAAACTAAAAATCCTCATAATTTCCTTAAAGCTTGTCTAAATCAGGCTTATAAGGAGTTTTTGGCATTTGCATTATTTGTAGGTGCCAAAAACAATCTCATAATGTTGATTTGGACACGTTTTGAAGAAGTTACGGGGTTTTAAAGTTTTAAATACAATTTTGGATGGACTAAAGCCATTGGCCGTCCACTATCTGCCATTCCAACAACCGCTCGTTCTCCTTGCTTTCTCCCATCTTCTTTCTCTCTCCAACTTCCTCTCCTCCCTAACTCCCTTCCCTTCCTAATCTCCTTCATCCTTGGCAAAACCAAAGAACTCCTGCATCTTCCATTTTTTGACATGTAGTATTATACATGTAGTCCAAATCAAGAAGTTTCTAACACATGCATTAGTTGTCAAAAGAATGTCCGAGAGATTCTTTGGTGAGTAGGACCTTATTGATCTTGGGGAAGGATATAAGAATGGAAATACATTTGAACTACTCTACTTAATACTTTTTGGTTTAAGTTTTTGGTTGAAGTTTAAAGTTGGTGGAGGGAAATTAAGTTATTAGAGAGAATCAAAGGAATAAAATTTAAGAAGGTGGGGGGGGGGGTTGGTAGATAGAGGATACAAATCAATGATGGAACATTGGAATTAAATAGAGGGGAAACTTGGAATCCGAAAATAAATTTAAAGAGAAAGTAAAGAAGATAAGTTGTAGAAGGAGGCAACACTTAGAAATTGGAATTCAAATCAAATTAGATGGAGGCTGAAATTGTGTGGGGGGGGGGGGGGGGGGGGGGTTGGAAGACACATTTATTTAAATTGAGGGTTGTATGTAAATTTGAATTAGAAGTTGGAGATGGTAGACAAGAATTTAATCATAAGTGATAGATGATAGGAATTTAAATAAAATGAATTAAATAAAAATAAAAAATAAAATCCACTCATATTAAAAGAGTGGAGGTTAAAATATGAAGGGTGGCTGATTCATGGATGATTGGGATTTGATACCAAGAGAAATGTTTCTTTCTTTTAGAAACGATAATATGCTATATGATTTGTTAACCTAGGGTGATGAATGCTACATTATTTGCCTCTTATAACCTTGTGGACAACGATGGAGCCACTTAGGCTTAGAGTTTAACAATTTTGGTCGAATCTTTTATTTCAAGATTCATGAATTTTAATGGTGATTTAAAATCATTATTGTTATGCGTTAAGGACATTACAGGTGGAATCCATATGCAGAGATACAAACACAAACCTCATAGCTAGAAAGAATATCTATTAAGATTTCATGGTCACTTCTTTAAGATCCTCAGCATGCATATCAATATTCCATTTTTAGTTTTATATTGTTCTAGATCCTAGATAATGTAAAGAATAGAATACCACTAATACATGAATGCTTCCATAAAAATCCGGAAAAGTAATGAATTATTCATTTTTGGGTTCTCATGAGCAAATTCATTTGACCATCTGGAATCTCATCTAAGATTCGTAGAGAGCTCAGAGAATTCTTACGGATTAGTGTTACAAATGGTGTAGAGTGTGTCCTCACTATATATACCCATGTCTTGATTTAAGACAAGGATGAGGTTTATCGTTGGGGAAGGGTCTTCTAGAAAGATGTCTCACTGTTCATGCCTTACTCTACAAACAAAAGTTGATTATTTCTGTAGAAACTCATATTGTTGCCTAACGTTGTTCAACATAATTAGTCCACCGCTCTACCGAGAGAATTCAAACTCAATCAAACTAATACTTGAGACCTTGAAAGATCTGGTAAAGAAGCAGGGCTCATTTGGCAACTTTGGCATCATGTAGTGGCGGTGAATGAGCAGAGGGGGAAGATTTCGAACTTCATCGACCAGTCATGTCTTGACTATAATACGGGCAAAACGGAAAATGTACTTTGCTTCTGGCACTGTGGACAAGCACGGGATGTCTGGTCATGCACTGCTTGCGTCCTTAACCCTTTAGTGCACGAGGTGGTTTTGGAGAAACAACTATTTTTTGCTTGATGTATCTTTAAAATTAGTCAAAATTAGTGATATTATTGATAGTATCCAACCATATGAATGTAAGTATAGCGTAATGAAACAAGTGTTGATTAAATCTTGGTAAGGTCGGACATTTGGATTGGAAGATTATAATATGTCTTTGATTTGTATAATGCGCATTCAAAATTGAGATTTTTTGAGGTGTTTCACTTTGAGGTTGAATAGAATTTTGGTTAAATTCTCAAATTTGAAAGTGAAGATTTTTAGCAATGGCATGTATCAACACCTTTTAATCGCAATCTTTCATATCTAGAACACATTCATACATAATTATTGTAGATTTTATAAGTGAGGGTGACTTATCTATGCACGTTTTAGGACAAAATTTATGCATTAAAATAAGAAAAGAATTGATACATTGATCAAGATCGGAATATATACACTACTGGAACATGAACAAAAGAAAACAATCCAAAAAATGTACACAAGATAACAAACTTGCAAACACAAGAAATACCACATCGTACATATGTCATATTTGTGAGTATTTGCTGTATTTTAAAGTATCTGTAGTTTTTTGATGTTTTGTACATAGGTGTTTGAATAGCTAAGGAAATCAGATTTCAAATTTTCTTTTTGCATCACCTACAAAACCAAAAGTTGCACATCTGAACTTCACAAGTTCAACTGAGATGGTTAACAGATTTTCCAGCATTTCATTTTCTAGTTATTCAGTGATCACTTAGTGATCACCTGGGCATCGAAGGGTTAACACTGTTTGGACTGTTGCCAAGGTTGGAGTAGACGACTCCTTAGCTCCGACTCGCCTTTTTAACACACTGGTTGCCGAGAAAATATCGTAGTGTTAGGAGAATCTCGTTGCTCCTCCGAGGTAACATTCTGTGGATCATTTGGATAGCGATCAAGGAATGACCTGTGTTTTCAATTAGGAACAGTGGAATTATGATAATTTAGTCTATTCTCTTACCTGGCCCGAGGTTTGACTTATTATGGTAGAGCCGCATGGTCGCGGGTGCTTAAGCTTGGGGCGGGGGGATCTGCTGACGAACTTAGTACTGCAATTGCCCAGTTCGATTCTAGGGTGTGTTCAGTAGGTGAGAAGCAGAGTCTGCTAAAGATTGCACAAGCATCACATACATATTGTTCAGTCATGTTGATGTTAGATCATTGATGTAAACATTGTCCATCTTGAACTCCGAGAGCTCACGCAACAGATTTGGACTCAGACAGAAGGGAGGACAATATAGCTCAATACTCCACAACTAAACCTTAATCGATCCACATCTATAAGAAATAACAGATCCTGGAATACTGCATTCACTAGTGGAAAAGGTGTCCGAGTACATCAAAGGAGAACACCAAGGAGTGACGGATTACACCAAAAAATTTGAAATTTTTGGTGTAATCCATCACTCCTTGGTGTTCTCTTTTGGTGTACTTGGACACCTTTTCCACCAGTGATTCTCGGACACCTTTTCCACTAGTGATTCTCGGACACCTTTTCCACTAATGATTCTTTAGTGCAACTGTGCAAATGCAAACAGTATTGTAATTGAATTTATATCCGGTCAAGGGCCGGACTCTCAAGCGTATTCTGAGACATAATCTACTCTATGTGTTCTGAACTCCATGGTTGAAAATCTATCATGATGAATTTAATATAAACAACAGAGTGTGATTTAAAATTTGATACCAGGTCATATTTTTGTTTGCTCATAAGTGAATTTTTATGACTTCAAATTAGTTTGGTATGAATTTACAAACATAAATTTAACCCCTAAAGCATTTGGCCATAAAATCCCAAATTCTGCCTCAATTCTGCCTTATTTTAGTTCAAGGTAGAATTATGCAAATTCAAACGTATTTTAAAGAATCTAATCATAGGATCTAGTACCTTACTTGTACATGTATGTGTACACAAAATTTTAGGTTGTAACTCGTCGCCGTTTGGAAGATCGTAAGGTTTGAACTTGAGAGAAAAGTTTTTTTTGGTGCTGACCGGCAGGGACAGCCAGTCTTCTGAGAGTGAAACAACCAATTTTTTGAGATTGTGTGGTTGGAGGCTCTTCAGTTTTGGATTCTAAAGTGAGTTATGAGTATGCTCAAAAAAATCTGAAGACAATACAACACACATAAGCATTGGAAAACCACATTTCCAATGATGGGAGTCAAATGAAATGCATATACACTAGCTCTTTTTCCACACTACAAATGCCTAAGAAGGTCATCTACTTTTTGAAATCCGAGCGGTGTATACATGCATTTGTATGGAAAAGAAATTTTAGAGGAAAAAAATAAAATAAAATAATAAATCCAAAATAGATATGAATTTTACAGCATATTCTGCGGTTTAGGAGGAGAAAATGGTGAAGGAAAAATGGGTGACGAAGCTGTTTGAAAGTTTTTATAAAACTTGGAACTTTGACTAAATATATCTCAAGATCTGTACGATTAAACTTTACAAAACTTTGAACGAAGACTAATTGAATGGCTCTGAACAAGATCATATGGTTCGATTATTCAAAATCAAGTTTAAAAAAAAATTGTGAAACAATTTCAGAAAGGATCATTTGGAAGTCACTATAGAGTGTCACAGATTTGGTACACCACTTTAAACCTGCCCGAGCTGCCCTGAATTGAATTTTGCTTTAAACACGAATTATTTCTTAACTACGGACCCAATGAAAGTAAAATTTGGTCATGTTAGAAAGATATGACAATTTCCCATGATGTGCCAAAGTTACAACCACATCCGGTAAAATTTGACTCATAGGGAGCCTGACCAGACCCTAGGGCCTAAATCATACCAAAATTGTTGACTTGATGCTTTAGCGGTTAATCTAATTGCATAAGTAGAATATGTTCACACTTGGGTCAAAGGTTGAGAATTTGTCAAATTCCACTGTTCAAATTGCATGATAAGATAAAATGATCTCTAAGGCTTCATAGAAGAGCGTATATTCTAAAATTCTTTGCCTTGTAAAATCCTTGCAATGGCAGTTCTCTCGTGTAATTTGGCAGGTATATAGCAAACTCTCAAGGGGATATTGGAACAACCAAGAATGGAGGCCCAGTTTCCTCTTAACCCCAAAACGGCCATTGTCCTGGAATGGGCTTTTTAAAAAATTGGGCAGGTTCCTAAAAATTCAAATTTACTTGAAATTTTTTGAATTTTTTTGTGGAAAAAGGTTTTTTCAAAAGGTTTATGGGGATATTTTTTTTTATTTTTTTTGGGTGAAGTGAGAAAAATTTATGCTCCTCTGAGCATAAAAGGCCCTTCCACGGGCAGGCTGTCAGCCACTGTGAATGCAGCAATTTCTGCCCCAAACTGCCCAAAACTGCCTAAAGACAAAACTTTGAAATTCCACCAAAAATTGAGATTTTGATACTTTTCAAAAATAAAAATTTCTATGTATGGAAAAGGTAGTAGAGCATGTTCTCGGTGTTTGGATTTTTATTCCAAATTTTTTTCATATGCTATTTTTATTGTCAAAAACGACCTTTGTTTGTGGATTTCATTATACTCCCAAGCGGAAAATGATTGTTTTGGCAACCTTCCACAAATTTTTTGAATATGATTTTTTTAACACAATTAGCTAACTCAGTCTTCTTTGACGTGCATCAAAACCCCCAAAAACCATAATTCAAAAATATGGTTTTTTGGGCCTTCAGAACTCTGCTGATCCCATTTTGCGCAGGGAAAAAAAACTTATTTTTCAACTTTGAACGTTGCGATCTTGCAATTGGTGAGGAATGAGTGTGTAAGATTTGGTGGAAATGTAGACATAGAAGTTAGCTACAAGATCTTATAGTTAGATATACTAATCAAGACCCCAACTTTGCAAAAGCCACCTTGCTTTGAAGGCGGGTTCTTTTCACACAGTTTTGATGAAAAACACCCTTGGCCGTTTAGGGGTTAATAATTTGTCATATATTAAATAATATGCATAGGAAGACAAGGTTCTTTGTTCTGTAAAAGAATAAATCATATTTGAAAAGCTTTTGTCATAATCTAAATATAAATCCTTAGACAATTATTGACTCCAAATATATCTTAATTTAAGATAAACCATACTTCAAGAGGCCATAACTTTGTCATGATAATAAAAAAAAAAAATTGGAAAAATTCCATATATTAAAAATATTTGTATAGGACTTTTAAAACTCATGGTATTTGACTCATGGTAATTTTGGAATGAGTATCTTTGAAAACACAAAAATATAAATATATATCCAAATTAAACATTTCTTAATAGAGAATTCCAAACATTGATATTTTAATAAATATGAGTCTAAAACATGAGGTTTTTGTTTTCACAATTCTACAAGGGATTTGCATTTTTCTCATTGAAAGTTTTGTAAGTAATAAGTGACAAAATTATTTTTATGAATTTTCAAATAATTGAAGGGATAAAAATGAAGGCTTAAAAACAAATTTAAAAAATTTCTTTATCATTAAAACTCAATAACTGTATGTGTAGTTTATCTTTTTCATTACAACTTGTCCAAATCAAACTCATAGTTCATTATTGTTGTAATTTTTATTGGCCATTATTAGAAAATTTTAAAAATGTAAACTTGTTATTGGATATTGTACATGGAAATGCTTTCTATGGACATGTTAAATATAGGCTTCTAATGGTTATGTCTAAATTAGTGCAACCATGCCCTCTTTGCAAGTCCCACCCTCCAAGCTTGGCAATTTCCAGCACGGCTTTCATTTGACTTTTTTCGAACACTTGTCCCCGTTCTTGGCCCTACTTCATCCTCCATGCCTCCTCGTTCTAGCATTGAACCTTCCTTCTTAACCCCTAATTGGCCAAGGATGTTTTGCTCAAAACTGCCACCAAATAATCCCTTCTGAAAGCAAGCTGGATAGTGCAAAATTGAAACCAATTTTGGTATTTTCAACCGTAAGATCTTGTATCTAACTTCTATGTCTATGTGCATGTCAGATCTCACACTCTCACTCCGTACCATTTGAGAGATAGTAACATTCAAAATTGAAAAAAAAGTTTTTTTTACCCTGCAAAAAGAGGACAGCAGTATTTTGGGGTCCAAAAAAACCATTTTTTTTGAGTAGATTTGGATGACATTTCTTTAGATTCTTGTTCCTAGGTGAGTTAGGTACATGTCCACAAAATCTCATACCCATGCAAGGTGTAGAACCTTGAGAAAATCATCAATTTCCACAAGGGGGTATGCTGAAATTCACATACAAAGGCTGTTTTTTTACAATACAAATAGCATATGAATCATTCTTGGATTGAAAATCCAAACAGTGGAAACATGCTCTAGTGGCTCTTCTACATATAGAAATTTGTTTTTTTGGAAAAAAATAAAATCTCAATTTTTGGTGGAATTTCAAAGTTTCGTCTTTAGGCAGATTTGGGCAGATTTTGGCAGTTTTGGGCAGTTTTGGGCAGTTTCGGGCAGAAATTGCTGCATTCACAGTGGCTGAGAGCATGCCCGTGGAAGGGCGTTTTATGCTCAGAGGAGCATAACTTTTGCTCACTTCATCCAAAAAATAAATAAAAAAATATCCCCATAAACCTTTTGAAAAAACCTTTTTCCACAAGAAATTTCAAAAAAATTCAAGTAAATTTGAATTTTTAGGAACGTGCCCAAATTTCAAAAACGCCCATTCTAAGAGTTTGGCCAATTAGGGGTTAACCTTGTTGATAACCTTAGTTTCTCCACAATACCCTCTTATTTGCCTTAGCAACAACTTTCGTCTTGATGTTAATCCCTCCCGTTTGCCATCAAAGGGAAAGAAGTTCTTGCTGAAAGTTACAAAGCATGAGTTAGGGGCCAATAGTTGAGTGCAAAGAGTAAGGTTGTGAATAATGGAAGTTGCAAGTTGTGAATGATGGAGGTAGTAGGGTATGACCGATGGATATTGCAGATTGAGAGTGATGGAGGTCCTTAGGATTACGGCGTGAAATGTTGTTATAGTTTTTAGAATGTGAGATGTTGTCATATGGTTTAGCTAGTAAATAGAATGTGTATAACATTGATGGGTACAGAATTGATAGCCTTGTTAAAATAGAAAACATTTGTAAGCTCAAAGAAAACAGCCTTGAAGATGTGCTCTTGAATGTCATCAACCTCTTTGCTGAAATTTAGCTCTTACAAGAGAAGATTGATTTGAGGTGTGTTTTCGGAGCTCTAGATTAATAGGAGAATAAGATCTAGATAGTGATGACCTCTATGACGCGTGCAAGACTATGAGACATGTAAACATTACTTTGTATCATTTGAAAATTGCACTCTACAAGGAGAAAACAACTTGTATTTTGGTAGAAATGGAAGACCTTGGCAACCTTTGAATGCTTATCAAACATTATGCTTATCAAACATGTGTAATATGTGTTTCTACTGTGTCAGCCACATATTACACATGAGATTGTAAATTTTAATCATATAGAAGACATAAAGGTACAAGTGCTGAAGAGGAGTCCAAAGTTGAGACTATATACAATGACATTGATGATTTTGGAGAAAACATGACATGGGTGGAGACCTACTAGGTAGTGCAAGATTGATAGTTATGGAAAAGGCTATTATCTAGGAAGGTTCAACTAAACTATTATTTTATACAAACAAGGTCAAAATGAAGAACAAAAGAGGTTATGATAAATTAAAAAATTAAAAAGAAGTAATCTTCAATTATGTTGGTTTTCGTTGTGCATTGCTTGTAAATAGAATAATTCTTATTCTATCAATTGTTATTTCATCCTATTTGATTCAAAATTGTAACTGTTTTTAAATATTTTACAAAATACCTTACATAGAAAAAAATTACTTAAATTGAATAATTATACAATTTATTTTTGATATTTTCCTTGTTTTTTTCCAACTCTTATTCTTGACTATAAAAAGACTTCTTTTGCATCTACATTCATATAACAAGAATGATTTTTTTTTTGTCTAATTTGCTCTCTTGATTGACCTATTCAAAAAATTAGGAAATAAAATAATTGACTACAATTATAAGTTAAGTATCTATTATCATAGAATATTACGTTGTTGAGTTGAAAGGAATTTGCTCTGAAAAATTACAAAGAATTTAGCTGGTGCTGGAAATGACTTAAGGACAAGGCTCCGTATTTGATGTCCCTCAAATGTTGAATCTTTAGTAAATTTTCAATCAACTTTCCGTTGGCTTATCATAATAAAGCACCAGAGGCTCAAAGGATTGAGAGAGCATAAGCAACGACGAGATACAAGACAAGGACAATAGACGGGTAGATTACAAGCTGAACCGTTTGTTCAAATATAAATCATAAACTTTCATATTCACAATCTACATGTGGTTACCCAGTCTCATTGAGATAACAACATAAGATTAAACCATGTGGGCCATTAATCCTACCTCTTCACTCATAACATTCATCTAGGTACGTAAGACCACAAATGCAATGTCATATCAATACACAACAAAGATTATAATTCAAAATTAACAACACAAAATAAGCCATAGACGCAATGTCTAGACCATATGCAAACAAGTTTTACAAAGCAAGACTGACAATGAGCCTCTAAATCAGGCTACGAATAATAAAGCTACATACCACTACATAGAATAAATCATCGCAAAGGAAATCTTCATTTGAATTTTCAAGTCTTCAAAATTTCAAATCTTCACATCATAGCTTCTCTCGATCAACAGCACCAAAACAGTCACCAAAAACGATATAGAACTTTACTTAAAAAAAAAAACTACAATTCATGAACTATATGCTCTCAAAGTTTATTTGAAAGTTTTGAGCAGTAATGAATGTTTTTCTTCATTTCTGCTCATAACTCATAACTTATCAATGCTATCAAACTTATCATTACTCATAACTTATCAATGCTTTCTAACTCATAACTTATAACTTATAAGTGTGATAGCTCTTTGAAAAGCTAACAAAAAGATGTACACACCTTCTAAATTTCACTTTGATCCAATAAAAATTGTGACATTAAAAAGATACTAAGTCTCGATACCTCTCTAGGGGTAGCAGCAGACCATTCCTCACTCAAAAGCTCATAAAACTCTCATATAAGCTTCAAATCAACTGAAACTACCGTATAAAGACGCTCAACATCAACAAGTATATTTTTATTAATATTTAGATTTTAATTTTTTCGCACAATATACGCAGTCAAGTCAAAGTTTTGGCTCCCTTCACTCTTACACACCACACAAAACTAAACAACGAGAAGGTAAGAAAAATAATCCCCTCCAACATTCTTCCATACTAGCCACATCAATTTATGCCACACTAATAATGGCATCTTTCCAGCAATAGGCTCCCTAAACTTTTATCTTATCATCAATCTAAGTCATCTTTGGATCGACAAACCCCAAAGTCAACTTGGAAGAAGTAAACTAGGTATTTACTTTCATCAAATGTCAAATAAAATTAATTGGTGGTAAACAGACTCAATATACAAGCAAAAAATAAGCCAATTTGGCACCCAAATTAATATAAATAAAAGAATCTCATTCAAACATTCAGAAATTCTAAAATACATAAAATTACTACATTAATGGAATTTCTTATTTGATTCCTAATAAAGAGATTTAGTGATCCTTGAAGCCAAAAGCAATGGCTTACTTCACTAAGAATACAACTAATTTTTTGTTCTTCATTTTTGTTCCCAAAGCACTCCTCAAATCGATAGATAGAAACGCCACACCAAAGGTTGGCGTGAATAGAGTATCTGTTCGTAATGTTAGAGGCCTTGTATCCACTGGATAATGGATTTCCGAGGCAATGCTACTCTTCCCATTTAAGCATAGACACTGTACGGACGGAAGGAAACCACATAGAAGAAAGACCTCCTCAAACACGATTTAATAACTCCCGAATATGGTTCGTTTGGAACCCAAAACAATTACTAAAGCTTTGTTATTCAATTGCGAAAATGAATCTAAAGTAAACTATGAGAAGCAAAGCTACTTGGCTCACTTTATTTTAAATGTAGTAGCTTCCATTATAAACTTCTTTCCACTTTTAACACTCCAATAACATCATAATAACTATTTTATTATAAAACACAAATGCTAATAACTAAACATATCTTATTATTTATCTAAAGATAACCTAGGTGAGAAAGAATAGGCTGAGGAGCATCGTTCTATTGGTCAAATGCCAAACGGTCAATCAACACTAGTATTTAATTATTTTACTGCCAACAATGATCATCAAATTGTGTACTTGATTGGTTATTTTAGGTTGTAATTAACCGCTAGCCGGTTCTGGATTCAAATCCCTTTGGATTCGTTGATTTGGTGTGAGCAGGTGAAACTTGGCTTTGCTAGTAAAAGTAAGAAACCAACATTCAACCAACCACTTTATTCTTCTGAGCTAAGTGATAAGACGTAATATAATCTAAGATTGTGGATCTTTCTACAATCTCTAACTTTTTATATCTTTATTCTTTTCTTGAAAAATTGAGGACTTCAAGGTTGATGTCATGATTTTTTACATGGCATGTCTATTTACAACATGACATTGTATTAACATCTTAGAATTTTAAGATGCAATTTATAATTGATATGAATTTTTATTCCAATCACTTCCAAAAATTGCATTAATTTTACATATTGACTAAATATGCAAAATTTTGTTGACTTAAAGTATTAATCAGAAAGTACAATTCCATCCTTCAAATTGATATTTCTAGACTTAATGGATGTGTAGTAGGGAAAATACTCTATGTTGTGAGTTAAAGTAGTTTGACATGCATCTAACAAGAAAGTAATGTGGAGAGAAAGAGAATAGTGAAAAACACAACATATTCATAGAGTTAGGGTTTCAAATGAAAACAAGCTATCTTGGCTTTTTACACATGGAAACCCCAGTTAAGAGTCAAGGACCATCCATTCGATCTTGTCATAACTTATACTTGCAGTGAATCGCATGGGAGATCCGAGGACAGGATCGGAGTATAATTATGGATGAAGATACATGGTGACATTGCGTAACAAGTTCCACATTGAGCAAATGGAGAGGTTGTCCAACACACAACCTTGCTCCCCACAGTGATCTCCTTTTCTGCACTTTTTCTTTTTCTTTTTTGGGCACCAATTGAACTAACAAGAGAGAGTAAAAACCAATTGAAGCAAGTCTTGCTAGCAACGGTAAAGAGAACTAAATGTGCAATTCCCCAGAAGGGGTCTCTGACGAGACCAGGCAATCTGATGACCCTCTCTCTTCTCCAAAGAGCCCCATAGCTATTAGCTACCTCAACTAGCATCTTTACTGCGCACCTTTTGGTGTGGCTGGAGGGCAGAGGGGTTTCGATCATTTTCTGTCTGAGCATTCGAATGCTCCAATCAGGCTGCCCACTCCGGTGCCAGGCGGCCAGAGCAATGAACCTTTGGCCATGTCAAGGGCGTCTGTATCTAGTTGTGAGGACATGAAGCAACATGCAACCTGCTGCCCCAGCTGCTGCGGCTGATAATGATTCATCCCTTGCCATGACATGATGCACTGACTGCCTTCCTTTTGCAGAGCCAAGTTACTTTGCCTGAGCCTGCGCTCTGATGCCTGCAGGATCAAGTTAAATTTTAGGTGCCAGGCATAGAAGAATAATGTCCAATGCCTTTGCCAGTCACTTGGGCCCCCTCTGCAGCCACGGATAGTACAAAGCAACATTCGGATGAATACCGTAGCTAATTTACTTTCTAATCCCAAGTAAATTAACGTACTCACTAGGTCTTCTAGGTGTTGTGTACACACTCATAACATCCTGCACATAGAACCAATTCTTCCCCTAAAGCAGAGGTTGTGAAAAACCTCATCTAACAATCAAAGGAGGAATTTATTTTACAGCAAAGTGAATTACAAGTAACCGAGTAGGAACCAGTAGAAACCCACACTCAACGACCATAGTCGAAATGCTTAAAAGGAAATTACTTTGAAGACTTCCTTGACCTGTATTCTGAAATGAACGTTTCGGGTACAGTCTGTCTGCAGTGGGCGAATGGGTGTCTGAGATTGGTTCAAGTACCTACTTTGTCTGATTATCTTTACTATGGTTAGCGTGATGGTTGTTTCTGGGGAAGCGAAATCAGCTGGAATATTGGCATCCATGCTTTTTGGCAAGAACCAACCTAACAACTGTACTTGCAAGCAGCAGACGAGAGTGGTAATATTACTGTAGCGTAGTGGTCACTTGTGACATATGTCTTACTGAAATCACAATACTGTATACTGTGTGCGTAGGAGATTATTGTGGTTATCTTTGTACCTGTGAGTAGTGTGGTTTTGAAGTTTGCAGTTCTTACAACAAGAGTTAGCATTAAGGTTTACTTTGATCACGTGCATACTTTTTGGTTACACCCTTGATATATTTTCTTTAAGACTAATTAGATGTCAAGGTCAAAATATCTTTGAACGTGACTATATTTATTGTTACCTCAAAGAATTTTGGACACTATTTTTTGAAAATAAGGATGACAAATACATGTAGCAAAGTATTAAAGGTTGGAATTAAAGGTTGTAACAGAGATAAATTTACTCTCTATCCCATCCATTCTAGATCGAATAATAAGGAACCACTTTAGACTAGTTCAAATATGTACTTTTACCTTAGGCATAAGTGCACTACTGGGCCGTGGTAGGGATTTAGGTAACAATCCAATGGTTTGTCAACAATCCAATGAGAATCACCATTGATTGTATAGAAATTGAATGCATCAAAAACTGAGCAAGCAAGTACCCAGTTCAAACTTAACTATCATTAAATCAACCTGCACTACTGCTCAACATAACAACACTTGTATCCAATTACAGGTTTGAAAGTGTAACAAGCCGTTCCAGTCTTCCAGAGTTCATTTCTAGGTAGCAGATTTAAAACAGTAGTTACCTAAATGGGGTGTGTCTACCTAACCGGTAAGTTTACATGCAACTGATCTGTAGAAGACAAGGCAGGAACTGAATTGGGAACTGGCACCAGGGCTTAGGCCCTCAAAGTGGTGGGTTGTTACCGCATTCGGAACGGCGACCGCATGCCGGGCATGATGGTAGGCAAGGTAGATGCAGGGCCAGATTTTTTTCCTGCGCCTGGGTGTCGGCAACTGGCTGGCTGCGAGTCACGACGATTCCTTTTCGTCAGACGAAGCTGCAGCCCATGCGGTGATTGCAGTAACAGTGGTATTACAGTAACAGTCTAGTAGTACTAGATTGGAAGGAAAAACAAGGACCATGGCATGGGGTTGAAGGGAAGGCAAGATGATTCATCACTGGTCCCGTATCTCCAGTCGCTGTCTGGACGCTGGTACCAGTGCTAGATGGAGCCTGTCCCTGGGCCACATTCTTAACCGCTTGTCGAGTCACACTAGAGAGCAGTATACTAGTAAGATGCCTGATGTGGGCTGCAGATGATGTGGTGCTAGCATGGTGGTGCTCGCATGGTGAGTAGATCTGAGGAGGAGTTGAGACGAGGAGAGAATCTGGGTTATGGAGGATGACTCAAGCGTCGGGGCAATCCGTTGGGGGCAGCAGGCAGTGGCAGTTCGGGAGTGCAGCTGCCACGGCGACCACGCAGGAGACGGCGTCGTCGGGTGAGATTGTGGTGGACGGCGAGTGTGAGGTAGCGACGCGTTTGTCGCTGCGTGTGGCGTCTTGCGGGACCACGGGGACTGAGACAGGGGGAGAGTCGCGACGGAGGGTGATGGGGCGGGGGAAGGTGGAGATCAAGAAGATAGAAAATACTACTAGCCGGCAAGTGACGTTCTCCAAGCGGCGCGGTGGGTTGTTGAAGAAGGCGCATGAGCTTGCGGTGCTGTGCGATGCAGAAGTGGCGCTTGTCATCTTCTCTAGCACGGGCAAGCTCTTCGAGTATGCCAGCTCAGGCAGGTAAATGTCGTCTTCGTCACCATCCTCGCAGTCACCAAATGATCAGAAATGTTTGTGTGCCTGATGTGACTCACGTCTTGTCAATTCTCCCGATTCGGTGTTGACAGTGTTTTTGCTAACTTTTCAGAATGTTGCTTTCTGTCCGCTCATGAAACTTGGGCATTGACAACTATTTCCCGGTCATGAGTTCATTGTCTGCATTTACTAAGGTTGCAAGCAATTGTTCATGGCCTCAAGAGCCCTCAGAATTGTACCAGATTAGGGGCAGCTCAGCACGAATGGGTATCATTCATTAGAACTAATGTTAACCAAGGGTACAGCTGGTCGTAATTGACTTCAGCTGATTGCGAGAATTCTTCAGGAATGTACTGTGAGAGCAAGGAAAATTAATTCTCGCAGCTGGCAATGCTGGTGAACTAGGCACAGATCTTGTGTAGGGTTTTCATTAGGGTTTATGGTATGGAGTGGACCTGAATATATGCAACTTGCACCATCTAATCGCTTCTGTACTCAGTTGCTTTGCTCGAACCTCTAATATATTCTGATGTTGTTTCTGGAGCTTTTTATCGTTTTCAGCATGCGGGACATCATCGACCGGTACAAGAAGAACCCAGATGGAGTTTCGCAGGCTTGCACCAGCACCGATGTATGTTCTCAGACTCAAACTACTTTCTTACTTTTCTTCCTCCACAAGGCACGAGATTGACATTACTTCGTCAGTTACCAATGTAATATTATGAAAATAATGTCATACAGTTAGGTACTGAGCAGTTAATTTGTGTCCTGCATTTGTGTGCACTTTGAACAGCAGTTCATGGGGCGTGAAGTGGCGAAGTTGCGAGAGCAGTTAGAGCAACTGAAAGTCTCGCAAAGGTCGCTTTCCTAAGTGCAAACCTTGATTTTGGTTAGTTTTAATTGAAGGTTTACTGAATTGATATAGAGGTCAACTTTGTCAGTAGTATGGGCGTTCGAAAGTCATTGAGAGTCTACGATCAATTTTTCTACAGGAACATGCTGGGTGAGGATCTTGCGGAGCTGAAGGTATCTGATCTGTTGCAGCTTGAGCAGCAACTTGATATGGGTGCTTCGCGAGTAAGAGCAAGGAAGGCAAGTATCTGAAATGTTCTAAGTTGTATGAAGTTTAGACTGACCTGATACATCTATATATATTTGTTTAGATACATATATGTGCAGATGTTTTCCTAAATACTTTTGCTTTTGCGGAGAGAGAGTTGGGTTCGATACTGTAGATTTATCGTGGCTGTAGTTTTTGAATGCAGAATCAACTCATTTTGGAGGAGGTTGAATGCTTGCGGAGAAAGGTGTGTTGAGATAAATCTTCCATGATTCTGATGTGCAATATACACTTTGGTGTAGTATGTTTAAAGCTTGCATATTAGAACCTATGGGAAATATCGTGAGAAACTTACGACTACTTTCATTTACAGGAGCGAGAATTATTGGCTGCAAATGAGGACCTTCGCCAGAAGGTATGTGGTAGTTTTTACGACTGATTTTGGTTTTTGTTTGTAAATGATGTTACTGAGATTTTGGTGTTCTGCAAGTCGTTGTGCTAATTGTTAATGTTGTCTGAAGAGTGCCATATGGAAGGTTCAAGCTAGGATGATTAAAATAGGTTTGGCTATTGTGTGTTGATGTAGCTCGCAGATGCTCAAGGGATGGCGGATGCAGTTAAAGCTCGAACTGTTAACTTGGCAGACAGCTCTATTCCTTTGGCCAGCGCTCTTACACGAGATGTTGATATGACCTCGCACCAGGCAGCGACTGTGTATCCCCATCCCAACCTTCGTGATGCGCAGCGATCTCAGACGTCCTTACAACTAGGGTGAGCACTTGAGAATACCAATGTGTGCATCATTTCACTATTCTTTAAATGATGTGATATTTAACTCTATAAAGAGACTGTGTCAGCGAAGTGATTAATTATGAAGCCCAAAGAAATGGCCATGGGTTGGGAGGAAGAGAGATATTGATGCCTGCATTTGTTCGGTTTTGGAACAGCATGTTCTCTTCTGAGTCGTATCCGCCAAGCTCTAGCAGGTGGGCACCTGAGCAGCAGATTCCCGTTGGGTCAGAAGGTAAAATGCCCGAACGTTTCGTTCTTTATTTGTTGTTAGGTTATAGATCAACCTCGTTTTAAAAGGTAAGAATTCAGAGTACTTCCTTTGTTTCACCATCATGCTTTTTCTAGAAAAAAATCTCTGATTAAATTAGTTATCTTTTGCTTTAACTTTGATAATCACGAGAGATGCTTTGCCTGTCTTTGACTATCAATTTTGTGCCGTCCCACAGGTTGTGCAGGTGAATCTGCCATGAGTTGGGATCATTCGCGCTTCCACAGTCAGAATAGACTCCATGCAAACATATCACCGAGTGTGAGAATTTAAAAGCTACATGTCGATCGGTAAGCCACTCCGAAGACAAAAACTTAGGTCTTATTTGAATCTTGGGTTAAGGGGCAAGACAGTTAGGCCTTCCGGCAGTTGCGTATCTCTGATGCGCGCAGGTGCACTCTAGCCTGAACATGCAATTCTAGAGTGTGTTAGTTAGAATTTCGAAGGTGTTGTAGAACAAGCAGCATTAGGAATGGCTGCTGAGTAGCACTACTGCAGCTACTAATCTAGAATTGGTTACGTACTTGAAGTTGATAAGCATCTCCACGAGTTATATCTCTGTCATGGACGCTATAGGCGTGCTCGATGGTGCTCCTAAGTCTGGTTAGTGAACTAAATTTTCGGATAAAGTAGACTGAGGGTAGGATTGTCAGGAATCTTATCTGGTCCCCTTCGTCTCCTAGCTCCGGTCGGATTGTTTTATGAATCGGCTATTATCCTGTGGCTACTGTTGAACGTGTATATTTCTACTTCAACGAAGACTTGTTGGAGTGCTCAAGTTTCGGAATGGGATGCACTTCGGAGTTATTTAGAGATTTCGAATTTTGTAAAGCCCACCAGCTCTGTCGGGAATTTGGCAGGAAAATTTCTTCATTATCTCTCTTTAGAAATAGTTTATATAACCATTTACTCAGTCGCACAATAAACAATGCCAATGTCGTGTACTGCCAGATTTCATGCTTTGAAGTAATTACTGTCTTAGTACAGATTGGTTGTTGTTACACCTTCGAATTTTGTGATTACCTGCTCACGTGTTCTTGCGTTTTGCTGACCAGGAGCACAAAGTAATGCTTGCAATGTGTCGAATAGTAGGAGGACGACTTCTCCCCTAGATCCCTTGGTCACTCCTCAAACTAAGTGACTTTTGTTTTGGATCAGTGGCATCTTTAAGAAGGCCCCGCTCAGGTGCCACTTGTACCTTAGGGACCTTGTACTTCTCACGAACCGACATACTATTCAACTTACAGACTACTCAGATGTTACAGCAGATACGGGCGTGGAATCTGCATTGCAGTTCCACCAACGTGATACACATGGAAAATCTGTCACGATTTTAGATATCCGATGACAGGCGGATTTGGAGGGGTTTATCGTATGAACTTTTTCAAAGTCCATAATATGGTACTTTTTAGTTTAATGAAAAGCATTGTGGAGATTATTCCGAACAACTTCCTCGTAGAATCGAAAAGTCTTGAATTTGAAGATCGTTATAACAAATGCCTTAGTGAGAAAGTCTCAGTTCTGTTTCTTGGCACTAAGTTGTTGTTACACGTCAATCTGCAACGGGGCCTAGCATTAACTGGACTAAGTAACTAGCGTTGAAAAGAAGATCGGTGACTCTGATTTAAGTTGCTGGATAGATCGGTCAACTATACTCTCTGTCCTATCATATACTTTCATACTTCGCTTAGGACTCACCCAGTTCATGATGAGTCACATGGGTATGTAAATCCAGAAATGGAAATGTGAAATTTATCTGAGAAAATTTGGGCGCCTCCGGACAGTAAGCATGTCACTTTTTGCCCGTAAGATGCTCAGGAGCGTGAGCAGGCTCTGCCACCTTCTTGAGGGGAGTCATCTTGTGGATTGCCAGAAACGATATCATCTTGAACCAGGAATGATGGACGTTTCAGCGGATCAACTTGGCAGGGCATCGTCGATTATGGTACGGTAGCGTCTGGACAGAGTCTTTAAGTTTAGCTCTGCTCATCTGTTTGCCTCGGTGGTTGCGCAATTCAACTCCAGCTGGGCACTTAACTTACACGGTTCTTTAGCAAGTGAGGTGGATCGAGAATCAGTTCCAAGGTCGGTCTCTAAATGCTCCTTCCCACTGTCGTTAACTCTTTCGAGTCTGGATGACCAATTGAAATTATGCAACTATCAAACACCTAAGAACAAATCTAAATTAAGTAACGCAAATATTTGAGAATATAAAAAATAATTTACTAAAAATTATAATGCACCATGTCGTAAATCATTTGATTGGAAGTAAGTTATCTTGTTTTATTTTTTCCAATTATGTTACCTTTGTCATATTTGAAATCAACCCCTACAGGACAATCTGCGACAATTGGGCTTTTTAAAAAATTTGAGTATGTACCTATGGATTCAATTTAAGATAAGTTTTTTTGAAACTTTTTGTGAATGCTTGCCGTAACAAGGACTTTGAGGCAATCTAATTTTTTTTCAGGTCCCCAAAGTGGAATTTTGTGTTCGGTAGCAATTTGGGCAGCCATGCTAAATACATCATTACCTTTGAGATTTTTCCTATAAATACTTTACGTCATCATCTTTGAGATTTCTAAAAAAATACTTTTTTCAATACAAAATGTTCATTCCACAAAAGATCAAATTTTTCTCACTGTTCGGAGTAATGTACCAAAAAACTTCTTCATTCCTTCATAAATTTTGGATTTTTATTTTTTATTTTTTTATTTTATGTTTTTTATTTTTTTTACTTCAAGAATGGATATTAACCTTTAATTTGACCATTTGGATTAGGACTTTATGAAATAATGGAATTTCTAGAAAAAAAATAAAAATGAATTAACATTCTTAAGTATTCAACTTAATAAAAACATTGTTTTCAAGATGCTACACTTGTCTTTTGTGTTTAAATCTTTTTATACAATTAGCTCACTTAGTTGTCTTTGTCATGCACCAAAACCCTCAAAACCTAAGTAAACAAAAGTTAGAGTGTGTCAACCTAGTTGAAAATTGTGCCAAAAAAAAATTGTTTTCAGATTTTAATCGCTATTATAATCTTCTATTTTCTCCGGTCAATTATTATGAAATTTATTGAGCTATCTACTACAATAAAATAGTTGAAGATCTTACCGTGAATATTAGAAACAATGATTTTTTATCCATTCATGCTTTTATTCATTCATGTTTCAAACATCAGATTTATGATTGGGTGGTACAAAACTGAGTGTATGGTTACAACAAATCTCTAAACTGAATATTCCGAACTTCGATCTTCCCGGATCATAAGGTATTCAGATTACACTGAGTTTTGCGATCAGTTCCTGCCTGCATGAGCTCCAAAGCGTCAAGAATCTCAACACATGAAAGCATGAAACAGAAGAAGTTAGAAATTTCATGAAAATCAATATCTGTTAGAACCTAGAAGACAGGGCCATAGGATCGCAGGCCTAGCATACTTTGGGATTTTTGAAATAAAGCTCAATTGACTCTGGAGTTGAGAACCGTTCAATGGCGGTTTAGTCCTTTGCCTACACCAAGCAAGTTGAACGAATACAACAGCTGTAATTGGTCTACCGAACCTTTAAGAAATGATATCGATTTCAGCCAATTCAATGCAGAGGATCCATTCCAAAAGGACAGCCAAGTGCTCCTCATACTTCACATGGCCTTAAGCCAAAAGAGACACCTAAACTTGGCAAGAGCTGCAACAGTTGTGGGCAATTGTAGGCAACTGTGGGCAAATGATAGAGAGGCCAGAGTGGCCGCTGGCGGTTTACAGCGTGGAGGATGCCGGAGGCCCGTGGTTAACGCAAAACATTGATGCTTGCAATGGAAATCCTTTGCGTCAAAAAAAAAAAAAAAAAAACATTGATGCTTCCCAGAATCAGATGACGCATTTTTGGACTCCGATGCACAGTTGACTACCGTTGTTGGGGTCAATTTGAGCCTGGCATAAATAATGCACAACTCTCCATTCTATCTGCCGCGCGGTGAGCATACTTTCCCACCTCGCAATATGCAATGGAAAAAAGTCATGAAGTTCAAAACGAGGTCATGTTCATAGGAAAGTATTTACAACTTGGCTGCCGAAAATTGAATGCAGGGCACATCAAACGTTTCGTGTATTTTGGAATCTTTTCCACCTCGCTAGCTCGTTAAGTTTCACTTCAGGTCGGCTATGAGCTCCAATCCTGTACACATCATCGTCCATTTTCAATGCAGGAATCAGGTGCCACTCTGCCACCGCTTGCTCTATACTCCTGTCATATTATTATATTTAACACAAACTGAATTTGACTTCAATTTAGGCCCACTTCAAAAACAGGAAGAGGCATGCAAGAGGTGTGGAAGACATGCAAAAGCTGTGCGTTTATTATTTGCCACTTCAATACAAGTTACAAGAAAAGTTCACAGTTGAGACAAGGCAAGGATCCTTTGAGAAAGTATCAAGAAAGCCCAAGTTTCAGGGAGTATCAGGCAAAATCCCCTACTAGAGATTTGTTACCGCTCAAGGACAACCTATAAGGTGTATTAGTGTGAAGGCACAAGAGGCAATTGCAACTCTGTGAACCAATATTCATTGAGCAGATATGCTATCTCTCATGCCGCCCCCTGCCGCTCCCTTCAGCTTTTCGCAGTCTGAATTGGCCAGGGCCTCAGAAGAATATTACACAGTATGCACGGACCCACGGTCATATCTGTATGTCGATCGAACCATTGCACTACCCAGTGTGTCCTAAGATTGCACAGTGGGGTGTATAGTTAGCAATAGGAGCATGCTATCATTTGAGAACGGATGCAGTAAGTTACATGCTTCATCCTCGGACGTGGGTGGTATGCTGCCAATTCCCGGACAAATCAATTTTACACATGCTGCCTACATGCGGTGTTACCGTATAAATCCTGTCACAGGGTACTTGAAATACTCCGACATCAACAGCAACCTGTTGGGACCTTGCACGAACCTGGAGTCCCAGAATTAGTGTTCTTGGGATTTTATTAAACCAAAGAAATTTCTTTAAAACCATAATATTGGAGGTTTTGGAATTTTGATCCGGTTCTTGATGATCTTGATGATTAATCAATTCTTATCCTGGTGGAACTCCTGAACTTATTAGAGCCGAGCCTACTACTGTAATATATTTGTCTACTCAGGCTTCCAGGAGCATAACAAACTTTGGAAAGAAACAGAATTAGCAAATGCAAAATTGTAGATTCTGAAACTTTCATGCGTTCCACACAAGGAATCGTGCAATTTAAGGTCATGAGTGGCATCCTCCATTAGCATGTCTCTGAATGGAAATTACTCTTAAACATTCTATTTGGTCACTAAACAAGTACAATTCCTTATTGTATTTTCTTTCGCAGAATATTCATCAAGTATTCATAGCAGGGAGAGAGAAATTTCGAACCAGACTGAGATCACGAAAATTTTCTGAAAAGAGAAATAAAACTTGCACTGAATTCCAAACGGACTGACGATGAGCCAAGAGTGAAAACCACGGTATTGTGTCCCTACAAGCCTTAGCGTCTTAGCTCTTGGAATTCAGGAGCCAAGGCCCACAGTGGACGTATATTGATCCCTTTTGATGAGATTGACCGTTCGCAAGATTTTTTTATTTTTTATTTTTCTAAAAGGGAGCCCTTTTGCAAGGATTTATTTATTTATTTTTTATTCTTCAAGCAGAGATTTATTCCACAGTAGAAGAAATAAATACCCTGCGCAAGACCAAGCTCGCCGAGAATCCAGCTGGCAAAACCTATTTATGATTTTCACCTAAATAAACCTGAATACCTAGAAAACAAATGAAAGCTAAGGGGAGACTCAAGGAGGCCGAGCACGGGCTGGGCCGAGGTAATTCCAGCGAAGGCCATCTTCCAATACTTGGCAGAAGACGTCTCGATGGAGCCACAGGTCGTGAAAAAGGCGAGTGGCCGAGGGAAGAGTTTGGGGCTGAATGCGGGTTATCCAGCGAATATGAGCCCACGCGGCACGACGGAGGTCAAGAATTTCATCCCACACCATGCGATCTAATTTCACTTCAGGCCAAGGATCATTTTGAAAAACGCACGCATTACGGCGAATCCAAATTATTTATAAGCCTGATCCCCTGATCAGTGACCAGGTGGAAGTCAACCGCTAGAAAACGGCCGGGAGGGGAGTGCCCAAGAGGCATTAGTCTGATGTAGGCAGAGGTTGGGTTAGAGTGGTGAGGGGGACGCCAGCGGCAAGTGCCTAGGCGATTCACGCCAATCGCCACGCCCGTGCCGTAGGGGAGCATGAGTAAAAATAGTGAAGCAGGCTTCAGCTTCTCTAAGGACCCGGTGGTGCAACAAGTGCAGGTAGCCGAAAGGGTGGAGAATGCGGGTTGTCGCCAGTGGTTTAGCGCAATCACTAGTAGAAAACTGAAAATTTAGGACAAGTTAAGGGACTCAATAAACAGTCTCTTTGGACGGAGGTTGGAGTAAATGACATGGAAAAGTCATGTACATCCGGACCTGTCCTTCCATGCTCTCTGTCACTCTGGACCACTATTACCCCTTAGGTGAATCGACTTACTCGAACTCACTCGCAGTTCCGAAATGTGTACAACTGGAACAGCGTGTGATCTTCAGTTTTAATATTTTTGATTGCCTCCTGCGAATATTTGGACCTCCGCTGGAATGTGCACTATTGTTTCAGTCTAGAAATCTTGAATATACTGATCAAGATCTAGAACATGGCTTTATCCGAAGTGGATCTTCCCACCTTCTGTACCGAAAACGGATTGCTGGATTTTGTACACGCGGCAGAGTTTGATAGGTTATTTTGCATTTTTCAATTTCAAATCCATTCAGTGCGGGCTTCTTATACAGCGCCACTTGTCGCGAAACTAATTTTCTGTTTCTTTTTCGAAATAATGGAAATTACATGTTTAAATGAGTTTGTCACCGGTAAGCATGTCACGTGTCGTACAGAAGACGGCTATATCTGAAACAGCATATAATGCCAGCACAATACGGATTGTAACGCATTTCAATTAATAAATATTGCTTACACAAGCAACATACAATATCTCTCAATAGCCTTTCAAATGCCCGGCTTCGAAAAGCAAACACGCTCTGTTACTCAGAGCTCATTCCCTCCTAGTGGGGACCTATATCCACATACTAACTTTGCACTGGATTACTTTTCACTCACTGCACTCTTTTGGGTACTACAGGTGGAAACTGATAGGAAAGTCTAAGACAATGTAATCCCACAAAGACAAAGGATAAGGTGAACAAGGTACACATTGGAGAGTACGGTAAACGATGGATCGTATCAGTAAAACCTGAATTCGCCATCCTTAGAACTCGTAGAGCCACCTCTGCACCGTGAGTTTCTTTTAGATGGCTACGTGCAATCCTCACCGAGGAAATGTAAGTCCCTTTAACCATAAAACGCTCGATCCAAGAGCATCTTCCAAATTTACTTGTTCCGCGTCCTCCACAGGGATCATGAGTGGAATGTTTACGTCCACCTTCTCCAGAGTCACGCGCACGAATCCCGGTGGAATAGGTCGATTATGAAACTGCCCTTGACCTGCAAGGCTCATCACAGTTCCAGTCGCCACTTTAGCGGTCGGGTTGAGAGTGTCTGCGATCCACACTTTCGCTCCGACTGCTACCTGCCATATCGAACGTATATGATTAGCGGCATCCTCGAAGCAAAACAGGGCGTCCGTGATAATATAAACCCCTAACAAGTTACAACCTAGTTTCACTTAATGATGGTGATACATGTGACTGCCTTACTTCGTCGTTTTTTGGGATTTCCCTGGCCGCATGATCCACCTGGAGCGTCAAAAGTGATTCAGTATAATGCCTTTCTGAATTAAAAAATAAATCCATATGTCAAAGAATATAATCCGACCTCTATGTCTGTCGTTATAATGTCTCACCTGTTCATTCTGGGTAGCTGTCCTCGTCTCAGACGGCTTTGGAAATCTCTGCGGGACCAAACATGATTTCTGTCAATCGGATGGCGTTTACATGGGTCTTCCTCAAACAAGAAAACAATGGAGCTAAGACCGACAACAACAAATAATTTATAAATAGTGAGCATTTTACCTCTACAAGATTAACTCTGTGGTGTTGATGATGCTTCCTCGCAATATCATTCTATCAATCATTAAGCAAAAAAGAAGCGCGATTCAGTGCGTCACTTATACAAATATGAAAGGAGGAGTTGGTACAAACAAGAGGTAGAAGATATAATGACGTACTGAATAATGTACTAGGCCGTGCTTGCAAGTCTGCATTGACGAGTTCCCCTTATCCTATTGATAAATGACACAATTTACTTATCTACGATAATCCCAGTATGTTGTGTTTATCGATCCTGTATGTTCTCTCCTACTTCAAGACAGACTGTATTGTCAAATTTTATACTAATTTCTCTTCTTAAATCTATTGCAACACTCATACGAGAGATAACAAAGATTCAAGAGTTGCCCTGAAACTCCTCACATTTTTCTTGACTACGTATAGGTTGGTACAATATTGTCAGAGATCTAGAACTCTCTAACCCTTTCACATTTTGACAATTGAAGTATGGCAAAGCTAACTTTGTCATTTGGAAGTGGAAACAAAGTATTGGTGATAGTCACTTACGCTTGACTCCGGCGGTGCTCGCCTGTTTCGCCGATCGACGTCCATAGCGCTTGCTGTGCTGGTCTGCCACATAAAGAAAACAACACCTCTTTTCGTTAAGGCGGTGCAGTAATTGTATAGTAGCGAGCGACCTTGTAAATGATAGCACTTCCCGCTATGGGTGTGTGGCGAATTAGTCAAAGTTACTCGACTTCGATGCCATTCTTCCCATTAGATTCGACTCTACGTTCGGATATAATAAGTATCACAAACAAGCTGCACCAGCATTAGTAAATCAAGCAGACCTCTTTGTCTGAAACTTCCAGAATTGGACACATGATACATCACTACCTCGTTCCTAGTTTCCTTCCTTTCTAACATTCATCAGTTCGTAACAGTATATCACATAGTAAGTCAAGCCCACGCATGTGACCATAAATAATAAATCCATGTCAAATTTAAAAAAAAGGATAATCGAAAGAGTTAAAAAAACAAGCTTACCCTACACTTGATCAAACCTTCCAAATCTTAGCATCCATTCAGGTAGGAAATGTGATTACGGATTTTGCTAGATTACCTTTGCTTTGTGCTGCCTATGGGATGCAGATTTCTGGGCGCCGACGGTGCATGCGGCGAGGTCATCGTCTGTCGACTTACATAGATCATCCCACCATTGTTCGGAACTCCCTTTACCTGCTGACTCTCGTCGATGGAGGGTTTCACTTCCTTCCGCATGGGTAACCGTCTCTTTCACTGCCGGTGTACTGGTCTTGAATACCTCGTCCCGCTTTCCTTCATCGCTTCGTGATTGATTTCTCAAAACAGTTTCCAACATACTCTGTAGGTTCAGATTACTCTTCATAACTTCGTCGAGTCTCCTGTTAGTCTCTAGGTGGTTCCGTTCCAGACCTGTTAATCGACTTAACGTTTTCCTGTCCATCTCCTGAAATCCAGAAATACAGTATACGAAACCATCATAAAAATTTGAGGTTATTCTGATCGTTTATAAAAATGTAGCGTAATGGAACTCTGATGTCGTAGAGAACTCGATGCTCAAGGGTTTGTAAGTTATTCTGAAGGGAAGAAAAAGCGAGTGCCACGTTAATAGAGTAGGGTATTGAAATGAAATGCCCCGTTCCCTATTTGTTATAATACCTTCACCTCACTATTGAAACTAAAATAACGAGATAATTCGGAAATTATAAAAATAGAACCGCATTCATGAGAAATCCCATGACTGCTGTGATCAAGAAATCTGAGGAATAAAGATATTGCCTGCTACAGATATTTCATTATCTGTACAATACTTGCAGTGGACTTCGAATTAAATTAAAATTCGCGCACACGAAAATTTGATATAAAACCGAGCATGTGAATCAAATAAAAATACAAACCGTCCTCGTTGGATTCCCCTGGTCTGCATCGAGTTCCTCATTCACATCCGTCACTGTCGGAGTTCGTTCTCGCTGTACCCTCTGCCACATTCCAAAACTGATTAAAATGATTTGGACTATTCTACTATTTTTGAGAGATGACATAATATATGTATAGTCCTCAGTGTAAAAAGAACTGGTTTCCAACCATCCTTCCACATCCACCCCTACAAAACTCCCTAAACACGTTGATAAATTACTTACTTACCAGATTTGCAGCTTTTCTTGCATATCCATGACGGCCTACCCGGGGGTTATACACCTGTTTTTTCCTCTCAGACATTGTATCTGATTTTTCTTTATATTCTGGACTCGCCCAGTAGTTCCTCAGAGATGCCCATTGCTCATCAGTGTACCTTCCCGGAGGTTTAACACTTCCTCCATGTACCCTTCTTACTCTCTCCCTATACCGTCGTAACCATGTCTTAATCATCTTGTCAAAAGAGATTTGAGTGACTTGATTGTCGACGAATTCAAATTTCGCCACTAGCTGGTCCCTCAGTTTATCCCTAGAGCTCTGGCTTTGCTCTTCATATTTTATAACACTCAAATCTAACATGCGAGGCGTAAAATTGCGTACTTGCTCCTGCCATTTCAAATGACCGGCACAACCACTATCAATTATCCCGTCAGGTCTTACCTCTACGACATAGGGTCTAAGGCCTGCGGTTTGCCTTCTGCGTGCCTCCTCATCAGCTTGACGCTTACTGGCCCTGCTCACTCGTTTACGAAGCGAATCTTCTTTAATGGACGATGACACCGAAGGTAAGCTCGGGTCGTCCCTGGTTGCTTCACCCGTGGTTGCTTCAGCGACCTCCGCTGTATCCACTCCAGTCGAGAACTGCACAAAAGAAGACCGAAAATTAGGAGGTAAGTTCTCTTGCGATAATTTCCCCAACATGTCGAGCATGCCTCTCCCTGTTTCATTGTGAGGGACCGGAACCCATGTATACGCCGGCGGGGGACGCATGGGGTTCGATGATGTAGACGGGACATTGATGCGAATCTGCGCTGCGTCCTGATTGCGGTATTCCCCTGCCGCGTTTCCAACATCTTCACTGTCATAGCGCTCCGCACGGAATTGCTTCCTTTCGGATGATGCATTCTTTGATTTCTCTTTCCGACTAGTGCTGCCCCCTCCCTGTTGCTGGGTTGTGCGTCTCCTACTCGAGTCTTCAGACAGTGATTCGCTATTGTAATCATCTGCAGTCACATATTTGTGAAGAATTTAATTAGGTCTAACCCTAAAACCGTTGACGCGTTTACAATGTGGAATTGAATAACTCGTCAAAGCTCATAGCCACTACACTTTAAGGTTAGGCAGATAAACACGAACGTCAGAGGTACATCGTGAAATCTCTCAGTGGGTAACACAGAGGAATGAAAACTACATGATAAACCCTAACAAAATTGATCGTTCTCTGTTTACAATCGAAAACCTAAGAAGCTAGAAGAGGCGTACCAGAATACCAGTCATCCACATACTAATGCACTTCGGCTGAAACACAGCACAATATTTTGAGTTAAGAATACCAGTTTCGAAGTAGTCCGACGAGTCGCTCGGGAGTTCCTCACGCGGTCTCGCTGACCCACCCAAGACTTCGTTCTCGCATGGAACTGCACCACTCTCCAAACCATCTGAGTTCAGTCTCTTACTCCGACGCGGGGGTTCAGTAACGCGCAGCTTGGTCTCTCTCTTCTTTCCTCGTGAAGAAGCGGCTACATGATGTTTTCTGAAAATTCACAATAACAAATGCAGATTTGCACAGAGAACAACGCAAACATGGTCAGCCCTCGGGGGCAACGCCCTGCCACTGTTTACCCTATCTGAAAACTAAACAGACTAATCCGGTTCGTCGAAATAGACACGTGTGAGCCATCCAGCGGTCAAAGAATTCCGACATAGGGTTTTAATACGGACAAATACTTACAAATCATTGGCAGCGTCGACAACCGGCTGAAAGCGTGCCCTGTTCCTTGCAACTTGGGCATCGCGCATGAGTTCATACTCGTTTGGACCCTCTGAACCACCGACGTCGGAGTTATCTCTGCTTCCCTCGCCCCCTTCGCTTGATGAACCTGTATGTGACATTTCCTATTCCGCTGTGTGTAAACCTCTCTACGCGGACCCCGAACGATGTAGAACCGTCGCGGCGATGTTTCTTCTCGGATTCCCGGAGTCGTGGAACTACTGGCTGTGTGACACACGAATTACGGTACAGAAGTCCGTAATCACTTGAGAGGTAAAGCTCACCGTCATTCATGATTTAGGATTCGCAGTAGACAGTGGGGGTTTAGAGCAATCCAGACAGCAAATGTCAAGTGAAGTTCAATTTAGCAAGTTCTTCCATTTCCGTGAATGTACATTTCCTTTGTAGATCAATGAATGAACCACTCCTGTGGCACTGTAGGTACACTACAGACTGTATTGCTCTGGTAATCTTTGTCATGCATATTTTAAATTGCTTATTCACATGGATTCATATTAGCTACGGTGTTCAGCTCGTGTGCACAACATAAGATTTCCGGCTATACAAGCTCTTTACCTCACACCGTTTCATGGTGGTTGTGGTTCCTCTAAACATCTTTATCCATTCTGAAAGCTCCCTCCGTGACTGCTTTGCTGTGTAGGTCGAAACGTGGAGGACGTTGGTCACGGTACAGTGTTGCTGTTTGATTTCCCTTGGAAATTGATGTCAACTCAGCACTCAATTTGAGGTAATTGGAAATACTCACGAAATACTCAATTTCCATTTCTTTGTATTATAATATTTCTTTCGTGTAACCTCATTGAACTCAACGAAGCACACATTCACCTACCATTGTGAACATACGACTAATTTTATTACTGTTCTAATTTTTGACCTCATTATCACCAGTGTCTCTACAGTTCTACCTTCTACAACCATGCGGTTCGCACGATGTACTGGGGCGAAAGCGTTCGGCAGACATGTTCTAGGAAACGCTACTCTGTAAGGTACGCATCGTTCAAATGACTACATGGTAATACATTGGAAACTGCAACAGTAGCTCCTGTGATATTGTTTTGAAGAGATGAAGAACTCGATTCTGAGTAAGTCCCTTTCCCTATATCTTCTACGGTCCGTATGTAAAGTTCAATAGCCATCTAATCTCGGAAATAAACAATCATATCGTGGGTACTATCTGAAGCAGAACAACTTGTAAAGTTGTAAGGGAAAATGAAAATTACTCTCCCGACGTCTATTCGGGACGTCAGTCCACTGTTTTAATTGTGTATACTCTGCCGTGATCATTTTGTCGCCTTCTTTAAACTCTCCTATGCTAAATTATACCGTACCGACCGGTCACTAATCATTATTTCATATGGCATTGCGTCACTTACGCTTATAATCACTTATGAAGTCCTCCAATTTGAATATCACCTACTTCTGTTACGTTCTCTTTAACAGTGTGTTGTTATATGCATCAGGAGGTGCACTACGACGAGTTGCAGAGGGTCGATGTACACTGTTATTATTTAAGCAGTACTGGACATGTGGTTGCATTTCTGAAACGGACGAAGGGCAATTTTATCGAGCAGAGGGTCGAGATTAGTCAAGCGACGTATACATCCTACCAGAGATGTAAGTTTCTATACTACAACATGGTCGTTCATTTCTCAGCATGTCGAATATGCATGTCTAATATGAGTTTCTCCATCGTTTCTAGTTACAAATACGTAGGAATTAGTAAACCCTGATGACTACATTAAAAATTGAACTCAATTGTAAATAGATAAGGTGATACCTCAATCATCTAGTCTCGCTCTCGGACACTCTAATCCACCTTTCTTCGTTGTGATACAATACTCGTCTTACATGTAATGCTGATTACTTGTCCTAATCATGTGCTGTTGTTCCTCGATGAACGTAAATTGCTATTATGTTCACACAACTATAAAGTGTAATTCCCGTACTTCCATGTTAGCGGTTCACCGCAGTTGAGTCATACGGGCTATAATGTTCTCTGCCATGTTTTCTAACATCATCGAACATTCCTTCACACAATCACAGGATGCATGCTAGGTTGCCTTTGACTGATGCGAGAAGGGTTAAGGCCAGAGATGATAAGCTCTGGCTGCGGGACAAGAGGAGAGCAAAACTATATGGACTAACCAGAATACCCTGTCCATGCAAACAACACAACGGCGTCGGTTCGGCTTTTCTTCTGCAGGAGGTTGAACGGCACTTGTATAGGTATGGGAGGAGTGCAGAGTGTCGGACGTCAAGGGGGCCGGAGGAGCCCGACTCCTCGGATGACGAGTGGGAGTTAGATGACGCCAATAAGGTTGCTGCCACAATCCGTAAGTACCAAACCCGCGACAGTGGAGTGGAGGTCCGTCAGATGATGCAGCACTTGTTTCAGCAGGTTCAGGAGTTTGAAAATTCGGAGGAGAGATTGGCTAATATCACTCTAGAGGCGCTGGAGATAGTTGACACCATTACCGGCCTGAACGAGGATACAAGAGGCAACGAGAAGGGCTGCCAGAGCGAGCCTGAAACAGGCCACGGTATAGGGAGTGATGGTGTACGTGATACCCCCCTCAATGACAACAATCCCCAGGAAGAAATGAACATAGGGGACGTACCAAGCAATGAAGAGGGCATCCACCCAGGGGAACCAGCGGGCGATATGAGGGGCGACGTTGGAGAGATTCCGGAAGGTCACAGCATTCCTCATGACGGGGAGTTGCACCCTACCGGGTTTACACCAAATATTACTGCATCCAGAATGGAGGAAGAGAGGATGCGGGATGCCCAAGCTCTACAGGACTCCATGCAGTTACTATTCTCTGGATCAAAGCATTCCAGACTAGGTGCGACAGTGATGTTGGTTAACCTGTTTGCTACGCACAGTGGAATATCAGATAAGGCCGCGGATGACATACTTGCGACTATTAAATGTATTCTTCCAAGTGATAATTGTTTACCCGGATCCCTGTATCAAGCAAAGACCATGACCCGGAGGTTAGGCTTAGATTTTAGAAATATCGACGGGTGTCCCAATGGGTGCGTCCTTTTTGATCAAGAGGATACAAAACAGTTGGACAGATGCCCCCGATGTCAGGCCGGGAGATATAAAGATATGTTCAACCGAATCCGACCTTTGAAGGTACTTAGACACTTCCCGATAACTCCCAGATTACTTAGGTTTTTTAGGATACCCATACTAGCGAAGCTTATGCGTTGGCACAGGGAGAATCCCAGCAGGGATGGGAAAGTGCGATTTCCTGCGGACTCACAAGCATGGAAAACTCTAGACACAATGCCATCAGAACTGCTGGACACCAACAGCTTTGGAAAAGATGAAAGGGATGTGCGAATACAGATTTCTTGCGACGGCATCTGCCCCTTCAAGCTGCATAAATCAACGTGGTCAGCCTGGCCAGTGTTGGCAAGTTTTCTGAACTTGCCACCCTGGTTGGTAACAAAAATTTTTTTTACAATGTTAACCTTGCTTATACCTGGTAGATCTCAGGTTCCATTTGAATTTTTTGATGTTTGGATGAGGCCACTCATCGATGAGTTGAAGGAGCTCTGGGATGGTGTCCCTGCTTATGACGTTTCTCAAGAGGAGGGGAATCGAATGTTCACTTTACGGGCAGCTGTTCTTTACACGACCCATGACTTCCCCGGCTATGGGACAGTCTCAGGGGCATCTCACCAGGGCTATGCAGCGTGTCCCCCCTGCGGGAACCAGTTGCGAGGAAAGTATGCTTTTGAAAGCAGGAAAATAATGTACAGGGATGCCAGGAGGTGGGTGCGATCAGATCATTTCCTAAGGTCGGACGCCTACAACAAATTCTTTGACGGTTTACCGGAAGACAGGCCTGCACCTAAACCAAAAACGCCAGGTGAACAGCGAGCAGCACTTCGTGAGTACATGCAGTATCTGTCGAAGAGGAGTGCTCGGAAAAACAACAACAGACGGCCCCGAGATACCTCAGACAATACTGATCCAGGAATGCCCGAGGGTTTTTCACACCTCAACCCACAAGGGATGCCTTGTACCTCACGAAGGAGGCCTGTACCGTCCACTTCCGCCCCGAGTGCGAGTAATGCAGACACCAGTTTACCTGCACTGACACGGAAACGTAAACGACCCTCTAGCTCTGCTGTCGCCTCCGAGGACTCCGGACAGAGTAGGAGGTCTAACCGTCCATCCCGTCCTGCATCTGCAGGGCAAGGTGCGAGAGGAGAGGAACGCCGACAGTCACAGAGAGAGAAGACTCCCGACCCTTCAAAAATACACGGGATTAAACGTTCGAGTATATTCTTCGACCTCCCCTACTGGAAAGTAAGTGAATTCTTTTATTTTTTTTTATTTGTTTTTTGAATTTTCCCTTCACCTCCCGTTCATGTGAAGCATTATACAGTGGACGTTCTGTCAATTTGTTTGAAATTGAGCGGACAGTGTCTTTAGGTGGGGTTCACGATAAATGATACACATTGGATTCTGCTCTGGAAATTCTTGTCTTAGAGTGGTAACATAATCAAAATACATTCGCCATATCAATATCCGTGCTGGAACCGAACTATGTCAGTGTCGAGGTTTTGTTATGTTGGTCTAGGGTCCACAGTGAGAGAGATTAATAATTCTAACTATGTGATTTTACCTCCCGTTAGCATGTCAATTACTGTTTGATTACTGATTTAAATTTGGAACTTGGATCGCTTCGTGTAATTGCTATCAGATTCAGAAGTGATTGTAGACTCGGCTTTGCGGATATTGTTCATACGTAATATTCTGTGTTTAAAAAATTCTTTGAACTCGAAATTATTTTCCACTTCTAGAATTTTATTTACGCATTTGTTACGTTGAACTTCACTTCCAATTTCATTGTTTCAGTTCACAGTAACTGGTTTTCATTTCCTATCCGTTGCAGTGTAGGCGTCGTAGATTCAAGTGAATGATTTGTCACACAGTTCTTGGTTCTCGAGTACGTGAACATGAGTCACTAGAAACGACGAGAGCTGAGCGGATCCGGTATACCCTCAGGTTCAGTTCTACCACCCAGTCATGAAGTAATTATGTTGCGAGACTGAACTCGATGTGCTGCTTCGCGGGCAGGAAACAATGATTAGATGTTCAGTATCCATGCAGCCGGATACGGACACTGTCCTCACTCTAGTTTCTACAAAAACCGCAGGAATAGACAACAGAGTACTCTGCCGCTGTACTTTAGACAGAAGTTCTGTCCAGAGTTTAATAAGGTTCCAGCACGTGTACCTAACTGTATGGAGGATTCAATGTGACATCTAAGTAGCCAACATCGTCGAGTAGATTTTCTGCCTCAGATGGGGAATACCATGAGATATGCTCTTATTGTGTGTTATACCGCCCTGTCCGCATCTCCCCAGGAAGTTGTTAATTCGATAGGCCCTCTTCTGTCTTTCTGTATAGGTACTATTGTTTTTTTTATTATTTATTCCTTAAATGATTCTATCAAGTGCTATCCCAATTGTGGACTTCATTGTTCAATTTCCAATTATGTACGCAAATGCCCTGTAACACTGACCGTGCCTGTGATGAATTGTCATGCAGCACTTGGCGATAAGGAACACATTGGACATAATGCATTGTGAGAAAAATTTCTGCGAAAACCTATTGAAAACTATCTGTGGGTTCAAAGATAAAGATAGTGTGAAGGTTCGACGTGACATGGAGAGAGAAGGTATCCGCAGGCACTTGTGGATGACTAGAGACCCAAGTAATCCTTCACGAATGGTGAAACCAAGAGCAAACTATGTCCTAACAGCTGAGGAATTTGAAACATTCTGCAGCAGGTTGGAGAAGCTGAAGATTCCATCAGGGTACTGCTCCGACATTGGTTCTCACATTTGCAGTAAGAAATTCTCAGCCCTGAAATCGCATGATTACCATATACTAATGCAAACGTTGTTACCTCTGGCGCTGAGGGGATTAATGGAGCCGACAACACGAATGGCAATCATGCGGGCATCGCGTGTGTTCAGGCGAATATGCTGTAAGTGTTGGGATCCATCACAGGCTGAAAACTTGCGAGAAGACGTGGCAATAACGATGTGTCTCATAGAGATGTCATTCCCCCCAACGTTTTTCGATATAATGTCTCACCTTCCCCTGCATCTTGTGGAGGAGCTCATCATTTTAGGTCCAGCACAGGTACGTTGGATGTACCCAATCGAGCGGACAATGATGACTTTAAAAAATCATGTCCGGAACCGTGCTAGACCCGAGGCTTCCATAGCACAGGGGTACCTGTTGGAGGAGACGATGGGATTTGCCACCTCCTACATGCATGGCTTCGATGTTGTACGCCGGAGGGTGTGGGATGCAGACCCCGAGGACTGTGCTGAGTACGAGGTCCTGGAGGGGGCACCTATGGATTACAATCTAAGCAGATTACAGCGCGACACGATGCACAAATTTGTACTCCGAAATAATACGTTGACTGCACCTTTGTACAGGTGTGTAATAACTACATCTCATTTCCAACGCACTGCCTTCATGCCATTGTGTATGCCACTTTGAGGTTCTCTTCCTGTTCTCTTTTACCTCACAGAAATGTGTATGAGCTGTCCAAGAAACTTAAGTGAGAAATGTAGATGTGACACTCGAGTTATTTCAGTTTCATAATTTATGTAAACGAGAAACGGTTAGTGATGCTGATTGATTATGTGTTTGGTGAAGTGTGGGCATTCCTTTTATGTATTTCTAATGCGAACCAGGGCTGCAGTTTGTTACTCTACTATTTCTCTAGTACAACCTGGACTTAGAGTGGGATTTACAGAATTGAAACAAAAAACATAGACTGAGTTAAATCAAAGAACGTGTAGTGGATCTGAATTTTCAATGTTTGTTTCTCTTAGTCGTCTCGGGAATATTGCAGACGACTGGTACGATAGGCTGCGTTTTCCATCACCTGCATAGACAATGTGGGATCTGTAAGAATTATTATTTCAGAGCTGCATCCAATGAAGAATGTGTTCATGCTAACCGTGAGCTTTCAGCCTTTAGCGAAGTAGTCGTAGTTTTTTCCCGTAAATGAAATCGTAAATTACTGCATGTTTTTGGTCTTGAGTTCTGCAAATTGTCTCCGTCACTGTCAGTTGCAACGAAGCATGTTCAAACCATTGCTATTATGCGTTCAGGAATAGGTGCATAAGTGTACTTTTTCCGGAGGTTCTTATATATTTTATGACTGACTACGATTACTGTTGCGGTTCGGAAGTGTCCAGGACTTGTTGTCTAATATTCCGCGAGGATATGCTAGGTTAATCAAAATCCGAGTCTGTGATATATCCAGTGGTCACCTTTTAAGATACCTGAGCTCTAATTATTGTCAATGTCGTGAACTACTTCAGATCTCCCCCCAACTTAGTTTGAAATAGATGTGTGCTTCCTGATTTATTTGCATAGTATGAGATATTTGACAAATACAACGCGCAATGTGCAGCCAATGGGAACAGGAGTGGGAGTCCACAGGAGGGCTAGTAGGACCAGTCGAAGCTTGGATGAAGCGGACGGTTCACGATATGCAGTTGGACATGAACGACCCAAACGACTCGGACACTGTGCTATTATCAAGTACCCCCTCTATGACTTGTAAACGTTACTCTAAAATGAAAGCCTACGGCAATCACTGGCGAGTGGAGGACGACACGAACAGGAGTATGAAGACGTTCGATTGTGGTGTCGCCTGTTTTGAGGCAAATGAACTATCAGCCGGAACAGGGAAAGACTACATCGGATTATTACAGGACATTTTTCTCCTGGACTACGGTTCAACACAAACGCCCATTGTAATTTTCTCCTGTTTATGGAAAAGGCGATACGATAACCGGGGAAGAGACACATATGTCCGAGATAGTGATGGGTTCCTGACCGTCAATTTCAAACACAACACACCACGAACAGTAGACCCTTATATATTCCCGAGTCAGTGTACTCAGGTATTCTTTTCAGACGACGATCTCCACCCCCCCGGGACTCAGTGGAAGGTAATTCTTAGGAAGGAGGCGAGAGCGAGAAGAGTTTTGGAAGAAGACGATGATATTTTCATCACCAGTAATGTCCACTCCGTAGGATCGGTGCCAAGTAGTTCATTTATTAACCCTCCACCAGAACCTGACCTCACGGGTGCCATTGTACTCAATGAGGCGGAGAACGCTCTTGCACTCCAAAGCCTGGAGGTGCTTGATAGAAGGAGGGCGCCGAGACGCAAAGCAGCGAAGGAAAACGCTATGAGGTCGAAGAGATAGTGGCCAGGAAGTCATGATTGTTGAAGATGAAACGACCTCATTTGTTCACAAAATACAGTGTGAGTAACCTCTTAAGCTGCCATTTCCAAGGTTTTACGGTTCACTTGGAAGACATGTCTTATTCTGTATAAGAACTCTGATGTACTCGGTCAATAAGTTTTTGGGAAAATTTTGTGTACACTGTTATACTCTTCATTACCATATGGTCGGACAACAGGTGAAATTGGGGATTGGATCAGGGAAATCGTTGAGGGCAAAACGCCATGTGCTGTATGATATTTTGAATTTAAAATTCACAATATATTTCAGTTTGTCTAATGTACCTTCAACAGCTTCCTGAATGAAACGCACAGCAGATAGCAATGTAGATGGAATAATTTTAATTCATTTTACTGGAAATATGTATAATGTATTCTACAGTCTGAGTTTTTTTCATAGATGGTATTACCTCCGATAGTGGTTGCCGTTTCACGTAGGTGTTTAAGATGTAATTTTATTGGGAACTGAATTTGTGATTTACTGTACCAGCATTTGCTGGCGTAGGGTGTCATTAAATCCGGAGTATGTCGTTGGTTTTGCTATAACTTGTACTTTCCCATCGGTATTGCGTGTCATCTTGAACGTTTTGTTTGAGGGGATGCTTCAGGGTTGTTTTTGATCAACAATTCGAGTGTGCATTCAGATCCCGTTTGATTGTTTAGCAATGTATTCTACGGGGTTGTTATAAGAAACAATGATGTCCTGCACTGAAGACGATGTTTAACATCGGATCATTGTGGCTGGTATCAATTAAACTATAGTTTTGAATGCGTACACTGTATCTGCATAGTCGGAGGTGTTTTTGGTTTTTTATCTCCCATATTGCAGGTTACTTGTATTTCATTTTATCGTTAATGAGGGGTGTGGTTTCTAGCGTTTGCTATATCCACTCGGGAATAATAGCTACGTTCTAGACATTGTTCATACCCATTTTCGAAAGTCAATGTGATCACAACTCCGAAGATTTGCTGCTGTTCGTATTTCTGAACTTGACGATGCCCTTCCCTGGTTCGTAAATATTGTGACAGGGTTAGAGTCCACTGTGGTCGAGGAGCAATATGTTTACATGGACTATGATGTGTTGATTAGGTTAATCCCCACAGCATTCATTAAATGGAGGGTGTCTGTTATTTCTATTTCACTGAGCACCCGAAGTAAAGGAATGCTTTGTACTACACCATGAACTGGGTAAGCTGTGTCATTTTCTATGATCCTCTGGAAGTAATTACCGTTGACCTCCTTACATTTTTGAGACAATATTTTGGAGCGTCAACTGCCGCAGTTCAAACTCGGGGTTCAGCTGAAGTGTTCGGTTAAAAGTCGTTCCCCAGGATCCCGATCCCATAGAACATGTGGATGGGTGTGTTCCCACAGGAGAGCGTTGTATTTTGGTGGCGAACCTGGACTTGATAGGTTACGTGGGTGATCATCAATTCTGACAGTGCTATCATAGCATCTACAGCTAAATGTGTTAGACGTCTCTGTCGAATTCAGTGGTGAGTGTCTCAACATGTCAATTTCTGAGCGAGCTCTATATTTCTGCCTTCCTTTTAGTTTTCACTCCAAAATATCCCTAACTGTGCAGGATAGTCAAGAGCAGGTACGGTAACATTATTTTGGCACCGCGGCAATGTTTTGCAACTCCATTGTAAGTAATATGTCGGAAACAGTGCGCCGTATTAGTATTCCAAGCATCCAGTAGAGTGTGTTATGCCACTTTTGATTCAGGACCAGTTGCTGCGCCGTCCGCAACTGTTCCCTTTGTTGAGTTCACCTGTATCGGAGATAAAGCATGGTCATTTGATCAAGGTGGGATGTGCACATGTTTAGTAACTGTTGTCTGCGACCTTCGCATGATCCGAGAAAGTGTTTATGAAACTCTTCATGGTTGTCTCTTCTGTTCAGAGCCTGGTGTGGCACACCTCTGTTCTGTGACATCACAGTTCAGAGGAGACCACAGAGTCCACGATTTGTTCTTCCCAGTATAAGAGTTCTTAAGATACTCCGTTTGACGTGTGTCGGGTATTTGTTTTTAATTCGACAGTACGTCATAGAATCAGTTGGAGCATGTGGTACTTCTGAAACATTTTGCGGGTACTTGACGACAGGGAAGAGGTCTATTGTCGGTGCGGTTACTTGTTGTTTAAAATGGTGGTGCTCCGGTTTGGGTTGGGTGTTTGTTTATTGGAGGGGAGGGGGGGTTGAGAGCCTGTTACAATTGCGGTGTGTTCACGTGATACGTGATCTTTCATGGTACGCCGTGGTGTACACATTTCATATGTTGGTCTTATGTGCCGTCGTTGCCGAGCATAGATAACCTGAAAGAGTGAAGGGACAGAAGATAACGATACTAATTCGTAAAACCGTGTGGTTAATGAATTAAGAATAGGTCTTTCAAGGTGCTGTAGAACAGAGATGAACAGGGGATCAGCCATGTCGAAGATTGAATAGAATAAGCATTCCGTAGTCAGGACGTTAGGATACTATTAACAAGTGTATATCGTTCAGATGTGAACACATTCTCTTCGTGGGGGATAATTTTTATCTGCCTCTGCACTGTTAATTTTTTCCGGTAATGAATGCAGCCGTCGTTTACTTCAAACAGTAGAGCATCGTCTCTCCGTATCTCGAATGTAGCCCTTTTAAGGTGCTAGGGGATGTTGACATTGGCATCTCATATAATATCTTAGTCTGTATTGGAATTCTTAGATTATTGTGCTACTGAGCCTGTGCAGTTGTGATCGTCCGGAGCTTTCAAAAATGACTTCAACAGATAGTACCGTGTCTGTGTCATCTGATGGGGACTCTGCCGACACGCTCGAAGGTATGACACTGTAGAATTTATTAGTTGTTTAGGGGTTCTGTTTGTTTATTAAACTTTGTATGCAAAGCGTGATCAAATAATTTACGGTGTTTTTTTCTTGGTAGCAATAAGTTGTGGATGATTTACAGGGTTACGTCAGTATTCTAGGTTTTCACTCATGTACGACATTTAGGAAATTTTGAAAGACAATAGTGACTAATCTATTCAAGCGCACAGTATGAGAGACATGGCTACGAAACTGGATGGAGAGATGTGAATGTAGTCTTCAACGTAGTCAGTAATGTCGTATGGGACTTGATTTGAAGATCCAGGTGGACAAGATTTTGTATTGGGACTTATAATGATTGGTACACGCAGGGTCTTTTCGTTTTATGCCAGTAGTGTTATCAGACGCATCAGAGGAGTTCGAACCACAAGTGTTCCACAGTTTCGATGTTCTTGTCATAAGAGGTGAAGGATCCCAGACGTCAGATAACAACGGAGTTGGAAGTGTTGCAGCAGAGTTACCTTTGCTCAAAAAGGATTCCACTGAACACTCCCACCAGAACATTGTGGACAACGAAATTGCAGACAGAGGAGACGATCCAATGGATATAGACGTTGCTCATGAGGAGGCATTTGTGACCCAGAATGTGGTAGTGGAGGAAAACATTTCTGAAGTCAACGGGGCTATCACTGACAGAGGAGATGATTTGGACGCCGACGTTGAGCTAGATAACCTGGCATTGTCTTTTCTGGAGGAAGATGGCGATGACGAGATTGGCGTGGCGAATCCCTTCCTTACAGGAGCAGTTCCCGTTATAAAACACCCTACAACACAGAAAGTCGAAAACAGTACTGAGAAGCGAAATGATGAATTCCTGGACGATATGGAAGACGATCTATCCATGTACGAGAATCCAGCCTGCCTCTATCATGGACAGTACAAACACGCTGAAAACAGTGAATTCATAGGGGGCGAGGGGCATAACGGGCAGAGATTTGCCCTACTGAATGTAGTGCAATCGGAAAAGGATGTCGGGAGTCTGCACGGCAGGGGCAATACTTCTTGCACTCCATTGCAGAAATGGGAATATGAGCAGGGTCTTCCAGTAGATGGTGTGGCAGATGTTCAGAAATGGGCAGCCGAAGTCGGATTGAATGACGCTCAAGGATCTCTTTCTGACAATGGGAAATCAAATAAAAATAACCGTTCGGGGTCACCCACGAAGTACGTGCAGAACCTAGCTCTCAATGTTATAAACGAAGGGGATGCAAATGAATCAGGTGATGAGGACAACGACGACGGCGTGGAAGACGCTGAGGTTGTAAAGAGTATCAGTGACAACGCTGGGAAGCAGGAAGTAGTCGAGAAGTGACGGCTGTAAAACAATCACGAAGCGTAAGTTCTGTTGTATGATTCCTTATTGCCATAACCGTAAACATGCATTGCTTAATAATCTAGAGAGCGTAGAGTGGGGATCGGCAGAGTACTTCGTAAATACATATCAATATTGACTTACAAAAGTGTTTGTTTATGTATGTATGAGGGAAGGGAAGCAATTGTTTCTGTAGATTAATTTGGCAATTATTCAGTGCAGGAATGGGCGTGGTATATCGAAGCTCTGGATGGAGAGTTCAATACGTCAGTCACTCGTAGATTGAATAATTCTCGTAATGGCCGAGTGACATGGACATGGCTGTAAAGAAGAGGGGAAATCTTTATTACATATTCGCTATTAATTTTCATCACTAGACATTGTGACTCAGGTTGCACAACATTAATTGTTTGGGAGATGGCGCCAGTCCTAGTTTTCTTCGGTTAGGATGGAACTGACACCAAGTATACATTTGTATTCATGTTTTCGAATCAGGATAGGTGATTCTAGACGGTGCACAGTGAATGCAATTCTAAGAGAATGCGGATGTAATGTTTTACAGTTCTGTGTTTTACTCACTCTGTTGTACGACAACAATTTTGATTAAAACTGTAATCCATGGAAAGGATGCGTGAATTTGTCCTAAACACACTGGTTTTGGTCAAGACCCCCGACTGAAATGATACAATTTCACATAGACAGGTATTAATGAACAATGATATGTTTGTTATGAAGTTGGTCGTGTAAAGTATAAGTACGCGTTATTCAGTGAGTGTAATCGGTAATTAAATCATTGGGTGCACTGGAAGTACCAAATTTTAATATGTTTCACCCTATAGTGTAAGGGAGTGTCCGTTGATACTGTACTGGTACAGGAATCACTTTCTCTATTCTAGAGTTTGGAAGCAGGGGATTGGACATGAAACTCGAAGTAGAGTGCTTGTTCAGTTCTGCTTAACACGGAGCTTTCCAACGACGGAGATGACGAGGTACCAATTCAATCCGGTAACTCAGTAACGAGACAGGCACAGGCAGTGGTGACTCAGTAGTTGAAGGATATTGGGTTCTTCTCCAGTGGTATGTCCAGTTCCCGAACACTTGCACATGCTAGAACTGACAATTCCGTTATGGCAGGTTTCTACGGTCAGGTTCGTGATAAAACCCAGTTTCCTCTGTCAGGTTTTACTGCATAAGTGCTTACTGATTTACCATAGAGCATAAGGTTTTTGTGTTGAGGTCAATTCAAAGATGTCGGACTCTGACGATTTCATGGATATGTCGAAGGTCTTCGGAGGTACGGGTCAGGCAGATCGTTCACGTAAAACCGTGCAGGATAGTGTAGAGTCCACAAAGACAGCGGAAAACAATCTGGCCTCCGCAGAACAGGATCCTATTCCGAAATCGGTACCTAGGGAAGAACGGGGAGCTCAGCCCGAAGGCATGCTTAGCAAGACACCATGGTTGGAAGAGGAGGAGTTAGAGAAGAAGGAATACATGCAGAAGAGTAGACGCGTAAGAAGAGAGCATGCCGAAGCACAGCGGAACCGGAAATGTTCGATTGTTTGTGAAGGTATACTACGTATGCGGAGCGCGTCGTTGATAGGATTGATACAAATGTGTCGCTATAAGAACTCTGAGAATCAGCTCTCAGTGAATACTGCCGCTACTGATTAGTAAGATTGCATTGCAGGGAACTCGAAGGGTATCCAGAGGTCTGTTGGCGACGATGTACTGTCGGCAGTGGCCAAGGTGGGGGAGGAAACAGATAAAACGGCAGGACATGTAACAATGACTGAGAAGAAAACGCCTCGGGAGTCTACGTCGGCCATTCCACAGGATCCGAAATCAAAACGGAAGAAGTTGTCTCTGCCTGTTCATAGTTACAGAATTCCGCCAAACGAGAAGAAATGACGGATGAGTGAGTGCTGTGTGATCGGATTCTGTTTATATTTTGTTTTCGAATATGAAAAGTGTGTGTTTTCCGAGGATTTATTTGTCCAGGAGGAAAATAGTTTTTTTGTTTATGAACTTTGAATTGAATGTTCAAAAGAAGAGTACTTTTATAGTGAAGTATGCAACCTTCAATTGTACCTAATTCCCTTTCGCAGTTGGATATGTGAAGGTGGCTGGTGGGAAGATCAGTATCGGTAGCCTTCAGTGTGCGGCCGTCATTTTCAAACTCAGTCATCCCGAAAGAAACCTCGAACGAAGCCTGTAGTTGAGATAAGAAAATGAAACCAACCAACCCCCCCCCCCCCCCCCCCCCCCAAAAACCGGCTGCTAGTTTCTGTTTGTGCATTTTCACTTTATTCCTATGGCAGGTTTGCGAGCAAGGCTATCCATTTTGATTTTTTTTAGTGAAGCCACCGTCAGGACGGATTGCTCTGCTTATACGAACCACATGGTAAATAACCTTTGCAATTATAGTTTCTAGTAGTTCAGAAGAATGCTTCGACAATTGCGTTGTTCAATTTGTGTACACGATGTCAATAGAACAGATGTAATTCCAATATGACCAGGAGTACTGCTTAATGTGTTTGCAGTGAATAGTATTTGTGAAAAGAAATTGGAATTCCCAATGCAGATTCCGTTGGAGTTTATTTGTTATTCTACTTTTCAGTTATGGTGGATATTAAAATTCAAATAGTCACATGAAGGCGGCTTGTGCAAACAACGATTTTGTTCTAATTTAACCCCCCAGACGGTGAGCGAGATGTGAGTATGATGTAGCATACTAACGAGGAACGTCCTAGAGTTACAACACGATTATTTAGCAGATATAATGCTGCGTGAATTGGATTTGAATGTTTGCAAGATCATAATAATGAGGGCAGCATGAAGTATACTTAAATTAACACAGACAGGCTTTGAAGAAACTCGGAGTGCACGAATTGGGACGGAATCTGAGAACACTCTGAAGATGGAAGGAGACTACAGGTACGCAACTTCTAAGAAACAGTGCTGGGTCTTACTGATAAGCTCTGCTACTTTCAGTTCTGCTTGTAGAAGATCTTAAGTACTCTGTGACACAGTGGTTTCCGACGTTTTCATTGAATGTCTTGAAGGCTTGACTAGAAGAGGCGGTGATTAGAATGGGTAATACGGGAGAGAAGTTATTCAGTTTCTGCAAACACTACTAATTTCTGACATTACTTGCGAAGAAAATGTTATCTGACATGCAGATAAATGTATGATAGGTTTGCAGAGTTTCCTACATATGTAGAAATGGGAATATGCACACAGAAGACTTTCTGGTGAACGACGGATGCAGTAGTCAATTCTGGCCCAATTGGAGTACAACATACAAGAAGGAGCACAAGGTCACTTCGTCCTTACCAAGGTAAGAGCTTCTACATCACATGATACCCCATGAGAGCTCGGTAAAATGCCTCATTACATAAAAATCACAGAGTCAAATAATGTCAACAAAGCAGTCTCTTCGATGTAATTATATGTAGATGATTACAAAGTCAATGAATCCAGAAGTCGCCTTCGCTTTGGTGACCTATTTCGGTATACACATACAAGTCTGTTCCGAAGAGGCTGTATATACAGGGAGAAGTCTTAACGGAAAATCTAACCCTTCGGCATGAACTTAGAATATAGTCCGCATTATGGCAAAATAACTTCCGGAAGCCGGTAAGGTCCTACTAAGATGATATTTTGCTGTTATAAGAGAGCGCTTACTTTTACTGAGGCATTGACAACAATGTATCTCTTGCACTGTGTGTCACTAGCTTGCCCAGAACGATTTCCAGTTGGCCATGGACCTACGAGGTCGTGACGCTACCGAGGCAGGGGCTTGAATTGTCGCTGCTGGGGTTGCTGGCGGAGGTAAAGGTGCTTTGAGCTGAGTCGTAGGAACATGTAGGCGCACTGCTGGAGACGTCTTCCGATTCGTCATCCTCGAGGAGAAGAGGATGAACAACGCAGCATCCACGCCGGTTCCAAGGATTCCCCGGACGGGTAAACCAGTCCACGTAATGCACACCTGAGGCGTTGCCGAGATCCACCATTTCCTGATAGCACGAGTCATTCCAAGCAAATAGATTAGAAAACTTCAGGAAATCAGCGAGTGCAGGCACATCAGGGTAGTCGAGCTGAAGCATATCCCCTCGGCGGTGAACGTGTGCAAGCCAAGCAAGGACTGAACCTTTGTCCATTGTGCAAGAGTTGAGAAATGAAGACATTCGGATCATCTACAGGTACAGAGTATTGACTGAGTTGCGAACAGGGCCTGCTAGTTAACGCTCACAGAATTACAAAAGCCACATTCAACAGGCATTCTACAGATTAGCGGCGCGATGATACAACTGTGAGAAAACAGATTCCGAGAACAACAAGATATCAACACATGGAAATGACATTTTTGTCTTGCAGGTCAGAGGTGAAGGAACCGAGCTCCTGGATCAGTGAGGTGGAAACGTTGAAGTGGACTTATACAACATAGACAGTACGGAAGATCAAACAAAGCGTGCCCAATTTTGATGTAATCTAGTAGGAGCGTGTGTATGAGTGCATATCATCTCCAATCATACGGTGTGAAATATCTCGAGTATTGACTCTGCCTTCACCTTGTAGTACTGTATCTAAACCTTTGTAGGTTAGAGTACATACGTCCTTCCTGTCTCCCTAAATCCAATTGGTTTTAGGTACTTTCAAGCTTGTGAATATATTGGACACGCTCCAGGATATTTGCTGTAAATGATATCAAGCTTTTGTGTACAGAAACGGCTGAAAAGACAGTGCCAACTGTCTGTTCTTGCAATATAGTATGGATGTTGTCGGTGATGGAAGCAAGCCTGACAGTCTGTGATTCTCATCCCAGTTCGACACAAGCTGAGTGCATGTTCCGAGAGGAATGATTTCGAGCACCGTGACAAATGTCGACGTAATTGTATGAAACGGGACATTCCCTGCATCCTTCGTTCCTTGTTGACATATTACAGAACATTTCGTAGATTGACCAGACAATCTACCGAACGTGCTCGTAGACCACGTTCTCCAAAAACAAATATTCATATTCCATGTACTAGGGGCGAGCATACTGGCTTCGCAACTTTTCACCATCGCTGATGACACAGATCGTTTCAGCGGGAGGTAAATTGACGAGCAAAGGAGACGACGACAACACACTGGAGTGCTCCCGAAAAAAATGAAAATCTGCTTAAGTCCTTTGCTATGCCTTCAAAGACACCATCTGGACGCTATGTCATTTTGTCACATGCCTCAGAAGACCGGATTTCTACTAGTGAATGGCATAGTGATACATCATACAAGCTCTAGAGAAAAGTGGCTTCATTGCGAGGGCGAGCGGTCATCCACACGGCTTTCTAGTTCGGGGTGAACTGGGCCGGAACAAGGCCCGCCCACTTTACACTAATTGACAACGTTAAGCAGGTGCAAGGCCACATTAAAGAGCGGCCATGCAGGGCAAAGTAGGCAAACAAGGGTTTGCCATCTCGTCAACACCATCGACCTGGGTGGGGGAAGCACAATAAAGTGTACCACAAAGTGCAATATGTGATCACTAAGAAGTGAATATGAAGTGTGCTGTTTTTGAAAGCTCAAAGCTGATTTTGAGCATTTTGGTGTAGTTTTTGAGCATTTTAATCACTTTTTAAGATGTCATAAGGTATTTTACACGCATCTCCATAAAAAAAACATCTTCAATTGAAACCTAACTTGACCGCTAGTTCTAAATCATGAAAATTAACTTTTTCAAAGTTTTAATTTCTTCATTTGGGGCCCTCTATTGTCTTTAGAGGATGTTTTTTCCAATTTAAAAAACAATGTTTAGTGAAAAAAACCTCACAAAAAGTTTCACGGAAAACAGCGTTTTAAAAACGTTCCTGAAATACTTCTCGTCCGCCCAAACTTTCATTTGAAGTGGTCATAGTCATTTCTACAACCGCAATTCACAAATGGAGGTCCCTGTGGAATCCGCAGAGATTAATCCATGTGCACCTTGCGATCTGCCAGTTGACTGGCTTGGAACTCTTCAAGTTTGTCCCGCGTAGCTCCTCGCCGGTTCAATAGGGCTTCATCAATAGGATGAAGCTAGGCCAAGGCCGTGCATTCCTCCAACTCTTGAAGCATGGCATCTTCATCAATGCGAAGTGCAGTGGCCTTGGCCTTACAGAAGCGACAATAAAAACGGTTGACCATTTTTAATTTGGCAAAGAAGGTGAGACCTGCCGAGCCGTCTGCCAGAGACGGTGAATTTTGGGCGATGTTGCGTCGGACCAAGCCAAGCTCATCTTCCATGGGGTATGTCGATGGGAAGCCTCTGCCAGCTGAACGGTGGCGAAGGGCAGGTGATGATTAGAGCGCGGCAAGCTGCCGCGAATGCTATACTAGAGGAGTGTCCTATCGGGGAAGGTTGGAGAGGCCTGGAACAGGTAGAGACGATTGAGTCTGAGGAGCACCCGACCGGCATTGGGATGGTTATTGTCCCAATACAAGCATAAGCTTCCTTTAGAGCGGGGATTGTCCTCTACGCTTAAGGAAGATTTCATGGCAGCGAAGAGTAGTCGCTCTCGAAAAGGGTGCAGACTCGGGCTCTGTCTGGTTTTATCCGCTCGGTTTTCAACCATATTAAAGTCGCCCATGAGCATCCATCTGCAATTGGTAGGGAGGTCATGTGCGAGAGATTTCTACATGAGGCATCGAGACATCTCTTTGCAAGATTTTGATTCATCTCTTTGTGTTCTTTGGAAGCATATAGCAGTACACTATTGTTACTAGAATTACTATTTATTTATTTATTTATTTATTTTTTGAGACAAATGGTGAAATTCCATTGCAAGAAGTAAATTACTCTTTTTACGAATTACTACTTTTTTATTTCTCTACTAGACATTTTTGGAGGGATTCCTACATAAATTAAAACTTATTATTCTGACATTGTATGAATAATATATGATTTATTTTTAAAAGGTTTTAAAATCTTCAATAACTTTCACTAATATGGGACTAATATACCTTTGTTAAGCACATGAGGTGAATAGCTCTTGAATAGTTTAAAAAATAATTAAAGAGATGTTGAACGCATCTAATAAAGATTTTAAAATCTTTTAGATTGACTCCTTATCCATTCATAGGTGACAAATTTTAGGAACGAACAACTTTCAAAGGTCCTTCCGTGCTAATCATAATGGGTACTATTGCCGAGGAGCTAATTTGTTCATTAAAAAAACTGAGCACCTCAAAACACTGTGCAGACTGATTGAGTGCGGTGTCGAACACGTACAGCCAGTGCCAACGGCAATCCTCCATCCGCAACGAGTTTCCAGTGAGTTGAGAAATTTGCCGTGGGTCTTCATGTTGAAAGTACTGCTCACTACGTTCCAGGAGGCCGAGACTCTTCGCCAGGATGTTTAGGTCAAACCTGAGCATTCTCTTCTAGAGGAGTTAAATTTTTTTTAAATTGCAATGTTGCATATTATCCAAGTTAGGTGCCCTGTGTTCTCTCTCAGTGAAATAAAGTGACTATTTGCTTCCCAAAAAAACAAAAAAAAAAACAAAAAAAAAACAAAAAAACAAAACACTGCCCTGTGTTCACGCTGCAGCACAGATGCTAACAAGTGGCCAACTGCTAAGAGTCGATATGGTTCCTTAGAATCTTTACAGAAGTGGGCCACAGTAACTTATTGTAACATGCAACTCCTATTAAGCTGCAGAAGTTCAAGCATCGAATACAACGGCAGAACTGTTTCAACGGCCAGCTGTGCAGAAAAAATTGAGTCCAAAAGATGCAGGCGTGCACAACAGTATTTGGTACCCAATCTGCATACATTTAGCTTGCTCACACCACAAACCAGGCCAAAATCTGGGCTCCCTAATCATCATGACTGCACTAATAATTTTGTAGGTCCAGTCCAAATCATTGATGGGTAACTTAAACTCGAATCATCAAGCTCTACTAGTGTGGAGTATCCCAATCTCTACTAGTGTATAAGGAAAGTTAGAGCATCCCCAATCGTACACTATATAGCGCCCCTCTAAACCAAATATATCTTTTGACTGACCTAAAATTATAAATTGAAATTACCATCATTAGAAGCGCATTAAAATAAACGTGAGATATTTCTCAAGAAAAAAAATTGTAAAAATTTGACAAAGGTGAAATGTCCCATTGAAAATACCACATTTTCAAATTTTAGAGGGAGTATACCAAATCTTGCTTAAAAATGGAAAGATTCTTCCAACTCCCTCTATATTTTCGAATTACAGCTATCATTATTTATTTGATGGTTGGATTTGGTGTTAAATGATCAAAGTAGTAGGACATTTTTTGAGCGGGTCATATTGTCGACCTCTAGATATGAGGGCTGGGTCTCAAAAACCAGCCCGTCTAGTTTTAGAAAATTTCCAAGAATTATCTAATTCCATGCCTAGAAAAATTGAGTGCTTGTGATTGGTGCAGAATGACTTTATTTTCTAAACCCAACCTCTCATGAGAACCAAGACCTTATGAACGCTAATGGTCATTATGTGCTTCTGGACTTTAAGATTTATTACATTCACCTTAGATCAAAATTGGTCTTCAAATAGAGGGTCGTAGATCTAAGCTCTAGACTTTGAAATTTCAATTCTATCAAATTCTACTGAAAGCAATTCTTTACAATTTCTCTATTTGAAAGATACCCCTGGACATGTGAGAATTAAACTAATGTGACTAGTGTCCAGTACATGTATAGCCTTCGTATTGAGTCATGGCACTCCTTCAACTCTCAGATCGGTACCCACACGTCCTAGATCCAACTCATGCAACCTGTATGCATGTAAGAGACTCTATGAAAGCTCGACAAGTCCCGTCTGATACAGCTAAAGCCTTGCTACAAGAGATTTTTATAATGTTTTTAAAATGAAGTGGGTCGACTGTCGACACGGAGTCACGGACTCACCTACACATGACAACGGAGGATTCGGAGGAAAATACAAATTCAATCTTATCAGCAGTGAATGTGTAAAGTACGGTTCTGTAATCCAATCTCCATCCCGACCCCCTCGGCGGCGTACTTGTGACCGCCGGCCCCGGAGTATGACAACTTTACAGCCAACCTGGCGATCCTTTCTTCGGGCTTTCTTTGGCACATCTGTGCATGGCACTTTTCGGAGGTTCTGCTATAAATGGTTCTTTTGGACAACACCGATGCCACTCGTGACCCATCTGTACACAATTTCATTTAATGTCATTCAGTCGATGAGCTATAATATCTTATTTTTCGACTGGGTAGGAATACTTGTAAATGATTTCGAATTTCCCAACTGCAGTACTGTAAACTGTCGGATTGTTTGATGGTAAAGCTAACTAGACGATGTAATTGAATTGACGTGAATACTCTGTCCTTTGTCTATGTCTATAATAAGATATCATGGTCAAATATACACGTAAGATCGCACCATTTGACTAAAAAAAATAAAAAATAAAAAATAAAAAATAAAAAATAAAAATATATACACGTAAAATAAAAAGGATTTAGCCTAGATACTGTTTGATTGATATGGATGAAATCTCAGTGATCCAGTTATTGATATGATGTATGGTTTTAAAAAGTAATAATGAGATGCCTCTTCTCTATTTTTAAATCTTAAATTTTAAAAATAAAAATGTTTTGTTATTAATATTCTTTTGCTCTTCTAAATGTAGATGTCTAGGCTCTTGTTTTAGCATTAAGTTTCATATATTTAATTGTTTTGTACTATATTAGCTACTAGATGAATGTCCTCTGAGGTTGACGAGTCAAATGCTTGACTGAACCTATGCTAGAATGGATCTTGTAGAACAATATCATCTAGTAGATAATTACTTATGCAACAAGCTAACATGAAAATGATAAGGATTTCAATTGATTAACCTTCATCTAAAGGTTTGAATCTTTTTTATTCATGCATATTTTAGCAATTTATCAACTAGATCGCTTTGATTTTCTTTGGTAGTTTTAAATGCTATACTTGTTCTTGCATGTATGCTTATAAATTCTTAATCACAATGTTCTTGGATGTTTCAACATTTGGCCAATATTCTGGTGAATATGTTAAATGCCATTGAACTTGTGCACAATCACTTCGCTAAACACATAAACATGTTACGGCTGTAGCAATAGGTGACAATTTGAAATATTAAAAAAAGCTTCGTGGTTGATGTGAAAGATTTTGATTAAAATGCTATTAATCCTAATCATTTAATATAGAAGCTCTCAAAGTGAAGATCATATGTATCTCTCATTGACCTATTTTGTCATATATTTGTGGCGGCATTGAGAGTAAGTTTTGACAAAAAAACAACCCTTTGTACCATCTTCAGCCCTAGTTCTTTATAGTGGTTGATTAGTAGTTTTCTTGCCACCTTTAAAATCCTTCCGTGTTGTTTTTTGCAAACACCATTTTCCAAATCAAACTAAACTTACCATTCTACTACTACTTTATTGAGGTATCTTATATTGTCTACTTTCAATTGAAGTTTTAATCCTTCTTTTCACTACATAAGAAAATAAATGTGTATTTGTATCTCTTAAGCATTAAAACATTACAGTGATCTCTTACTTTAGTTCACATAATTCCATCGTAATATAATTATGTAGAAAGGCTTTGATAAATAAAGGATGTTCATCGTGAATCTTTTATCATCCTTTCTTTTAATGTTCTAAAAGTAATAAATCAATTTAAGATTGTTCCCCTTTTAAGAACATCATAGACAATTCTAACATGCTTTGGAAGCTTGTACTTTGATTTTGAATACTTCAAAGCAACAAGATAGTTATAAGATAAATACTATGCGCATTTATTGTAGCATTTAAGGAATTTTAAAACAATGGATTATGGCATTAACCTAATTTCTCTAATTGCCTTTATGATAAGCTTAATGTGGAATTGGAAAATTTTGTTTTTCCAACTTTGGTTTCAATAAAAATGCTCGTAGAAACTTATTTAGCATAACAAAGTACATCTATGCATTGTAATAATTGCTTAATTGTGCAAGGAAAGGTTTTTATTTGGCCATGATCATATATGTGAGAATTGTCCACATTCTGTATGAGTATTGTGTGAGTAATCTTCACTTATTTTGCCTCTTTTACAAACAAGCTATGTAGCAATGCTCTAAACATTAGGAGAAAAATTGGGTCACAAAAAGGCCGTGTAAGCGGCACGTGAGAGAAAAAAACAGGCGTTGCCCGCGTACTTTTTGACGTGGCACGTGCTGTGCCACCGTGGTGCCAGCAACCGCCACGGGGGCTCGAACCAATGACCTCCGAGCGAGGCGTATAGAGGGCACAAGCTACAGTGTCGGGCTGACACCACCTGCCTACTCGGGACCAAAGCCCGAGCCAAGGCATTCATGTCTCAACTAATATTCCGAGGACCTTTGTTGTGAGTGTGCCACGCAGTTCTGTGCGGGCAGCAACTCTGGCATCCGCTGCCAGCGGCAGAGGTGCCCAAAGTAGGGAGTTCACCTAGAAAGGGCAGGCTTAGACGGCCTTTTCATGACCCCAAATTTCACCTAAGGCTTATATAATGAAGAGACTATATTTTGGTCAAATTATGAAGAAACCCTTTCAAGCAAAAAAACTTACCAAGAAATCGTGCCAAAGATAATCAAAATTGGCATCAATGCTTATTGTGATAAACACTATATTAAGCATAATCTTAGTTTTCAGACTCTATATCTTTCCCAATTATTTCATGTGGTCACAAAATGACATCAATCCTAAAGCAATATGGGGTTCACGCTCTAGCTTGTAGATAAAGGCTCTATTTATCCAATGTATGATGTTCTAAAGTAAAGAATGACAAAAAAAACAATTACAATGTAATATAATAATTCATTTTATGACAACATTGTTGGTGCCTTTAAAAATAAAATTTCAAAATTGATACCAAAAGACTGTAATCAAATTTTCAAAAAACTTGTCGATGATTGCTTGTCTTTAAGAAATTAAAGACATAAAAATATTTTTTTATTCTAAATAATACTTCTATAGCATTAGAAGCATTTGCAATGAAAATATTTTCTATTGCAAAATTCAATTACTTTGTGATACCGTGACTCCATTACATCAATAAGGCCCACCCAGTTTGGCCCAAAATAATGCCAAATATGATGCTACATAAGATATATTGAAGTTCCAGTCGAGCCCTACTATAAAGCTCTAGGGCCATTTTGAAAAAAAATCTAGAGATTCTGTTGGTTGAGATTTAAAGAATTTGGGTTGGCCCTCAATTAGGTCCCCCAAGTATAAACGTATAAATTAGCCTTCAAACCGGTAGTCCCGGCACTATGCCGAGGTTACCTAAGTGTTTCCAAAATTCGGAGTAAGTCGGAACCTCACTACTGTTGTGATTCGCAGTGAGCTCTAAGAGAGGTGGAGAGACCCCACATGATAGGATTGGACAAATGGTGGAGAGTGTTCGATGTTTATTATTTTGTCTCTATTGCTCTAGCGATGGTAATAAAGATACCATTTGTCCAAAAGATAAAAATAAATAAAATGGTGGAGTATGTATCCCTGCTTTATATATCTGGACTCCTGGTTTAATCATATCGGTCCGGCTATTTACCTACACTTTGAAAAATTGGCCTAAGAAATGAGTGGGCTTCACTTTTTGTAAAAATATAAACAACAGTTACTCGCCACGATTGCCTCCTGCCTTGCTTTCGCAACGGTGTTTTCTCTCCTTTTGCAATGGAATTCTTACCATTTGACTCAAAAAAATAAAATGAAATATGAGTGGGCCGGGTTGAAATTGTTTCCTCCCTGCAATTGAACGGAAACTGTTCGATTTCTGCTCAAGAGGAAATAAAAAATGAAAAACAAAAAATAACCTGAAAAATCGACCAGCCATACAAGAAAATGAACCGACAGACTCGCAACGAACTGCGTGTTTAGCGCAGTCCCTAGATCCGACGAAAATTTCAATACTTTAAAGCAGCAAAGTGACTTTGCAGAGACTTTGCTGCAGATTGAATCGGTTGTTATGGTTAGATTTGTCTCCGAAAGCCAAAATAAACTTTGCAGGAGCGCCACGCGTGAAGCATCCGATCTAAACGGGGTCCGCTCGGGGCACTATCTTCGTTGCGGTGCCCGGTTTCCTGGAGCGGAGAACTAGTGGAGGGCACTCTAGCGCAGTGCAACTGGGAGTGCATGCGACTGGAAAGCTTGGCCGCTCGAAGTAATTCTGGAACGCCCTGCACGAGTTACATGATTCTCTGAGATAGTACACTAGATTCGATGAGCAACAGTCGTCGACCGGTGTTGTGTACTTCGACTGCCGGGATTCCCCTACAAGACCGTGAATCTGTTGTCTTGTTCACCACTTGTGTTATGCAGCATTCCTCCCCAGCTCCATCCATTCCTGATCCGGTCCTCGAAGTACAGGTGAGCTTCTTTTACGGCAGTCGTCAGTGCCATTGACAAGTGGGTTTTTGCAGTCATGATGACGATATTGCATGCCCATTTCGAGCCTCGGCTGATAAATAGCGGTGCTGGAGCGGTGTATCAGTGCAAGTTCTCGGTGTAGCCTTGTATCTGAAGTTTTGATTAGGAACGGTCTTGTGTATTAGAATTTTGCGACCTTTCAGAAGTATCCGAGCGATTGCTTATCAAGTAGTTAGCTGTCTTTGAAGAATACAGGCGGAACTCATTTTGAACTGGCTTCGAAGAGCTGAAGGGAGAGTATTAGTGGCAGTGACCCTTTGCAGAATCTGCGCGGGTGTGTGTTACTCTCATTATATCCTTTAAAATCTCATGTTTGGGTGACACATATAGAGCCGAATACTTCAGTAGCTCGTCTACTGATGTGGGTCTACACTCTCTTGAATCTGTTTTAGTTGTCAACCACCCACCCAGGCACCAACTTGTTCTCGGTGAATGCATTCGAATTCCTGCAAGTCAAAATATCATATTTGGGGATCAAGAATGATGGTTTATTTGTCTGGGCGTCACCTCCAGTGAATGTTATAGCTGCAGTAACCTTTGTGGCTAATAGAAAGTTTGTTGTGGAATCTGGCAGGTGGGGCTGTTGCTATCTTTAAGACGTAAGAGATATGGCTTCAACAGGAATATCCAGCCGAGCTGGAATATGTGGTCTTGCGATACTAGCCATTCTGTTGTCTCCTCAGATTGCAGGGGCCTGGGCAGATGGCGGAGATGACAGGAATAGCGGTCCTAATTGCAGTAATTCTGTCTGCCAGAACCAGAACGTAAGTGATCACTAGACTCTCGAATTCGAACCGATACTAATATGAACTTCTCCTAGTAATGTTGTTTTGATCCGGATTTAAGATCCGTTGTAAGTTGTTACCTGCTGGAGCTGTGCGATCTGGTTAACGATGTGTTATGTTGCGGTGTAGTCCTACGCGCCCAAGCACTTCATACTGGTGCACGGCATGGGGGGTGGAGCGTGGTTCTGGTTCGAGATCATAACTTTGCTGGAGCACTACGGATTTACGGCCACTGCAGTGGACCTGACTTCTCATGGCATTAATAAAGCTATTGCCGATGATGTTACCACAGTTGCCCAGTACGCAAAACCGTTGACCGATGCCATCGAAAACGCCACTGGACAAGTAAGCATATGGATTGTATCTCTCGCAAACAGGTGACGTTCGGCAGTATGCTTTAGCAAGGGGGCTCCTAACATTATTCTTGACAATATATTTGTCTTGACGGTTTTAATGAAATTAATATTTCTGCATTACAGTCACGATATTGATCTCACTCGAATGAATGACAGGTGATTCTAGTGGGGCACAGTCTTGGAGGTGGTCTAATCGCTTATGCATCAGAGTTGTACCCCACTAAAGTGTCCAAAGCCATCTATCTTTCAGCTGTCACACCCTCATACAACCAAAGCATGTTCGGTGCTTTCCCGGCCGACGTAAGTATCTTTATACATTTATGTTAATATATATATATATATATATATATATATATATATATATATATATATATATATATATATATATATATATATATATATATATATATATATATATATATATATATTTTTACTTTTTAATCTCGTTCAGTTTTATATCAGTATCCTGCTAATATATCCAACTCATTTCGAATTCATCTTGCAACAAGAGATCACTCGCAGTTGCTCGTCCAAGTTACTGACTGTCACGCTATGTTCTTAAGATTGCATTATTTTTGCTATTGATTCCTAGAGAATGCTGACTCCGAGATGACCATTGAATTTGCAGACCTTCCCCAACTTGATTACCCCGGGCTACTTGACCTTAAACTTCAGGAGAGGCACCTCTACTCCATCGTCTGCAACTGTCAACGTGAACGCTCTTGACAAGTTTTACATGAGCGAAACACCAAAAAGGGTAATTCAATCTTTCATCCCAGCTTATCCTGAACCCACAGGCATCGCCTATGTGCATCTTCAAAAACCAAAAGTTATCCAGATTTCTCCATGACTTATGGTGTGATGGCTTTTCAGAACTTGGGTTTTGTGATCTCATTTGTATTTGTTCGTGTTCTGATGAATCTGCGATTCTGCACAGTATGTCAACCTGGCGAAACTGCTGTTTACGGACACTCCCTACGTGCCTGGAACGGAAGTCCTGCCCTTGAGTCCGGCCAAATTCGGCACTGTAAGGAGATTCTACATTCGAACGGGGAAGGACAAAGGTGTCTCCCCTGCCGATCAGGACGCCATGATTGCTGCCAACCCTCCCGAGAAAGTGTTCTGTATGCCAAATGGTGATCATGCAGTGTTCTTCTCGGCGCCCATGGAGCTGTATAGGCTTCTCACCTGCATCTCTGGTCAGTAGGTGGACCTTCACCCTCCCACGCCCACCTGCTGGAATACCAGTGACCCCTGCAAGACTCGCAGCTTCACATGTGAGTAGATTAGCCGAGTCCAAGTCAAGATTTTTTAGACCTGAATCAGGTTACTTTTCAGTGTGCAATAGCGAATTGAACCTCTGTGGGGAAGGTGAACTGGTGCTTCATGGATCAAGTTTTAAAACTGGTCTGCATATCTCTGATGCACGCCCGCTTTCAAAGGATATAATAGGGGCTGGTCTGTAGAGCTTAGAATTCCTTGCCCTGACGCTTCCAGCAGACCACAATTTATTCTAGATCGATTGAAGAATCTTCTCCTTTGAAAGTAATTTGATTGATGTCGCTAGAGTAGGAATTGATCCGAATTAGCCGATCACCGGTTGTGGTCCATTGTGCTCTTTGTCGTTGTCTTAATATACTCAGCGTGCTCCACTTCTCGGAATCACTTAGTTTTGTGATGTTTGCGCTGCGATACTTGTCTGTTTGAGTCTGGGATACGTACTTTCATCATACCTGCTTAGTTTTTCGATTCTGACTGTGTCAGGTAGTACGTAGTTCACTTGTGAAGAATCGATGTTTGCGTTTAAAGTCATGAACTGCCCAAGTCTTCAAACCAAGACAGTGTCTTACAGAGATCTGGACAAGGAGTAAAAATGAACACTTCTCTACCATCAATCGGTGCAGGGGCCAACGTTAATGATCCTGTGATCGATCAGATCCTTCAGATTTTAAAATCGCAAAGTTCCACTACAATGTATTGCAAGAAGAAACGTGTCACTTTATTTGAACTGAATTTGAAAGACTTGTTTCTTGCTGAATTATATAAGTTGGTTTCTCAAGAAAATTTTCTAGAATCAATGTATTTGAGTTTTTGTTGGATACCTTCAGTATGTAATGAAGCATAGATAACTCACAGATTCCTCTTTTTCAACTTGATCCTTAAATGAGAACCCCAAACCATTAGACCTCTCTGTTGATCAAATGCCGAGAAGATCAAGGGCATTGGGAGCCACGGCAGGATTAACTGATCCTTTCGAGTTGAAATAAGTTCCTCACACTGATAAATGGGGGAGGGACATCTTCCTACGTGCTACAGAGCGCATGTGGAAAGGTGGTTTCTATTGTACAACTCTTCAGAAATCCACAAGAACGTTTTTTCAAGGTTCTTGAGAACTGGAAAGACTAGTTTATTGTACAATATATACAGACATAGCTCCGTTTTGCATGCATGCCCCATCCATCAGGTGCCAACTTGACAAAGCAAACTTGGATAAAGTATGAAGTAATTGATGTTTCGTAGCAGCGGTATATTTCTGCCTGTTTTTAATGCAACAAAAAAAGTTATAGAAGCTTGAGACACTCAGCACTCAGTTACAAAAGCTTGAAACTTCCATCAAGCTGGTTTCATAGAGATTGTACAACTTAGAGACAGAATCTTAACACATTGCACTGATTTGAATATGGGTGAATATGCTCAGTGCAGCTATAGCAGTGAACTTTAGCTCTTCACACCATGAATTTTGCTTGCTTGTCCATCAACACTATGGAGACTTAGGGTCTTGGTGCTTAAAATTGCATGCAAAAAGAACAGTACTGTAGAACTCGGAACCGGGATACTATCCAGGCCATAAATTTGACACCCTAGCCAAATTTCCAGGGGACACCCTGGTCATATTTTTGGGTGTCCTCATAAATTTCTTTTAAATTTTATTTATTTTTGTCAAAATAGTACAATTTTGAAAAATATATAAATTCGCGCATCCTCGGCCCCCCTTCGCTCGCTTGCAAGGCAGGACGATGCGAAAATCAACCAAGTATTGGGCGCGGTCTGGGTTCTACCCCCTCCCTCCCTCCCTTCCAGACCCTAGACCCCCTCCCCTTCCGCTCGCACGACGGAAAAAAATTTCGGGGGACTTACGCGTAGAAGGAAAAAACTTTGGAACAGTGAGGCGGAATCTAAGTGGATCGTAGCATCAAGGCTACTTTGCCACTTACAATACCTCGTCCCATATTTAAGTCGTCTGCAAAGGATTCATCTCCCTGATCGTCTGGAATTGTGGTGCAAAGCGCCCGGAGGCGGGTGGTTCGGCTGCCCCAGGGGGCTCTCAACGTATGCTTCTAGGGGCGCATTGGTGCCCCTACTGGTAGTCGGGTAATAAACGGGGAGGTAGAAAGCGCGGCTTCTAGCATGGATTCTGACTTCGAGGCGTTCACTCATAATTCTACACATGGTAGCTTCGCGCCATTGTCTTTTCAACCAAACGCAATGACTAATTATGTGAATCAACAATTCCTCTCGTACTAAGTTGAATTACTATTGCGGCACCGAGCATCATTAGGGTAAAACTAACATGTCTCACAATGGTCTAAACCCAGCTCACGTTCCCTACTGATATCATCAATGGCATCCTACTTCTTCTACCACCACTTACACTACAAGCTCTCAGCGAGCTTCTAAAATCGAGGTGAGAGAATTACAACCTTGTTGGTTCAGGCCCGCTTTACACTAGAAACGAGAAGACCTGGAGAAAATTAGCCAAGGGCCACGGCCCAATCTTGAAAAGACCAACTCTAAATATGATGTCCTTTGGATATAGTGTAAAGTGAGAAGGGGCCTACAAACATGTGCTGAAATTTTTAATACATTTTCTAATGTAGAGTTATGAAAAATTATTAAAAAAATGAAAATGATTGGCTATGAGAATTTTGGCCATATGGTCCCCCGGATTTTTAGTCAGGCCCACCTCTATAGGTGGGTCTGACTAAAAATCCGGGGGTCTTAAAAAATGTGCCATTTTGTTGCCACCAAGGACAAAAGTGCTGTCCATGTCATTTTCTCCTCCTCTTGTCCCTTGGGCTGAAATTTTAGGTGTAAAGTGCCATTTCTTCCTCCTCTCGATTCCTACGCATGTGATTGGCTGAAATTTCTTTTATGACGGCCTCCCGCCTCTAGTGTAAAGGGGCCCTCAGTATTCAGATTGAAAGGAGAGAGTGCTGTCACATTATTTCTTTGCTATCAACCTCTTCAATCCAATATTTGACTTATCCATTAAGATATATATTAACTGCTAAAAATAATTCAGAACGTTTAAGTTGATGATTCTAGGACAATCAACCTTGACACTGTGTCAGCCCTGCTTCAAGTCCCTTGGTCACGTCAGTGATTCCCTCGAAATATTCCTGGAAGAACCCAAATTTAGGAGCCTTGCGGAAATCTATAGATTTGAATCGTACGGGAATTACACAGATGCTGTATATACTGTGCCTTACAGAGCCGGTAATTTGGAAGGAATCACCCTTTTACGTCTGATATTGCAGATTTCAGAGTTATTATTACAATAATGCTTATCCTACCCTACAGTAGTTGATGTCACAGATTCGTCTTTTGCACATAACCCTCCACTTGTTTCTAGATCCAGCAACCTTGCTTGCCCTCATTTGGTCAATAGCAAAAACACTACGAAGGCCCCTTATTTTAGTGCATCTAACATTGATCAAAAGTCAGATGCTCCTTCAAACAAACCCGTTCCAAAATACTGTTACCATTAAATTCGATCAAATGTTATATTGTTCAATGGCTCAAGTGTCAAGGTTAGTTTCTCAGAAGCCTGTCCATTACGAGGTGATTGCAACAAGTCAACACTGCTGTGGCTAAAAGAAATATGGAGACCTTTGTGTTGGACTAAAATAAGGCCACAATCTAACTAGTGATCAAAACAGGATGCGAGGGATAAAGTTGCTTGCCATAAGTTCCACTGGTCTCCTGAGGCACGAGCACTCAAAGCCTCAACCATGCAAAGGCACTTCGCATTGTATTCCGTTATTGCTAAAACATAAGGGCACACTCAGCGCTATGATGAACTGATCCGTTCCTCCGCTTGAGAACTAAATGTAAGTATCCCATTGCTATTTACCAAAGCATCTATGTTCACGTCGGTCGCATCCACAGGCACAGCGTCGTCCCGTATCTGAGGACTGTATGATAGTGCAACTGCAGTTTCAACATCCTCTATAAGAATTACTGACTGGAACACATTGTTCCACAAAGGAATGAATGAATAATTATCCTAAATCAGTTCATGAAATACTGCAGCAATTCCTTCTGCAAGCTCACTGAAGTGGAACATTGGAGCCTAATGCAAAACCCCAACTCACCTAGCAAAGGAGACTTCCATCCTTTGTCCTTGGCAAGGAGCAGATAATTCTGAAGAAAGAGGTCATAATACCTGCACGTACGAAACATGTTGCTAAGACTCAAACTCCTGATGTAAATCAAAATGAAAGTCTTGATGTGTTCTCGCTTCTACCCCCTTGTAGCTGTTCATTGAACTCAGGAACCCAACATCTAAAGAGCTATTTTGAAGTACTTGTTCAATTTTTTAAGCGTCTAAACTTTTTGGACCAACACTCCCTCCTTATCAAAGAAAGACTAGGCAAGTGAGGAGCATGGCAGACAAACACTATGGCGCTCAGGAAACATGACCCGCAGCTTTTCTGAGCAAGCAATCACACTACAGTTTCCAAAACCAACTAGTTTAAGAGGATCTTGCCAACCCGACGGAGTACTACAGGCATTTTAGGATAAAATTAAGAGAACCAAATACCCAAAAAAAAAAAAAAAAAAAAAAAAAAAAAAAGAGGGAAAAAAAAGAAGAAGTAACCCCCATTGAAATGCATACTTACCCTCCACCACGACCAAGACGACCTCCCTTTCGGTCAAACGCCAATCCTGCCCAATCAATGCCGAAGTTTCTCCATCATGATCAATCCAATATCTTGTAAATTCAGTAAAAACAACTCAACAAATCCTCTAAACCACAATTCTACTAGTACACAGGCAACCCTTTCTAGTCAAATACAAATGCATGAATTCTGTAGTAAAATATTAAAGAAGGGAATGTGCCTGGGAGTAACAGCAGGTCCAGGGGCTCAGTTGCCTGCATCACTGTTTCACATCGACACCCGAACTCATTTTAGCAACAAACGCAAAATGCAGTCACATGTATAATCTACAAGAGCACGAAAGCTTTACATTCTTTAACTATTTAGTTATTCGCTATCGAAGAAACGTTTTGTATTGGAGAGGACATATTTGAGTAGAGGAGTTGAGCAGGAACTGTAGTCTTTTTGCAGAGAAAGAATATATATTTTAAAATGAAACCAGAGAACTGTGCAGATCCAACTTTCTCCTCTGCAGTAATAATCCGGCCTAAAAGTGCATCAACATAAACAACTGGCACACTCAGACACAAGTCTTAAGTAACAGAGACTTCTAGAAGAGATCATCAACTTCCGTGCAAAATGACCTTGCACTACAATGGGAAGTGAGATCTGGTGAGATTACCTTCCTCCCGAGGATTTCCAACGGAATCCAAAAGGGTAGGCTCCAGAATGTTCATGTAGTTGGCGATCAGATCATCATCGGTGTTGGTGATGTGCAGCATCCGCATATGGCTTTCTTTGTCCTCAATTCGTGGCACATAAACTTTCATTCCTTTCACAGCAAAAAACACTGGTAGCCATCAGTAGTGAATTCAACTATGACTTGACATGCTTCCATTTTCCCAGTTTCAAAGCATCAAAAGATTCCAGCAAAACCCTGCATAATGCTATCCTGTACAATGCAACGATCTATCTCCTGAGATGACCTATCTCACGACATACGCTTGGCTAGGATGTCACACACCTGCAGTTCGCCGCTGCTTTTCCAAAAGGTCAGCCATGATGTGAGAGGTGTCCACTTCTCGAAGACTTGCACAGCTCACGTAGGCGCAAATTCTCTTGCTGTTCTGATACCATTCCGCAGATAGTATATGCTTCTGGATCGCTTCATCTGCCATATCCCACCTCAATCAGTTCGTAGTCACGACCAATCTCCAGTTCAGGGTTTCCGAGGATCAACTATGCCCCTGCCACTCTTCTCTACCAATTACCCCCAGCCCATCTCGTCAAAACCCTAAACCCACAGTGCAAGCGCATCGCCGCACGCAATGCCAACCCAGCGACCAAAATCAAGCAAAGATGGAAAAAGAAAACCATTCTACGAGAAGGGAAAATTGCTGCGGCTTCATTTTCAAGAATCAAGCATCATCACCCACAAAACAAAATTAACCCAATCGGATAGGGATCTAGAGCGATGAATCCATGGCCTCTCTAACCTTCTTCACGCTTCGCCTCGGGCGAGAAGTTGCGAAGCTCCCGGCGCACAACGGTCCGGAGCGCCTTCTTCTGCTGTCGCACAACCTCCACCGCTGTTCCTGCAGGGTTGTTGAGAGTGGCCATGGTGGTCACTAGTCTCCGTCCCAGCTGCACAACCTGCTGCATTCGCTCTCTGTCTGCGTCTCTCTGCCTCTCTCCCTCTCCCCAACCTCCTTCTCCTTCGCCAGACTCGTCGGTGTCCAAATAAGAAACAATTTGAAATCAAGTCGGTGTCTAAATAAGAAGCAATTTGAAATCAGGTCTCATTCACGCCTGGTACTATGATATGACTCTTGAAGAGAATGGCCCAAACATCGGGGAATTTAGTTTCGTACATGACTGAATTGCAACCGTTCATGTAAGGATTATAAAATAAGCGTTGGGACATAGTTTGCGACATCCAAGAAGCTGCTATCAGCTGAACGACACTGTAGAGTCAGTCATTATCACAATACAGTAGATTCAAGCATATCATATTTTCGAGTTCAGAATCGGCAGCAAAGTATATTATGATACCATTGTCTTCCAGCGTGGAAGTATATTCTCATGTATATTACATCTATTGTGAAATTAAAGGGTCTTCACAGGGAACCATATCTTCGCTCTGTGGGACTTCTTTCATTTGCAAAGTGAGTTTACAAAATCAGCCACTTCAGCTTGCTCTGCTGCAAGGCTGGAAAAGACAAAGCTTCTGAACCAGTGGCAAGAGTGGACACTTCAATTCTACATTACGACGGAAAATGCCGTGCATTAGTAAGACTTAAAGAGGAATCTATGTGTTCCACAAAGTTGCCATCCGCGCAGGTGACCTCACGATCGGATCGATTCTGGGGCAGCAAGCAACGATCTGGCATGGAGTGCAGGAACAGAGGGTAAAGCAGTTCGGAGAGAAAATAATTTCTTTTCTTCAACTGTGTCAAAAAAACTCGAACGATTTAAAATCAGGACGATGCTAGTCAGCTTCCAAGTACCAGCCTCCCGAGCATGGAGCTAATCCCTCTTCCTCTGTCTGTAGCGCCTTTGCCTTATGGCGGCTTTGGCCTTCCGGGCAGGGTCAGGTACTATGAGAGCTCCTCTCCTAATTACTCGATATATTCCTGGTTTTGCTCTCCGTTCTCCATAGCACCTGCCCAAAAGTGCGAATATACCATACAGACAACCTGCAAGTCTCACAAGCGAGATTCAAAACCAGGGGTTTTATTTCCTTGAGACTCAATTCACTACTCTGAATGATCAAGAATGCACGATTCCCAGAAACTGCTACGCTTAAAGAACGCTTCTCACAATCGACCCACCCTGCTAAGCAGACTCATAATCTAACAGCAAACGGCCAGTCATGCCAATTTAACATCCCCAGTCACCAGATGTCATCTTCCAGTCTGTAAATTTCTCTGAGAAATATGGGTCAAGTGCATGCATTGCAAGAATCCGGACACCGAGAACTCGGAAAATTTTATCAGCTGGAAAATTTTACTAACCTCAGATGAACCGTTTTAATTCTATGCATTGGGGGTGACGACATCTCATGATTCATTCAGGGCAGCTCCAGCAGCGATCATACAATAACCAAACATGGATGCCATCATGCCGCGAATCATACCAATTCCCTCTGTAATTCCCAGTTATAATTAATGTTAAAAGACTCAGCAAATGTCATGCTGTGCTGAAACCGGCATGTCGCGGTGTGATGGACATAATCATCATGACAGCAAGTGCGATGTGCATATTTTCACGTACAATGCCAATGCTCATCCACTGCATCTGCAAGTTTGTACTTAACCCAAGCTCCGCATGAAAGGTTTGAAAGGCAGAAGCAACTGAATCCGAAGTGGCTCTCCAAAACGCAATCATGGCAAATCAAATCTCCACGACTCACACAAATAACCACTCCCTCACACATAATTCACATCCAAAAACAAACCAGAACTCCAGCACTGCCATCAAAACCCTAGACCCAGCAACCCCAAACCGAGCTTCACTCCACTGCAATCCATCATCATCTCCTCATAAACTCAACAAAATGTCCTGTCATACCACACTAGAGAAAGCCCCCCCACTCAACAAATCCACAAACATCCACATCCCAAAACTGACCACCTCCTTCAACCCACATCCTCCTCCATCCCCATCACATGCCACCAATCTCCACACCATGACAGGAACCATAATCTAAAGAGAAGAAGCTGCGGCAAACATGGTCAAATAATCTCCCCCACAACCAGCCAGCCGCAGCCTCTCCACTTTAGACAATCATGCCCATCCATACTCAATCGCAGCAAACATACTCCTCATGCACGCTCCGACCTGGAAACCCTAATCAAGCCCCCAAACAGCCAAAAACACCAAACAATTAATCTCATCATTCCCAGCAAATACTCACACAATGTAACGTCAAGGACGACGAGAACCTAATCACGACACAAACCTAAATCCGTCCAACTCTACCTCATTCCCAGATTTCACAACAAGCATCTACGATTCTTTCACAACAAGCATCTACGCGTTCACGTTCTTGTCATAATTAGGTTCCTCCATCCAATGGATATGCCATCGTATCCCAAAACCAACATTATCTACATCTCAAGAATAAAAAATATTAAAAGATGTCCGAGTGAGATAGATGATGATCGTGACGGTTTTTTGGGCGTACGTGCGAATTGGGGCCGGGGAGGGGACGGGGACGAGAACGGGGACGAGAACGGGGAGTGGATGATGAGTGGACGAGACATCTCATCCACATCCGACGGTGGGGAAGCGATATCGCACCCGAGCGAGAGGTAGTGGAGGCTCCACGTCGGAGAGGGGGGCCAGACCGGGCGGCAGAAGCGGCGGCCGGGCGCGCGGGCGGTCTCGTACCCGGGCCGGGCGGCACCCGCGCTGGGGTTTAGTGCTCGGGGGGTTTATCCGGAAGCAGGCAGTTCCGGATTGTTCCAGAGAACCGAGGCAGAGGGCTTCATTTGCAGCGCAGCCGCAGCTCCCATCGATCATTTTTCTCACTCCATCGCTGCTGGCTTGCGCCTCCGCAGTCCTCTCTTCTGGAACCACGTTTTTGTCCCGGCAGTTTTGGTCTCAGAACGAGGGAGATTGGCCTCTGGGGTTTTGAGCTTTGAAGGGAATTGTTGGAAGGTTTCGGAGCAGTTGGGGTTTTGGTGTTGGTTAGGGTTGAGTATTGAGGGTCATGGCGCCCGCTGCTGCGTTTGCTGCTGTTCAGGGGCTCGCCGCCGTTGCCCCGCTCCAGGCTGCTGCTGCTAACAAGGTAATTTTTTATCTCTTGATGGATTGGGGATTGGGATTATGGTGTATGTGGAATTTTGGAATGTGGGGTTCCTTGGGAATGTGTGGTTTTAGAAAATACATTTCCTTTGATGGGGTTTTGATTTTTGATTGTTTTGGAGTTTGTTTATGTGTGTGTGGTGATGGGGTTAATTTTGTTTGTTTGTGTGTGTGCAGAGTGCGGGTTCGCCTGCAACTGCTTCTCCCAGTGGAGCTTTTTCCCAGAGGAGGACGTCGTTTTTGCCGAGCCAGAGAGTTGCTCTGAGATCGGCCGCGTCCGTTTCTGGAAGGGCGAATGGGTTCAATGTTTTTTTCGCGCCGAAGGTGGCCAATGGCTCTGTCGGTCGCACCGGTATTCGATGTGAAGCGACCGTAGCTGAGAAGGAAGCCACCGTGGAGAAGTTTGAGTACCAAGCAGAGGTAATGTTCTTTCGCCATTTTGGTGTCAGTGAGGGACGTGGGTTTCAGTGCTTAGGGTATATTGCATTTGTGCAGCAGTTTTCAAGCCTGAAATATTAGAAATCGACTATCAGTTGTCCTGTGATGGTTGTGAGTCAATCAGGATTGCACCGAGCTGGCTTTGATTGGGATGAATTGATTCAATTCATTTGCTTCAGTAATATGCAGTGAAGTGTCTTCTGGAAGAATTTACTGAGCTCATTGCGTTCGAGATTTTAGAAGAATTTCGTTGCAACGTCCTTCTAAATATTCCACTGTTTTCGGGGATACTTTGCAGGTCACCCGGTTGTTGGATCTCATTGTGAACAGCCTTTACAGCCACAAAGAAGTCTTTCTGAGAGAGCTTGTCAGGTATTGCAGTCAGGAATACACAAAATTTTGCCAATTGTTTTGTCGGCTTTTTTTTCTTCCTCCCATGGTTTCAGAATATGTTTAGAGGATTTACTGCTCATTTGGTTTCTGGAATTTTACATCTGACAGATATTTTAATGAGCTTTTCTTATAGACTTCCAATTGTTTATTAAGTAACCTTCGTGGTTGGGACTTTGGCGCCGTTTCAGTAATGCGAGTGACGCATTGGACAAGCTGCGGTTTCTGAGCGTGACTGACCCTAAATTGATGGAGCCCAATCCTAATCTGGAGATTCGTATCAAGTCTGACAAGGACGCTGGCACCATTACTCTCATGTAGGCCCCTTTACTTTGTACACGATTGAACGTTGTGTACATTCCGACATTTCAGTTTCAAGGTGTATGAAATATGGAGTCGGCTAGAATGTGGTAAATTCCAAGGAAATTTGCGAGGCAAGTAGTGGTTCAGATTATCGTTTCATGGTCTGTGCGTCAGCAAGAATGAACTGTCTCATTGAGCATGGTGCTTTTTTCGCAGGGATACTGGTATTGGTATGACCCGGGAAGAGCTGGTTGAAAGTCTGGGCACCATCGCCCAGAGTGGAACTGCGAAGTTTATGAAGGCATTGAAGGTTAATCATCTAATTATTGGACACTTTAGCGTTGATTGGGATGGTCGTCGGACTGATGTTTGAAGACAGTATCGTGTCCCGAATTGTGTCACTAACTCCGGGGTGTTACTACTTCCCACAAATTGGAATATGTGATTTCGGAATAAGTTCAACCTCGGATTAACAATCTCCCTGTGTTTGCAGGAGAGCAAGGACAACAAGTCTTCTGACAACAATCTTATCGGGCAGTTTGGAGTGGGTTTTTATTCTGCATTCCTTGTGGCAGACAAGGTATTCCATCACGTTTTGTTTTTGTTAGATCGAAATTGCGTTCCTGTATTCCACCAAATAGTCAATACTTCCAGTTGGGGTCGAAGATGTACTTCGGCTAAGTACAGCGAAGACTGGAGCCGAAGGTCTCATAGTTACGAACATGTGACAGTGTTCTTCTTTTCAATTGCTGTCCTTGACTATTCACATATTTGACTCGTTTCTATGATTTTACAGGTGACCGTCTCTACCAAGAGCTCCAAGTCTGATAAGCAGTACGTTTGGGAAGGACAAGCTGACACTAGTTCCTACACTATCCGAGAGGAGACTGATGCTGAGAAGATGGTTCCCAGGGGAACTGTTATCACTCTTCATCTGAAGGTGATTTTGGGAGTCTATTGTTTTGCATGATTTTTGGTAGTTGTTTAGTAAGGATAATTACTGGCATGGTGAGTATGAGAGAAGGGATTTAACCCCTAATTGGATTTTAAAAATAGAAGGTTCTTCGGTTTTGATACTCACAGAGTTTGTATGATTTGCAGGAGGATGAGAAATTTGAGTACGCAGATGCTATCAGAATTGAGAACCTTGTCAAGAACTACTCCCAATTTATCTCCTTCCCCATCTACACTTGGCAGGAGAAGTCTCGGGAGAAAGAGGTATACCTCAGTCTGTTCTATGAAGCTACTTCGCAGTGCCTGCTTTTATTGTGACTGTTTGATCTAGTGTACATTGGAAGGCTGCTGAAGCTCATTGTGAATGTTGATATGGTTTTACTGTTGATTTCATGCTTATGACAGTCGCAATTTGTTGGGCAGGTAGAGGAGGAAGCCGATGAGACTGAAGAGTCTGGCGATGATACCCCGAAGGAAAAGAAAAAGAAAACCATCACTGAGAAGTATTGGGATTGGGAACTCGTTAACGAAACAAAGCCCATCTGGGTATGTCGTCTGTTGGATTTTCCTCCTTATCAATATACAGCTGTTTCCTGCTAGTACTGCTGACCTATGATCTGCTTGTATTTTTGTCAACGTCTGCGGGTTCAATATTTATGTGGTTATATATCTGGTGCAGTTGCGAAATGCTAAGGAAGTGGCGAAGGAGGACTACAATACTTTTTACAAGAGCACGTTTAAGGAATTCATCGACCCTCAGGCCTACACACACTTCTCCACCGAGGTATGCGAGTTGACCAAGACTGTACTGGATCTTTGGCAGTCGAAAGATATTTCTGTTAATCATTGTTTGCAGATATGGTATCAATTTTAATTCGGACATGTGCAAAATACGTCTTTTAAAATTTGTCGGTCGTTATGGCAGGGAGAGATCGAGTTCAAGAGTTTATTGTATATCCCAGGAATGGCTCCTTTCAACTCCGAAGACATGCTTAGTGGAAAGACAAAGAATATCCGGCTGTATGTGAAGAGAGTTTTCATCTCAGACGAGTTTGATGGCGAATTGGTAATCTACTTTACCATGTATTCTGATTTTCTCTTATGGACTTGTTGACCGTGACAAGAAATTGGGTTACGTTTTCCACTTACTATGCTACTTGGTCTGATGGGTTGCTGTTTCTCCAATTTACATTAGATCGTATTTTGGAAATTCCTGCTCCTGCATTTTATTATTGTGATACTATAGACTCTGTTGATGCTAACATTCTGTAACGATCTGGCAGTTTCCACGCTATTTGGGATTCGTGAAGGGTGTTGTTGACTCCAATGACTTGCCTTTGAACGTGTCACGTGAGATTCTTCAAGAGAGCCGAATTGTGAGTCTTTCTTTTCTATTTAACTTCAGAAGTAATAGCGTGCTGCAGAGTTACTCAAGCAGGTAGTTCTAGCAGATGAAGTTCATCTGTTACATATGGTCTGATATGATGACAGTGAGCCGAGATAGCTCGAAAGCGACTGTTGTAGAAGACTGTTAACTTGTTAATCTTGGTTTGTAATAGTTCCATCCGCTTGTGATAACGGTCATAAACTATTTTTCGTGGCGCAGGTTCGTATCATGAAGAAGCGACTGGTGAGAAAGACCTTTGATATGGTTGAGGAAATTTCGAACCGTGAAAATAAAGAGGTAGGGATTTTATTCTCATCTATTTTGGCTTATGCTGTGCTCAGTTGACTAAGATGGTTGTAAGTTTAGATCTTTAGAGGTAGCCGCTGTGTGTTCAGCTGTTTTGACGACACCTATTGTTTTCTGGTTACTCAGGATTACAAACAGTTCTGGAGCAGTTATGGAAAGAACATGAAACTAGGATGTATCGAGGACACTGCGAATCACAAGAGATTAGCGCCACTTCTTAGATTCAACTCCAGCAAGAACGAGGAGGAAATGATCAGTCTTGACCAATATGTGGAAAGCATGAAAGAAGACCAGAAAGCAATCTACTATTTGGCTGCTGACACAATCAAGAGTGCTAAGAGTGCACCTTTCTTGGAAGAGCTTGTTAAGAAAGATATTGATGTTCTGTTCCTGGTGGAACCCATTGACGAAGTTGCTATCACCAACTTGCAATCTTACAAAGACAAGAAGTTTGTGGACATCAGCAAAGAAGATCTTGAACTTGGTAAGATACTGCTGTGGACTTAATAAGGGATTGTGATGTTTTTGGTTTCTACAATAGCCGTTGCGTTTAACTCAATATGTGGATTAAATAGCATTGGTCTTGGAAATCATTCATGCCGCATCTAATTGCAACTCTTGTGGATTTCAGGAGATGTTGATGAGGAAAAAGAGAAGGAGATCGAGAAGGAATATAGGTTGTTGTGTGATTGGATGAAGCAAAATCTTGGTGACAAGGTTGCCAAGGTCGCAGTGTCGAAGCGAATCAGCTCATCACCCTGTGTGCTTGTTTCTGGAAAATTTGGATGGTCTGCAAATATGGAGAGGTAATTTTACATGGCTTTGAATTCTGCGAAAATCCTTTTTTAGGTCTAATTGTTTCTCTCACCTCTCAAAGGAATAGTAGATGCGGAAGTGTAGAATTTGTAATTTTACGTCTGCTCCCTATGACTATGATGCGGAAACTTGAATTGTATTCCCATGTACTGTATCATCCATGTGTCCCTCCTAGGGCCAGAAGTAATTGGAGGATGCACCTACGACAGCATGTTTCAACTTGGAGAGCAGTTCTATAGTTGAGGTTATCGAACGAATCCGATGTTCTTCTAACGGCTGTTTTTGTTATGCGGTCCAGGATCATGAAGGCTCAAACTTTGGGTGATACTACTCAAATGGAGTTCATGAAAGGACGTCGTATTCTCGAGATTAACCCCAGCCATCCTATCATCCAGGATTTAAATGTATGTCCTTTTCTTGGATGACCTAGTTGCCATGCTTCAAGTCTTTATAAACTTTCAAAGCTCTGAACTATGCAATGGAGGTGCTTTTCATCATCCCTTAATGACAAATAACTCACTTGAATTGACTCTTTCATTTTCTTTGTGCAGTTTGCATGCAAAGATACCCCAAGAAGTTCACGCGCACAAGCAATGGTTAACCTCCTCTACGAGACTGCCTTGCTATCCAGTGGTTTTACGGTAAGTTCAGATGTAGATCAGTTCTGTTCTCTACCTATCTGCACATGACAATCAGTGATGCCGATTTAGTAATATTATCATTTTAAGTAGATTCTTGTTCTCGATACCATATTCTGCAGGCTGTTCTGGGAGTCCAGCTCGGATTTCTGGGCTCTGGAACAGAATTCTGCCTGCCACTCGAACATACTTTTTGCCCGAAATTACCAGTAGCGTAGGGGAAATGTCAATTTTTGGAGCCCCTTAATGAATTTTGACTTTGGAATGTGCAGCCTGATAACCCAGCTGAATTTGGAGCACGTGTGTATGAAATGATGGGTCTGGCCTTGGCTGGACAAAATAATGCTCAAGCGGAAGGAAAGGTTGGAGGGGAAGAGAAGAAGCAAACTGAGGAAGCTTCTCCAAGTACACCTGAGGAGTCTTTTGAGGTTGAGGAGCCTTCCGAGGTTGTGGAGGCCTCTGAGGTTATTGCTGAGGATGATCCATGGCAATCATAGGAAGTTAATTAATTTTGTAGATTATGATTTGACTTAGATGTTTCAAACCCCTTGCGGCTCTAAATTAGTCAGAGACCAAAGTAGGGGAATATATTCAGTACGGCTAGGTTTCCGAGAAGGAGCTGTTTGTATTGGTTATCATCATCAATGAAATTGTTATTTCATATCTGATATCTGATAGCTGTATCATGTGATTATGTCACAGTAATGCAGGGGATTGAATGTGGAGAAATTTGTATCTGCTGGTTTCTGAATATGAGATAGGAGTAGTTTTTAGGAGATGGGTATAATTATTTATGTGCATACTAAAATTATGTATCATTGGAAGAGAAAAAACTGAAGACAAAATCATAATCACCAACACTTCTCTATATTGGTTGCAAGATGATCTTTGGTACCATGATACTGCCTAGTGACATCCTGTGGCCAGATTGACGTAATGTCCACAATTTGTGTAATTTGCAGTTTCTAGAGTTTCAGTTCCTTGTTAGGCTATTTTGGTTTGATTTTGTGGTGTACTTGTAGCGACAGAGAAATCTCTTTGGTTTATTTTCAAATTGTTCACTCATGTGTATTTGAAACACATTTCCTACATTATTGAAAAGTTGAAGCCTGTCTGATGATGCTTAGAAGTGAACAACATTGATACGAACCCAAACCAGTTGCGTTCACATTGTTTCTAACTTTCGTGTTTCTGTTTGGTAACCTGTTGCACGTCTGTGAGCCTCGTGTAGCTTGTACCTGATGGTTGGGCAAAGACATGATGTGGAGCTCCAACCCTTATCACTTCAGTTTCAATGTTCCAACTTGCGTGTGCAGGATGACCCTCCTTGGTACAAACATGAAGTTAGCACTCCGGGTCATACACATATTTCCGCTTGGGCCCATACACAGACATTTCAGCGAACCGAAACTGACTCCCCAACAACCCGAGTCTTGGAGTCCAAACACCCCAGCTTTGACCTGGTCCAAGGCCCCTGCCAGTAATCAATGTTCCCGCACCACACTGCCAATCATTCACAAAGCGCAACACAATTAAATAGTGTAGTAGGGCCTGAAACTGACTCCCCGGCCACCGTCTGGGCCTCCTGGAGAGCCGCCAGCTTAAGCTGTATTATTAGAGTGGGTTCCAGGAGTCGCCACCAAGCATTCAGAATATGGTATGGCATGGCATGGCATGGCAGCGGCCGTGTCAAACTTGATGGCTGGAGACGGTCATGTATCAGAACTCGGGAGTCCCCAGTATCTCAACACTGGCTCGGTCAATGGTTGTACCAACCTCATCAGTTGGAAGATGCCTTACTCTTTGTTCATGGGCCGCTTCTCAGAGTTGGGTCAGTGTAAGGCTATCTGTCTTCAATGTTGGCTGGTCCATGTATGTTGCTTGATAGATCATACAACGGAAGTTGGAACTCTCCCTATCTCTAAACTAGATGTAGGGTTGGATTTAGCAAGGTGTATCTTTCTGTATTATGGTTCCAACATGGTTAAACTATACAAGATTTAAGGTACCACAGCATCTACAGGACGTTAAAAATATTAACTCTAAAATAAATATTAATAATAATAATAACAATAATAATTTTTTTTAAAACTGAATTGTCTCAGTTCCCTTTGACCAGTCGACCAACAACCATTCATCCAATTGAGTTATTCAGGGAGTTGGTACTCTATCATTTCAAACACAATTTATCCGCAATGAGTTTCAAAAGTCCCGGCCTGTAACGGACACTTAGATTGAGATACAGCTGCTGAAGACATTTGGGAACAAAAGAAGTCACTCAATGAACAGTACAGCACCCAACTTCCAATGAGTGCACCTGGACTAAGGCACAAGTTACCGAGTCAAACAAACCAAGTTCCATTTGATAACAACATATCAGGAGAAACAAAGAAATATGGAGCTCGCCAACAATCCACTAAGGTTATATCTTGGAATAATTTCCCACTGTGAATTGGGATACATTAACCCCTAAAATCGAAAGGCCTCAAAATTGTCAAAAATCCTCAAAATTGGCCTTTTTCAATACATGGTGTAAGTTTTCAAATTTTGATGCACTTTGGGGGAAAGTAACCGTAGGATCTAGTACCTAACTTGTACATGTATAAGTAATCCATATTTTAGATTGAAAATCCTTACCGTTTGTGAGATCATAGTATTCGAAGTTGGGAAAAAGGTCTTTTCCCTTGTTGCAAAATGGGTTTCAAGTATTTCCCTTGTTGCAGAATGGATTAGAAGTATTTGACTTAAGGCTCTTCAAATTCTTGCTCCTAGGTGGGTTAGAAATATGTCCATGCATTTTTTACCCTCATACGATCTATAAAACCTAAAGAAAAGCTTGAATTTCCACATGGAAGTATGCTGAAATTCAAATACAAAGGTCAGCCTTTGATAATAAAATAGGCACATGGAGAAATATTAGATTGAAAATCTGAGCAACAAAATTATGCCTTCAAATTGTATTTACATATACAAAAAAAAAAAAAAACTTGTAAAAGAAAATAGCAATCTCAATTTTAAGTGAATTTTTGAAGTTTGTGATCTAATTAATTTTTGGGCAGGTTTTGAAGATAAATGAGCATATACCAAAATTTTGGGCAGACTTCAACATGCCCTAATAGGGTTTTCAAACTTGGTGAGTGATATCTCCCAAAGTATGAGGAATTTTGAGGCATGAATGGTCTTGTTGAAAAGATATATAAAAATTCTAGGATTGTCAAAAGTACAACCACATACAATTTAAATTTAGTAACTAGGAGCTTACCCAAAGTTAATCCAACCACAATCTGGTTAATTTTGATTTTAGAGGTTAATTCACAATCTGCAATGGAACCGATAATGTAATAGAGTCCGGTCTAATGAGGTAAGGGCAAGCAAAGGCAATACATATATCAAAATGTAAAAATGCTATTTCCAAGTGCATCTGATTAGAAGGATAGAATACGTCCAAATTGATGTAGGAATTACTTCAAAAAACAATTTAACAATGTTTCACCAAATATTACTCTCAAAACACCATTTCAAGTGTGAAGAAGTAAACTAAATATCAAAGAATTTTTTTCACCTTCAATAATAGAGTCTAAAACTTAATTGTTAGAAGAATATATTCTAGTTCTTAATACAAAGTTGTATATGTTGATTGAAATATTGTAGCAACAGAAGTGATGAAAAATGTTTCTAAGACTTTAAGGTACTTCATCCAAATCTTTTTTTTCTTTTAGAATGATTCTAGACTATGTTTCACCAAAAAATGCTCCAAAATTGCCAGTACTAATGTAAAGAGTATGAATGACTAAAAAACCATTATCTTTCACTTTTAACCATATGATCTTCAATTAAATTATTGTAGGAGATAATTCAAAAATATTCATTATAATGGACCCTAAAAATTATAAGATTATAACGATTGAAATTTGAAAACAAACTTTTTTGGCATGATTTCTCACTAGGTTGACACACTCTGGCTTTTTTCTTCTTAAGTTTTGTGCACTATGTATTTCATGACAAATACAACTAAGTAATCAAATTGTATATAAAAAACATTACACACACAAGACAAGTATAGCATACTGAAAACAATATTTTTATTAAGTTGAATACACAAGTATGCTAATTCTTTATTTTTCTTCCTAGAAATTCCATTATTTCATAAAGTCCCAATTCAAACGGTCAAAGTAAAGATTGATGTCCATCCTTTAAGTGGAAAAAAGAAAAATCCTAAAAAAATAAGTTTTATAACTTTTATGAAGGAAAGAAGAAGTTTTTTGGTACATTACCCGAAACGATAAGAAAACTTTGATCTTTTGTAGAATGAACATTTCGTAATGAAAGAATTTTTTTTTTGAAATCTTAAAGATAACAACATAAATTATTTATAGGAAAAATATCAAAGGTAACAAATGTATTTAGCATGGCTGCTTAAATTGCCCTCCAAATACAAAATTCCACTTTAGTTACTATAACTTATAACTATTTTTTTGAATGTCTGATTGAAGAAAAATTAGATTCCTTCAAAGTTCTTGTTACGGCGAACATTCACAAAAAATTATAAAAATTTATCTAAAATTAACATCATAGGTATATGTCCAAAATTTTTAAAAGCCCAAATGTGGACAATGTCCATTAGGGGTTAAATTATGGCTTTTCGATCATTTGATTAGCTGTATGTCAAATTTAAATGTCACACAATTTGTAGCTATTTCAAAAAAATCTTGCAATGGAAGGAGGTCTATAATACTCCTAGCATCTTAAGCTTGAAAGACCATGGAAAATAATTCTTAAAGATCAATGAATTTTTTGGCAACTATAGAATTTGTTTTGTCAAACTTTGAAACTTGTATTTGTAAAACTCATATATGTACTTCAACTTGGATAACTAGGTAGAAGTTTGAGAAGTAATTTAATTAAGAAAAAAATTTAGTGAACTAATTCTTGAAATATCTTAAAAGAATAGCTACCAAGAAAATGAGTTCATTGATGAAAAATTCCCGAGAAATCATAAATTCAGCCAAAAAATCACAAAATCATTTTGCAATAAAATCTTCCTTTTCAAAATGTTTTAGACCATAATGTTACTTCTTATTACTTCATCTTCGTTGCCAAAATCCAAAAACCCCGACCGGAGTTAATGCAACTTTAGGGATTAATTGATAATTGAAGTGTTTGGCCAAAGCACCTTCCTATATCAAGTTTTAGGATGCATCCTTTGCAAAATTCTCAAGTTGATATGTTAAAACTATGAAGTGAGTTGCTGTGGAGTATGGAGTGGATCAGCCTGCATGGTATAAGGAACCACCTTGGGCATCACTAGTGCGTAATTTGAAGAATCTTTATAAAACAAATCGAAACAATTTGATATATGAAAAACTAATTGTACAACAATTTTTTTAATGTTTGAATTCATCACATAATATGAATGAAAGCATCTCCAAATACCTAATTAATATTAGAAGGACACTAATGCTTATCACCATCCATTTCTAGATAAAATCAAGACACATTTTGAATGATTCAAGGTCTAGTATGGATGAATAAGGAACATGCCAAAAAGGACTTCCTTAGGAACTACATAAGTATGTGGGATTGGCCCTTAACCCCTAGAGGACCTTGGTGTTTTTGAAGCCAAAACTGCCAAAAATATATCATTACTGATAAAAACCTATTGTTTTCTAAATTCAGACTTAATATTGAATATGTAACCGCAGGCTCTTGTACCTACCTTATCTTAAAAGGTGTATATCAATTTTCAGGACAATCCACCATAAAGATTGCAAGATTATAACGTTTAAAGTCATTGTAAAGGTTTTTTTTGACATTGCCTAGAGAGTATACTTAAGTTTTGATGCCTAAAAACTATACTTTGGAAACACACTCGATCCATGGAGGATCATCAATTCCTTTAGGTGTGAAAGTTAGGTATAAGCTCACAAAGTTTCAGCCTCATACGAGCTTGGAAAAACAAAAAAAATCCTTGATTTTGTAAAAGGGGGTGTGCTGAAATTGCCTTACATTTTCCAAAATTAAAACTACTTACAAGGTGATTTAAAAATGTCCAATTGAAAACTTGAACGAGAGATATGTTGGAGTCAATGAAGAAAAGAACCAGAAAATATTTCAATGCAATCGGAGTAGGTCTCAAATTTCTATAATTTTTTGAAGTGTAAATTGTATAATTTCCGTTTATTGCAAAGGATAGTTTTGCTAAAAGGGGTCCTATGGAGGACTCTCTGTCACGTCATAGACATTGGATGAAATTCATTATGCTTAAATGACAAACAAAAATTGGATGAAATATATTATATAGATGGAAATGGTTAGTTAGATGAAAATTTATACTGGATGAAAACCGTCATAAATGTATATGGATGAAAAAATATTGGGCCCATCATTTTGCAAGTGCCCACCCTTCAAAATTTTGTCTTGGCACTTTCTGCCCTTGTGAATGACATGCAACTTAGGCAAAAAAATGGGAGATTTGATTAGTTATGGGCTGCCTAGATTTAGAGCAGATTCTTCTAAAATCCATAACTTTTGCATTGTAACTCCAAATGCTTTGAAATTTGCGCCATTGGAAAGCCACTGCTAAAATCTATATAGAGTAAAATGTTCAAAAAGTAATAAAATTGTGAAACCTTAGAATAACTTGCCTAAAAGTGCAACGACTTGAATTGGCTCTCAAGGGTCTTTAGGGGTTAACTTGTTCTTGTATTTTGAGTGTAGGATTATGGTATGTGAATGTACAAAATATGTAATCCTATAGTGATGAATGTTTTTGTATGAATGATAAGTAACATGTTTTTGTTGAGGCGCCATGTATTGGCGTGATGTTGGTATGTTCTCTTGTATATTAAATGTCACCCAGAAAGAGCCAGAAAAGATAACACTTGATGTGAATGGTGAAGGTTGTAGGTGTGAGTGGGATCTGTCTAAATCCCCCCATCAAGCGGTGGCTCGAAGGCTAGACTCAGGGGAGTGGGGAGGGATGGGGACAAATCTCTGCCACTATTATTTGCTTGAGTAGAGGTCCTACTCATCTCAAGAGGAACTCCATTTTGTAATTTGGGGCCTACGGCTTCAAATTTGTCAAAAAAATAAATAAATCAAAACAAGACCTAGTACCCCAAAACGAGGAGGGGCAGCAAAACGGAACCCACCGAGCCTAGCAACCGAACCGGCGGTTACAGTACTCGATGGGGGAAAATAAAGCGACCCGTGTGGATTGTGAAGGTTGCAGGTGTGAATGGTGAAGAAGGCACGGAGGCTTCAATGTGCCATCCGTGGGTCGCAAATAACTGAAATCCTCGTTTCACCTGCAAATACAAAGGAACTTGGAGGTCCCATATTACTGTAGCATTCAAGATTCCAACTAGGACTGTACACTAATATTATTAGTTTAGCACAAGGAATTTTGTTTTGTCTGGTTGGTCGATCAACAGTGATGGGGGCATGTTAAGTATCCCGCCCATGGCCCCATACCATCAAAGTACCAAAATAATGTTTGTTGTACAGCCCACAACTCTCCACAATCAACCAGATTCAATCACAAAGATCTTGTTATTTGTGGAGCAAAACTCAACCAGGTTCAGCAGCAGCCAGTGGTTGCTTGCGTCCAATTTGTTCCAGAATTTTTTCAATTGAATTTGTTCACGTTGGAGTTTTAGTTAAGGAGCTAACTGCAAGTGTTTGTACCCATATGATAATCATTCTGTAGCATATGGAAGACATCATGAAAAGAAAGAAATATGGTACTTCATCTAAATACATAAAACTATCGATCATCTTTTTTAATATTACGTATAAAGTACATGTATATGATATGTGATATGTGGTTTGTACATGAATATATAATCTGTGATTTTTGCGACATGCGGGAGGGTATGTTATTTACAACTTTGGTTGTATGTGCATGTGTGTGCAATTTGCAATATGTGCATATGTAATTCTTGTATGTGCATATGTAATTCTTGTATGTGCATAAAATAGAAGTAGGGAACTACCCTCCAAGGCTCCATGAGAGCAAATACTATAGTTTCAAGTAACCAATAATCAAAACTGAAGTCAATTCAATCAGAACTAAGTGGAATAAGACTAATTTTTTGGGAAAGTTAATCACCAAGTCATGAGGTTATTGTTAGTCTCGGAGAGCGTGTATCTCATATAATTAGTCCCTGTTTGTATCATGTCATATTTGTTTGACAAATGTAATGGCTTGGCAGTGCTAAGTGAACAATAGCAAGCATAATGAAAGTATTGCCCTACTACACGCGTGACCCGAGTGAATGATAGCTATACTAACATTTAATAAAGTAGCTTTAGCTATTAAAAAAAATTAGTTTTAATTTCACCTAGTGAGATCTAAAGTTTTATTTTTAGCTAGTGGAATCTTGAATCTAAGATGGAGGTTGGTGATTTTCTAGTCTTTTTATGTGGATGAAGACAAATATAGCTTATTGGATGGCAATGGTGTAAATATTTAAAATTGATCTTGATTGATGCTTTTAGATAAGATTTTGATTGATGTATCACTTTGATACAATAATCCTTTAATACAAGACATATTTAGTCTAAATGGAAAATTACAATGGCATCTTTGGGTTCTACATGTGCAATGGAGTAATCAATTAAGAATGGTGTTTTCTTGTGGATGATTATTAAAGGTGCTAGCATTCATGAAAGTGTAGCATTCAATTTTCTAGGTGAAATAAGTAGTTTTTTAATTTTCCATACTCCTTTATTATGTCTTTTATAATAAAGTGAAACCTATTGAAGAACAACCTATTCAAATATAATGAATTCACATTTAAAACTAAGCGATATATGATAAAAGTAGATTGTTCATAGGAAAAATAAATTAACCAAAATAAAAATTAGTTAACTTGAAATAACCACAGATCATTAGATAGTGAATCCCTAACTTTCCTTGTGTTTTTGGAAGCTTGAAACCTTAAAACTGCGATTTTTTACCTCTATGCACTTCCAAGGGTATAAAATGTTTTTAAATTCTTTTTAAAGACTTTCAACCGTAAGATCTTGAATCTAAGCCTATTTGTAGTTATAGTTTCAAAAACTGACCGTTGGATGATTATCGTTTTCAAGATCGTAACATTCAAAGTTTGTGCAAAAGTTTTTTTGGGCATTGCTCGAGAGACATTGCTTCCACGGTGCGAAGGGAGACTTGAAGATTGTTACCTCAAATAATTTTGTCATATTTTTTTCCATGTAGCTAACTAGGTTAGATATGCTCATGCAAAATTTTAGAGACTCAAAACGCTTTTTAGACCTTCATGCAAATTATTTTCTATAAGAAGGTATAAAATTGACAAAATAGTAAAACATGCATTAGAAAAACTATTTGTGAGCTAAAAAAAAAGTGAACGGTGAGTAGGTACCTTTTTAGATTTGTGATTTAAAAAAAATATATATATTTTTGAAATATTCAAAAATCTCGAATTCTGACAACTTTTTAAAGGAAAAACTCAAAAATTACTAAAAACTTTGAAGCTTGTCTTTGTAAGTTTTGGAGGCCGCCCTTGTAAAATTGGTAAACTTTTTGACTTGGATCACATTGGAATTTGAGTAGTGATTTGGATATGAACATATTTCAATTTTTGTTTTTTTTAAAAATACCTAATTTTAGATCGCCCATTTTGGAATTGAAACCTTAAATTTCCAGATGAAGGTTCTAAAATTGGAATTTGGCTTCAATTTTTTTACTGCATAGACCTTACCATAAAGGGAGCATCCTGTATTTTTTTTGAAAAGGTATTACTTTTAACCTGCCCATCTAGGCTGCCCGAAATTGCAAAAATCCATTTTAGGTTTTGAGGATAATTAGGGGTTAAAATAATTCCAAAAATCTCATGGCCCATTGTCTTTGGAGACGAGAATTCTAACTACTGTAGACTTTGCAACATTTCCAAGTCTTCTATCTTCTAGGTGGTGACAACAAATTAATAAATCGAGGAATGCAGAAGTACAAGACAGTCAGTGGTTTCATGTAATGATTCTCATACCGTACCTACGAGCTTGCTTGTAGAATGCGCCAATCATACAAAACATTGTTTTAGATATCATGTAAGTTAGGAAATCTTGACAAATAATGAAAATACCCTAGGGCCTAGGCTGTGGTGGCTTGTGGAGTCCATGAATCACGTGGACAAATGTGGTCAAGACTGCCTCCAGAGCAATTGGAGAAATCTGGGCACCATGCATGTGTAGCACATGAAGTGGTGGAGTTGTTTTATATCAGAAAAATTGAAGTTACAAGTGTCACTAAGCAAACCTATCCACATGGATATATGAGTCCACCTTAAAGCTCCAGCAAAGCACTCTAAAACTCTGGACAACATGGGCACCCAGCTGAGAATGAGTTGATGAGAGTTGCTTTAGCTTCGAAGTTTTCAAACTAAAAATAGAATTGGTACATCAAACCTTCATACCTAAAAATAGTCCTTCCTCATGTACATCCAAACTATCCCATGTCACTAGAAAAAGAAAAAGAAAAATCTTCTTTTTCAATGATATACAAAACAACTCCTTCCTAGAAATTTCATTGATTCGTTTTGCTTCCTTACACAGATCTAGAAACAGATACTTTTGTCCTCATGAGCACTTACGAATTAGAGCCTCCATTTTGCTCGCTGATTGATCAAACAGTATCAGGAGAAACAAACACACAAAGAGGTTTACTTCCAAAAAGCAGGCAGAATGCACACTCACAGAACTTATCTACAAAAGATTACTTTGCAACCAGTTCAAAAGACAAAGAGCACTCAAAGGATGCAGCTCTTGTCCATCTAGTGATTCGGGCGCGGCATTCCAGCCAATGGAATTATTAGCAGGAATAGTTGTGCAAAAGAGCAGTGTTCTTTTCATTGCAATGGCTCTTTTCCCAGAGCAAGGGAGCAATGGACTCCGAGCTCAACTTTGAAGCAGCTCGGGACCCAAGTGCCCCACCAACCACTTTGAACACTGTAGTAATATATCATGTTATCATATTACTGAGTTCTTGTTTGGGTCCCCATGTTTTGCCTCCGCAGGCGGGGTCCAGGGACCCAGGGTGCCAAGATTAGCCTACTTTCCACGGCGCTCCAATCAGCCTGCGATGCAGAACAATAAACAGTCCCACGCCGCAGCAGAGTGGAAAGAGGACCAGAAAGTGCACAGAAATGAACAGCCCCACCCACAACACACACACACACACAGTCCCTGCATGGACGAGGAACAGTGCAGGATTACGTGGTGCGGCATCGCCTTCCTGGCTTCCTCCCTTGGGCCCTGATCATGGCATCTTCTAGATTCTTCCCGCTAGCTAGCCTTGGTTTAAGTTACAAGCTAGACATGAGAGAGACAAGGTTACAGTGGTGCCCTGGCATGGACAGAGCATCTATGGAGTCTTGTGTGGGCGGTTCTGTTTCCCTGAATCTATGTTATCACTTGTAAACAATATCAATCGTGCCAGTGCTGTGCTGCACCAAAAGCTGAGCACTTCAATACCAGCCTGCTGTGCAGTTTCGGAGTTGGCCAATGCTGTGCTCTTGATATCTGGCGCCCAGTTTTGGTAATCGCCGATAGGCTGATCTAAAGGGCGTCTGATGGGATGCATTAAAGCAGACAGACTCATCGCAAGCAGATAATGATGGCATAAAACTACGGATATCGTAAACATTTGGAAAGCATGGTTATAGGTTTATTTTTGGGTCCTGTAAGTTACTGTTCGAGACTGCTGTAGCATTCGTATCCGACGGAGCTCACTGGCGTAGAGCTGCTTTGGAAATGATATATTGCGGGAGTTGCCTTAAGTTTGCAGTTTGCACTAAGAAGGGAATGAGGTAATTTAGATTGGCCAAATTTAATAAGTTGACTTGCTAAAGGAGTCTGATTAAGAAATACTATAACCAGGTGGTGTGTTAAGTTTATACGTTGCGGTACTTGAACAAGATTTGGTGGTTGCTTTCTATGAGTAAATTCGACATGGTAACTATCTGGGGTGAAGTCAACTCGCTTTTATTGTCACTGTAATTTCCCTGTTTGGTGAAGATTAAAATACATACCCTCTACTGTATCTACGTATTATTGGAAAATGACGGGGTTGGACCCATCTCACAGAGTGACCGACAGGCATTATTTGAAGTAGCACCTGGCCTTGCAATGAAATTACTTTCATTTGTTTCAAAAAAAAAAAGAAAAAAAGAAAAAAAAAAAAAAAAAAAAGTAGCACCTGGTTGAAATGCCACAAGGTAGCAGCACCAGAAACTGCCACTTTGTCCAAGCCGACCAACTGGTTCAATGGCACAATTGGTGTGAAAAAGAAATACACAGAAGTTCTAGCAGTCACAGCCTAACAGGGGATATGGACTCAACAAAATTCAAAATTTTTGGAGTTTTCTTGAATTTTGATGAATTTCTAAAGGTCTTAAAAAAAGAGTCTTAGTAATTCATAGTAGATGATTTTGAGAATCAAAGTAGGAGGTTATCAAGGACAAGTACTGTAGAATATTACTTGGACCAATGACAAGCCATCCATTCATGCAAGAAATATTGTTTTTTTGTGACATTGTATGTAACTCCAAATGAAGTGGTTAGTAGTGTTGCTACATTCATTTGCACATACATTACACCACAACCATGACTATAACAACTCATTGATCTATTAAATATATTCATTCTCTAATACTCATATACAAGGATTGCACCTCCACCATCACAATACACGGAAGCTAATTGAGACTTTTGTTAACCATTAAAGGTCATTTTGGATCCTGGGAAGGCAACCCAAAATTGGATCACGGCATCTTTTCTACTTGGGCATTATGAATGGTGCATTTTTTGAACTTTGGCATCATTTATGAACCAATCAATGATGAGCTTGCAACCCCCTGCAAGGTTAACTTCAACTCCAACCTATCTACCATAAACCTTTCAAAGCACAAATCACTCATACAAATTGTGAATTGAATTGTAAAATTTCACTTTCTGAATGCATCGTAAGAACGTAATTAGAATGATATAAAAAAATAAGTGAAGAGTTAAGTACTAAAAAAGCTACAAACAAGATTATGTAGAAATCGAGCCCCAACCCCCAGGGGTAGGGGTTGATGTGTAAGGGTTAATCTCCCACATAATATAACCCTACATGATGCTTCCATGCATGTGTAGAGACCAACAATACATGATTGCAACAAGACCTTCTCTACATTAACGACATATCATAGCAAAGTGAACCTCCAAACCAAACACATTCAAACCTTCCCGTACATCTTATTGAACTCAAATGGTGTAATGATAGGTCTTCACCAACTAATAATACTAGCTAAAACCACTGGATATTTATTCAAAATCAGCAAATCAAATGACTAAGACGGAAATAAAAACCATCAATAGTTATTCGTCATGACTGATAAAGGTATAACATCTACACATCTACACCTTAAAATAGCAGATATCATAGTTAAAGAAACATTCAAAAACACAAATACAATTGCCACTCACCATGCTATGTTATCTCACACACCAGAGGTGTGGTCTCATAAATGTTGAACAAATTCAACATTTAGTGATACTTATTCTCAAGGATTTCAATATATGGTTTTAACCATGGCGGTGCTAATTGACATGTTGTACTGTATTGTGTACTTTGTTCCTCCAATTAGATTACAATGGGAAGCATCTAAAACTAATATCTTCCAGTAAGCCCAATGCATTCTAGGCCACTGTCAAGTGCTTGAACACAATGGATTGATCCGAGATTCTGGTGACGACATGACCTACATAAGTACTACTGCAATAAGTGTGTGGTCCTCCATACGGAATCATGGACACACCACAGTACTTGGATGGCTACAGCTTTTAAGTCAGAGGTCAAATCCAATTCAGTTTGCTTTGCCACTAACCTAGACATGGACCAATACGTGCACCCTGCTGAAAGCCTAATGTCTGATAAGCAGGTATACCGGTATACACAGAAGCACTAATTCTAATCTCACATCCAAGCTCCACTTAAAGTTGATAATCCAGCAATTGATGAGTCAGCTCCACAATGTAACACATACTGCTTTCCTAGAAGCATTCAATCACATTATTACATACTATTGATGTTAGAATATTAGTCTGGTTCACCACAGGATGAGGCAAGGCTCTACGGCAGTGCCGCACTACGACTGTTGAACCCAGATCTTTGCTCCAAAATGTGGCATCCGCTAGGAACCAAATCACAGTTCACCAAACTGCATAATACAGAATAATGAACATGATGAATTGGCAGTACACACAGAATGAGCAGCCCCACTGTCCACGCCTACGGTGCATCAGCAGGCGGACATGTACCGTATTCCAACATGTACACATCGATGTATTGGTAGCCGAGCGATGCATTGTGATTGTCATGGGCCCAGGCCCATTGGGCTAGAACACCGCCTAGGCGTGAGTGCAACAGTGGGGCTAAAGAGCCTGGAGACTCGACTAGGGGCTGGACTCTATGCTGTGGAGTGGAAGAGCGAGGGAGCGCGGGGATTGGAGGAGGCAGGGCGGAGGATAAGGCGGCTGCCCCAAGTGTGAGGGGCCAATCGCCCAGCGTCTACACGGTGCTGGCCTCGTCCACGTTCACCGTCAAGGCATCGCTTACGATCTACCCACCCGATTGATTCCCCTCCCTTGCGAGTCTGGAGCTCCAGAGCAACGCTTCATGCCCCAGATCCCAGCCACTCCACGCCACAGCCTACTAGCTTAGCATCGGCACCACCAGACCCCTAGCGCAAGGCTACTAGCTGCTCCAGTCACGCTCCTCGCTAGCTGAGTCGCTCGCTGCCATCATCGCATGAGCTCGCTGCCCTGGGGTCTCATGCAGCCACTCATCCCTCATCTCCAGCTCCCGCTCGTGCTCTCGTTCCGGGGTTACTCATCTTCACTAGTACTAGTGGTGGCGTTTCCGAACTTCCCAGTTTGTAGTGATTAGCTTGGAAGTCAGTACAGTAGTACCTCGTTATTTGTTCAGAGCTTCGGAACTTAGTAAAGTTCATCTCGATCATCGATCACTAGTTTTGGTTGCGTCGGTTGGGCGTTTGGTGGACTTAGATATTGTGATCGAATTACTAGTTGGCTTCATGTTGGTCGATCCTGCGGACGTCTGCGGTAGTTTTTGTTAGTTTGGTCTCGACGTCGTAACGTCGATCGGCAGTGGACTGTCTGAAGGTGGACACCATTTATTCTGATCAAAGGGAAGGGAGTTTTTGATGATAAAGAGGGGCCGGTTTGATCCGCTAGGGCCCTAACTGGGGATGGGAGCTGGATAGACAGGAGCTACGGTGATAGAGATCACCTCGTGCTCGGCGGACTACCTTGTGTAGCAGCGATCATCCTTAAAATCATACAAAGCCGTGATCAATTATTTCACCACCACCATGCATCTGCCGGCGTCGAAGGACGGTACTAGCCTCGGGACACCACTAGAGAAACTAAACGCTAACCGGAAGGTAGTGAGTGTAGATGGAACACCAGCGTCCCCCTCCTCCCCCTCCAAGACCGCGCGCGAGAAGCCGCAGAAAGTGCTTCCCTGCCCACGATGCGAGTCCATGAACACCAAGTTCTGCTACTACAACAACTACAGCGTCAACCAGCCGCGCCACTTCTGCCGCCAATGCCAGCGCTACTGGACCGTAGGCGGCACGCTCCGCAACGTCCCGGTCGGCGGCGGCTCGCGTAAGAAGAACCGCCACCAGCGCGGGGAGCCGTACCTCCGCACCGGCCCGGCGGGCACCGGCAGCCCACTTGCCATGGCCACCCCGGGGATGGTGCCGCCCCTGGGCGCCTTCCAGCACCCGCTTCCCCACGACATGACGGGGTTCAATTTCTCCCAGCTGCCGGGATTCGTCCCCCAGAACCATCCCTTTGGTGGGGGTGCGTTTCCTATGGATCAGTCCTCCCAGCCCATGCCGGGAATGTACATCAACCCCTTGTCTAACAAGCCTGGTGGTCAGCAGGAATTTCCAGTGATGCAGCCAATGTATGGTGCTATGAATCCCCATGCTCAGGCAGTTGGTGCGAGTTTTTATCCAGACTTGGGGGCGCTCCAACTGGAACACCAGAATCCGGGTGGTGGCGGTGTTAAGGCTGAGTTTTGGGGAAATCATCATGTGATGCAGTCCCAGGGGGGTAACGGGAATGGGAACCAGGCTCAGATGAATCAGGGATTGTGGGAGCAGTCGAAACAGGCGAGCGGCGGAGAAGATCAAGTGGGTGCCAAGACTGGTAATTCAGCTAGTTTGCAGACCAAGAGTGGGGGTTATGAGTCCTCCATGTTGTTGCACTTGGGGTTGAACAGCCGGCCCCAAATGAATGGGAAGTCTGCAGCTTGGAACAATAATCAGGATCATACGAGAGGCGGGCATCCGGTGAACGGAACATCTCCTCCTCATGGCTCGAGTACTATTGAAGAGGAGGGCAGCACGCCCACCAATGGATACTCCAACAGCGGATATGAAGAGGGTGATACCGTGTCGTCCATGTGGCAAGAGATGCATGACATGCATGACATCTTTCAATAATTCATGTAGAGAGAGAGATATCATGTTACAGTCTGTAAATTTGATTTATGTACATTAAATGCCCCTTGTATCGATAATCTAGTGTAGGGTTTGATATAATTCTTAGTCTTGCTTGAAGTGGCTAGTTCTCTCACTTGCAGGACGTCGTGATCGACTGGGATATTGTTTCAAATGACACGGATTTGTGAATAGAATTGAGTTAGTTTCATAACAAGATATGTGGAGTACCTTGGCAGCCAGTCTAGTCATGTGCAGGTGTCCAGCCGATTGCTTTGTAATATATTCTCGGATTGTGAAATCGCTGTGCAATTATTGATGCTTCAATCTCAGGTACTTGTAAATCAATTATTGGGGCTTACATCTTCAAGCTGGGCTTTAGGAAGTAGGGTTTAACCAAATGCTACTGGCAAGAATCGTTTTTGTTGTGTGAGGGCACGAGTATCACACTTAAAATGGCTTGCTCGACAGGACCCAGTTTCAAATGTAAGGACATTACCGTATACTGTTGTATTCTCTACAGCTCTTCTTATAACTCTGGTCATAGAGATTCTAACCTTATACGTTTTTTGGGATTCTTAAGATTGGACAATGTTGTGATTGTTAATTCCATTGCACGTTGAACAGGAGCATGTCCTGATTAATAAGTAATCATTCGCGGTTCATATGGATGGGTCTGGATATTAACGGATCGATCAGCTTAACACAATTGGGTTACTTTGTAAATGCGATAATGTGAGTTAACTAGCGAATTTGTCTTCATGTGCACATCTTCTGCTTTTTTGCAGCACCAGGCCGCATGGATCATGCACATTGAATGCCGCATGTCCTGAGAGAGTACCGTACAAACTTCCAGAAAGAACTTAGACGGATCTATCTGTTGTCCACCATATGCATTCAATGTGATTTCAATGTGCTGTGAGACTTCCACAGCTAGTTCACAGGCATGTGAAGAAACGGCTAGTCCCCAACTTAAAGCTCTGTCAAATTCTGGTTCCTCGTTTAGGTAAAGCGTTGGTTTGCCAAAGTGCAAGGACCTTGTATTCATGGCGAATATTGTACAAGTGTAAAGCTAGCTCTGATCATGCCATGTGACTGTCACACGGTGTGAGTACATTCACAGCGGTCGGCACTTGCAGAGTCACCTGCTACAAGATGGTTGTCAGGAATTGTGCTCAAACTTGACTCAACAAGAGTTGCAGACATGGCTGTCAGAAGTATCTTCCGACGTACTCATACCACAATTCAAGTTTGCTGAGGCTCCATAAATTCTGAAAATCATATGGTCAACATCCTCTAGTCCTTAATTCTGAGCTATCCGAGGTAAAATTTATCACGGTCCACGTCCTTACAAGAGCACTAATCAAGAATCTAGTGTGCTCAATGATGTTGATGCATCTTACTCATGACAGTTTATTTCTCGTGATCGTCTAACTCCAAAAACCAGCCTGTGGTTACTTCTGTTTTTTCGATGATATTAACTATTCAAGCCAGCTGACTTACAAATTTTGGAACCGCCAAGGATAATAACAACATGGAAACGTCGCTGCATGCTCTCGACATTAATTCAAAACGAAATGTACCCGTAAAGCTAGCACAAAATAAGTTACACGGAGTGTGCAGATTCAAAGTACAGTATGTACAGTAACCCGGTTAAAAATATGCTTCAAGAAGATTCAGTACTAGCTCCAAGTACTCTACATGTACATGTTTTATCCATCGTGCGGTACTCAACCCCCGTGTTGACAGCCTTTTGACGTCCGTCCACAGGATCTAGTGATGCAGCAAGCACCGCTTGAATTAATTAGCTCACCAGAGTCACCAGACTTCGAGCTGCAAGACGTACCAGCGCCTACACACCATGCAAGAGAATCGATCGACTCGCTGAGCCGGAGATGAAAGTAAATAGAAAAAGTAGTCTATTTAGTGAATCGGAGAACCCTTTACATATTACTCATCACAACTCTACGGGGCTGGTACATTGCGCGTGCTCCTGAGTCTTGGTTGCCAGGAAACATGCGAGCAGACTGATTCGCTTGCATTGAGCCATGGCTGAGGAGTAGAGTACCAGGACGGAATCCTTCCCACTTGACTGACAACAGATTCTTCATTTGGGCCTCGCTTCCTCAGCTTTTGCTACCATCCTCCTTTCGGTCAGCAAGTAACGTCGCAGCGTCCTTTGTCCTTCCAGTCGTGGCACTTTTTCTCGCAGGTTGACCTTCAGAAGGAGATGTCTCAAGTTTCCTCTTGTTGGGGATGAGAGGGAGATCTAAGGTGGAGAGCTTTACAGGAAGCCTCTCTCTGTGAAGCTTTGGGAGGTGTCTTGCATGCAGTGAGTGACGTCCAAAGCTTTGAGATCGACGTAACCTGCAGACTGCAATATATACACCAGCTCTGGCACACTTATCCACTCGTAACTTGGTCTAAAACACTTTAATCTGGAGTCCCTGGTTATTTTATTATAAAATCACTTTGTCTTCGGAGATAAAATTTGATATTGTGAATATTTCCAGAAGCTGAAATGTATTGCCCTCCAAATTGTACGTTAGGTGTAGAGGAGAGTACACGAGGTTGAAGAAGTTCACAGCCTGACCTCACGCCGGTGGGATGCTGAGATGATCAAAGATCATTGTGCTGATATTTACGCCCTGTGAAGGACACGTGCTTTGTTCGAGGCCATTGCAGATGTGAAAATATAAAATCACAATGTTCAAGAGACTGGAAAATTCACTTCAAGTCCTTTTTTGACAATTTCTTAGGCATACATAGTGCACTCACACTTTGGAATGTTTTATTGTGCCCGTAACCATTAACCCTTTGAGACCCCAAGAGAACACATTCTGGTTGCTGGACTGTCCCAAAATGGTTCGTAAAGAAATGAATCTTGATGCTCAAAGTTGGAGAATTATAGCATACATCTTCTAGGAATTTTTTTTTAAAAAAAGAATGGAAATTAAGATTATATTTGGAGTCAATGTGCAGTTATCAAAATACATGTGTACTATGTGAAATTTCTTATGCTTGAAAGTTGTTACTTTGTTTTATTTTTTTGAGTTGTGCTATCTTAACCATGTTCCAGTAATTTGTGTATTTTGATCTTGATCAATGTATCATCTCTTTCCACTTTTAAACTTTTTGTTTTAAACCGTATATTGATGAGTCACTTTCACTTTAAAAATTCACACATAATTATTCACATTGTTATGGATGGAGGTATTGACATAGATCATTGTTGAACCTTATTGTTTTCATTTTTGAAAATTCAATCTAAACTTTATTTAACTTTCAAGTTGTTCACCTTCCAAAATCTCATCTTTGAGTATACATTATATAGTTGAAAAACATGCAAAAGTTTTCCAATCCAACACTATTATCTTACCAAGGTTCAACGCCAAAAGAGCACTTGTTTCATTTAAGGCATGCTTACATTTGTACAATAAAACATTGTAAATAGTATTGTGACTAATCTCAACAGAGTTTCAAGAAAAAAATCACCCAAAAACTGTGAACTGCTCTGCGTCACAAAGGGTTAACCTACCATTCTTGATATATTTCTCAAGCTGAGATCTAAGCCTCTCATATTTTTATCCTCAAAAATCAATTAATTTAATTTTTTGAAAACAAATGGAACAAGATGTAAGTTACACAACTTTTAGGGTGGCTTGGCTGTTGTACATTCTCTCAGATAGTTTGCGTCCCACACGCATAGAAGTACTCATGTATATTCTTGCCACGTCCTTAGAAAAACAGTGAAAAGAGAGTACTACTGCACAGTTATCAATTATCCTCTTTTCAAAGTGCTGAATGGCTCCATAATCTCAATGCAGCCTCTTCTAGCCACTTTGTACAAGATGTCCCATGCAAAGCCATGATATTATTGGACAGAGTCACAGACTAGAACTGATAATGCTGGAGCATTCACTTCCGAGGAGGCAGTATTAACTTACTCTCCATCAAGTAGCAAGCATGACTCACTGATTGAACTCTACATGCATGCTTAACTTCACTTTTTCTTTGTTTTTCAAAATTCAAGTACAAAGGTAATCTTACAATCCAGTGGCTCAATGTGGCTTGCATAGGAATGTCTAAATCCCCTATCGAGCGTGCCTCGGAGCCCAGGTGTGGGAGCAAATATCTGCCCTTATGATTATGTTTGAGTGGGGCCCTTTTGATATAAAGAGAATCTCCGAAGAGTAATTTGGGGCCTGCAGCCCCGAATTTAAGAAAAAAATCAAAAAAAATAAAAAAATCCCTAACTGGGGTGGGCTAGAAAAATGGACCCAACTAAACCCGGGCATCCAAGCCACGCTAGAAGGGGAGAAATAAAGAGACCCGCTTGCATAGCGTAACTCTCTCCTGATGGATAACTTCAAATTCTCATCACTTGAGGCAATATTACAGACACTAGTGGAATTATTATTATTTTTCATTTACTACTTTGAGGATTTTGCAGAGTGTTGAGTGGAGTTGGTCACATAAAACAAGAAAAAGAGCGTTTTTCCGCATTCTCGTCAATGAGAAGCGACACTTTTCAAATGAAAAACAACATTTTTCCAAGGTGTGAGAACTACCCTACAAAATTTGCAAGATCTGCCTCAATAAACAAGTATGCAGCGACACACAACGAACTGAGTTAGGTGTACACGGCCGGTGTCCCCAGAGAAGACTGGTGAGGTAACATGGGTCTCGGTGTGTGGCTATAGATTGTGCCAGAATGCTTCAATCTGCTACCAGACTGTCGAGCATAAACTAGGAACATCGATGCTAACACCGTAGCTATTACCTGTAACTCTTCCCAACAGTTGGACGCATCACCTCACATGCCAAGCAAGGGAACATCGAAAGTTCTTAATGCATTTTTCCAACCTCAACAGGGGGGGTTTGCAGAGTAACTAAGATCCACGTCGCGAGAGCGCAGGCAGAAAATTTATGAGGGTTCAAGACAAGAGAGTATGGTGTAGACTTATTTGAACACAGAAAAGAGAGTAACTTTATTATCGAAGCTCAGCATTGCTGCTGATGCTCCAAAACTTCAATCGAGATGTCAACGAATTTGTGACCGTTGAAAAATGGTTTAATTGTTTCAGTCCCACATGTTCAGAATCTGCAATTCCTCTCCATGATATACAAACAAACCCCGCACGTATTTCCGACATGTTGAACAATTGACTTCTTGTCCCGTAATGGAACCAGAAAGTGGGGCCTGGGCTATGTTGCCCTGATCAACCCCAGTGTAAAAACGACCTATCTCTTTCGATTCTATGAAAACTGTGCAGGAGGGAGGAACAACTGTCCAGGAGTAGAACGATTCCCCAACTGGTCCAGCCCTACTACTATAAATACAATACAGGTACAACCTGAAGGCCTCGAAACAGACGAATCCTTATTTTAAAAAGAAAAAGAAAATGTAACTCGACTATGTTTAGTCGAGTGATAGTGAAATATGAAAACACCTCACGCCAGCCACGTCTTGGGAGCCATGTATGTGTAGCCTTGAAAGAAATCAAGGTCACTGGACTTGGGGGTTCCTGCTGGAGAATCATCAAGTGGCAAATTTGTCCACATCTCATCAAAGTTGGCAGTACACTGCTTGCCGCTAACAACAGGGAGAAACTTTGGTGTTACTTGGCGCATTTCAAGCTTTCGCCAATTGATACCTTTGAACCACTTGTGCTGTTTGATGTCCTCGCTCCCACTGGGTCCGTTGCCTAGTCTTTTATTTGGATCTTTCTGTAAGAGCTGCAGAATCATACCAGATGATTAGTTTTATATGTAAATGTCCACAAAGGTAAATGGATGCACTTGCTGCCTACAAACCAGAGCATTTTACATAACCTTCTGAAGCCCAGTTCATAAACTTGTCTTGCACAGTATTTGTCCATGATACCAACCAACTGGTTACAATAGAAACATCATATCCAGCTCGCTATCAATCACCTCAGGGGGGAGAGGGGGCTGGGGAGGAAGCACTTACCCCTTTCAGAAGGTTGTTGGCATCGCTCGTCAAGTATGTCGGTAACTTGATCTTGTCTTTGATTATCTTTTCCTGCAACTTCTGCTTATTGTTGTGTGAAAACGGAGGCTGCATATACCAATTACAAAAGATTAGTAATGCCAAACTCGCCAAATAATAGTATCCCAGTCTCCTTCACTCAAAAAACCGAATTTCCATCCTCGGATACCAAGAACAATCGTGGCATAATAATCGTGTACAGTCGAATCTCAGGAACATCATGAAACATACCTGTCCAGTGAGCATCTCATAAAGAAGAATACCCACACTCCACCAGTCAGCTGTTTTCCCATGCCCTTTGTATTGAACAATCTCAGGCGCCATGTATTCCATGGTTCCACAAAGAGATTTTGAAGGACTGTCTTCTTTCACTTCCTTGGCTAGACCAAAGTCGGTCAGCATTACCTGTTCAACAAAAAAAAATCAAGTTATTGCTTTATATAAGAAGAGAATCAAAGGGCAAACAACAGCCAAAACAACTATCAATAATGAGAAAAACCGGAGATTAAACAGGTAACGCATATCTAAACTTTTCCTCGTGAAAGAAGGTGCAGCCTCATTAAAAGAACAAACAACAAGTTCAAAAGGTAAATATAATCACGTACATAGCCGTCAGCATCTAGAAGGATGTTTTCAGGTTTCAGATCCCGATGGATGATTCCGTTTCGATGAAGGTGAGCAAGAGCCAACACTATCTCCGCAGTGTACATGCGTGCTAAATCCTCACTGCAAACAAAAGCAACTTGTATGAGTTCCATTCAAATCACGTAAACGGACATCAACTACACTTGGTTACTCGCACAGAGACAAAATCACCTACAAATCGCTAATAAAAATCATGCTCACATGGTTTATATCAGATACCCACTTGAAGGTTCCCTGTCGGTAGAGTTGGAAGAAAAGATGTCCACCATTGATAAAGTCCAGGACCAAGTAAAGCTTGGACTTCGTCTGCAATCCAAAATAAGAGAGAAAAGGCTTTAATCCAGCTGGCCTACATGCATAATTCTGAGTGATGATATCATTTTGCAACATACAAACCCTATTACAGCTTCCAATCAAATCCATCTCTAATTTACATGACGTAATTATTACGTGAGAAATACTCCCATGTACTGAAGATTACGAGGAACTGCCAACCTGGAAGGAGTACTGCAGCTGCACGATAAATGGGTGAACCACCTTGGTGAGAATGTCCCTTTCTGCCTTCACGTAACTGCCATGGTTTCGCTTTAAAATATTTTGCTTTCTCATAACCTTCATGGCATAAATATCTGAAGTGCCCTTCTTCCGAACCTGGAAAACTTTACCAAATGAACCCTGTCCAACAACCCTTAAGAGCTCAAAATCTTGAGGTCCCAACTTCTCCATACCAATGTCATTCTCAAATTCATTCTGAAGTTGGTCGTCTCCTTCTCGCTCACTGCCACTGTCCCCAGAATCACTGAGAGTCAGCCCTGTTGCCTGGGAAGCGAGTTCATTGACTCCCTTGACAGCAGATGAGGTACTATCAGTCCCAGTACCTGACGAGGAGTCTGGTTCATCCCATGCTAGTTTAGCCTGTAATCTGGTCAAACCCGGCTTCGGAGATGGCCCAACAAGAGAGTGCGACCGGGAGTAAACGACCACAGGATCTTGACGGAGCTCAGGACACCATTCATTTGTGTCTCCATTCTCAGCAACAGTGGGCAGCTGGGGAATAGGGTGAGGTGGTGCGGGACCAAAGACGTCTGAAAAATCAAATTCTTCATCACACTCCTCAGGCATCTGTGCGATATGCTTTCCTGGTAGAAGAATGGGAGAAACTCGTTGCATTGTCGGCAAGTTGCGTTTAGTTGCCGCCATAACTCTGCACACAAAAATAAAAGTCTATCAACACTCCGAGTAAATAAGCCCACATAAAAAAACTGAAACAACAGGGTGGCTCGAGTCCAAAAAAGCGGGACCGCGAAAAAATCTGAAGGACCTTGCATATCACAATCACAATCTCAATTCAGTAATAAGTCTGGCAACAATAATCACTGCATCTCCTCATACCTGAGACAATTCTCAGCCTCCGGTAGGCCTGTACCAGTTACCAAAAAATAAACTCAGCGGATTCCCCCGCTGCACTCACAACCCTGCTCCAGGATACAAACATCATAAGTGATATATTCTGGCAAAGACCTGCAAAACAAAGTCTCGTTGCCGCATATTTATAAAACAAGTAGCACACGTCCTCGTCTCTGAAACAAAACCTAAACTATCGAGACGATCAACCCCCAGATATTCTAACTACCATACCCAAAAAGAAACAAAAGGCCTATCCCCACTGACCGAGAAAATTCATAACCTTAAACCATAACACGCAAACTTTATACAAACGTTTCTACACACAACCATTAAAATAACGACAACAAACAACCAACCAAAAAACTAAAACGAAGAAAAAGGCGGTTTCCACGAGGACTGCGTTGTCATACAGTTTAAACACGCCCCCGGTAAAATAACGAAAATTCAAAAGCTCCTGAACAATACCTCAGTCCGCTTCAGCATCGACGCTGGGCCAGCCACGACGAAACCCGTAGCCAAACCTAACTCGCCGCGACCAACCAACCAACCAACCAACCAACCCTCCTCCAACGCAAAATAAATAATATTTACAGAACAAAACCTGGAACACCAACGGAATCGCACTCAACAGCGCCAGCAAACTTCAAGTTAATAGTCATACTTCCGCCCACGCACGCCACCAAGGAAACGGCTACAACTACCCGACCCAGCCTTGAAACCCTGCAGTTTAGGGTTTCGCGGCACGCCACAGTCACATCGTCCCAAACTTGCAGCAGCACAGAAGTAAAAGGAGCGCACGAGGACGTAACCAGCAGCAGCAGCAGGAAACGGGCACGACGGAAATGAAGAAGCGCACGAGGACGAGGGAGCAAGAGGCGTGAAGGGGCGTCGTGCGTAGAAACCAAGGCACGGAGAGGTTGGAAACGGCATGAACCGAGCTCAGCAAACACAGCGAGAGACCGCAGTGGTTAGCGTAACGAGTGATCGAGCCCAAGCCTGAGCCCGTCCGCCCGCCGGACGCGGCAACCACAGGCATGGCCCGCTACTTTTGCGGGGTGACCACCGACCCCCGCGCCTCCCGGGCCCCGGATTACTTGCTTTTTCCTCTCTGGACTGACTCGGTATTTTGCCGTGTTTGGTCACGGTGGCCCGGTGGGGTTGGAGGACTGGGTGTACCCTGTTTTGCTCAGGTGTGGTCCTCCGGGTCGCGCTGGCGCTCGGGCACTGGGGGGTTGGGGTGAGGTGTCGCTGGGCGAGTGGTGGACGGTGACCAGAGGCGACCCATCCCTGTTGCGTTCTTGACTCGGGCCCTTTCTGATTTGGCTTTCCTAATGTCGGATGATTCGTCAGGATATACCCTGCTCTTGCTTCTTAGAGGGGAAATGAAGGGGTGAGCCTGAGGAAATGGATTTCACTCTTTAAATTTATACAGCATGATATATGAATATATATATAGAAGGACTAGTGGGACCCGTGCCGTTGAACACGTTGAGCTTGGGTTGTCTATGGCCATAACATTCAGTAGCATTCATTGTAGTAGATAGTGGGACCCAAAACTAAATACCCGAAAGAGAAGATAATCACTCAACTCTATTTAGAAATGAAAATGTTCAATTATGAAAACGTTCAGTTCTAGAAAACGACTCTTTTGTTCACATTAAGAGTATCCAAGTTGGCCAATTTCAAGCCTCAATTTGTCAAATTCATTTGTTTGCACAATCTCTCCATCAATGACAAAATAACCTTGCTCAAGTGTGCCACCTCATATGGCTTCATTTGTTGTCATTCAAACAACATATTACATCACAATAGTGCTTTCAAAAAGAAATTTACTCCTGCTATATGCTTGGGGAATCTAGCTCAAAGAAGGATTGTTTCTCAAAGCAAAAGCCAATAGTCACACATATCAACAAATTGTACACTCAATTTACTTGGATTAATCCAAGTTTTATATTTACATTTCACTTGCTTTAAGTTTACAATAGAATAATGTATCAGCACCCCGATGATACTAAATTAAATCAATCTCTGGCTATAGCAAAGCATCATATAATAATCCATTCACATCTCTGCATATTCAAGCTATCTCAAGCTACAAATCAATACATTGCATTCCAATACAGAGGAAGGATGCTGAATAAGAAACCATGTGTAAAGGAACTTGAAGTTTGTATCTAAGCAAAGGCAGAGTTCCACTGCCAGTGTTACGCCCTCCACGTGGTTGTGCTTATTCTGGGCTTCCTCCTAGAAGCTTCATTGATAAACCCACATCAAAGTTAGGCAACCATAATATCATGCACAAAAAAACATCATGCACACCAAGACACAAACAAATCCACTGTCAAAATGAAACGGCATCCCGACAACAAACAAAGACATGGTGTGCTCAAATCTACTCCTGAGTTCTGCCCGCCAGTGCTACACACTCAATGCCACCAAAAATAATCTAACATAACCAGTGCGCAACAAGCTAGTAACAACCCTTCCCACAATGACCCAATAGTTACCACTAACTCACATCGCTAGAAACAATTATTGTAAACCTCAAACCACACAGCCGAGGTCCTCAGAGCCTGCTCAAATTACAGCTATGGAAAAAAACTTTGCTCTCATTTCAGACCTTCAATGCAAAGTGATCAGACCCGTGCACATCCGATCAACCCCTCGCATGCACTCCTCCCAGATTCCTCATCGGCGCTCGCCACCCCCAACTTCTTCACATACTCCGTTGCTTTCTAACGTCGCCTGGTAGGCTTCCAGCGCTTTCTTGCAATTCATCGTCCCCGCCCTAGTTGCATCCCTCACCTGCCTCACACTCGTTGCCAACCGAGGTACCTGCATAGACATATCAATGTCACACTCCCTTTGCAAATATTGTCCTGATCAGGTTTTAAGGGACTCTCTCAGGCTGCTTAAAGCAAGCACCCCGGCGCCACAAATTAGCAAAAAACCAAACCAAAAAACTTGCATTATAAAGGAACATGAGAGATACAGGCGTTCTTCAGCACAAAAAAGATCATAAACGAGGGAAACACCTTCCAAAGAGCAAAGTGGGAAATCGTTACCACTCATTAGCCCGTTGTTCAAAGACTTTGTACAGTTCACTCCCCACGACAACACTTACATGTCCCCGTTTAATTTGATACTAACCAAGCCAAATGCACACAATAGACCCGATTAAACAACCTCCACACCTAAAAGAAGTGCGATCATAAAGAACTGTTTTTTGAAGGGACGACTATTACAGAGACAGAAACATGAAATAAATCAGAATAAACTCAAATGCTGCAGAGATCGTAGAATGTTCATTATGCAACGCCTAGTTTTCCAGCGTAGAACGTTGTGACAACACGCCCATGAATTTGGTGATAGTGCCCAGAATTCAATGAATCAAAGCAGTTACGCTTCTTAAAACCACATACTCAAAACCCTACTTCGCAACCTTAAACCCCGACAATGACTACCGGTAACAAACAAAAAATCTACCGCTCCACAGAGTTTACAGCCGAGAGAAGTGCACCATCTCTCCGCTAACAACCCACTGCCTCCAATTCACCCAGAATCCAAAAACCCAAAAATGAAAATGCAAGGAATGGAAAAAGTGGCACTCACATCTTTGCAAATCTGAATAATCTCTTCCGGCGGCGAGAAGATAAACGTCTCAATCTTCATAGTCTCCTCCAGCTTCTTGGGCGCAAGCGCCGTGTACACTTGGAGCGTGCAAAACTGGCTCGACTCCACACCCGCGCCTCCTCCTCCTCGCACAAGCTCTCCGCGACCAAAGCTATCCCGGCCGAGATCACTCTCGTCAACCAAAGTCTAAAGGAAATGAGGGAGTGTCGCATGGAGAGTGGTAGTTCCGGAAGGTAAAAGCGCAGTTTCTACTTCAGATTCAGAGCAAGTAAGGCGGTGTCTCCTCTACGGATTCCGGCGTGGAACTGTCGAGTGAGACATCGATGCTCATTTGTATAATAGATTGGGAACGGCTATGTGAACTCACTGGGAACACATCGACGTGGCCGCACTAGAATCCAGGGAACGGCGATGGGTTTTCATAACACCCTTTCATGATTAATTATACTTGGGCCCAGTTTACACTACGGTGGAGAAGGCCTCTGGTTGGTCAAGAATGCTTGGTCAAGACATGGTTATATGAAGCAAATGGTGGAAGTGCCGGAGAAGAATTAAAGGCGATAAAATATTTCAAAAGGAGTCTTGACCGGTTGTAGTCTAAACACCTAGAGGAGAAGTCTAGCCGAGAAGTCCACCGGAGAAGTGTACCGGTGAAGAGGAGTTACCATATGGCATTCAAATATATAGTTAATTTAAAATAGATATTTGTTAAAAGACAACACCAAACATACTAATATATTTTTATAGAAAACTAAATTCATTGCCAAAAAAGAAGTTTAATATCAAACATGATCTTACATGAACTTTAAAATGATTTAATTAATTGAATAAATACACTAAAAAACATATCAACAAATCTTTCTTGACTTCATGATGAACTTTCAATAGTATATTTAATTTTCAATAATGAACAACAAAGTTAGTATAAGTCCTTTGATTATATTTTTTCTTCATTAAGGGCCGGTTTAGACTACGGTGGAGAAGTCCACCGGTCATGAAAAAAAGGGTGTTTCTAAACTGTGATTAGCTGATAATGCAACTCTTGACTGGAAAGTGTTTACACTAAATGAAGACAACAATGGTGGTGAAGTTTTCTCGTGGATGAAAAAATGACATGGCCGCCTACATAGCAGGACTTTTTGGACTTGGACTTCTCCGGAGGTGGAGCTTCTTGTCTGGCCTCTTGAAGCCAGACAAGAAACTCTTCTTCCAAAGAAATCCAATTGAATAAAAAATTAATTTTCAATACAAATCTGGACTATATTATACCACCAAGAATTGAACCATGCATCTCGTGCTCATCAAGGTAAGTTTCATTGGGTTGCACTCCATCTGCACCATTTCCTTGTGTCCCCATCTTCTTAAAATTGGATTTATACACTTTCCACTCTAGCTCTACATGCTCTAATTTTTTTCAAAGCCATTTTAAAGGCTTAGAGCTTGTTTTTTAGGCTTTTTATCATGTTTTCGCATACAAGAACATGTAAGGTACTAATGGTGTAGTTGTTATTGATTAGATGTTGATGTATGGGCCAAAATCGACAATTGGCAATTTGGCAGTTTTAATTATCTTTTGAATAAAACTGAATATTATATTACCATGAGATGGTTTTTTATTGTGGAAAGTGAAAATCAACCCAAAAAAATTCACCGCACAATTTGATAATAAAATTAATTTAAAGTTTGGTCAAATTGTCATACATATGCATATTCGTTTTTTATGAACACAATTCTTGTTTAAATCTTTTGATACAATGTGAATGTAGAGAATTGTGCAATATGTCATATATATATATATATAGTGGGACCCGTGCCGTTGAGCAGGTTGTCATTAGATTAATATTAAGGACTTTTAGAAACTCCAAATAATTTTATTAAAAAAAATTTAAAATTAAATTGAATAGTATATATTTTTGAAATAGTAAATGATAGAAGATTTTACATTCACTATTGTAGAAGATTCACTGGTTGAAACTTTAACTCTGATTGAAATATTTATATTTTATAAAATGATGTTCTTTCCTTCGTTGAAAAGCAATCCAATTACAAATATTTCAATGCCTCTCTGAGACAGAGTAATACCTCTGTGTACAAATGAGCACTCAATTGGCGCAGAATCCTAGCACTTAAACCCAAGAAGTGCGCTCTAAATTCGAACCGGAGGCTCACGATGGAAGCACTTAAACAAAACCACGAAGCCAAAATATATTCTTCCGCATGTTGAACTCGTACCTATCCACACAACAAATCGTACTTCAAAATCTGGTCGGTTCAATGAGTAGCAGATCCAGGAGGGCTTATCAACTTCCACAACTGCTCAAGTCCTGTTGGATTGATTCGGAAAAGGAAAGATAGTAGACATACGTCGCTGGATATCACGAAGGACACGGATCCTTTTGAAAAATCTCCGGATTATAACCAAAGAGACGATAGACGCCAGCAACACAATAACAGCAGCAGCCACCACTATTATAATTATGGTCACATTGTGGTTCTTCTTAACCCTTAATCCAGGTTGCAGGCCAAATTGGCCTACAGTTCAAGGTTTAGGCTGTTTTGTTGCAAGACATTATGGGAATTAGGGATTATTCCGAACTACACAAATGTGGGAGCTAGACAATCTGCAAACCAGGCAAGATCCCTCGCCAGAACAATGTGCATGCCCTCTCATCCGCCAGCACACCCCAGAACAAACCACCACATCCACATCATGATTCCAACAGAAAAAAAAGGCGGAGCAGGCATTCCGAATCTCAGGTCGCTCACGAAGCACCCACCTCTTCACAGGAACCAACCCATCAACACCTGCCTCTTTCGGAGATGCCGCCGATAACTTGACCAAGGGAGCCTCACCAAACTTAAAATCCAACGGCTCCCCACCCTGCAACCAAGCCCGCCACACATCGTAAACACCACCTCGCAGGCACACGCAGCCTCTCGCAAACCGATAGCGCCACGCCTCGCACCTCCAAACACACTCTCCACAGCACTCCCCTCACTGAGCACCTACGCCTAACCACATAGCAAGCCCCTCACACAGCGCCCCCTCCCACATCGAACATCCCCGGACTCCAACCTCATCCACCCCCTCACCATACACCAAACAACCATTCACGCTCATCACGTTCACCGACGACCAGATGCGGACAGCATCACCACCTTCTCTAGGAACTCCAACTCCCTCCTGCGCTCCTCCCGGACAGCCAGATCCCGCCTGCCCCAATCCCAAAAACCAACCATGTCTTCCGTCAGTCAACCGACTGACTCCACCACTTCTCAATGCAGAGAAAACATCACACCCCACACCACCACTCAGTTGCCCGCCCCTCTCCCGACCTGAGTTCAGCTTGAGCTTTCTCGATGGCAACCCCGCGTGGAGACGGCTCATTGTTGTCTATGGCGGCTGCAGCACCAGCTCCTGCTCCCATGGGACCTGCCTCCGCATTGACTGACCGCTCAAACCCCGGCCCACATCCAGGGTCCTGCTTTATATTCTTGCACTTTATCTCTATCCTCGTCCTCCCTGCTCCTTGACATGACAAAAGCCCCTCGCCTTCACCTCCACCTCTCTACACAATCCACCACCCTGCAACGTCCCACGGAGTCAGACGTCAACCGAACCTCCAACCACCACGCCCCTCAAACAACTGCACATATCACCACCACGAACGCGGATTCCATCCCCGGACACGACCAACCATGCACACGTGAACACGAAGTGAACTGCAAATGGCACGGAAAGAATCGCGAATGCAGACGACACACATGCAGTAGCTGTGCAAAGGAGACGACAGCAAGCCCACACCCTGCCCCCGCTGCTGCACACTTGTCCAGAGAGGCGAGCATCACTGGAGCCGCAAACACAAGACCTCAAACCCTGAAGCTGACCAAATTACGATAAGCTTAGAATAAGTTTGAGGAAAGAAATGGATAGTTCATGGGAAGGAGCTCCGAAAGATTGCCCCAAAGCAGGCTGCATGTGCATGGAAAGTCGAAGCGTGGAGGCGGATCAGGTAGCACTGCAAGAATGTGTCGCCTTCTTTCTCCATCAAACCGTTCGCAACTGCATCCTCCGCGCCACCACTGCCGTAGCGGTCCCCAAGGCACATGCTGAAGGTGTGAGTTGTCTCCTCGACGGATTCCGGCGTGGAACCGTCGAGTGAGACATCCATGCTCATTTGTATAATAGATATATATATATATATATATATATATATATATATATATATATATATATATATATATATAATGTTCAATATATTTTTGCAAATACATGATCATTTTTACAAGACATTAATATTATATATGTAGTAAAAACAAATTTATTTGTTCACTCTACCAAAGCATTTTTGCAACTACAATGCAACAACAGCTTCCAAGTAGTTTATATTTTTTATATTTTTTATATTTTTATATATAATTTTTTACTTAAAAAAATTCGTGATTAAGAAAAAAACATGAATGCACACTAAAATGTACATTTAGAACTATATTAATAAATACATAAGATTTTCATGTATCAGAGTTATTTTGTATTAGCTATATAAGTTTGGGTTTTAATTTTATATTTTGGTATGTCCTTTGGTAATATTGGTCCTATATGGTCATAAGAAGAAAAAAGAAAAAAAGAATATGAAGATGAAGTTGGACACTTGAAAGGTTGTTTGAAAAGTTATACAGATGGCTATTCATATTGCAAAATTTATTTCAAACAATATTTTAAAATCAATTGACATATTTTAAAAACAAAAGCAAAGCTCAACTTCATTCATTTTTTGTGTATATTTTATTTTATTTCATTTCTATATAAACACCTTTCATTTCTTACTTGTTAGTTTTGATTTTTTTGGATTTTTTTTTACAAAGTGATCTTTAAGCAATTTTCAATTTACATACTACAAATCATCATTTAAAAAACAAGTAACTTTGTTTTTAACTTTACTTTAAATTTGTTGACGAGGTACTCGGAGAGGGTTTTGACCCAAGAAAATTACAAAGAAAATTGGAAGGCTTCGGCATGGTTGTGGTTGTGGTTGTCATCAATCTAGCCTCGCTTGTCAATTTTTTAAATATACATCTGGATATGTACATTTATTTATTTACTTCCTAAATGTGAGACTTCACACTTCTATGGCAAGTGCCGCAATAGACACTTCATTGTGAAATATTTTAATTTATATTTAAATTAAAAATATGGAGATTGAATTAAAGGACATAATAGATTATGATTTTCGCCGATGGTTGTGCGTAGCATTTTGTAGCCATGGTTTTAAAGATTTTCAATATTATCAAAAATAACTATAGATGTAGTATGTGAAGATATACTTAGACATAAATAATGTTAATTTTGTCAAATGATTCATAACAAGTACGTGAAGAATTTCAAACAACATACAAAATAACCTTTCAAGTAATAAAAGAAATTGCATGTTTTGATAAAACACATATATCAAGATTTGTATAAGGTTCCTTGTGAAATTATCACCTCACAAAGATATATGACGAAGACATCATTTTCTATAGTTTAGCTAATGTTATAAAAATACTTTACAAAAAAAATTATTTTGCGATTTTCCATAAAATTATTTTGAAACCTCATTTGATTTGAAAAAAGATTCATATTCATATATATAACTCAATAAAAAAAACTCAACAAACATAATTTACGTCAATTTTTAAAGCATACAGTTTTTAAAACTATTCAAAGGGTTGTTTATATATCATAATTATTATTCATAAATATTTTAACACAATCAACATTAAGTATAATTTATTTTTTATAAAATCATACTTTGAAATGAATAAATGTCTTCTAATGAATCTACGTAAACTCAAAAATTAATTTACTAGTTTAAAGTTCATATTTTTGTTTAGTTTTAAAATTTTAAAATCAATATAATTAATAAAAAATATGTTCATACATAATATGTATTTTACATTACATAAATTGCTATATTTAAATATATTAATTCATACAATGTACTAATTCAAATTCATTCATATTTAATTTTAAATTAAATATAATTTATTAATATATTTGACACACTTTTTATTTTAATCTATATAAATTCATTAAAAATATTTTATTTAGAATTTTTATTGAATAGTTAGTTAGTTGATTGAGTAGTTTAGAAATATATTTAGGAAACAACAAAAATTAAAGAAAAAATAGTTGATTATTAGAAATGCTAAAAGATTATCTATCATGTTAATTCTTAGTTCTAAGTATTTACTAAGTTACATTTTAGTATATATATATTATGACAAAACAGTACATTTCAATATGTATGTGATGTTTCAAAATTATAATCTTTGAATCAATTCAAAATTTTGGAGAACAAAAGTGTTTAAAAGTAAAGGTGTAGTCCTTAAAAGGTTCCGCCTTACCACAATGCAACCGAAGTCGCCTAGCGCTCTCGATGACATCAACGTAAGCGCCATTGAAAAGAAATATTAATTGGGCCAATCCCCAAAATAGCGCCATAAATGCCAGTAGCCATGAACGCCTATGCTTGATCGCCATCTTCACTCCGATTTGCAGCATATTCTTAATATAGCAAAAAATGATCGAACAAACCAACATGATCGAAGATAGTACAAGCATATTTTTAAACACAGTCATTGATCAACTGCATATCTTAATCTTCACTGGAGCGTATTTGTATGCTGCATAACGTGACTAATGAGCTATGAAAACTTATATGTTTTTTAATTTGATTTTAATTACTAAATTCTATAGAAGCTTAGTATTTCTATAAGCCATTAAGATATGTGCTATATCCCTAAAAGCCACATATGAAAAGTCTTAGTAGCTCGGATACTTACATGAACTTTAAGGCAATAATTTAAACCTAAATAAAGATTCCAACATCTCCGCACCAAATAGAATTTCAACTGCAAACGCAAAACTTGTGGGTTTAGGTGACTTACCCTCACGCTCTATTTAACACTTTAACCTAACCATTCTAATCTAATGTGTTGTCATGAGTTAATTTTATTGTTGTTCCCTCTTGAAAAAATTATTTGGAAGCAACCTAAAGTTTTTAAGATTTTTTATATGCAATTAGTACTCAATCAGGTTACATCTATATAAATAAATAGAATTATACATTTATTTTATCCAAAAATCTACATTAGCAAAGTAATTAGATTTTAAATAATTTAAATCATTTTACAATTATAAAATTTGTACTTCTTTTCTTTCAAACGTTATATGATAAAATATATATGCATACATTTAGATAGATTATACACATCAAACTGGTTACTAATTTCTTTTCATTGGATATTTATGTACATTAAATCATTTCCATTCTTTAATTTTAAATTTCTTTCATGTATCTTTCGAATTCAAGGTACTATCAGGTGTTTTTGTCTTAGTATCTTGCATAGATTTTAAAATGCAAGTCAAAATTTCTTGTACATTAATTTTGTAAAAAATGCAATTATATTTTCCAACTTTCCTATCATCTTACCTTAACAAAAGAATCGTCATTGATTGCATCCCCATTGTGTGTTTAGCGTAAACTCATATCTTCATTCATACAAATAATAAAATTTCATTTTTAGTTGTAGGATGAATTTAAAACTCAAATCAAATTCACACAAAATTCTCAATAAAACATAATTTCTGTATATTTTTAAAGCATACAACTTTTTAAACTATTCAAAGGGTTGCTTGTATATTATAAATATTATTTATAAATATTTGAATACAATTAACATTGAATATAATTTATTTTTAAAAAATTATACTTTAAAATGAATAAATGTCTTCTAATGAATCCATATAAACTCAAAAATTAATCTACTAGTTTAAAGTTCATATTTTTTATTTTTTCAAAAATTTTAAAATCAATATAATTAATAAAATATATGTCCATACATAATGTATCTTTTGCATAATATACATTGTTATATCTAAATATATTATTTCATACAATGTACTAATTAAAATTCATTCATATTTAATTTTAAATAAAATATAATTTATTAATATATTTGACACAATTTTTATTTTAATCTATATAAATTCATTAAAAATATTTATTTAGAATTTTTATTAAATAATTAATCAGTTGGTTGAGTAGTTTAGAAATATATTTAGGAAACATTAAAAATTAAAGAAAAAATAGTTGATTATTAGAAGTGCTAAAAGATTAGAAGTGCTATAACCATAGTTATTGTCTTTGAATGTCTATTATAATTGTGATGAAAGTATAAACTTGTTGGAAATCACCAAAGTATTTTGTTATTTTCATTGTCATCTTCTTTTCATGTTTTGATGATTAAAACAATATAATTTTGTTATATACAATGCTTTGTATTAGAAATTGGTTTGTTTTAGTTTTTTATGCCGTATGTTATGCTATAATTCGCCATGTTTTAATTCCTCTCCTTTATTTGTTTTTGCTATAGGTCAAGCCCCTCCTAAAAATCATACCTTTCTACTCTACGCTCTACGTTCACCTAGTAGATTTCTTGTAAGGAAAGCATTATCATTTTGAAATAAATATTGGTTAAAATGAAATAAAAATTTATAAATATGAGTAATAAATTTGACAAGCATCTAATGGGCGTAAGGAAGTGAGGTGTGAGACCACAAAAAGACATAGGAAGCAGTGTAAATCCTAGGATTTTTGGTTTGGTGCTAGGGTGGCCACAAAGAATATATTAGAAGCGAATTTTTGGCTGCATCAAATTTTTTTATGGAGAAGTTCTTTGGTAATCCCTATTTTTTTCCCACTAATTTCAAGTATTATGTAGTATTATGTAACTAGACACCTTAAAAGGGGCAATTTGTCGGGAGAATGATGGCTCCATCCAACTTACATGTTAGGTAATTTCTGGCTTCGTTGAATTAGTGATTTTAGGACTTTATAGCCAAAAATAAAAAATTACCATTTTTATTTCGCCTTCTGGCGACATTTCGCCTGCTAAATAAACACTTATAGGAAGAGCAAGGTGTGAAGACATAAAACATATAAGTACAACTCAAGGAAATATTATTAAAGCAAGTTTTGACCTTTAGTTCATTCTGTCAAGAGGTTCCCTTGAATGTAATGAAAGATTTACTGCAAGCCATTATGGACTATTTAGGTTATATTGACTAGCTGATTATAGTAAATTTAAAGAAGACTAACTTTGTTGAAGGCTTTTGTATGGAGATTCAATAAAAGTGTCTTATAGATGACAAATAGAGGAATACCAATTTTTTTAAGTTTAGATTAAATATCACCAAAGTTTAAATAGAAAATGTGATGCATACAAGTATGTTGTCGTAACCAATATGTTTTAAAACATAGTTTTTGGCGCATAACAATAATTAGATATGTTAATGAAATGTTCGATAGTGAGATGGTATTATCAACCTTTAAATGTTTATTGTTTTTAGTATGGTCAAAGCAAAAAAATTTGAATTTAAGAAGTTTGTAAAAATTTAGATGTTACTTCTACTAATAACGTATTAATTTAATTTCAAAAACCATATTTTGACTAAAAAATCTAAATGAATGGAAATTTTGTTGAAGATGTTTAAATTAATAAAAAAATAAAGTATGTGGTGTCTTATGAACCTGTACAAAATATTGGCACCTAATCCTTCAATGTATACATACTAGTGGGACTCGTGTTCCTCAGCACATTGACCGCAACTTGATATGTTTCCTTGACGGATTCCACTACGGAATCGTTGTGTGAGACAGAGCGTCCTATACTATAATATAGATTTTTTATAACTTATTATGAATTTATATAATAAGACACCTATGCATTTAATCTAATATGAAGTAATTTTTGTATTAATGAAGGAATTAAAATATATCTACAAGGTTCAAAAAATAGATGGCAACTGCGTAGATGAAAGCATATACATTTTGAGTACGAGGGTAAGAATGATCTCCCTCAAATGAATCAAGTTGTGCTACTCGTTCATCCTCTTCTAAAAGAGCTATTGCCAATTGCTCATCCCACGATCCCTTACAAATTCTGAAATTCTTTGAGGAGGGAAAAACACTCATTGAACTAGAGATTTCCTACAGAGAGACAAGCAAGGGTCTCGCCGCTCACACAAGCTGCCTCAACCCTTCCTAATATCGAGCAACCTTGGCTTCATATCGTATCAAGCCCATCTTTTATTAATTTTTATATTCACACTAGCTATTTGTATTAGCACTAAACTGAGTGATAAATATTAATGTCACCGTTGGCCTAGCTAAATCTTTACCTACTACAAAATCTCATATTCCATGTAAAGGGTAAATTTACCTAACTAACTTAACTTTGTTCTCAAAAACTAACTTAACTAAATTGCTTATGTTTAACACTATATTTTAAAAATTATTTTTAGTTTGAATAAAACTCAAACACAAGTTTCTAGAACTTTTGATATATTGTATCAAAAGTCTTAACATGAATTGATAAGATAAGAAAAGTATTTAATGTATTTCAAAAGATACTTGTATATTTTTACATAAAAGTTACATCATTTGAGTTGATTTTTGGAAAAGGTATTTTCAATATATTTTTTTGGTTTTTAAGTAGTTATATATTCAAAGTAATTAATATTATGATAAAATTATAAACTTTAAAGTTTTAATTTATTTGATATAAAAATTTATGTGATTTAAAAAGAATGTATATATATATATATATATATATATATATATATATATATATATATATATATATATATATATATATATAAAAAAAAGAAATGCAACTCAAAAGGCTTGTCAAAATAAAATCCATCAGCAATTGATAAATATCATGGCAATACCATAACATCTTAATAAGACATTTGAACTTCTGTAGGTGCATGCTTCAACACTGCAAACAAGGAATGTCAAAGTTATTGTTAACAAATTTTGTACTGTTGAAAGAAGTGAGAAAAAACCACCTAATCTCAAGAGTTAATATGGTAACTCATCTTGTAGCTCTTCTCCACGAACAAAATTATGCCAAAATACGAGAAATTTTGCTACATTACAGCGAATTACATCATGCACTCTTTAACATGAAATTACTAGAATGTAGACCCATGATCATTCAAGCACAGAAGCGCCTCGAGGGCGACGCAAAGGAGTAGAGCTCAGGCTCATCCTGTTAGTTTCTTTGCAATTTTATTTTATAAAAAACTTTTTTGGAATATTTTGGCTTTTTGGCTCTCAAAGGGGGCTTGTAGCTCCCATTGGAGCATTGAGAACGGAAATTCACCCAAATGAATTCTATTATAGATACAGATTACTCACAAGGGTGAAAATACACTACACCTACCGTTTCTAGAGCAATAACGGAGAATTCAATAAAAATTTGTAAAAAAGGTTTTTAACACTTTGGTTGGTTGGTGGAGAAAGCTAAAACATTCTACAAGTTGGACTATTTTCCATTGTTTTATTCTTTCTACGAGGGATTTTACAAGTACTAAACCTTAGAAAGGGGTACAATGTGATTTTGTAATTTCTTCTAAACCTAAGTTTAGAGTTATTCCAAAGACGAATTAAATAGTAATATAACTAGGCCCACCTCTAGAATCTTTTTCACTTCTTCCATCAACCAATCAAAGTGTTAAAAACCTTATTCTCAAATTTTTATTAAATTTCCCGTTTGTTGCGAATTTTAGTGAATATATATAAACATAGATTAGACATGGAAAAATGTCATTGGACCCTAGGACGCATTAGTAATGTTAATCATTAAACCATGTTCATGCACATAATTTTCTTCATTTTTGTAAATTTAAAATAAGTTTGTTTCTCAAGTGTAACACTGTAATCATTAAAAGATGTAGGGTGTAGTGTACTTTCACCCACAAATGTCGCCTAAATCCCCAGAACACTAGCATGATCTGAAAAGCTCAACAAAATGACACTAATATTGAACATTACATTCATTAAATTGGCCAATCCCAAATATATTAGCCGCTCAAATAGTGTGATTTCAGTTCATTTTCTCTCTTTATTTAATAGTGTAGCAGCCAATATAAATGGAAATGGCCAATTTGATGAATATGGATGATATTGCACTTGGTCACCCCTTCAGAATTGTTCCTTCAACTGCCGTGTGCGCCCCGAGATAGCCCACATCACTCATATGAACACTGGAACCAGGAGGAAGTAGCAGATCACAACATGTGATTCATCACAAGATACGCCGGTATATGTTCACCGGAACAATCCATCAACACTTTCGATCGCAAACAATCAAGGATGATCAGTATATGAAATTATGACATATAGAATCTGAGGTGAATCAAAGGAGTTCCTCTAGTTCTTAATTAAAATATGATTGATGTGTGGGGAGACTGGACGAGATGCATGGGCTCACTTGGACATGAGCCAGGCCCAGCTTGGTCATGCACATGAGCCACTTGGCGTGGCGACCATGCACGATCCGCCCCACCCGCCTTGCTTCTCTGCTTCGACAAATTGCCAATGCCGCACATATGTTGCAACCCGCAGGCACGTGGTCCCCGGCACGGAGGCGTTATGACCTATAAGATATTCGGGACATCTGCTCTTATAATGTCTGGACACCGTCCAATCTGATTCATCGATCGATCTATCTCTAGTGTATCAGTAAAACTTGGCTTTGATCCCTAACGTTGTTGATCTGTTCCGTTGCAGGTTTGTGTATAGAGTGCCTGACGACGTTGGTTTGAGAACCGGCTCTTCGGAGATTTCATCAGCTAGAAGAGTTTGTGTTTGTACCGACGGTGCCAATTGTTGTGCTCGGGAGAATGTCCAACGTGGATATGACTTCGAAGGAGACGAGTGGGAAGGTTGCCCATGACAGTCCGGCAGTGGCGGGGCAAGTGAAGGTCTTGCACGTCACTCACGCTCCTGATGCCTTGAAGCATGGCGAACAGCATCCTCATGGCCGACATGGGCATAGACACGGTCATCATGGTCATCATCGCGGGCATAATCACGGTCATGGCCAGGAGCTGAAGGTAGACAATCTCTTGAGTTTTTTTTAGTGGCGATGAGTAATATAAGTCTGCTTTGTTTGAAAACTTTTCAAGAACATAATTGGTTATTGTGGACACCAAGCACGAAGAAAAGGTTTTTGTTAATCTTGAGTGTGAAGATCGGAGGTCACCCGATAGTTTTAAGTATGTGGATTGATTTGAGTGATCGTCTCAAGGCCTACGATTTGCTAATATCTTGGTTCTAGAACTGCGTGATTTGGTTATGGTCACAATAGCGAAGGAAAATAATTGATTTCGAAGTCATGTGCATGTAGTTGCTCTGGTTGTTGCAGCTTTGGAGATCGATATATAATGTCGAAGTACATGTAGTATCCAATCCTGGATTGATTCAATTTCTTCTTGGATACGAAAGTTCAAGCGGGTCTGATGATTGATCTATAAGAGATATTGTTGTGCCTAGGTTATATCATGTGTTGATGTCCATTGTATGGATCATTGCAGAGCGCCCCTGTAGCTGCCAAAGACACGGCAGAAAATGTAGAGGATAAAGCTGCTGATACAGCCGGAGCTGCTCAAGAGAAGACCAGCGAAACCGGAGCTTATGCAGTATCAAAGGTTGACGGCACAAAAGGAGCCGCCAAAGATACCGCTGGAGCGGCCACGGACAAGGCTTTGGATGCTGCAGGAGCTGCAAAAGACACAGCCTCAGATATAACGGGTGCCGCCAAAGAGACAGCTTCTGAAGCCGGAGATGCTGCAAGCACCACGGCTAGTGAGGCTGGCAGCTATGTGGGTGACAGAGCTTCCGAGGCAAAGGATACCGCAGCCGAGACTACTCAGAATGTGGGTGATACAACTGCTGACACCGCTGAGGCTGCTAAAGACAAGGTTAATGAAGCAGGAGATGTTGCAAGCACGAAGGCTACTCAGGCAAAAGACACCGCAGCCGACACTGCCAAGGCTGCCAAGGACGAGGCCTCAGATGTTGCTGGTGCTGCAAAAGAAAAGACTTCTGAAGCTGGAGAAGCCGCAAGCACTAAGGCCAGTGAGACTAGCGACTATGTGAGTGACAAGGCATCCCAGGCAAAGGATGTTGCAGCTGAATCAACTCAGAATGTGGGTGATACAACTGCTGATACCGCCATCGCTGCCAAGGACAAGGCCTCGGATGTTGCAGGTGCTGCCAAAGACAAGACTTCTGAAGCTGGCGATGTCGCAAGCACCAAGGCCAGTGAGACTAGCGACTATGTGAGTGACAAGGCATCCCAGGCTAAGGATGTTGCAGCTGAAACAACTCAGAATGTGGGTGATACAACTGCTGATACCGCCATCGCTGCCAAGGACAAGGCCTCGGATGTTGCAGGTGCTGCCAAAGACAAGACTTCTGAAGCTGGCGATGTCGCAAGCACCAAGGCCAGTGAGACTAGCGACTATGTGAGTGACAAGGCATCCCAGGCAAAGGATGTTGCAGCTGAAACAACTCAGAATGTGGGTGATACAACTGCTGATACCGCCATCGCTGCCAAGGACAAGGCCTCAGATGTTGCAGGTGCTGCCAAAGATAAGACTTCTGAAGCTGGCGTTGTCGCAAGCACCAAGGCCAGTGAGACTAGCGACTATGTGAGTGACAAGGCATCCCAGGCTAAGGATGTTGCAGCTGAAACAACTCAGAATGTGGGTGATACAACTGCTGATACCGCCATCGCTGCCAAGGACAAGGCCTCGGATGCGGCAGGTGCTGCTAAAGACAAGGCCAATGAAGCACGAGATGTAGCAAGCACCAAGGCAGGCGAGGCAAATAGCTATTTGACAGAAAAAGCTTCTGAAGCAAAGGACGCGGCAGCTGAGGTGACTCAAACCGTTGGGGATGGTGCATTTGATACCGCCGTTGCTGCCAAGGATACTGCCTTAGATGTTGAAGGTGCTGCTAAAGAAAAGGCTGTTGAAGCTGGAGATATCACAAGCACCAAGGTTGGCGAGGTGAGCAGCTATGTTAGTGACAAAGCCTCTCTAGCAAAGGACGCTGCAGCTGAGACGACTCAGAACGTAGGGGATTTAACAGTTCATACCGCTACCTCTGCCAAGGAGGCTGCCGTGGATGTTGCTAGTGCCGGGAAGGACAAGGCTTCCGAAGCGGTAGATGCTACCAGTACGAAGGCCATGGACACCGGCAGCTTGTTGGCGGAGAAAACCTCCCAGGTGAAAGATGGTGTCTTGGACTCGGCGCAGAAAGTGGGTGATACGGTTGCTGATGCCGCAATGGGTGCTAAGGACAAGACCCTTGAGGCTGGCAGTGCTGCAAGCACCAAGGCTGGTGAGGTTGGCAGCTACTTGGGCGAGAAAGTCTCGGAAGCCAAGGATGGAGCGCTGGTTTTCACTCAGCAAGCGGGTGATGCCACAGCTGACACCGCCGTAGCGTTCAAGGACTTGGCAGCCGATGTAGCGGGTGCTGCCCAGACGAAGGCGGGCGAAGCGGGTCACTTGGCCATGTCCACTGGTGCCAGTGCTCAGCACGGTGTTGTTGATTTGACCACCAAAACAGCCCATACTGCAGGTGACGTTCTGGAGAAGACGGGGGACGCTGTGCTTAATGTTTTCAACACCTTGAAGAACACCGTTATTCCTCATGGCACAGATCACACTACTCACGAGAAGGAGACGGTGGTGGTTCCGAAGAAGACAGTGATTGTTAAGACAACGGACAACACTCCTGAGATGCAATGATTAGAGTAATTAATGATCTGTGACGGAAATATTTGTGAATATATTTGGTTTATAGTTTGTTGATAGAAACCGCGGCTCCTGATATCAGCTCTTGTAGATTTGCATAATTGCAAAGAACACTACGTGAATATTGAAATGGCAACTTTACGCTGTCTTTACTGTCTTTGCCTATGTTGATCTGTGAATGAATTGAAAGTCTGCTGTATTTCTTTGATTGCTTTGATCAAGGAGAGGACTGAGAGAAACCGATCAATTGAATACCGTTGGTTCAGGTTATTAACACTTGATCACGTTTTGCAATGGCGAATTGGAATCAGGCTCCTGCCAATGAGCAAACACATATGCAAACAATGGCATAAACAGAGTGCATGTAGAATGCCTACTATTTGATCACAACCATCGCGAGTATTCCAAATTTTGCTTAACCCTGTGCAAAACAATTGTTTGATGGGTGATTTTGCTTCTTCGTCAAGTAGAACGTTATTGCAACCTCGAAAAATGTAGGTCGTGGAGAAGATAGCTACTCGAAGAGGAATGACACATTCAGAAACTTGGATTGACATGTATTCAATTTATATCATTGACGAAATTATGTCTTGGAGTACAAAATCCTAGCTCGGGCTCAGAGAAAAGTTATGGGGGATATGACAAGTAGAAGTAGGGCTGCCCTGCATTCCACCGACTCAAAGACTAGAATCTCATTGATTTATGTTTTGTTTTCCTAGAATTTCTTAATTTCCTACAATTGCTTCTATGTGAGATTGTAATAGAGATCTAGAAGTGTACGTACAAGAAAATTATATATGAACTCTGCTCCACCTGTGTGGAATAAATTGAGCAAGTTCAATGGTCCTCCAATGCAGCAGTTGATCTGGTCTCCTGCCATACCTCGGGTCCTCCAACCCAGTTTTGAGCCATCAATGATGTCTGCATTGCAGGCACACTGTTTGAAGTGATGTCGCCGGTAGCGGCAAATACTAGTCTCGAAGCTTGTGCTTTGGACCACCCATAATTCGAAGGGTAAAAAAAATGTGTAGGATATGTTAGACTTCCTTGGTATTAGGATGGTGGCATCATATTGTAGCGTTGCGCATTGTAGTCGGCCCTAGCATTTCTGTGTGATTTAGAGTAAACAACAAAAATTCCGACTAGAAAGAGGGCGATGAAGACGAGCAGGAGTCTATAAATCTGATACCGTGTCAAAGGGAGCCTGGAGTAATGCCCCATGTAGGCTCCTTTGCTGCGTCTGGCCGAAGTGCTCTTCTTGTGCGAGCTGGGCACAGGAGCGCTGCAGCTGTGCTTTCGAGGCCGTGGAGTGGCATGATCCTGATACAACATCGCCCCACATGCCAGAAAGATGACGCCCATGCTCGCCCATTTCTGCCACAATTCCGAGTTGAAGTCTTGGAGTCTGCTTGTCATTTTGGGATACCAATGATAATATTGTAATTGTTGTGCAATCTTCAATATTCTTCATTGCAGAACCACGCAGCACTCGCTCTGAAGCTGAGTGTGGACCATGCGGCAATCTCCACTTCAAACTCAAACAGATCTCATGTCCCATGCAGACATCCAATCGGACTCCGAAAATACTCCTTCCAGCTTAACAGAAACAAATTCCCAGCTTTGTACATAAATAGTCTGCATGTGTAACTCAGTACTCTCCCTTCAATTAGTGATCATTTTGATTAAAATGAAGCTGTGCCAGTTTGCTCCTAAGCTACAAATTCTAAAGAGTTTAAGAATGTGTAGCAGCTTTCCTTGTGGGCTATGTGAGCAGAGTGTAGATATATGCTCCAATTCTAGTCGGCGAGGAAAACAATGTGAAGAGCTAGATGGACCACAGAGCGTTGCCATGGTATGTGCGGAGCTAGCTTAGGCTGCCTCTCTCAAACGTTGTTTCCCTGCAATTCTCCCAATTTTCTCACAAGAGCAAGCTGAAAGGCTGCGTCCCTTGATTGACCCTACATTCTAAACACTCAAAGCTAAGGCAAGTCCCTTGAAATCTACACCTGCTTATCCGATCCGTGTAGAAAATGATACAACTCTGTGGAAAAGCAAGACCATGAAACCGGTCCCAACTCTCGCAGGATGAGGTATGCGAGAAATGACGCTATTGTGATGTCCTTTAAAATGACGCCATCCTACAAACTTCACAGTCAAGGTTATCAACGTCATTCGAGCGTCATTCTGGCATCATTCCTCGCCCCCATCCTACTTGTGCAAGAGCTTCTGAATTGATCCCATCTGGTATCAATTGAGGTAAGTATTTTATATCTCCCATATATGACGTGCAGGAAGGGCTACAACGATGTCGTAATTGTTGCCCAGATCGACTTTTTTGTACTTGACAAAGGTATCTAAAACGCCCCTGATAGTAGAAGAGAATATAGACTGCTTGAACAAGGTTGAGGAGTGATCATGTACATTTGTTCAATTTTAGTGAGTAAAGCCTAGTACTGTAAATGTATAACAACATTCACCCATCCCAATAATATGAAATGCCTCTTAAATAAAATATCACTGTTTTTAGAGTTACTTCAGACGGGGAGGAGTACTGAGCACATTGGGTTCTTAAAGAAATAAAGCAATTGAGGTTGAGGCAAGATAGAATCCTTACAACAGATTTGTTAAGTTTAGATCAGAGCCGTGCTTGAAGAAGCTCCCAGAAATCGCCATGCTCTTGAGCTGGTTGCACAGTATCACTTCGGTTTCGCAGCAGGTGATGATGACATGTAATGATAGCACCTACCGATCCACCTAACTGAGCGCAGGCCTGAAACGGAATACTGTAACAGCAACAGCTAAATTGGTTAAGAAAATGATCACCAGACAAGAAGTAGCTTGCACACGGTATAATTTGCAAACTTCCCTCAAACTGTGTGAAACATGGAAATCAGCTTGCAAAGAACCTGAATGCAGACATGGATGCAAGCTGCATGCAATAAGAAGCGCCTATCTTAGCTAGCAATAAGCTATCTTATTGAGGCAATGCACTGGGCAATGCACCATCCCAGATTTCATGAAGGTTCTACGTATATCAAACCATAACGAAACATTAGATAGGAGTGTGCATGCATTCGAAAGGCTCATGGTTCACCAGTTCATACTGAAATCGGCTCCAGTTGGATTTGAGCATTTCGAATGCATGAACACACCTTTTCAACGACGCATCAATCCTCTTAATTCACATGACTTGAACGTCCTATTCTCGTGAAGCCATCAGCAACAAACTCAAAACTACAACAGTCACAATGCATGTTATTCTAGCACTCAACGCCAATGAAGTTGATACATCACACAGCCACCTCTGCAGGCGCATCCGCCGTCACCCTCCACATCCTACCATAACACTCTTTGCAAGTAAATTTTCTGTGCACACACATAGCATACATTCGAACTGGAGTTGGTAACACATCCAACATAAAAACAACGACGTCCAAATTCTCAAAATGCAACTGCAAACTCAGAGTCATTGTGAGAAAAACAAGTCTGAAAGACACCCACGTCTTAACCACGGCATGCACAGAACACCAACGTGTTCTCGTCAACCTAACCCTGCACTCACTAAACGAGCTGTAGTCTACAAACCATGTTGTCCAAGTGACAGATTCTGTGCACAGAAAAGAGACAGCGTCGAACATATCACTAATGCAGCCGCCGAGACAAGTAAATATACAATCCCACTGGCGTTGCGAACGTTGGCCAGTGCATAATCATGGAGGATTGACGTTCTTGGGATAACGTAACGATTTGAAGGCACAGACAGGCTAGGGCCAGGCATGCAGGACCCATTCTAAGAGGTTTAGAATTTGAATGAATTAGTGGGGAGTGAGGGATTAGTGGGTGTCAGTTGCACAGACTGAGGAGGAGCAGCTCTTGGGCTTCTCGTCCTGTTTTCCGTTCCATTCCTCTTCCTCTTCAGTTTGGGTGTGTCTGTCTGTGGAAGTGTGGGTCCGCCGCTCCGCCTTCTGCAAGGCTATGGGGATGGGTACAGCAGGTGCTGCAGGTGCTGCTGCCAGGGTGCATCCATCCGCTCATCTGCCTCCTATAACATGTGGTGAGCCCACTTCATGTCATCATCGCCATGCTGCTGAGTGGGGAGCCGTGGTGGAGGCCAGGGCAGCAAGTAGGGGCATCATCAGAATCATTGCCATCATCATTGCTAGGGAACATTTTTGATTTGTAGATTGGTTGATTGATTCCGCCGCAGTTTTTCATGTGGGGGGGTCGCTTGTGACGTCAGGATGGGATTTGAAATTACAATGTGGCGAGGGTGAGGGTTGTGGCATTTGAAGTTGGATGGCGGGGTGGAGGAGGAGGAGGAGGCAGTAGTTTGGGTTGTTGAGCGAGCGATGGCGTTCGAGGAGGCGTTGCACAGCATGCATGACCAGGGGCTGCGGCCCAGGCTGTTGCACGCGGTCATGGCGAACCATCTGCCGGATGACAAGCAGGTCACCAGGGCGCCGGGGCAATTGTCCATGGCGGTGGCGTCTGTTCGGCGGCATCACCTCCTCTGGGAGAGCTCGCTCGTGGCCGGGCCTGGATTGCATTTCATGCAGGGGGCGAAGACCCTGGATGTCAACAAAGGAGCTGTCGACGCATGGATCGAGAAACTGCTGAATCTACTCTCCAGCACTGTAGTATGTACTACCACATTGGCCTTTACCCTAGCTTCCAATCGAGTCTGTCATTCTCTCATGTAGATCTTGCGGCGGATGTTCGATTGTAGTGGTAGTGATTTTTGCTGTGAATAGACCGCCATGGCGAACAAGGTGTATGCAATACTTGTGACGGTGTGATTGCTGAGTGGAATGCAGATACTTGCACTAACCTCATTACTCTGCCGACGATGGCATGGGTATGTCGATTCCAGTGAGTCTGTGATTTGGAATGAAATCAAGCACATTACTTTGTGGAGAGAGTAGCTGTTTGGCTCATGATAATCCGAATTGATGGGACTATACGGTCACGCTGTGGATTGATTTGAGATATACGTTCTTTTGCAATTAGGTCATTGAAATTTAGTGCAGTTAATTGACACTGAGGCATTTTACTATGTCATGCGGGATGCAGGCGGAGAATAGGTGGGCAGGGGCATGTCTCCTGGGCGTGACTTGTCAAGAGTGCACTCGGCAGCGCTTCTTGGAATGCTATAGTTTGTGGTTCACGAAGTTGTTACTGCCTCTCAAGGTGAGTCCGCGAGAGAATTATGCTCTATGCTTGTGCAAATGATTTTGAAAATGCGGTTACCCACTTTGATGATACCTTATGTTGATGCAAAGAATACTACGTACAATACACAATATCACCTCAATGCCCTTCGTTCATCATAGAGTCGTTGTAAAAGTCGCTTACGTCACAAGCTGGACCATGATCTCGAAATGCAGCAACCGACGGATCCTATCTTTGTGAGAGCAGCTGCCTGCGCTTCTCTAACTGACCTTATTGTCAGGTATGATCAATTTGTTGCACACTGAACAGGATAAAGTCTGATATTCTAAAACTTTGACGCCAGTGACAGATCTATTTGAGGTTTTAGGTCAATTTAAATTCTCAGACAAGAGAGTAATACAGTCTGAGCGCAAGTTCTTGCAGACTGGGAGGCTTGATTGAGTTTGCTGGCGTGCGACGAGATGGTGCCAACCTTATCGCCAAGTTGGTGCAACCCTTGCTGCAGATACTTGGGGACAAAGACTCATGTGGCATTTGGGTTTGTACCCAGGGTGGCTTACACTTTGGGGTAGTTTGCTGGATTATCAGACTCAACTCATTTGCCGACGTGATTGTGCTTTCATTTATTTCTTGCTCATCAGTTCCATTTGCATCTTTTATTTCATCGCACTTTATGTAGACTAGTTATTTGAAGATCTTCTGGTCATCTGTACATTCTAAGATGGCTCAGTGTGCAGAATGAGGCAATGGATCTGCTGTCTGCTTTGTTGCGATATTTTCCGGCCTGCCTGCGTCAACAGTCTAGCAGTGTATGCACACATTCACAAATTAGCTTTTGCAACATGTGATATCCCCATGTGTATAAAATCTCACCGAGTCGGCTTAAATTTCACACGGTAATACGAATCTGTTGTTCTTTGCCATTCTACCAGGTGACCAGTACGGAATGAACTGACCTTTGTGATTATCGCTGAGGTATGCAGTTGGAGGCTTTGTTGGTAGCGCGGATAATGGACGTAGAATGCTACACAACGATACCTCAGGTATACAATCTTTTGAGTGCAGCGCACAAATGTTTCGCTCATTTTTCTCCATCTGCAATTCCTATAGGACATCTCCTGTGGGGTGGTAGCACAACTTCACTGTTCACTCGAGTAATATAACGCAAGCCTCAAAATAGGTAGATTTTATTTTGTGTAACTAAAGCAAAAGACAAATAATCAGAGATTAACAATTTAAAACTGTGCTTTCCAGAAATGTGCAAGAGCACTGGCGCTTCTTCCTAAAGCCCATGGAGACGCCACAACATGGAGCTCCTTATTGCGTCGCATTCTGATCGCGACGAACTCTGAGCTCGACTTTGCATTTGCAGGCATGGAAGATGGTGGGTAATAATTTTCTTGGAATTGTATTCCAGTCAGATTTTATAGCATTAGGTAGCAGTTCGAATTCAAAGCTTCATTTGGCTTAAAAGGCAAGAAACACGTCAACAATTATGTCAACTTAACTATACCTTGCAGTTGCCACTGCAGAGGACGCTATTGCATCTTTGTTACCGCGTGGGCAAGAGTCACCTTGGCCACTTGGGGGTCGAGCAGTTCCATCGAATGCCTGTGTTCAACCTGGAAAAAGTCTCTGGCAGCAGCTGGTGCCCAGGGTTTCTAATCTGCTACAATGCTGTAATTACCTGCTGACTAGTCCTTTCCCAGTACCGGTATGTTCTCTCCTATTGTCGCAAGATTTGTTGCAGAATTAGCATGCACTCGCTCGGGATTTTTAATAAGGTGCTTTGGCAAATGTGATTGGTTTCTGAGATGATGGATTTACATTATTAACCCATGATATTGTGAGCTCTTGGGTGCGTTGAAACTTCGAAGTATGTAGCACAGAAATTCGGGATATGACATTCACTTTACTACCAGAAAATTTACTAAGCCCTCGTCGAAGATATTATCAGAAGAAAGCTCATTCGATTGTTTTGGGATTGGAAAAGGTACCGGCTCCTTTGGGTCCATTGCTGGCCCTCAGTATGCGTATACTACGAGTAGATGGTTCCAGGTTATCGTCAGCTTCACGACTAGGAGCGCCGATACCCTCTTCACATCAAGCTGCTTTATGTTCTGAACTCCCGGCCTTGCATCTCACTGCCCTAAATCTCGTAGCCTCAACATTGCGTGGCATTCGCAGGTATCTTTAACCTTCCGCACGTATGCCTATGCTTACATAATCTGCAGACTCGAGTTCAATTTACAAGAAGCAGAAAGCCATGCTAAGTCCCTTTTGATCGAGGAGTTGACATTGTGGTGCAGTCATCTTGATACCATTTTCGTAATTTGGTTGAGCATTTGTTTGTGACAGTCAACTTTTACCACGAGCAGCTGATCTTGTACGCTTGATAAGCGACTACTTCCGGCGTTGTGGAGGGGTTCATGCGACACTGCGCATTAAGCTTTATTCTATTGCTCGCCATCTCTTTGTTGCAATGGGTGCTGGTAATGACCAGCATATCACTTGCCTTAGACCCTATTTCGTTGTATATAACCTTGGGATCACAAAATTTGCAGTTGTAAATCAGATATCAATAACTTCATGAGTTCTCATTAAGTCTGTCGAGCAACAGGCGTGCCACCAACGTCAAAATTTGCATGAATCGCAGGAATGGCGTCTGGATTAGCACCCGCCATTGTCGGAAATGCATTGTCAGACTTGAAAGGGTCAACTTCTGGATCGAACATATTGTCCCCCAAATTTGGACGTGGGCCTCGCATAAGCAACTCTGTGTGGGCTTCTGGTGGATGGAGTAGCGCTCAGGCTACCAACACTAAAAAACGAAAGGAACCAGGTGGTATCCCTGGCGATCATCCAGGAAGTGTTATGGTGGAGGCAGCTATTAGTGCAGGGGAGGGAACAGCCCCTGTTGCTGTCCAAATCGCTGCTCTCCAGGCACTTGAAGCTCTTCTTACATCTGTGAGATTTTGCCTCATCCATTCTGCAATCTACCAGTACTGTTTTATCCTGGAATTGAGTCTTCACATTTCAAAAGAAGTTGGCTGTTCATGAGAATCAGTGGTTTGGTGCAGTTGACCTAACATTTTCCGTGAAACTGCACTCTACATTATCGTTTCCTCCCTAGGGATAAGCGGTTTCGAAATTCAGTGCTTGAAAATCAGGACGTCTCTCAGAACACCGTTTGTCTCCTGTAGGGTGGAGCTTTACTTCCAGACCGCTGGAGAGCAGAAGTGGACGCAGTTCTAGCGAGTGTGGCTATGGCTGCTGCAACTGGATCTATATCGGCTGGTTTTGCTTCGGAAGAAGATATCAACTTCATGGAAGGAACTAGTATTGCAAGTACGTCTTCAGGAGACTTTCAGGTGGCCGCGTATCAAGCTCTGCTGGCTTCCCTTCTATCTCCATGCTGTCATCGTCCTCCTTACTTGGCCCAAGGACTTGCTGTATTTCGAAACGGTAATAATACCCTCTTTTTACTTGTAATACAACATAATCTATTCTCTCTACTTCTGTTTATCTGCAACGTCATTTAGTCCATGTTCTCTAACTATTCCATCTTTTGCAGGACGTCAAGAAGCCGGGACAGAAGTGGCCGCCGTATGTGCACATGCTCTTTTAGCATTAGAGCCTCTGATCCACCCCCGTTGCCTACCACCGGCAGGCACCCCTGCTGCCGTAGCAGCTGGTATGTCCGCAGGTCGTGCCACAAGTGCCACACTTGTACCTCATATGCAGAGATCCAACAAGCCTATTCCAGCGCCTAGTCCCCAGCTCGCTGGAGTGGCAACCAACACGACCAACGGTTTTGCAGTCCCAGCTCCAGTGTCAGCATTGAAGATTGGGCAACTGGCAATGGACCCATGGGCAGAAGTCGATACATGGTTGGGGTACGGGGAGGATTTCGGAGATGATGATAGTTTGTTTTACCCTGAGACTGACGGAATTCTCGTTGAAGATTATTCTGGTGCAACTCAGGGGTATGGAGTATCTCTAGTTCTGAACGGTAGTGAGGGCGGCCAGGTAGCACCTCCTTGTGAAGCAAATGAACAAAAGTTGGCCGATAGTTCCATGGATTTGAGAACCCAAACTGTTCAAAGGGAAACATTGCACAATTTGCAACAAAACATGCATGGAGCCCAATCTAACCCCTTGCAGCCAGTGGAGAAGGATCCTGCAACTATTGAAAGGTCTTATCAGGAGCAAACTGGAATTCAGACGCCAGACACCTCCACTCCCCTGGAATCCTCCGCTCAAAGGCAGGATATACGGCCTGTCATCTCTGATACTGAAGACACAGAAGCGATTTCTATGTGTGTAGATATAACGGTGGCAAAAGCATCTGGAGTCGGAATCCCTGATACCAACCAAGATGCACATTTGTGCCCAAGCTTAGAGGGTAGACTGGTTCCAACAGCTACTTATGCTGTGACAACTGCGTCGTATCCAGCTGCCGCGGACACGTTTGCATCCTTCAATGATCCAGTCGAAATTACAACAGACTCTGATTCCGAAGGTCCTCTCCCGGCTATCGTTAACGGCGATTCAGAGCCCGACTCAGATTAAACTCCGTGACTTAAGTTTTCACACGAATTTAAAGACTGATTAGAGAGCGAAAATGTCATATCAAAATGTCCATAACTCTCGCAGCACATCTCAGCATAATCATAAATGGAAACCATTATCGAAACATCCGTATTCAATAGTGTGCAGCCGCTACTGCAGCTATACATTGATACATTAGTCGATAATATTTGATAGCTTCCGAAAATTGTAAAACTCTTACCACAACGCAACACCCCAAGATGGTGATTGCTCATTGAGTAAAACATCACGTTCTCAGAAATGAGTAACATGCTCTTATAAGATAAATCTAAGCTCAATACTAAAATCTCTCAAAGCTACTCTCTATATTCGTGTGTATTCAAATTAGACACAACGTATTCAATTCACAAAAGTTTCATGAGCAACTCATCAAAATATATACATCATGCAATAATAACGCACATCAACAAATATGCAGGATAATGTGCAGATGGACGATGTAGGATAGACAATGCAAGTAAAGCACAGCTATAAAACGGTGTCCTTTCAGATGTCAAAATAATCACAATCGACCAAAAACTCTCAAATGTAAAACAGCAGTTTGCAAATGTAAGCCCACAACTGCACCATGTCTGTGTCTTCCATACAAATTTCCAGAGTTGTAATGCAGCCGACATCATACAGTTTCCCACTTTGTAGGGATGGAATCACAGTAGTATAGATTATTATACAGAGCACCTACTATACTAAACTCGCAGAAAGTCCCCCTTCAGAGGATTCTGTGTTGGTGTAGACCTTTAGATGAATAACCTAGATCAGTTTCAAGTACATACAAAGTATTTTCACTCAAATATTTCTCTCTAAAAAATCACAAATCCGCTCCTCCATGTACATCCGGTCTCTGAGCCCTCGCGGCATGTGTCGTTCATCTGGGAAAACAAGCAGCTCATAATCCTTTGATGCAGCGGTAAGAGTATTGATCAGGCGAGCAGTGTGCCGGAAATGTACATTCTCATCGATCATGCCATGGACCAGCAACAGCTTCCCGGTAATCTGATAAACATGATGCATGACCGAGCTGTATTGGTACCCTGCTGGGTTACTGGAAGGGGTGCCCATGTACTTCTCAGTGTAGTGGGTGTCATAGCCATCCCAGGACGTCACAGGCGCTCCAGCAACTGCACAGGCAAAGGTCTCTGGACAGCGTGCTAATGCCATTGACGCCATGTAACCCCCATAGCTCCATCCATATATACCGATTCGGTTTGGGAGTGCAAGCCCTTGGCTTACTAGCCACTGCACTCCTGTTTGCTGATCCTCCACGTCGATTTTTCCCATGTTGTGCTTAATTGCACCCTCAAAATCCAGACCTCTCCTTGCACTACCTCTATTGTCCAGCTGCACATTCCCACCATGTGAAAACACACAATACAATCAGAACTTTTATGATGGTTATTGAGCAGATATGAGAATACGTAGGAACACAAATGCAAGTAATAATTTAAGCACCGCTGTACTAACCTCACTGCTCTGGGCAAGGTCTGGGCAAGAGCAAGGGAAGAATAGAAACGAACCTTCCAAACAAGGATGCCTCGGCTTCTCAGGTACTGAGCACGCATATCCACTGTGTTCATCCAGGAATTGCATACTATTTGCACATTGGGGCCACCGTAGACGCTTACTACTGTTCTATAGGGTGGACGGCCAAACTGTTTGGCATCTGGAACGTAAACGAGGCCATGCAAGACAGTGCCGTCACTTGCAGTTAGTGATTTGAATTCAGGAGGTGTAAGTTGCAACCTCCGTGCATGGTAAGTGGGCGCTGGTTGCTCATATATCGAGACCAGCAACTTCCCAGTATCTAAAGACCGTAGCAGCAGCCTGGGTGGCGTGTCTAGAGAGTCGTGAATATCAACAAATTTTTTCATCTGGTGATCTAATACCACAATATGTCGACCTGCCCCCTGCGTCAGCCTCTTGGGCTCTGCCAGGGGTTGCGTACAATCCAGGCTGACGCTGTACAGATGGGTTTCTAAAGGGCTATCATAAGTTCCTGTAAAGTACACCAAGCCGGCATCCTCATCAATTCCGGCCACTTGCTCCACCATCCAGCTCCCCTGCGTGAGTGCCCTCACGCAGTTGCCGAACTCATCATGCATATATAAATGCCGAAATCCAGTCTTTTCGCTTGCCCAAATGAACCCACCTGCAAGGGCTCCATAACATTTCCGCAGAGGAGTGAAACAGTCGTGCAAGTTCACCCAGATATCGTTCTCTTCTGTAAGCAACACGGTCCTCTTGCCAGACAGTGGATCAAACCTCAGCAGCTTCAGCTTGGTTTGAGCACGGTTCTGCACTTGAGCTGTGAGATACCCGTTAGGTAACCACGTGACTCTTGCTAAATACTCGTCCTCGTCATGACCTTCACCGCACAGACCAACCTCCAAATCCATCCACACTACACTACCACCTTTTGATGGAACTACGCCCAATCGCACACTCACATTTGAATGACCTGCGAAGGGGTAAGCATGATCTTCTTCAGCCTCCCCCCCTGTCGTTGCTTTTCCTTGGTGCATGATCCTGAACGGCGGGATCCTTGACGCATCCACTTCCGCAAACGCAATGTAGTTACTGTCAGAGGACCACCAGAAGCCATTTCGTCTATCCATTTCTTCCTGTTCTGCACAAAACCCTCTCATTAGTAACCTCTTCACACATCTACGATATACGTATATTGAAAGAAAAACCCGAACCAAAATTTTCTGCACAGGAAATTAGACAATAGAGAAGATACTTATTTTAGAACAGAATGTATCTTTTTGCTCAAAATCACTCCAATGGCTGCAAGACATGAAAATCAAAGAGACATAACAAAGATTTCTTCAAGTGAAATGTCACAGTACCTGCGCTATATACTCGGCCAGCCCATGAGTCTGCAACAAGGTGAATGCCAACAGAATGAGACGTGATTCAAGAGTATACAAACTATAACATTCAACACATATTGAGGAATTAATTTAGACTACTGTCAATAGTGGACCTAGAGAAACCAAAATTCAGTTGAAACATCAGGATAGATCAACATGTGAACATGATGAGCACTAGTATTGGAACATTTTTAATCTTTGATTCATCATGATGCACAAATGAGCAATGCCAACATCCTAACACCAGAAATGAACGACTGCAGTAAATACTAACCTTGCCAGTTCCTCGTGCGCCGTATGTAATTTGGACGGGCTCCCCAAATGCTACTGGAACGACAAATAGCTCATCATCCCGCACATAAGCTATAGAGCATGCATCTGGTGAAAGCTGAGGATCAAGAATCGGAGACCAAGACGTGCTAGCTACCCGGCGTCGCAGTTCAGCGACCAACCCATCTTGGACATAAATCTGCCACCATTGTAAGCTCAAATCATTAAACTGTCGATAAAATATCAAAGGAAACACCTCAACCCTAACTTAACAATAAACAAATAAAACCTAACCTACTGTATGAACAGCGCCAGACAACTAGAAACGTCGGCAAAGACGTTTCTATGCTGAGACAAAACAACACTGAAACTATCATTATCGCTATTGTATATATAAAACTGATTTGCCACTCCAAAGCACCACAACTACAACACCTAACTCTCACATTAGGGCAAAGTAATGTCGTCGCTCCAGTGTCCTGCCTGATTTGATTGGCAAGGAGCTTAAGAAGCTAACTCCTGCCCTTCGTTAGTAATACAAAATCCCTGAAACTAAAATAATAATAATAATAAAATATCCTCCTCTCTGGCACTCAAAAAGATCAGTGGGGGTGGACATACCCCACTGGGAAGAGGAACCATCAACCGGGAAGGAACGCTCTTGGCCCACTCGTAGCGCGTCACTCCCAGGCCCCGTTCTCTCAATCTCTCCCTCCGCAGCTTCTCAACCGTGGAAAGGTTTCCCTCGTCCACCCCACCTCCGGGGGGGCTGACCAGCAACCGCTGCTGCCTCGCAGCGACATCAAAAGCATAGATTTTCCTGCTGAGAGTGCTGTCCGGGCTGTACAAGTACGTGATGAGCTTGTCATCGGGACTGAACTGCACCGACGCGGGCGCGACGTATCCTGGAAGAGGGTACTGCACAATGTCCTCGACTGGGAAGAGAGTGTATTCATCTCCAAGGGTTTGGCTGTCTGTGGTGGGCATGGTGGTCGGAAGAGGCGGAGACAGCGTGTGCGAAGTAAAGTCGGGTCTTTCGGGGTTGTCGCTTCGGATAGACTCTGGAGACAAACTGCCACCGAGCATACCACACCATCCAAGGAAGGAGAACCTCTCAGATTTCCCGGCCTTCAGCGCCGAAGAAGAATTCTTCGTCTCAATTGCTCGGCTCTCGAATCCGGATTCCGCCGTAGTAACGTCCGTAACTTGATACCCCAATAGTGACATCCAGCTTCACGCACATCTCGAGGTATCATCTGCCCCGCAGCTCTTCCCCGACCGCCTGCCCACGGGATACACCCCCCGTGCGTCCCGTGACTCTGCCACAATCACCACGCATACGGCCCCTCACCCACACCAAACCAAACCAAACCAAACAAATCCCCGCCTCACTCACTCCCCTCCTCCCTACCCACGCATGCCAGTTGCTCCGCGATTCCCACAGTTCCTGAAACACCCCCCAAACCATAATCATCAACACCCCATCCACTGCCACACGAACAACACCGATCATGTCACACACATCAGGAAGCAAGCCACAACAATTTAGAACAAATTCAGTCGGACGATCGAGCTCACCACATCACACAACCCACCCTAATCCGCAACCATGGCATCCACAACGATTTAGACCTAAAACACCACCCATCCCACATAGTCAAAGGACAAAACCAAACACCAACACCACCACCAACCAACAATCTACAGCCCATTAAACCACCGAAATTCCTTGTGAATCCCCCACGATGCACCCACACCGACACAGTCAATGTCCGATTCCCACAACACACCACATCCCACCACAACACAACAAAGTCCTCCACCTCGACCGTCCTCAGATGCACCCCAAACTCACCACCACAAAGTCCCCGAATGCAACAAATTCCCGAATTCCCCACACACCTCAAACCATCCAACAATTGGTGCCGTCGCGATTGAATCCCGATGCCAATCCAACGAACGCCCCTCTAGAGCTCCGTGGAATCCTCCCCGTCGCAATTCATAGCTTCCACTCCCCACTTAACCCAACCCAGAAGCAGAAGCAGCCCGAAAACCCAACTCACAACACCAACCCACAAGTGATCCCTCTCCTGCAAGTGCCAATCTTCCAACTCCACCACCTTGAGCAACAGTAGAGCGCAACGAAGACGGAGCCTAAGAAGAAGAAGAAGAAGAAGAATCACTCCCGGTGCCAGTGGCGTCACTCGTCCTGTTCCTTTGTTTTTCCTTCCGTTACTGGTGCCCCCTCCAAGGTAAGACTTGTTCCTCCCCTTCTCGCTCTCTCTCTCCTGGGCTATGTCGTCTCCGACTCCTCCTGTCCTTGGTCGTCTGTCTGTGTTGGTCAGGCCAAGGCCAGGGCTGTGATGCCGATGTTGCTGATGCCCACCTTCACCTCCATCGCCATCGCCATCTCCATCTTCGTCTTCATCTCCATGGCGCTGGCTCCTTGTTTTCCGTCTCAGTAAGTGAGTTGTTGATGTGGTTTTGTGTTGAATTAATCCAGTTATGGTGGAATGGGACTGAGTGAGTGTTTGATGTTTCTTCGTTTTCACCGGTTTTGGTGGAGTGAATTTATGGATCAGGTGAAGTGGAAGTGGGCGTAAGTTTGATGGGACTGTGTAGTAGTAGTAGTAGTAGTAGTGGTGGTTTTTACTGTGATGGGATAATTTGGGATTGGGGATGTGAGTTGGATGACTCGGATATATTGGTGGTGAAAGTGGATGGGTTATGATTTGATAAGTTTGTTGATAAAAGTGTTGGTGATAAGTTGATGATGTGTTGGTGTTAAGTTGGTGTTAAGTTGGTGATAAGTTGGCCATTGTTCTTGGTGAAGATGGGTCTGATGGAGGTAGTGAGGGAGAGGGGGTTTTTTAGTGGGAATTGGGCTGCTTGTGGGAGGAATCAGGATTCAGTAGGATGATGATGATGCCACCTCGGTTGTTCCGTTTCCAGCCACTTGCATTCCATGTACCTTCCTTGTCAAGAGGCGAGTCTTTGCTTTTGCCCCTTCCTGCCACCCAAGTGAGCCTCCCCTAGAGGGCCCAGAGACCGTCCAAATTTCAGGTTTGCTCATTCAGGACAGTGGTGGAAAAAATTTGTAATTTTTGGACTGCAAAGCTAGTGCAAAGCCATCCCCTCAAAAAAAAAAACATTTTTTGAGTAAGTCTATAATTCCCTATGAATTTCTGAGTGTTCGGTCCTAGGGGGGCCACTAACCGCACATAGAGTCCTCGTTAATATGACCAGTTGGATTCTAAAATTAAAACGTTTGTGTACCAATCAGAAGCACTCAAGTTATGCAGCCATAGACGGAATTAGAGCGCTTTTGCACACTTTCAAGAAACAATCTGGGTGACCTAGTTCAGAAGCCTCCTAGGCGGTTTCTGGGCCTTCTACCTTAACTCCCGTTGGGATTTTTTTGGTTTTGTGAACAAGAGCACTTCCCGCAGCATAAGGTAGGCGGGCCGGCCTCCTGGGCGGTTTCTGGGCCCTCTACCTTAATTCCCGTTGGGATTTTTTTATGGTCACCACTTCACTAAAAGGTAGTTCTACAATACTTGTATTGTTTATGATTGTTTTTTCTTAAAAATTCAATGTAGTGAATGAAGTGTTTGGCTGTAAGCTGAAGCTGTTTTTTTAGAAGAATTCAACGTAGTGAATGTTTATGATTGTTTTTTCTAAAAGAATTCAATGTACTAAATGAAGTGTTTGGCTGCAAGTTGAGGCGTTTTTTTAGAAGAATTCAACGCAGTGAATGTTTGAAATTGCTTTTTCTAGAAGAATTCAACGTAGTGGGTGAAGTGTCTGACTAGTGTTTGGAACTACTTTTTAAAGAATAAGTCAATGGAATGCATGAAGTGTGTACCTACTACTAAAAATACAAATGTAGATCTATGATTATAAAGTCTGCTAATGCATATCTTCAAAAATATCTACAAATTAATAGTGAGCATTCAAGTGTAGATTTATGATTTTTTTGACGAGTTTTTTGATAGCCGGTTTAAAGTATGTTACTACATAGAAGTTGTATGCTATTCCAGCGCGTATGACAGTATTCACCATGTTGATGTTTTATTTCATAGTGGCTGGATAGGATACAAGGAGTTGACATGTTTGCCTGACTTTGGCGGCGGTGGTATTTATTTGTATTCTCTATTATAAAGATGGTGTAAGATTTATTCTAAGATCTGTGTATGGTTTGTATTGGGCTAACACTGATAATGGTTGGTTTCTGTAATTTATGTTGGCGGCTTGGATTTGGGCTTTGAACGCTATAGGATTAATTTTGGATTTATTTGGGCATCCAGTCAGTGCACATTTGGGTCTTCCAAGGTCTATTCCTGCCCATTCATAGAATTTGTCTAATTTATTTAGTTGAGCTTGTAGTGATTCTAATTTGTTGGCAATTGTTGCTAAGTCATCAGCGTATGTTGTGGAGGAGATTTTAACTTTGGATGTGCCAAAGGTATTGATCCATTATCACTTTGTTGCAACCATCTGAGAAGGGGCTCTAAGAGCATTATAAATAAATATGGACTGAGTGTATCTCCTTATATTGTGCCTCTTTGAATAGAAATAGGTGTGGTTTTGCCAAATGTTTTTTAGAAAATATAATGGAAGATTGCAAGTGAATGTTTCTGACAAGGTTTATAGCGTGAGTATGCACTCAATTATATCAAGAACAACTCTAGAAGCTTATTTCAAATTTGCAATTGAAATGTATATTGTAATTGAAGCAAAAGATAGGAGTAGTCAATGGTAGATGTGTATGAGGTAATTATATTATATTGAATGATATTTCAAATTTTTATTTTATTTTATCATAATATTGTAGTGCACTTTGATACAGTACCAACACTCTTTACAGTTTTCAATTTTGATCATTATTGAGTTCACAATGAATTATCAAAAATCTTAGAAAAACTCCGTCCAAGGAGAAATTTGTTAACAGCCAGTACCCGACTATACAACTATACAACTGAAGCCTAAGTTTGAAGCTTAGGCTTCTCGTCACCACCCACAGCAAGTGACCGCACACTACATTACTTGCAAACTGAGGTTGAGAAATCCATTGTCCAAAGAAGAGATCTGCACACACGCTCAAGCCAAATTGGCGAGAAATTTCTACAAAGCTATTAGCAGTAATGAGAACGAAGAAGTTATGCCGAAGTATTTCTCTGACTTCGCCCGGAAACCCAGACGAGATTTCATTCTTGCTTGATGAAAAGTAGCTACGCACGCTGCAAGTCTACATCACCTTCTGGTTCATGAAAAGTATTGCCACGAATCGTACGAATCCGCTAAGAACGATTTGTCAAGCAGTAAGGCTTTTGCGAAGAAGAAATTAGGATGCAAAATAAATAATCCATGATATACAGAGAGGCTTAATGGTTACAACTAATGAGAAGAATTAAAAAGAAAATGTAACTACAAAATTAGCTGCTTCCGACATGATGCACGATTCACATCATACACATCATATAGGAAGCATTATGATTCTGATGCCTGAACGTCAGTACTGACGTTTGAATCAAATGTCGGTTCCTCTCGAGGTTCATCATCAACTGCGGGGGTATCTACCTCAACACCATCCTCCAATTCTGATCCATGTCCATTCTCGGTGAGATTACCATTACCATTCGCACTTGCATCTTGAGCTTTTCCGTTGGTAGCTTCGCTAGTCGCTACTGAAGGTGGTGGAGTCTGTCGCAAATCATTCAGGTCCGAGGAAGTTCTATGAGTTCCGTTTCTGATCTCCTTCGAGTACGAAGTTTGCGTGGACACTAACTTTCTAACGCCTTCCAACACCTCATTCGTTTGAATAAGCGCAGATCCCCCTGAGTAACACTTTCCAAAGCAAAGAGTACAATATGGGCAAACCACCTGCAAATGAACGACATATAGTAATTAAATACTACTGACCAAGGCAAGCACTCCAGTTACCAACGATCACCAAGAGATGTCCATGACAGAGAAAGATATAAGATCATGAATGCATCCTAGAACTAACGATAGGGCTGTTTCAAGTACCTCTATAAAAGCCCGGCACATGGCCAAAAACAAAGTTTTCTCACTGTCCTTTACGATGCGGGTTGCATTGTAACGTAAGAGAGAATTAGCCACACTCTGTAAAGCACACTGGAGCTCTAAGGCTAAAGTGGCTTTCAGATTGATGGGAGCACAATGTCTCAATTCATTCAGCGCAGCCAAAACACCTGAGAGGAGCCAAAAAATAGAGAGTTTTGGTCAACTGCTTATATTAGAGATCTAGAGTCAGTTCAAAAGGTGAGGCCCATTTACAGCGTGTGATAATTACATCGAATGATCCTACCAAAAAAAATCAACAACCACTCTAGCAAATATGAAGCTCCACTGTATCAGTATGTAAAATCTTAGACAGCAGAATCAAAATATGCAAGATGAAATGACACCGGAAATAGAATTAAACAGCAATGTTGAGAAAAATTATGATGCATCCTTGACGGTAATTACAGCCAAAAAGTACCGTTGACAAATGCGGCCAGTGGAGGATGCTCCATTATGGAGTAAGGAGGCGCCACATCATCAGGAGAATGATCCAGGCTGCTCGTTCCTCTACCAAGCGTCACAGGCGGGAGAGGAACCCAACGATGTGAATCAAGAACATGCTGCAAGGGGTCAATTCAAAGTAAGAACACTCAATTCAAAATCCATTGTTGAATGTTAAAATACGACTGAAAAGCAGTCATAGTATTGCATAGATAATGAAGCATTTCAAATTTGAGAATATAAGCCTATTGTGCAGTTACAGATTTTCCTGGAGCTCTACCTCCAGAAAGTCCGAAATGACAAATTGTAGCATATGCTGTTACTAGATACCCACACTACTTCAGTAGGTATTTCAAATACAAATGGACAAAATAGGCTAAGCACCTGGAAGTTGTCAACGGTAACAGACATGTTGCGCATAAATAAGTTGTGCACGGAGCTGCATATCATCAGCAGGAGGTTAAAAATCAGTGCCCCACAATAGATGACCGAAAGTGCCTAAACCAGAAATAAGAAAACATATATGATGCAGTGTCAAACATAATGGTAGCACATATTGAGGGTGAGAATTTGATTCACCTCTCAAAAAGTGGAGGAAGCAGGCCTCTAAAGTCCAGACCAACACGCCCAAGACTCATTCCACAATACTGAAATGACAAGAATGTACACAGTTAGGTTTCCCAACTACACTGTAATCCAACCTGATTCTTTATGATGCTAGACAAGAAAATTTCATTATGAAGCCTTGGGTTGCTTCGTTTCTGGGATCAATTCAAAATCATGGCCGATAGTCATAACGAAAACTGTCTTAAGGATCCTTACCATGCACTGATCCAAGATGAAAGCCAAATTTGGGCCCTCCGTGATTTGAGGAAGTATTTCACGAAGTACATTGAGATGTGACGATATACGATGCATGGCCCAACTGTATAGAAGACCTCCATCAGTGTTCTCCTCGTGACCAGAGGTGTCGTCAGAAAAAATAGCGCGATACTGCATGACTACGTCAAACAAGTGTACGCGATGGTATTCCGCCATCTTTTTCAAGTACTCATATGGATTGCTTTGGTCCAGATCATCAATAATGCCAACCAGCCAAGCTTCCCTGCATCTCAAAAACTGTTGCATAAAAGTAATCATGTATTAGACTCCAACATTGTTACACATACAAGAGCTGGCATCTACATTTTTTGAATCCCAATTTCTTGATGTGAAATTAATAATTTGAGATAGAATTTTGTAGTAACTTTTAATTAGAGTGAAGCTTCATGGAGATGAACAATGCTCAGACAAGTAATAAAACTATGTGATAAGAGATGAGACAGAGTCAAAAAGTTCATGTGAAAAACGGCTGTTCATGGTGTGCTAGCCACTCCATGGTATCCTGTGATTACTGCTCACAGCAGTGTATTTAGAAGGCGTTTGTATAGAGCCTGACTCCATTGAAACTGATTCACATGCAAACACTTAATGAATAAAAAATCTGTTAACAAAGTGCAATCCGCACCTGCAGTCGAATTTCATGCTCATTAAATACAGCCAATCGCCGCAAGTAACCGATCACTCTCAAACACTCTGGCAACTGCGCGCAGTGATGAAAAACACCAGTGAAAGGATAATTAGCCTCGTGTAAAATATGCATGTTCCCATGACATTGGCTCAAGTGCAGCTCATGCTAGTCTCATATATTGCCACTAGAAATATGCTGTATTGACATGTGGCCTCACCGGAATATTTGATCGAAGCCGTTGCAGAATCTGTGCAAGCAGTGACTGAGTTGTCTGCCTTACGTCTGCCTCTAATGATTGGATCACAGGAAGCCTGTTTCCCATCCAAAAGAAGGACATAGACGGGTTGTTAAGCAACGTGAAACCCAGGTATGACTGTAGTAAGACAAGTGGTATAAATCAAAAGTATAAGAGTTACCTTGAATGCATTGTTGCCAATTTTGTGACAAAAGCTTCCAGATCAAGAGCTTCGTCATAGTTTCCATTTCGCACACATCTGCATTAAGTAGAAGTGAATCAATTTAAAACTCAAGCCAATAGCAGCAATCAAACATTTGATCAATATAATTTTATACCTGACACAACTAACAATGGCACAAGAATAATCCCACTGTTATATCGATGTGCTGTTTCACAGTTTATTTACGACTGTACAGAGTTACTAAACTGCTGATATTCATTTTGGATTGCAGCCTTCAAACGATCACAGAAAAACTCACGTGTCCATAAGTTGTGGTATCTCCAGCAAATCCAGAAGCGAACTATGATTCGCGAGCAGAGTGCGATTCAGCTGTCGCTTCTCTAAAATCTGCTGTGCATCGTCCATGAAGTCATTGCAGCCGGTGATGAGCTTCGGAATTTCTGCAATCTTGGCAGATAAAGACAACAAAGCCTCAGCCACTGACTGGAATAAAGTCGTGCATCAAAGAATAAGCACAAACCAGTGTGCAAAACAGTGAGGAAGTGTACGCACAAAAACAAATTCAGCTCTTTTCACTGCTGGTTGAGATTACAAACACAAGGGAAGACAGAATCATACCAAGGGCAAAGGCACAAGTAGACATACTTCAACGACACTGCAAACTTACCAAAGTCTTCAAATGCTCGTCCACCGATGTAATTTCATGCGTTATATTCTGAACCGCATCAGCCGCACTAATGAAAGCCCTGTAATGCCCAACTGCAACTTCTTGCATCTGCCGTCGAATTCTTTCTCCATCTACTCTCAAAAGCTCTGGCTCCTGAAAATCATCACCAACTCAAAGAACTTTAATCCTCGTAACCCGGATTTCCAACCTCGAAAGCACGGCTGTTAATTGATTCTCCAAAGCAGAGCTGGAGGCGAGAGACCCGCAACAACATACCTTGTGTAGCCGCTCTAGGTTGAACGAAAGAAGCTCCGAAACATAGGCCTGCTGCGACGGGTTAGAGATTTGCAACGGCAGCGGACTCGCCACAGCAGCCCCCGAAATGCCGACGTCAAAGGGCTGCGAAAAATCCAACAGCTTCTCCGCCATGGTGATCGCCGTTCCTCCCACAAGAACAACAACCTGTCCGTCCCAAACCCCTCGCTTCCTCACCTCCCCTCACTCACCCGGATTGCAAACACCTAACACCTGCTCGTTCCCCTGAACCTCTTTCACCCCTGAACCAAAGCCGCATTCAGAGCCCCCGTCTCCATCCTCACCATTGCCACGATCTCAGCTCCCACTCAAACCATAAAAAACACCAGTATCCAGCCACTCAAACCCTCAAAATGACTCCATCAACACCTGAAACCCCAACCATCAACCATCAACCAATGCATCATCACACAACCAATCAACAAAACCAGAAACGACCGAATTCGCGGCGACCGCCAACACATCCATCCTCCTCTCGCATTGCCAATTATCCCCTCATCAAAACCCTACCAAAGGCAAGCGCCCACCACCCCTGCAATCCGCTCCTAAGCAGCCACCCCCCTCCGATCAATGCCGGTCCATCCCTAGGGTTGTAGAAATTGCGATGTGAGCTGGTGGAAGCCCCGAAGTGAGCTAATTTCCGCGCGGAGACGAAAGCGACAAGGCGCAGCGAGGCAGTGAGATGCAATGCGAGATCGGGACAAAAGACCAAAACGAGAAAGAGAGAGCAAGACGCAGATCTGGAAATGGAGAGCGCAGCGGGACCCACCGAAAGTAAGTAAGTGTGTGATGGCTCGTGCAAGGGCGCTCCTCGAGGGTGAAGGGGAAGAGCGCGATGGCGATGGCGATGGCAAGTGCGGCATCAGCGATGCAGCAGAACACAAATCATTGCCCACTGGCACACGAACGAAGCTCTGCAACTCCACCTCGCTCTCTCTCTCTCTCTCTCTCTCTCTCTCCGGCGAAGTGCCCGAGCTTCCGAAGCATAACTAGTTTCATCTTCTTTCAATTTCATCGCCTCTACGACTTTCATCGGTCATAAGACTTCATCCTCTCTTACTGATTTCATCCATCTTGCCTAAGGCCCACTTTATACATGGATGATGGGGGCAATGAATAGGGAGAACCGGCAGCTAGTTAGAGATTGGCCCACTAATTTTACAAAAAATCGGTTGATATTCAAATTTTCCAGCTAAAAATTAAAATGATTATGTGATATTTTGATGGTGTCTAGATAATACTTAGATAGTAACCAAATGAATTTGTAGTTGAGACTGGTTGTTTCTAGAAAATATGAAGTATTTACTGATTTTTTTGGGAAAATCCTTGGACATTGGATGGAAGGTAGGCTTGATTCATAATGGTTTGAGCCCTCATTTGGCCTAAGTTTTGGCCAAGGAAAAGCTTGTCTCAATTGCATCAAACCAGCTCCAAAGATCTTGGCAACAAAATAGTGCTATGTTCTAGGGAATACATTGAAGTTTTGGCTTGGTTCTATTATAAAGCCATTGGAGTAGATTTGGAAAAATTGAGCAATCTTGTTGGTTGAGATTGAGTAGTTTGCATTAACCCTCAATCCCATTCCAAGTATAAAGTGGCATAAGTTGTTGCATTCAAGGTAATTGAATTGAAGATTTGAAGGATAAAATCATTTTTTTCTTTAATATTCCAAGTTATTTTTTGATATTCATGCCATAGTTAGATATACTTGGGTGATTTTTTGGTCATACTATATATTAAAAGAAGAAAAGCTTTAGTCTTTTTTTAAGAGACAATCGTAATTTAAGTGTCTTCGTCAAATATCTTGTAGTGGAGTCCATTTCACAAAGAACAATTGCTATCATCCTAGAGAAAAACTACATTATAACTTGTTAATTTCTCAGAAATTTCTTGGTACAATCCTAAGTTTTTATTATTAGTTGATTAATCCTTTTTTCTTTTTTCTTATTTTTAAAATGTTTTGTGGAATGTAGTTTTTATATTTTAAAATACATGGGATTGTTACAAATAATATTGAGAAGTTATTAAATGAAAAAAGTTAACTTTCTAAGATGAATCAAAAAAATATTATTTGTTAAAATTAACTTTTCCAATCCATGAGATTAAACCACTTCTCTTCCATGAAACTTCAAATTACTCTTACTGGGAGTAATTAATATGTGCTATAAGCTTAGAGAAAATCACCCCATTAATCTTTTTTTCTAGCTTTAACTACTTTCACCACATTTATCATTTCACAATCCATACAAAGTCCACTTTATCTCCCCTTCTATCTAAATGTAAGTCCAAAAAGGTCCTAATTACACTAAAACATTCAATTTTATATTTTCCCAAAATTTTGATGAACAAAATTCGATAACATATCATTTATAAAAAATAAAAAATAAAAAAGCCTAAAACACACTCCACAACCTAGAAAATACAGCACAGACACCGAAATGTCGCTTCTAGGTACGGTGACGGTTTTAGTGTGATCCCCAAACAACATTTAAAAGAAGACGTTCGCCCAAAACCGTCATTATCTCTGTGAGGGGAACATCCCAGAGGAAAAATCTCGACTGTGCGTACATACGATCGGTTAAGGGTGAGGCCACCTTAAACCCTAAACCCCAGCTTCGACAGACTCTGGGCTTGAGCAGAAACACTCACAGCGAGAGAGAGAGAGAGAGAGAGAGAGAGAGAGTGTGAGTGTGTCTGGATTGATTGCAGAGTTGCGGCCATTGATTGAATCACGGCACATTGGATCACAGATTGCAGAGTGGCGGAATTCTTTCTTTCTGGACGTGATCGTGGGGGTGGATCGACGCTCGCAAGCAGAAGCCATGAGCGGGCCTCATCTGGACGCCGATCACGAGCTCCGCATTGCCAAGGCGCAGCGCCTGCTGCGGGACGCTGCGGGGGGGATGCACTCCAGGGCGTTCGTCAATGTGGGCGACGTCATCCCCGTCGACCACGAGGCCGGCTACCTCAGGTCCCATTTCCTCACGCAACTGAACTGCAAGCTCTGTGAAGCGTATCCTGTCGAGGTCATGATTTAGGGTTTAAGGCATTGGATGGGGAGAAACGCATTCGATGTTGGAATGAGGAGAGTGCAATCGGTGGTGTGTTTGTGGAATTTTACTTGTTGCTGGTGATGACCTTGTTGTTGTTGTCGAATTTGTGCAGGGGTCATGGTACGCAGCCTGTGAAGGAGGAGCTTCTGGCGACAGTGTGTGGAGTTGTGGAGCGTGTCAATAAGCTGGTGTCGGTTCGCCCTCTACGAGCCAGGTATTCGGTGTGGTTACGTGGTGTTGGTTCCAAGGTTATGTTTGTTTTGTCGTTTGGTGGATTTCTGAATTGGCGTGTGTCAGATATAATGCAGAGACTGGGGACGTGGTGGTTGGTCGAGTTACAGAGGTGGGTGGTCTCTGTGATTTCGGAGGTCTTGGCCCTTCTCATATCTTCAGTTTTTTTTCTTGTATTTTTTGAGCTTGCAATTGGGGATCTGTTGTTAGTGCCATTCGAATTTTGTGTATGAGATACTTTTGCTGATTTTTGAGAGAGGTGTTATTTAGAGATTTTGAAGAAGGTTCTTAGTATACTCTTTGCGCGACCACGAGGATATCGATAGAGACTGGGTTTTTGATGAGGTTTAGGGTTTGGAATTGACTCATTGTTTATGGTCACCTGTTTTCTTGTTTCCAGGTCGGTGGCAATAGATGGAAAGTGGATGTGAACTCAAGAAAAGATGCAGAATTATTGTTAGCTGCTGTGAATTTACCCGGTGGTATCCAGGTGAACGAACTTTTTTCTTGATACATTCTGTTGTTGTGGTCATTACTTTGCTCTTGGTTTTCAGAGACGCTTGTGTTTTTCTATGAAAGATTTCAATTCTGCCACTCACATACAGAGATTAGTTCACTCACAGAGATTCGTTTACAGACATTCAGCTTCAAATTCACATTTACAAGGAACTTCAGAATGTATTACATAGTATGGTGGGGCTGTTCTCCAGCTGTCTATATAAACTCTTAATGTTCCTTTTCTACTGTGTGTGTGACGGCAGAGAAGGCGCACAGCTATTGATGAGTTGAACATGCGGGATTTATACGTAGAAAATGACCTTATCAGTGTAAGTGCTCGGTACATTATTTCACATCATCTCAGATGTTCAAATTTTTAGTGATTTTTACAGGTATTTACGAACCCATATGAGGATGCCGGGATTATTGTGAAGTGTTAAAAGAAGTGTTTCTGAACTGTGAGAATTATTCTTATGTATTTTGTGTGATCAGGCTGAAGTGCAGAGTTTGCATCAAGACGGGTCCCTTCACTTGCACACGCGGAGCCTCAAATACGGAAAGGTGACCTAGTTTTGTTATTAAGATTCTGTAAGATTGCTAGGTTAGGAAGCATTTTTGTTTGAAGATTTAGTACAAATTACTGAGCTTAGTGGATAGATTTGTTCAGTTATCAAGCCCGTTCGACATGTATATGCAACTCTGTTCCTACAAAGGTGGGGTGTAAGCTGTTATTTTTTTTTATTGAAATATGTTGTTTATTATTGTGACAGCTAAGGAACGGGCAGCTGGTGAGGGTGGCACCATATTTGATCAAACGGCTTAAGCAGCATTTTCACCAGTTGAAGGATCTCGGTGTTGATCTTATTTTAGGCTGTAATGGATTCATTTGGATATCTGCTGCTTCACCTGGAAATAAGGACAACCTTCCTGGGTCAGTTGCTACATCAGCGTCTGCTGTAGTTGGTGAAAGTCCATTGCAATTCGAAGTAAGGGAAAGAATATGCAGACTTGCAAACTCGGTTCGTGTCTTAGGAGCTCTGGGTCTGTTGATATCTCCCGACTCTATCATGCAGACATATGAGGCAAGTCTACTTTGGGAAGTACCAGTCAAAGATATGCTGTCAGCTGATTTCTACGTTAAGCTCGCAGAGAAAGAAGCTGAGCAGAGGATGAAGAGGTAGATTCGTTTCAATTTTGGCTCAATTTAGTTTGTAAAGGATAGGTATACTCATTATCTTGTACCCTAGTGGCGCTCACTATTTTAACCTTCGGGAGTCTGCCTCTGAACAACATCGTCGTTTCTTTGAAAGAAACTCTTCTCGACACTTACTCCGTGACTCCGTGTTCAGCCATTTGAGTCCCTGTAAGGTTCTACGCACTGTATTGTGTCTTGAAAAGAAATTGCACATCCGTTTCCGTCCTCCAAGCTTTCAATCAAGTCCTAACATCGAGGCCAGTTCTGCCAATCATTGCCATCACACGTCACTGCGCTGATACACTTGAACCCAGACATTTAACCACGACGTGACCAAGGTGCACACACATGATACTTCTTCCACCAAGTGCTTGCAATGGAATTAAACTTAGCTAGGAACACTGCCGTTTCACTAAACCTGGTGAAACTGCACATTAACCCTTTAATGCCTACGGCACCAATTTTGGTTGCAAAAGTATGTTTATTGATGCCTGTGTCTGAATGACGTGGAATTTGGATATGAGTTCTTCCCATCGAATAGGGGCAGGTAGTTAATCTGTCCAATGCACTAAAATTTAGTGAATTCGCATACTTTATGTGTCAGATATGATCTGAAAGGTGGCATATTTCTATTATAATGACCCTTCATCCACGGTTGTATGAATTTCATCTAAGGATGACGACATCGTGACATCATCCCCTTCACATCCGTACGGTTGGAGAAGGCAGATTCTCTTTTTTAAATGACGTGGACCACTAAGAGGGATATAGCTCAACTGATGTGTTTTTTGCCGAACCATTGTGCTGAGACCGCCTCAGGCATTGAAGGGTTAACGCCTTATGGCGTATGATTTAATCTAGAGAGCTTCTGCAAGCATTTGATGAACCGGTTGGGATACTTTGCGTAAGCTCACAAACCCCATTTGTAAACACGGATGGAGAATGTTCCTGGAACTGCAAGTCTAACAATGATATCATATGGAAATAGGTTAATCTAAAAATAGAGATGAGATTTTTATCCGGTCCGTTTCGTCATTGATTAGTCCATCAACAGGTTGCATCAAATGCCAGGAAGTTTGACATCCTTCATTGGAGTCTGTGATAAAGTTGGATAATCCAGTCCTGCAAAAATCAGTTCCTTGAGACTTGGTCAATTCTGATGCATGAGCATGTAAGAAAATACTTATATTACTGATTATGCAAAGCAACAAAAGGTCAATAACCTCATTAATTAATGACTTGTATACTCCTAGATAATTAAAATGAACTAGGGCATAACAACAATTCCAGCATGCATTGTACATACAAGTATTAAGCAGGATCTTGGGAAGGAACATTTGGTACCTGATCAGATCGTGAGAGGAAGTAATTTCCAGACCTGAAACTGGGGCGAACAGTTTACTACTGATTTATCAGAGAAATACCTGCCAAGAACGTAACATAACAACAATTCGATTAAAATTAACTTGTAGATCGCTACTGACACATTGCATCATCACGCAGTGGCAGATCATTGCTCTAATTCAGCTTTCACTGTCCATGGTACCATATTCAACCCACAAGCTTTCACAAGCAAAAAGCTAAACGGACAGCACATGCTGAAAATGCAAGTCAGAGATTTAACAAGAAGGGATTATAGTATATTTGATGACAAATACGAGTTCTGAAGACTAAAACTTAACAGGGGAGTGAAGAGAATCACATACCTAAATGAACCCAGCTTGTTACCTTCCACCCTGTCATGTCATTTGTACTTGGAAAGGTTCAGTCTGAAGTAAACCGGGAAAGCAGACGACCCCTGTTATGACCTGCACAATACGTAACCATCAGTTTGCACCGATCCTGAGTAATATTGGAGCACAGCAATTGACGTCATCATTAGCATTCATTGACAAGTCCTAATAACTACTTAGTCCTAGACAGTAGTGGAAACAGAACGCAATAATGCATGATATGTAGCAGATACAGATGCTGCTTTTGTACCTATGCACTATATATAAAGTTCTAATGAGCATCTTGTTGGTCCGTGTCAATTAAAACAAATAATTACAAAGAATTAAGGATAGGTAAGACTGTAAAGCTTACATTTTCTCTCCTTCTAGAAATAAATTTTCCACCAATTTCCGCAGGGAGTTGAAACCACCCTCTGCGTCTTTCAAGAACCTTACAGACTGGCCATTTTGAGCCCTAAACTTATCAATACACACTTCTGGAGAGTAGTGTTGGAGAATGAGCACAGCTAAACCAGCCGCGAGGCTCTCCGTTCTGTTAACTAGTCTGTCTTGCTTTGTTCTCACACTGCTCATCGATAGATTGTTGGTAGTGTTCATGCCGATGCTGAATGAAGTGTCCTTACACGTACTAGTGGTTCCATTCTCGCAAAAAATGTTTTTCTCAGACATTGCTCTAACAAAAGCGCACAACTGTATCTCATAGCCTTCACAAAATGTCTCCATTTCGGATCCAATAAGGCCTATCAATACAGATGCAATCTCTTTCTGTACAGTAACGGACCAATCCTCAAAGAACCCGTCAACGAACCCCTGCCAAGGTTGTGAAGTCATGGCGAGTTTCCACCTCCAAGGTGTCAGCAACTCTTGAAGTAGAAAATCTTTAGATAATATTGCAGCTTCAACTAAGTACTTCCACGTGACCGTCAATGCATGCATAACTGACCATTCTGGTTCCGAATAATATCCAGCAGAGTTCCGCTCTTGAAGCCCAAAACCATTCACCCACGATGTTTTCTCCTGTCCAGACTTTCCGGCTGAAGAGATTAATTCATTGCTCGAAGCAGAAGGTAGTCCACTTTTCAGTTCACTGAGGCCCGTCTTCTGAAGAAAGTTCGATTCGGCGACATCATACCCAATCATGTCAGTACCAGGAGAATCCAGCACTATACTTGGGTCCCATAGAAGCAGATGCACTGCTAGTGCCACAGATCGCCGGACTAAGCCACGTTCTACTTGAAGTTGCAACTTGGAATTCTTGGATGTGCTGCTAGTATCAGGATTTGATGAACCTTCTTCGCAGAGCCTTCCATTTCGAAGACAAGAAATTTAGAAACCCTCAAAGCTAGCAAAAAAAGTGCTTCTTCCTTGCATCCAAACACTAATAGCGACTAAAAGCTTGAGTGCCAAGCATGCGAGAGCCATTGCGTTTCCAGCTCAACGGAGGGACAAAGAATCAGACATGCGCAAAATGACTCGCTGATGTAAGAGTTAACCCTGACTTATTGTGGAATCATCGAGTAAATAGGTAGTCTTCTCAAGAACAGTAGTGTGAGATTTACCTGGCCCATTGCATGTGCGTATCTTGATTGAAGACCAAGGCATCAAATCCTCCCGCAGGTATTGCACCAGGAATTCGCGAGAGCAAACCCTCCAAGGAAATGCAAATGATTGCAAGGTGTTGCCGAAGGGAATGCCTGCTCTCGTCTTTGAAAGGCTTCACTGAGCAGTAATAACAAGCATTGCTACAAGCTTCTGAAATCCTAGCAGCAAATATTTGTGGACCAGTCAGCTCTCCGATTACTGCACCACTTGCAAAACCGCCTGGTGAATCGTGCTCTTCCATCCTGCCCAAGAGACTAGAAACCTTATAAGGCTTCTTCTGCCCATTTTCTCCTAACGTAGACCCGACGGACCACCTTCTAACTTGAGCTTCCTCGACCCCAATTTCTCTCAAACCAGGCCTCCTCTGCCCATTTTCTTCTAAAGAGGACCCAATAGACCATCTCCTACTGTGAGTTTCCTCGCCCCCGCGTTCTCTCTGAAGTGATGCGCCATTTGCCAGCGTTTCATTTTGATCCTCAACAAGAAGCGAATTAGGTTCCACATCACTCGTTCCCACATTTATTTGTTCTTTAAAAGAGAACGAGAGTTGACGCTTGACAGCCATGCTAGTTTTTGCTGTCCTCATTGAAGAGCTGGTTGAAATTGTATTTAATTGAACACCAGTATCAGTGATGACATCGTGAGGACTGCCCACAGACCTGCTGCTTTTGGTAGGCGAACTTTCATCTTCTGGTTCCCCAAAGGCACGATAACCAGGAATAGGAACTGACCCTGTTGTGACTAGGTCAGACAAACCAGATGCTTCTTGCACAATTCCAATCTCCAGCTGATCAGGGTATTCTACAGAAAGTGGTTGCATAGCAGCTCTAGGCCACGATTGAGCCCGCATTCGCCTGCTTGCGTTTGTTGGTGACCCTCCGTAAGCCTCCAGCCCATGCAACAATGACTTTCTACGCCAAGTCTCAACATCATCTGTGATTCTCTTCCGGATTTCTCCAGAAATACTTGCCATCGCTTTCTGACAAGCTGCTTGTCCTGCAGTCTCTGCTGCAATACCTGCGGAAAATGATTTGAATGAGCAACTGCGTGTTTCAGATTTCGTGAATGAAAGACTCCTAACCGTGTATGATCACTGAGGCATTGACCCGCAAACACGCAGAATTCGACTATGATGTTATTTTGCAGTGTCCTGATTAGAGATTGACAACACATCATGCGATTTCGTAACTAATCCTTGATGTTCGACAGACCGAATAGACCAGAAATGTGGCTACATACCTGCAGCAACGCTAAGTACAAAAGCAGATTCCTCAGGGTCGGCAAGAGCCGCCAAAGCTTCAGCTGTTCTATCTGCAGCATGTCCCTTAGCATAGTCCAAAGCAGGACCAAGGAGCTGGTGAATTGTGGTTGTAATTATCTGTTGACAAAAGAAAAGACTTCACCCTGAGAAAATAATGTTGCAAAATGAACTATAAATGAATAAAATTCTACAACAATGTAGCAGCGGCAAAGGATTGGTTAATTGAAACCAATTGTATGTTTTTGAAACAAGAATACAAGTACAGCCTTTAGGCTTTATTTAAACATATTACACTCACATGTTCAACAGCTGTTTCCACTTGGCTGCCTTTGCTAAGGCTCCATGGTGAACTTGTTGATGGAGATGAGTCCCCACCATTTCCTCTAAGGACCATCTGCAGGAGGCAAAACAAAAAGTATTTAAACATTGCAAAGTTCCTAAAGGTGATTATGCAACGGTAAAAAAACAAGATGCAAAATCAGAGGTCAATTTCTTTTACTGTGTTTAATTAAGCGAAGTGTGTGTTGAGGACTAGCTAGCTTCTCATTGGAGTTAGTATGAGAAGTGGACTATGAAAAAGAACTCAACCACATAACTGAAAACAAACCTGCAATTTTTCCTGGGCGTTCTGAAGAGCAGGGGGTACTACTTTCAGAACTGCAGCACGAGCTGCATTGCTAGCTGCAGTATCAACAACAAAATCAACCACTCTCCGTAAATGTGGCCGTTGTTCCAGGAACGTGCGCTGCATGTCATGCCATCATCAAGTGTGTCAATAAAGTTCTGAAAAGCACAACCTTTGCTCAAGAAAGGAAGCCCAATTAAATAAAAATCCAGGGCCATTTCTATAATAAAGAGTCCCAATATTGCAATCCATGGTAAGCAAATCCATATGACACGAAGCCTACTATTAAAGAGTAGTCAATACCTGGAGCTTCAACTTAAGTTGATCATCTTGAGAGTCAAATCCATGCTCTGCGGCAACTTTCTCCCCACTCGGCAAATTACTCGAGATGTCCAAGGGCTGAGAGGGACCTGGACGCTGCACAGGAGTTATTTTGCGCACTGTGCGTGCTCTTGGTTGTCCAGGGCTATCAGGCCAGCTTGGCTCCCGTTGTCTATGCCTTCGCTTTTTCCCCTCCACTAGCACCCCTCTCAATTCCTGCGGAAAATCAGAGTGAGCTACAGAAATTGATACACTGCAAGAATTGCTTCGTAAAGCACTACTGAATCTGATCCATCAGTCAACAACTCATACTGCATAACTTAGTATTACTATTATCAAATACTGTACTTAAGCAGAACCTGAAAACATCTACAACTTCACGGTGTCATGAAGAACCAAATAGATATGTTAGAACCCTCACGGCAATGGTAACAGAAAAAGGTGAGATTATTCTCTCCCAAAAGCCTCACCATTAACAAGGGGCAGCAGTGCTGGATGTATCGAGAGTCAATGATTCCCAACATTGTGTCCAGACCCTTAAAAGCAAGGGGTCGTTCTTCTGCTGGAATCTCAGATAATCTTCGTGTATCCTCACCTTCAATACCCGAAGCATCTTTATGTTTCACAGGGCTTGTGTTCGCTTTAATATTTTTGGACCATTCGCCATTGAAAGGGGTTAAATCCATGTACTCGAAGAACGCATCCAAGGAAGCCAGGATGCAAATGCTTCCAACCTGCAGCACATTATATTGTAAGTACCAAGTTGTCGTAATCAAATCAAAATGATTCCTGGCCAAAAAAGGTTTTATTAGTTAACGCCTACTTCAAGGTATTCTTAAGTTGGAAACACCTACCTTCACGAACAAATAAAATTAGACATAGAATTGTCCATGATTTCCAACAGTTGTTAAGCCAGGTACATGATAATGTCTTACCCCGAACTGCTCGCTCGAGGGATTCAACATTGGCAGCAAATACAGATCTCGAAGAGATGATACGATAGACTGAAATTGAGGATGAGATAGGGCCAGCCAATCTGCCTGCATACATAACAGATAAAGAGGACATAATGACGAGCTGAACAATAGCGCAGGCAGATGAGAATATCATAAAATCATTAAGGATATGCATGGATAGTTTTATATTAAAAACCTGATGATCAGAGCCTGATGTATTGAATCCTCTGTACGATAAAGGATGGTTATATACCTTCAGCAAGCGCAGAAATTCCAGGATCCACGGCAGATTGAGAAGAACCGATCCTTCCATCTGAGCTTTTGATAGAACCGCAGGCACATCAACAGGTGGCTCTGACCTAGCCATGTCCCATAGCGTGCTCCGTGTTTTGTCATGCGCACCAGGGCCTGGTATGGGAGGTCGAGCGCCAGCGCCTGGAGAAACAAACAGATACCTGAAATAACACGAAGTCAGTAACTATTCTAACGGGGTTCTTCAATTCTGAATTACTTGGTTCGTAAGTCCAACATAGAGCATCTTACCCGAGAAGTCCAGCCAGTGCCTTCAATGCAAGTACTCTCTGGGTAAAACCTGAACCAATGTCTGCAGCATCTCGAGAGTAAGGGGACAACCTGCAGCAAATGAAGCAGTGCTTTTAACGAAGGTTCTAAAAGTATTGCATGAACACATCAAACATCCAATATGCGTTCCATATTACAGACAAAGATATTCTTAATATCGTCTAAAATATGATACATTATTGGCCACAATTATCTATCCTTTCAGGTAAGAGAGCCCAAAAGATCATGTTTGAGCAAGATGATAACACTCTAAACCCTATCAGGAGAGTTATCATAGAAAGATGGGGAACATAAGGTGATGGTCTCAAAACGGGACAGGACTTATGTAAAAGTTCGATCATTACTGCGTCAAGACGGTGATTTTGCCCTTTATGCTCCACATCATTTGCGTGCTCAGTCGATGACTGTCCGCAGCCTCCAGAAACCAAACATATACGCACAAAAATTGCGGAAAGTAGCTTGAAAATTTGCTCCCAACATCAGTATTCACAGTAGGTCTCTCCCTTCCATTACCTACGGAATTCCTGCCCTTGTTGAAAACCTGCATTTCATATGCATTGCCCATAAAATTTCCCGTCAAAATCTGTACACCAGTAATACTCTACATAGCACAGTAACTCATTGCTCTACCAGAATACCATACGTGACTCATTCAGCACCCAGATGTCGCCGTTTCCCTGTAAAACTCTAATTTAACTCGACATTCTCAAAGATAGAATTGAGAGAGAAATTAGCTTTACAAATCGATATTCAGTTAGATAGATGAGAGGTCGATGCAAGAGAAATCTGACCTGCACACTGTTGGTAGAAAAATCATTGTTTGTTCCATTTTTCTTCGCCAGTAACCTCTGTTCTGTACTTTTCACTTTGCTCCAAGGGCTGCCAGGCGAAAGCATAAGCCTACTATCTCCATTTCCCATCCCACTGCTCCCTTGCTTCTGTGATGTTGCAGGAAGGCGACTAGTGTTGGTTGAGGTCAACCGATCGTGCAGACGTTGAAGCTTTGCTGGATCCTGTCTAGCGAGGCTAGTAACCTCTGGATCCGTCTCTCCAGAATTTGAAGCCTGTTTATGAGACGCAAACAAACCCAGAACTTTAACCATCAATACTTCGAAGATCAAATGATCTTAACAGAAAGATTCATAAAGACCACGTCATAAATGCAACATCCTAAGTGTAACCTCAGTGAAAAAGCTCTTTAACACAAAATTCAAGCATACAAACTTCTAAGAGATGGTAATAGTTACCTGTAAGACTTGTTCGAGAAACAATTCTGCAAGTACAACAGCGAACTATGAGTAGCATGCCACAGCTCAGGTTCTATGCTCCACGTCCACAAGATTGAAACTGCCCTAATAGAACCATAAATAGATTATACAGCTTGACATCCTTATTCACTGATATCTTCGACTTAAGACGTGTAAATTAAAATATGCAACCCGGTAGTTTATCCATGATTACGATAAAAAATCAACATGGAGTGTAAAGTATGGATCTAACCTGCAAACCAGGGGTAATTCTCCACCAGCAGAACCTGGAGAAAATTTCTTACAGAATCCTTCATTTTTAAAAATCCCTCACCCTCAGCACCAGTTGAGACCCAGCCAAATGCACTGTAAGCAGAGGCAGCCTCCCTTATGATTGCATAAAATTGGTCACGGCATTGTTCCCTGTTATTATAAGCCCTCTGCTCTTCCTGGAAGATGTGCGCAATTGAATCAGTAACATTTCAATAAACAGAGACAGACCTTCCTACTCTCGAGGTTATCTTCGAGGATGCACAACAATGGACGGAAAACTAAAAGTCTTACTATTGATAACAACTAAATCTGCTTTCAATGGATTTATTTAAGTATGCAATTGGCAGCAGACCTGTGTTTTGAAAATATTACGGGAATCCCGGGCTGCTTGAAAAGGAAGGGACACAGGAAGGCCAGGTGTTAGCCTCACTGTACCCGCCGTAGGTGATTGCTCAATCACACCGTTGGTACGACTGGCAGTCTCATAGGCCTTAAAACTCCTCAGTGCTGCAGCTTGCTGGTCTGCAAGGGATGCTTTCAACCGCACCAGAAGAGTTGGAGAATGCCTGGCTATGGCAGGCTCTTCTATCAGTGCCACCAGAATCTGTTCTCCCACTGCACATAATACGAAGGGGATACTAATTAGTAAGATGCCATGCTACTGACGTAAATATTCCAGTAACTTTATTCCAGTACATACGTGTACGCTGACTAAAATAAGCAACACACATGTAAGTATCCACGGTGCCACAAGGCTCTTACCACAATCCAATATACGGCCGGCCTGTTCCAATACTAATGTTGCATAGCCAGCGCAATCATCACCGCTTGCAAAAAGATTTTCCTTGTCCTGTTTAAACTCAGCTATTGAGTTTAGAGCACCCCTGGAAGCACCAGGGCTGGCTCCAGAACATGCAGGCTCCAGGCTCAAAAGTTGCAGAAGAAAATGAAGCTCTTCTAACAAGGAAGGAACCAGTTTGACAACCATGAGAGTTGCGTGCACTGAGGCAAGGTTGGTCAGGGTGTTGGACAGGCAATGTAAGGGCAAGGATTCTGTAATAGAGCTCCTGGAATCTACAAATGCCGGTTCCTTTTCCGCAACTGTAGAATTAGCAGGCTCAGCCAAGATAGACTTCGTACTTGCGAATTTTGGAACCTGCAACAAGTTGGCAATTTAAAATGATGTACTGTTCTAGCACAGGAAATTAATCCAAGATCCTAGAGACTCATTCTTCAAAGAAAAAACCAGGACGCAATTCAATGTTACAAAAATTACGGGCAGTTACAGAAGTACGATATTGTACGATGCCCTTAATTTTTATAGCAGTATTTGCGTAACATTTTTACGATCCCCTACTTCGGAATGAAGTAGAAACAGAGATGCAATGATTTATTTATTTTAAATCTGGTGTCACCAGGAAACTTGAAATCAAATTAATCACATGTATCAAGGACTGTAAAGATTGAAAGAATAAAACAAATTGGATCCAGACAAATTCAAGTCAAGCTTCGCAAACAACGACTAAAAAGACAAAATCCTGATCGAATGACGAGTGCAAAATTGAATCATCAACTTCATTCAGAAACCGTGGCATGCTACCAATCCGCTGCTACCTACATGCCAGAAGAATAAGTGGAATGTAGTGCTTACGATTTGAGTGATAGCAGGAAAGGCACTGCCTGCGGCATGGACATCATCAAAGCGACCGGAAAGTTTTACTTCGGTATGAGGGCCTACAGCTGCAGTATCCGAAGGCGGCCCCTGATTGAAACTAGTTCCTGACCGTGAGTCAAACTTCTCCCAACTCCAATTTTTGATATTCTCCTTCTTTGGGGCCTCTGGTTTTTCTTTCTGTTTCTGTTTTCGGCTTATCTCGCACCTTTGCATAAGGATATCCATATCCACTTTCACTGGTCCTGCACCAGGTAACTTGGAATTGTTGACATGATTCTGCTGAGTAGTAATTGGTGCCTCCACCTTTGCTAATATGAATGCGCTGTCCACAACAGGATTCACCATTGGGGTGGGATTGACCCTCCTTTTCTGGAAGAATGTACAACGGCAGGAAAAGAAAATCGTCACTCCTCAACACGAAGTATAGTATAGCGCACTCGTAGACTTGAAACCATTCGTAATCCGAAAGATAAATAAAAATCTAACGAAGATCCATCAGATCTGCCACAAGGAAAAGAGAACGGCGTGCAAATAGTCCTTAAGTGGGTGTCTTTACTGATACACAAAAGCACAGTAACATTTAGATATAGACATCAGTGCGACAGAAACTCACCTGCTTTGATTGATTAACTGTTTTCTTCACATTCGACTTTGGCGCATTTCCAAGCGCAGGGAAATCATCATCATAAACTGGCAACTGCAAACGCTTTGGCTCTTGGATGGCTTGTAATATCGTGCCGGTAGACTTTCGTCTATCCTTCCCTCCCTTACTCCCATTAAAAGATGAAACATTTTCTAACGCAAACTTTGGGGCCTCCGAAGCAGCATTCAAACCAAGCTTCGTTTCCGGCTCCTTGGATTGAACAGTTTCCGTGGGTTGAAGAGAAGACTTCACAACCACATCCCCAACAGAATCTGCGATTGCTATGAGAGGTTGCACTTCAGCTCTGACGCAATTCAAAAAAGTCACAGCAAAAGACTGAGGAGTAGTCATTCCTAATTGCTCCCTCCATTGCTGATGACTCATAGAATCGTCAGGTGGCAATACTTGAGCCTGCAACATCGAAGGATTTTAGAATCAGTTCATCAGCTAGAACATAGCCAAAACAATCGAAGTGTCATATAGGCATTCAAAAATGAGGTGAAGCCTTCAAAAGTTGAAATTTGGCTTCAGAATAATCAAGGGATAAAGTAAACGGCAAGCTTTTAATGACGAAAAAATCCTTCAACGAACATATTTGGGTCTCTATCGTACTATCGGAATGACATCAGTCTCCATCAAATATTCACTGTGACGTCCCCATCAGACTTGCCACATTGCCATCCCAGGATAACACACGTGCAATTCAATTCAATGACAAGTGACTCAAACACTGCAGCTAAAAAATCCATCCGTATGAATCTCAATCCCAAAAAACACGCTCACGTCAACCTGTATTACGCAACGTCTCACAAGACACATCAATCATGCGATCTAGTGAACGATTGCCCAAACCAAAACCAAACGACAAAACGCTGTCCAAACACCGAAATCAGCTCCTACGAAAACAGAGTATGAACCCTAAAATCCAAAAACTCCCACAACACTCAAAACTGCAGAACTTCATAACTTCATACCACATTCGAAATTCCCAGCTACTACAGTAACAAATCCTCAAACCCAAAAAACAAAACAAAACAAAAAACAAAAAAAACACCCGAATTCTCCCCAAAACAGAAAAAATCAAACCTAGCCCTAATCGATGGCGATCTCAGAACAGAGTCAATCTCACACGAATTGGCGACAAAAAAGAAGGCGATCACTCACCTGGGCAACAAACGAAGGCGGCCCAGGCCCGTGGTGCGCGTGCAACCAGTGCAGCAAATCCCCCACCGGGATGCGATCCTCCCGGAGCAAGCGCAGCAACCTAGCGTCGCCATCCTCCTCCTGGAACACCCCTGCCATCGCCGCTACCGGAACGCAATCCAAGTAGTGGGCAGGGAGTGCGAATCTCACAAGAGACGATGCATTGAGAATTGAGATTGCGGAGCCCAGCTGCTGCTTGCCGCTGCTGCTGGCAATTGGCGGCCCTAAGGTGGCGGAGCGGAGAGGATGGCCTCGGAGTGGATCGATCCTGTCACCTGTGCGTGCGTGGGCGAAGGTCGCTTGATTGCGCTGCTTGGAAAGGTCTGTTCTGAGAGAGGCGATACGATAGTGACCGAGCTCGGGTAGGGCACAACAGCTCCCCCTCCCGTGTCTGTATGTGTGTGTGTGTTTCTCTCTTTCGCGCTCATGGGTCCTTGGTTCGTCCGCGGCCTTGGGCGTCACTCTCCGCGGTGATGGAGACCCCCTTCCGGCTTAGGGCTTGCACGCTGTTCCGGGTCCATCCTCCGTCTTATTCAATCGTTGCCCTTTGCTAGGTCTCCTCCGCTGCCTGGTTTTTTGAAGCATCACTGGTGAGGTTAGGGTTTTATCGAGGGTTGGGGATCGAGGAGCTCGGGTGGTGGCGATGGCGGGCGCTGCGCAGGTGCCGACGAGCTTTGGGCGTGAGTTGCGCGTGTGTTTGCGGTGCTCTCTCATGAAAACATACGATCAGTTTAAGGAGAACGGATGTGAGAATTGCATGTTCTTTAATATGGATAAAGATCACGATCGCGTTTTGGAGTGTACAACTCCTAATTTTGCAGGGGTTATCTCGTGCATGGATCCGACAAGCAGCTGGGCAGCTCGATGGCTTCGGATAAGTAAATTTACTCCTGGTTGCTATGCGCTCACTGTTACCGGCGAACTTTCTGAAGAGATGCAGGCAATCTGTGATGATAACAACATTCGATATGTGCCGCGGTCTTAGGACTAGGTATATGGTGTTATGTTCACGGTCATAGGTTTGGGAGAGTTCCTGTAATTGATCTGACTTGAGAGAAGGCTAGATGATGTTACTGTAGAAAGTTTACTGGCACAGGCTTCATTTCAACCATAAGCCTTGCAGTCAAGATAGTATACTCCTACTTACGAGACGTTTTGGTTTTGGTTTCAATATATTACTTGCATCAAAAAATAAATAAATAAATTTTATATAAATAAAAATAAAACATGTTGCCTTTCCCTTTTCATTTACTTTTTCTTTTGGTTCTCTTTTCTTTTTCTTTTTCCTTTTAACTTTTTCATTTTCTCTCCTATCTTTTTCTTACCGCGTTTTTCTTGATTTCTTTTTGAATGAATTATGCTCTGCCGACATTATAGGAGGAGATTGATTCTAGCCTTCCTAATGCTAGGGCGTGGTGGTTTGTCACTTTTACATTAAATTCTTTCTTTACTCTAGGGTTACCTTACAGTAAAGTCTGAATTCTTTAATCTGACAGGGGAGGTTTATCACTTTTACTTTGAATGTAAAAGCTAAGTAAGTAAAATGTTATAAATATGTTTTATTCTACACATCTTATACATTTGTGTGTGAGATGTATTGTTAAGTTGTTAACCATCAAAGAGTATTTTTCAATCCATTTATTAATTGGATTGTAGAATTCAATTGTTAGTTATGGAAGGATTGGATTCGGTGTGTAGCATCTGTTGTGCTATGTTTACTGATCCAATAGTAACTTCATGTAATCACAAGTTTTGCAAAACGTGTTTACATAAATGGTTACATACTCAAGAATTAAAATTGAACAAAATGGAGTGCCCTCTATGTCGACATGGTCTTGAAGATTTAATGCATCAAACTTGGAATATAGATACCGAGAACACATTGATGGAATTATATAGAAGGAGTGATCATTCAGATTTATCAATAGATGAATTGATTGACAATTCAGTAATATTGACTGAAGCAACTTGTGAAAGGTTAATTTATGAACATTGTAATGGATTAATTGATGATGAAAGGCGTAAAAGACAACTTCAAAGTCTTAGGTTACAAATTTTTAAATTGACAAACATTTGTACTTTGCTTCAAGAAGTGGCAAAGAGCTTAAAAAATAAAAAATGTCTACCAATGGCTTCAAAACATTGTAAGCCCAATTTAAGATACAAGAATCAAAAAACATAAAGAAGACGCAACAACATGTAGATCTTACCATCTCTAATACCCTTACATTTATCTATAATTAAATTTTAAATCTAATTGTAAAAAAAAAAATCATTTTGATGTTAAAATTTTGAATGGAGTTTAGTATTTTTTATTGTTTTTATTGTTTCAATACACATATTATCATATTATTAAGATATTGATGATTCAAAATTGTAAAGGACACACTAAGACATCCAAAATTGATTTGAAATAAAATAGAAACATTTGAGCAAGAATTTTTATTATGTACAAATTTAATTTGCAACACATCATTTTCTTTGAATGATACATTCTACTTTATAAATATTCCAATACATGATTGATTTCTTCAAAGAATGTAGATATTTATAATACCACAATAATCAATATTGTAATATCCATTTTAACATATACTTTTTCTTCTCACATACTGTACCTCGGGGTAAGCTTTGGCAAAAAATAATTTGAAATAAACAAGTTGGAAAAATTTATAAATTATGTTGCCTTTTTATTAGAAAACCATGAAATAAAATTAGATAAATGATAAAGTATTTTGAAATTGGACACATGAACTAAAATTTAAAAAAATTTAAAAAATTTATGATGATTACAAGAAGTCCACTAAAAAATAAATATCCAATGAAACTTCATCAATTGTAGATGAAAGTCAAACTTTAAATTATTTTTCTCCTAAAAAGTCAAATTTCAAATAATTATTTTTTTATGCCGAACATCAAAATTTGAAATTAATTAATTATTCGACCAAGGGGTGATGAAACTCCCCTAAAGTACGGTAATGGTTAAACCATTTGAAGTTTAAACCCCACAAACAGCCCTGTATTTGTGATGGCACTTTGCACTGACTTTTAATAATGATAGATCTAAAACACTTTCTCTAGATTATGAACTATTTATCGTCAAATGGGTTTGTGCCGCATGCAACAAACATGCTATGGCGTTACAATAGTGTTCATCCTATTATGCAAGTAATCTAATATCCCGTGGGAGACCTCAAGGTTCACCTACAAATACAAAACTTAAAGAGTGTTGAAATTAAAGTATAGGGTTCAAGGTAGGAGTATGAGCATATACAAGTAGAAAAAAAGTGCATCAAGTCAGCAAGTTACGGCTTTGCATTTTCGGGGTTTCATGGCCCCAAAATTTTGTGACATTTTTGAAATATAAATATAGGTTTCATCATTAATGTATGTTGTGATGCCTTGCCAACATAATTTGTTCAATTGTGAAATTATAGTAGTATACATTTTAATAATTTTGTAGCAGTAAATAATTTTGTTAATAAGTTTGTGAAGATAGATATTCTAAAAATGTATTGATGGATCATAGCTATAGGTACACTACTAAAAATTTTGTTGCAATTAGATAATTTTGTTAATAAGTTTATGAAGATAGTTATTCTAGTACTGTATTGATGACTCAAAGTTGAAGGTACACTACTTTTGCTTCTTTCGGTTGTAGTTATCGAATTCACAATATCAAAGATGAAATAGATGTAAAACTTTGTATCATATGAACTGCAATTTGTGATTACCTTGTATATTTAATCTTGTGAAGATGCTCCAATTCCCATTTTGAAATCAAAATCGAAAGCTTGACCAATATCAACATCTTTTCCAAACAAAATCATTCAGATACCATACATTTTTTTATCAAGCATTTACCTTAAATATTCTTTCAGAACTTGTACATATTTTATTAATTATTTGCGTCAACTATTATAATAAAAATTTATTCTTATAAACTTGAGAGTTATGTATTGTAATGAAAAACAACATAAGTAGATGTATACTCGATTGAATATCTCCAGTGGTATATCTGATGCATGACCAGAATAAATGTTAAATGAAAACTAACTTCGTATCTTTGAATAGATTTGGTATTTTCAATCGCACTGTTCTACAACCTTGCATAGTAGAGTTGCATCGGGGTCTCCCAAAATAATAATAATTTGATGTGTCTCAGCAGTTTTAGCTTTTGAACAGGAAGATCTCTCTACACTCCTATACTGCTATCCCAAAATCACATATCTGCGCAAGATAAAACAACCTATGATATGCAGAATGATTGGTGTTCCTTGTTGCCATTGTTGAATTTTTTCTAAAATCCGACATAAAGACAAATGTCAAAAATGGAGAGTGGAAATGAAAAAATAATTTTTTAGACAAAGTATGAATTTGTCATGAATTTTTGGAGAGTGTCTTGTCCAATTGATCTGAAAGAATCTCTACACTATCTCCAAGCCAAGAAATGGTGTATCTGTAAAGGCCATCTAATTCATCTATAATGGTCAGTACATGTAACAAATCCCAACTTGTTTGAACTATATGAAAAAATCTGTTTTGATTGAATAAGAATAATCACCTCACTAATTTTCACTGCAATTGAACTGTATACAATAATCCTTACTTTTCTTAATCATTGCACAAACATGCACGTGAAGATATTGCGTTTACAAACACTGTGACAACAAGAGTATGGACAACATCAAAATGCTCATAATGCACATGTGCTAGACTCTTCAATCATCTGGATTTAATGGTGCTTTCCACAGATTTGAAGACAAAGTTGACCGCTAATGTTTCCATCACAAATTTATTTTAATCCATATGGATTCTTAAAATAGATGCCAAATTTAAGAATCTAATCTATAAAGTTTTTGTTTTTCTTCAATCCCGTTTAGGATAGATAAGTGGTAAAATCGTACGTGAAATGTCTTGCATCCGTAACAAAATGATTACCAAAAGCCATATTTTTCTACTCTGTTTACGAAATTAAAGGAAACGCGTGGAATTTCTTCCATTGAAAACAGTGGTGATCTTCTAAAGCTTTTTATCCATCTGATAAACAATTAATCTCTCAGATTTTGCAAGTACCTCTCTAAAATAAATTTTATAAACACAATTGTAGAATGTGCATTAATTTTTGGAAGTTCAAATGTTGCAACTTCTATGGTTAACCTGGAAGTTTTTACTAATTAGAAATTCACTATCAAGTGCTCAAGGCATAGTGGAAGCCTGGGTTAAGTTACTACACTTGGTTTTCAAGGTAAAATAGACACCCATTCTAAAACTTGATGAAATATTCCAAATGCGTTTTTATTATTGAATTTAAACCTTATGAATTTGTTGTAGATTTATTGTACAATAATCGTGAATATTTGAGAAAAGCCAATCCAATGGATAAAAATTTAAAATGTTGATGATCAAGTGAGAGATGGCAAAATTTAGTTACCAACATAGGAAGCAACAATTTTTTGTAGTATGAATGTTGGAATGTAATTTTATTTTATTTGAATATGAAAATATGTAAGTAAAGAACATGCCTAAAAAATTTAATACTAAATAGAGAAATACCATAAGAGATATGCATTTTTGAATGACAAGAGGTTGTGACAAAAAATTGGGCATATTGAAATATTTTGTTGCCCAACGGTTTCCCTTGCATTAAAATTTATCTTCTATGCAATTTGTCATTGTACACAAATAAGTGGCAAATTTCTTATTGGAATTGTTGATTGCCTAAAAAGATTGATTTTTTTTTTTCTACAACTCTTGAAAATATTGGTGTATAATTTTCATGCAATCAAACATGCCATCCTTTAAAAAACATGTAAATTTAGGCAACCTATTTTGGTTGTAGGAATTCATAATAATCTACCAATTGACCCTGAAGTTGTGGGCCTATAATCATCAAAATTTCAATACTTTACACTTTGTAAACTACATTGGTACACTCAATTAAATGAAAATTATTTTAGGTCAATTTTCACATCTACTACTACATGCCTTAGGTAAGGGATACAAATTTTATATTTTTATATTAGGCTTTGGAATCACAATGAATGTTTGAAGGAAACATGAAGCGAAGAAAATTCATCTCAAATATATAATAGACTCCAAAAAAACTAATATTTTCACCTATGTGTATGTTGTGATTGATAACATCATAGTATGAACCAACTTTTTATGGCATCATATATCTAAAAGAATGAATCAACCATGGTAATGAGCCCAAATTTCATTAGAATGGGTACACTTAAACTCATTACACTACTTCAGCTTTAATCAGAAAGAGATCGATTTTATGGTTAAAATAAATAAATTAGCTCAAATGACTTCAACTCGATTTGATGACACATTAAAATTGGTTGTGTCTTCCTTATTCCCTACTTCATGTCTTCGTCTTTTTGTTAATAAGTTTTAGGGTGCTAACAACAAGTTCTTGTGATTACCACCAAAAGAATATTTAAGATCAATAATGACTTGCATATTTCATATTGTATAAGTCACAAAAAAATATCGAGACGTATCTATAGCCAAACACAATAATATTCTTAAATATAATGCTTTATTCAAATGTGACAACAATATAATTTTTAGGGTCAAAAGACTGACGAAAATACACGCCCAAAATGAGACTTCTTAACATTTAGAAAGGAAAAAATAAATGATCATGAGTCAAAATAGTTTGAACTTTAATGAAGTACCTCAATATCAGATGGGGAGCATCATAAATTGGGCGGGGCAAGAAAAGTGAAGTTAAGTGTCCATTAAATCTGTCTAAGTCATAATTCCGAGAGACACCGCCTATGGAGGGATACAAACTCGCGACCTGCACAATCAAATTCTGATGCTCGACATCACTGATCATATGCCTGGGATCCGAATAACCTTCAATTCCCCACCGGGGTTAAAAATAAAAGTAACCAACAGGGAAAAGTGACTAGGCGCTTCCCGCGGGGGACCCAAGCAGCAAAACCCCTGGTTTCGCGGGCCCCTGGCCCTAAGCACCTGGGATCCGGATAACCAACAAACTTATGTGTGAGAACCGGTCATCGTCATCGGGATCTTTGGGAGCGTCTCCGTTCCCAATGTTGGGAGCGTAGGTGCTCCCTTATGGTTCCATAAAAAAATCAAGTTTAAAACATTCTTGTTAATTTTGTAATGATGCCAATTAAATTTTAAAATGTTTAATTGACCATTTCAATTTGTCCTTATTTACTATGGTACTCTATTACTTTAGAATGTTTTGTAATATTTTTGAAGAATATAAGTTGTTGGTTTTATTCCTAGATAAGTAATCGTTTCTTTATAGTGATTTATTATGCAAAATATTCATATGATTTTTTTCTAGAGCAGCGATGCTATCTTGTGAGCGGTGAGCGGTGAGCAGTGAGCGGTGAGCACTAAATTTTCAATTTTTTAGGTAAAAATTTAATTTTTTTTTTTTTTTTGGAATTTTTTGGAGAGCAATCAAACAATGATGAGCAATTTAGGACACTTCGTTGGAATACATGAACGCAAATAAAGTAGACCCTGTAACCGTGGAATCCATCAAATGTTAATGGTTGGAGGGAAAAGCTTACTGTTTAAGTCACATACAGAATGTATATCCAATTTTTATTTTTAAATTATTTTTTGCATTTTTGTGGTCGAGGATTCTTGAGAAGAATATTTCCAAGGTATGAGGGAATATTCACCTCTCGGATCCGAGAGGTGAATATTCCCTAACCATGTAGGAATTTTTTTTTTGGTCTTCATTTTTCCGTGAACACATTCGAGAGGTGGACAATATATAAATAAATAGTGACCTTTATTTATGCTTTGCGGATTTCAAATCTAACACAAATCCAAAACAAATCAATTCCGCTATTCATATACTGTATTCTTGAGTTGTATTGGTCACTCAATTTCACAGTCTAACCATAAGAAACTACTGAAGCGGTTCAGCAACTTTGGCCATCTCCAGAACACGCATAACTTCGTTGAAGCTAAAGCTAGGGGCGTGCATAAAAGTATCAACCTTGTAATCCAGCTCACATAGATAGCGGAAGATATAATAAACATGCTTGCAGTACTTCCACTGGCCTCTTTTGCCAAGGGTTTCAGAAGTCATTTTCATGAAGTCGGGGCAAGTACATCCAGGGAAGTCCGTGATGGTGATACAATATATTGTTTCATTTGGACTCTTCAAGGAGATGACGCAGCCAAATCCTGGATATGGAATCGATGTGACATTTGTAATCCAATAGTTGTTCATGAGACCCGCGCTGCTCCACTTGTTTCGGTGGTCGGAGGTAGGAGCGTCAGAACTTCTCCTGATGGCATATCCGTTTCGAGTCGTTGGGTGTGTATCCGGATTGACAGGAACCGGGAAATGACTCCTTGGAAGCGGCATATTAGCAGAAACCTGGAACTAACGACGAGGTGATAGTACTCCACGTTGTTGGAGTTGGAAGCCGGGCTCTTCAAGAGCCAAAATCTCTCTGATGGTCAAGTTCGTGCCCCTCTTCACAGGCCAGGTGTGCGGGATAGATGGCCAATCGATCACAAACGACTTCTTTGTGCACTTCACACACCTATTAATGTCATCGGCGCAAAACCAGAAGTCAGTAGAAATATGGCGATCGGTTCTGAACTCCTTCTTCAGCCCTACATAGGTAGGAGCAGGTGTACCATGTGTACCTCGGCGCACTCGGGTATTGCACTTCTCATTTGTATGAGCCTGCATTGCTTGGCATTTTCAGTTAGATTTGCCGGATAGTCTGGCAATGTGCCACTTAGACGGATCGCAATCTGTCTCCTGCACTGAAGTAGTGTGTTCAACACCAGAGTCAGGTTGAGAAAGAGCCTCCTCAATGCGTGCTCTGGTGGATCTCGTACCATCACGAGGAATGGAATAATTCACTGTATCATAGCGATGCGAGTCATGACTCGAACCAGGCGGCAAATCTAACTTCCGTTTCGTAGATCCAAAGATCTCTGCACCTTCCAAGCCTCCTTTCTTCGTCAGTAAATCCTCGGCTCCCGGGTAGGAATTAACAGCCTCAGCAATCAACTTGGGGTCACCAGAGCGTTGAGCGTGGCGTAAACGAAGTTCTGCTCTGTCTGGACCTTTACCGCCCTTTCCTCCCTTCAGCCAAGACCGGTAACTTGTGATCTGCATGAATGCTCGGATCATATCATCTACTGTTGCCTCGTATAAACAGGTCATTGTATTTCCTGATTGTTGAAGCCATCTGTTATGCACGGTTTCCGCAAGGTTGCAGGAAGGCATGTCGGCTCTTTCGTCAAGGGTAAGATCCTGGGAAATACAATAAAATAAATCATGTCATTTTCAGGATTATAGATAAAAAACAAGGTATACTAATTCTTGATGGAAGGTTTAGAGATGAATGAACCTACAAGCTGCATCGAGCCTCCCCATTGTCTATACCGATAGTGCCAGAAAGCCATCCAATCATTTAGATGACGCCTTCCTTCTTCAGTTGTAGCGCCTGACGAAAGCCACCACCCACGGATGACGTTGTACTGCGCTTCTGCTTCCTCCTGGGTCTTCGCGTCCTTCCATACTTTGCACAAAGCTTTGTGTTGGTCTTGAAAGCTTGGCAAGATATTCCGGGAAGTAGCCCTCTGAAGGCACTTTGTCTAGTGGAAAAGACAAGTGCGCCCCCGTTCTTCCATAGGTTCATTTGGGTCTCCGTTCCCATACACCTTCCGAACAGCGTGCCAGTTGGCTCCAGCATTGTCAGCCATGAATCCTTTGAAGTTTGTATTTGCAAGGCCGTATTTGCGCATTACTTCATTGAGCTGGAGCCAAAATAACTCCTGAGCAGCAGCATCTTCGGATTACATGTCACAAAGAGCAATTGTCATAACTTTACAATACTTACTGTCATAAACGTGGCATGCCATAGTGGTCCAGTCAGCTATACGCCTAACATGGTCGAACATGATCCAGCAGTCTTGAAGATCACCTCCAGGCTGCATGCGCTTCACCAGGATCACATCGCTTCCTGGACGATCAGTGGACATCTTGAACAGAAACACCTTGCCTTCATTCTGTCCAGGGAATTGATTACGGTGGATGAAATCAAAGTTGGAGTAATCCTTCAGCTCCAGGATGCTATCTGTGACTCCTCTCCCTTGACGGAAAAACCTCTTCTATCCAGAAACAAAATTGCGTATATTTGGTGAAGAAAGAGTCTCAAATTGGTCCATTACAGCATCCATAGATGCTCCCCGAAGATGACTGCCTCCTGCAGTAGGACGGATCAGAGCATCGGCAAGGTACCGCTTGCTGGCCGCTAGAACGATAGAAGAGTTTTTGGCGTTAGGTGTCCTCTGAACCTCCTTAGCTATGCAGTCAAACATGATATCCATAGAATCTTGACATCTGCCCTGAGATACAGGATGTCTATGACGTCCTAAATGAATCGCCGCACGGGTCATATCATTGTCTGAAGACGACACATGATAGATCCTAGCGTCACACAATGCTAGACAACTAGGAGGTGTTTGACAAACTTTGTATGCTAAAGTAGATTTCTCTGTGGGGAGCCTCCCACAGAGAATGGTACTAAAGCTACGCCTGACCATTCAGTGCTATTTACCATTCCATTATTCCTGCAGATGTAATCACAACTGATGTTGGGACACTGTAAGTGTCCAGTACATGATGACTTACGATATGTGAGGCCATACTCGTTCTTGATGTTTGTGGTCATGGTCTTGCACCAAGTGTGGCCATCATACTGCTTGCTCATCCCGTCCATTCCACCTCCAAATGGATTCGGAACTCCTTCTGGTACAGGGGGCAGCTCGAAAATCTTGTCTCCATCGTAAACTGGCGGTAAGTACTTCACTTGTTCATGATCAATAGTATCGAAATCAATCTTCGATAATTCTGATCGGGAGCCCCTTCTTGATGCTGTCATTCTGATGGAAAACATAATGCTCCTGTTTTTTTTGGAAGCAGGGTGAATAGGTGGACGCCTTGCAGACAACGACGCAGACATACTAGAACGACTATCCTGTCGAGATGGACGACCTGAGTCTTGGGATCCACGACTCTGAAATGGATTTGACCTACTGTCCCCTAGCTTGATCTCACTCTGAGTGTCATCATCCGAGTCACTCAACAAATGTACTGAGTTGTCACTGGGTTCAATTTTGACAGATGCTAGACCAGAAACTTGAGTTGTTGACGTGGAGGGAGGAGGTGTCAAAAGAACAGTAGACTCAGACATCTGTGCATGTGATAACCCATAAACCTTGAAAGTGCCAGTGGTAAGAGTCCAGACGTAACCATCGGGTGTACTATCCTTCACTTGAAATACACACTCAAGAATCTCACCATTATCATCAAAGATCTCTTCTTCCACGTAAATAGTCCCAGCTCTAAACCCAAACCTGAGGCTAAGTAATCGCTCCTCGACAACTACCTTATTGTCTGGACCTACAGACATCACAAAAGGAATACCTCCATCATGAGACCGTAGAGAGGCCATTCTAAGTGTACTATAGAAGATAGAAGAAGTACAATCATGCATTGGAGGAGAGCTTGTGCAAGTAGAGTGTAAGAAGATGTGCTTGGTGTGTTCCAGGTTGTAGAGATTATATAGTTGTTAGTGGTTAGTGTGGTGGGACAGCTAACATACTCTAAAATGAAATAGAGTGGACTAGCGAATTCACCATGACCTGTATAGCTTAATTTAAGTTCGAATGTATCTGAGAAACTGAAATGCTTAGGCGGCTGAGACCGCCAACCACATCATGTTTAGCTAATACTATTATATTATTCAGCAGTGAAATTCAACCGTCACAGATGTGCACCAATACATTTATAACAATTAGCCGTCAATATGAGCGTGACCAGGGCAACTTTAATTTAAATGGTTAATTTGTTTAAAGGAAGAGTTCCATAATTCACTTTAAATTAAGCAGAGATATCATACCAGATTAGTGAGAGGTGTTCATCCATTTCAACATAAGATCATGTCAGTCCCTTTACATAGATTTGGTGGCCATTCTAAAATGGTCTGCACCTAACAATTTAAATATATACTACTATTATATATAACGAAGATACTGACATGAACATTAGCAATCACAGAATGCTCATGCATGTATTATAGGTATGAAAGGTTTAGGGTACTAAGACTCCACTATAAAACTGGTACTAAGCACTTGTTGATTTCAAAGCATACGTCTTAGTTAGAATTATGTTTACAGGAGAGCGTAACTGAGACCTATGAGGGAAGAGGAAGAGCCAAGCCCACGAGTGCCGAGGGCTCCTAGATCATGTACGACTAGAGGTAGAGGGAGAAGGCGAGGTTCAGGTTTTAGTAATCCGAAGCAGGTGGCGGCCCAGAAGAGACGGAAGGAGAAAGTCGCTCTTGATCGTATTGCAGAAGTGGATTACAATTCGGATAATCCCAAGCACCTGAAAATCAAAGCATTGGCCACCATATGCCAGGTATACCAAATCATGTTGTTTGCTTTATGTAAATCACTAATTGAACGTAATTTGAAATATTGCATGATTTTGTTTAATGGATTTAGGTAGACTGTTGTTTCTTTAGTCTAATGGTCAGGGACATTGAGAGGCAGGGCACATTGCTTTGACAAAAAGCTCACTATGCATTAACAGAATCTAAGAGAATGTTAATTATTGAATGGACGGACTTGGTGATATTATCATACTCTCAAGTATTCTGGGTTGACTTTTCGGTCATACAGTGAAGGTTACATAGAGCTCATTGAGGGATGAGAGATTTCGGATGAAGATTAAGTCATACCCGTTATCCTGTTGACTCTCACGACGTGAGCACGGGCCTCCTGCAGGGAACCTCACTAGGCAGCACCGGAAACGACCTTCACTGCGAGAGAGGTGAACCAGCGAGGGCATGCTTCTCGGAATCAGTTGCGGCAGTGAACAATCCGAGAGATGTAGGGTTTTCTGAACCTAAACCCATCGCAAGTTCTCAACACGATCAAAGCAATGAACATAGGTGTATTCACACATTTCAGTGATATTCTTCTTAATCTTATCGGTAGAAACCCTAGGATAGCAGTCTTAATGGCCTTGGATCTTGGGTTCTGTTGCAGGTGATTCCATGCGGTGGAATTCACGGCGAGGGTCATCGAGATTTTCCCGAGCTGAGTGAAGTGAGCTAAGTACTGCCGGTACACTGCTCATTGGAGTACGTGAAGGTCCACGAAATCAAACAGCTGGTAAGTGCGGTTTTCTTGTCGAATTGTTCAATTACGTCATTTGAAGAATTTCAGATTTTGTGAATTGAGATGTTATCAACTGCAGTAGGATGCCGAGCTCATCTGAGTTCGATTTCGAATTAAGTTTTTGTTGGGTACTATGCTCGCAGGTGACCGAACTCCCTGATACTTCAAGGCAGCAGATTCAAGAATTCGAGAACGTGGAGGAATACCACTCCAGTGAGCTCCCAAATTTGCCATCTGAAGGTCGATCATCTGTAGAATTCGACAAGGTAAGTTAAAACTTTTGTGCGACATTCTCTTGTACTCTTTACTGTCGGGGATATTGACTCATATCAGGTTGCTGCGTGATCAGTTCGGTGATACTAATCAAGGCCGCATCATACTCTCCAATAGCTTGATAGATGTAGCTGAATTCGTGTTATACCAAACTTTTGTTTATTCCATTGGTAAGGTTTGAAATCGTCGAGCAAGAGTGAGGTCCAGAATTTGCCATCTACAGTTTGATACTTTCACAGTGTAACAGTCCGCTTCGTATTGTAACGTTTGTGAATGCTCAGTTTCGAGGGTTACGTAGGTTCTTAATGCCACCGCACTTGTATTCTGTTGTCTCTTGATTTCTGTCTTTCCCGATGGTGATCTTTGCACTAGTGGCGTTCCATTTGCTCAATGTGTAGATTTGTTTCTGTCTGTAATTGGTGATCGTCGATGCAAGTTTTGATGTTCACCGAACGTGAACTAGTTTTTGCACATAATTTTGTCCTGATTGATCGTTCATAATTTCGTATCATGGTACGTATCTTGATGAGTCCATGCTGCAAGCAAGAGTGGCTTACTTGGTTCTTAATTCCAGCATCATTTTGATGTTGATCATCTTAGTTAGCATTTCGTAGCAAATTTTAAATTCAAATTTTTCGGGTGTAATAACATACATGTTTCAGTTTCAATCGACGCCCTGCTGCTAGATGAGGAGTTCACGGCAAATTATACCTCCCATTGTATCTGTCAGTTGCGGCAGTTTACAATCCGAGAGATGTAGGGGTTGAATCGTATTTGATAAATTGTGATGATAACTCCTTTGTGCAATATGATTGTTGAGAAATGTAATTGAATGGTTTTGGATTAAATGTGGCTATGTTTGAGTACGGAATTGCATCGACTGTTTAGGAGACTTCATAGTGCCTCGATACTGTGATTCTGTTGAATTAACCGAATGACTTAAAGGGAATGGGTGTTGATGTTGAGCAGAGCTTGCTCATACCTGAGCTGCAGTGATCTTTTTTTAATTGTGAGGTGGTTCTTCCATGTAGATGAGCGGTGAAGTACATACTGAGATCGTTCAGAGTCTGTCAACCACCATGGACTATGACGATGGGGGCATGGACCATGACGACGGGGGCATGGCTGCAGTCGAGGACCAGCTCCGCAGATCGGTGATGGGAGATTCACATTCTTGTTTAGAAAGCGCTCTAGACATGCCAGGTATTGAGATTGACGTACCTCTCTGCAGGATGATCCCAATGAAGGATGTCAGAGAGCCTTTGAAGACTGATATTCAAAAGCTGAAGGCCGAGTTCTCACGTGGATACAAGAGGGCGTCATCATGCTTTTACCTCTCTCTCAGGAGTTTTAGGATGGAGGAATCTAGTGTTTCTGAAGCTGACAGAGCATCGTGGTCTGAGCTATGGCGGAAGGAGGATGATGAATTTGAGAGAAGATTGACAGAAAATCCAGCCTTCCAGAAGTATTCTAACAAGTACTTCTACGTGTGGGATGGAAACCATCGCCACATTGCTTGGTCAGAGATTATCAACACCATCCGGAAGCATGATTCGTCGTTTCATGTTGCTGTTTGATCGGTTATTATCAATGTCACCCCTGCAAACTGCAATATGCTTTTGCATGCCATGTCCGACTGGAATAAGTACGTAATACATATCATAATTTAAATGAGATGATTTGCTTTTTATTTATGTGATTTGGGCTCTAATCAAGCTCTGTGGCTCATGTATTTGACCTGCTCTAGCACGTTTCAGGTAGCTAGTCCCAGTAGGCTTGTGCTTTTATGTTGCATATTAATTGTACATACTGAGCTCCAACTTCAACCTGAGTCACATAGATTTTATTTTTCTTATATTGTTAGAGCTTTAGTCGAGCTCTATGGCTGACTTGTGGGAACTGCTCTGCTGGTTACAAGCAGCTGCCTCGACCTGAGGCTCTCTTAACTTTACGATTGTCTGTATAAAAGTGATTAGCCCGAGCACCCCTGGTCCCCCTCTCGGATCCGAGGGGTGCCTTGGCTGGTGCTTTTGTGACACAATTTTATTTAACAGTGAGTTCCAGCATGAAGCTGGAGTCACGCCATTATATTTAATTGTGTGATTTTAGCTCTGACATGTCATCACTTTGTTCACTATTATGTCTAAGAACTTCCTTGTTCGTATTTGTTTGATTTTAACTCACCAATTTCTGTGGAAAATGTTCAATTTTTTGCAATTCAGAAAAAATCAGGTAGACCACGTTGCACAACATTGGACACATGAGGTGAAGCGTGTCCAACAACTTGGTTTGCTGGATTTTGATCAACTCAAGGGTCTTGTGAAAGAGGAGGATTTACAAGCCAGCATTTTTTAGAGGGCACGGATGAAGAACAGAAAATGGTATCACCTTACGAATGATGCATTTATCAACTTCTTATACGAGGTAAGAATTTTCTACAATACAAACACTATCAATTCATTAATATTTCAAGTTCTAAACAATTCACTAATGTATTTTGTTATTGAAGAGGGAGATTTCAGCGGCCCAGGAGGAGGCTATTCGGGGCTATAAAGACACACTCATAACAGGCACTGGAGAAGATAGGCCAGGTAGTCCATCTGAATTGAAGGCAATCGCTGCTAATGCAGTAGAAGCGAAGAAGAAATCGCTTTCATCTTATTTGGATCGTTTTATTGCCATAGCCAACCCAGCCAATGGAGATGGTTTTTTAAAAGAAGTACGTCATTTTCTTAGTCCCAAGTATCTTAATTTTAACGTTTGTTTGATTTGTTTAAGGTCTTCTTTGCTGCTCCCTCTCTTGACTATTAGGAAGAAGGTTGAAATTCGTTTTTTTTTTGTTGAAAATTCTTTTTTTTTTAACTGCCGAGGACACCCCAGGTCCATGTCTCGGATCCGAGGGGTGCCCCGGTGGTCCCATGTCACATTGCTTTTTTGGTGAATCTCTTTGAGATTCTTTTTTTTGGTTGACATTTCTATTTTTTCAACTGCCGAGGACACCCCTGGTCCATCCCTCGGATCCGAGGGGTGCCTGGGCGGAGGCTGTCCACATTGCTTTTTGTGAATATATGTGCGCTGGAGTTTTTTAGTTTTATAATTGAACAAAAACGCATTCGCCTTAGCTGGAGTCTTTTCGAGCAAACCTTCAAACTCTGAACGTGCCCATGTCAGGCAATGGTCGATGTTGTGAGGGAATGAATGCACAGTGCACATTAGCGCCTGTCTTTCAGGAGGATCCCTCGAGGCTTTGTAGTTTTCTATCAAAATTGGGGATCACCACCTGCGTGTTGCATTTGGTTCCCAAGGTGCCAGACTCCAGTAACGGCTTCTGGAAGTAAACACACCGAGAATCAATGTAAAGCCTAGCATTGACGTTGTCCAAAGCATTGACTATGAGGTCGAGTCCTTCCCAGAATGTGTCGTCGAAGACATTCTCTGTGTTCGGACTGACTCGGCTCTGCAGCGCAACTGCCCTGAGGGAAGGGTTAATAGCAATAGCCGCTGACGATGCCACCGTCGACTTAGCTTGCTTTAGGTTCCAGTCACGGAATAGGAACTGCCTGCTGAGGTTACTCTTTTCAATTACATCGTGATCTGTGATAGTGAGCCTCCCTTTCGGCCCACATACAACTCCCATGAGTTCTGATTCTTGAGGAACTCGCAACCCAGGGCACCTGCACCAACCAGAAATAGTTTCGAGTCTTGTAGCTTTTGCTGCAACTTAGAGCACCGAATTGCTTTTGCTTCGAATTTTGTTTCAAAAGTTTGAACTCCAGCCGCGCTCTCGGATCCGAGAGGTGAATCTTTGATAGATTCCTTTTTTAATTTTTAAATTCCTTTTAATTCTGTTGCAATCAGCATCGCAGGAGCTTTGTTGAACCTGGACATGGCTTCGAAATTGCAAAAACAGAGAACTTTAGCTAATGTGTTCGAGGAATGTGCTCTCGAATTAAATCGAGTTGAGAATGCTAAGTCCACTCCATAATTCCGAGGTACTTGTTATGTGTGAGCAGACTGAACCGCGCTCTCGGATCCGAGAGGTGAATCTTTGGAAGATTCCCTTTGATTATACTGATTTTTATTATTTTGAAATTTAACTTTTGGATCTGTTGAATTGGTGGTGTCTTCCTTTCGTGGCCTCTCTGTCACATTCATTACGGTCAGTTCTACATTCTCCTTGAATTTGTTGTGTTGTGCAAAGCGTTATTTGATGGATAATTTGCAGTGGTGAGGACTTCGTGCAATCTTGTTGGCATGGAGTTAATTCTGTCGCTGATTTCCTGGGTTTGGCTTGAACGACGGCTATGGTTTGAGTAATGCTTGAGTGGACGTGTATGAGGGAATTCTCCTTGTACTTGTGTAGGCTATCTTGTAATGAAGTTCTCACCGCCTTGAGCTTAGTCCACCTGTTTGGAAGTTCTGATCTGCAGTCCATTTTGCTTCCTCAATAGAATCTCTTGCTGAGTGCATATGATGCTCCTGAACAGTTGGTCCAAAGTCCTAAGTAACTTAAAGAGCTTCGAGGAAGTTAATTAGTGTCAGTGCCGATCAATTGGTCCAAAGTCCTAAGTAACTTAAAGAGCTTCTAGGAAGTTAATTAGTGTCACTGATCCCTGCCGATTGGCACGGCCGGCGTGCACTTGTTCGTACCTAGCCTGGTGCATGCGTTCGACTGGTCTCTCCCTGGCGGCGTCGTCGAGCTAGACATGTCCGAGAATGTTGGCATGGTCACTCCCATGGCATCCCCTCTGCGTGCAGTTCCCTCGCCTCGCCTGCCACCGCACATGTATTCTGTTGTCTCTTGATTTCTGTCTTTGCCGATGGTGATCTTTGCACTAGTGGCGTTCCATTTGCTCAATGTGTAGATTTGTTTCTGTCTCTAATTGGTGATCGTCGATGCAAGTTTTGATGTTCACCGAACGTGAACTAGTTTTTGCACATAATTTGTCCTGATTGATCGTCCATAATTTCGTATCATGGTACGTATCTTGATGAGTCCATGCTGCAAGCAAGAGTGGCTTACCTGATATATTGTGATGTACTAGTTGCAACTCCAGCGAGCAGTGTTCTTGTTTCGTTTGGCTCAGCACTTGTGTTACTTGCCGGGTGCTTGATTTCGGTTTGATAGAGTCTTGGGACATGCTGGATGCAGCAATTGATCGTAGCTCGAAAATCTTGTCATTCTTGTGTTGTGCTGTACATTCGCACAAACAGCCTAGCACTAGCGTGTAAGACCTGTTTACGAATCTGCAAACTCACATGGTTTTAATGTACCAGCTGGGGTGTGATCCACGATACTTTCGAGATACTTGTTATGTGTGAGCAGACTGAACCGCGCTCTCGGATCCGAGAGGCGAATCTTTGGAAGATTCCCTTTTATTATACTGAATTTTATTTGTTTGAATTTAACTTTTTATTATGTCGCTTCAGCAACTGCTGGAGCTTGTATATAGTCTGTAATTCTGATCGGCAATTTGAGGTGGAGCTAAGCCTCATGACTCGTGAATGTATGCATGCTGCCTGCTTGAGGCAGGCAGCGAGGGTGTTCCTGCGGCTTGTGTAATGCTGTAGCCAATGCTTTGGATATTTATTGCTCTCAGTTGTCATCCTGAAGTGAGTGTTGGTTCTGTGTTCTTGCATCCCAGAGGTGAATGTTTTTGAATTGCTTTTTTTTCATTTAAATTCAGTTTTTTGATTATGAGTAGTTTACTAATCTATCAATCTGACATAATTGTACTTATAATTTATTTGCAGATCATTCGCCACTTTGACATTTTTCAAACAAATGCAGAAATGACCCCTGAGAAATTGCAGCTCATTGCCTCCGCTAGGGTGAGTGCCAAGCATAAGGAGAGGTGGTTGAAGTGGTGGAACATGAGCAAGGAGAGTCGGCAGGAGTACAACTTTCCTCCAAAACCAGCTTCTGATTTAGCTCTCCGGCCTTGGGTGGATCAAGCTGCCTTCTGGGCTGGGGTAAATATCCATTTCTTAAGCTCTTGCAATTCTTTATAATTTTGTTGCCTTTCACAGTTTATCATATGCCTTCTTCATATAAAAAGTCATGACTTGGTTTTGAGTTCTGCAATTGATTGTTTTTTCAGTTGGAGGAGGAGGCAGTCATTCGTTATGACAAGATTGTAGAGGAGGACATGATAGTTTTGAGGACAGAGGATTTACCTAACCCTGTTGATGATATTGGCTCATGGATTGAGTCTCATTCCTTGACCTTGTGGGGGAAAGCATTTAAGAGTTTTTTTCCTAAGGCTGGCACTTATACAAAGAAAGAGCCTTTTCTCAACCAGGCTGGTGCTGAGAATGCTATGAAGCGGGCTATCTTGAGGTATTTCTGAAGGGAGTTGGTTGTTAAGGGTGCCATTGACAGGAAGGATATTCCTCAGCGGTTTAAGAAGTGGGTCGATGTCTCTAGCAGTGAATGCATCTTTACAGATTATCAGAGGAGGCATTTTGGAGCTCCTCATCTCCTTCAGTGTCCTTGGTACCTTGAGCTCAAGGAGAATGATAGTTGCCCTGGGGAGGAGAGAGGTCTTAAAGCAAGTTGTGAGAATTTAATGAAGCAGCTTCTGGATGAAGGCATGGTGGATTTGGAGGAGGATATCTCCCAGGTTGGTGATGATGCAGGCCTTTCTGAGAGACAGAAGAAGAAGGTGGCTGAGAGGAAGGCTAAGGAAGCGGCAAAGATGAAGGAGAAGGAGGACAAGAAGAAAGAGAAGGAGCAGGAAGTCAAGCTGAAGAAAGAAGTGGCAGCAAGGAACAGAGAGTTGGCCAAGTTAGTTTTGAAGGAAGGGCCGGAGAAGTTGATGTCTCATGTTGGCATTTCTCCTTCAGGCAGTAGCATGCAGGCTGCCATAGTTCCTGTAGCTCCTCAGGTGCCTCTTTTTTCTACCCCCATGCCTTCTCAGACTATCTACACGATTCCATGCTCGCAGTTGGATGAGGTAGACACTAGTGTTGAGATCATCAATGATTGCCCTATGGGCATTTTGGATTTGTTTACTTTTTTGTCGGAGGAGGATGAGCCTGAGATTTGGAGCAAGATCAAGCATTGGATCAAGGGGAATCTCGGTACCAAGGCTAGGAATTTTGGAGGTGAAGAGGCTGAGGCTGCTGTGGACCTTATCATTTTTGATGTTCCAGAGGATTTGTCAGTTCCAGGTTTAGGGTAGGATGGTGAGATTCCTTACTGGAACAAGCACCCTAAGATTTCAGCAGGGAAGAAAATGGAGTCTGCATGGATTAAGGCCCATTTTGAGTTTGCTATGCAGTTTCTGCAGGATGATGGAGCTTTGATTGTATTTTACCCTGATTCAAAGTTCATTTCGAATGAGCTTATTTCCTGGGCAGAGTGGGGTAACTTCCAGGAGGAGGCCAAGTGGTTTGCAATCAATGGTCTTCCCTTGACTATTCCAGATCGTTATCCACGCCAGCACAAGACTTTTATGGTCAAGTGCTTCATCAAAATGGAGAATGTAGAGGAGGATGTCCCAAGGTCTAAGTTCCAGTTTCATGATAGGGCTGAGCTTGGTGCCCAAGGCATCAAGCTCTCCTCTGATGGACATTGCACTAATTTGATTACTGCAGATTCTCTGACAATTAATTCAGAGACTGGTGAGCCATTTAGAGGAGCACGGGAGAAGACTTCTAACCTCTTGCAAGCTCTAATTGATTTGTACACGGTTGAGAATGACATTGTCATGGATCTCACAGCTTCTACAAGTATTAATTTGTTTTTTTTTTATTTGTTTAAAAGTTTTTTGTATTTCATTTTATAATTTTTACTTATGTCTTGGAGCTCTAATTTCTGTGCAGGTGCTTCCATTCGAGGATCGAAGAGTCTCCGGCGTCATGTCATAGGCTTTGAGTCTGACACCACCTTGTACAATCAGGTGTTGTTTGCTCTTCTTCCAAGCACGGAGGAGGTTGAGTCTACTCCAATTCTTGTGCCTTCACCGAAGAAGAAACGTCCGGTTGAGTCAGATGATGAGCCTGAAAGGAAGACCGCCCCCAAGCGTTCTTGTAAGTAAGTCTCTACATTCGTTTGACATTTGTTTATTTTTTTTAAAAAGTTTTGATTAACCTTTATTAAACTGTGAAATTGTCATGTGCAGTCGGAAGAAAGCGTTGAAGAATGACATTGGTGGCTCTATTATCTCGCGCCATCTTAGCAAGATAAGGAGTCCAGTTAGACCTTTAGAGCTTCCACATTATGCAGAGATGCAGGCTCAAGCTTATTTAGCTGCTCCTTCTCCATCTATTTCATCTGACAGTGATAGCATTTGTCGTGATGCTGAAATATATTTTGACATAGCTGCAAAAGTTGCCAGAGTGGAATTATCTAGTGATAGCGATTCTTATCATGGTTGGATTGGTACTTGTAGCGATGACGAGATGTCTACTTGATTATTGCATATTTACTCTATATTGTTATGTTTTCCCTACTTATATATCATATGATAGCTTTGGCTTTGGATTTTATATTTTGCCTTAACCTCACTTTACTCTACTTCTGTGTGAATTTCTCTACGAGTCATATATTTTAAATTGACTTTATACATGATTAAATTATAAAGATGGTACTAATATTTTTAGAAGTTGAACTTTCCTTAGTTACAGCTTGAAGCATCACAATAAAATGTGCTAAACCCTAAACCTTTCTCATGTAATTTTCCCTTCCCTATTATGCAAATACCCATAGTAATTACTTGGGGTACTTGGGCACCCGTAGTAATTACTTGGGGTACTTGGGCACCCGTAGTAATTACTTGGGGTACTTGGGCACCCCTAGTAATTACTTGGGGTCTCCTACGAACACAAATCCCAAGACCGTTTTAGGAGTAATTAACTATCAGTTAATTAATTCTTCACCTTTAAATCAGTCATCCAACACTTGGATGAAAAATTATTCATCCCCAAAAACTAGAAGCCACGTTCATCTGCAAAAGCCGTTGTGTATATCCGTTCTTCACCTAATTTTGTTTTAATTTTCTTTTATTTGTCTTTTTTCTCTCCTATATGTATTCATTCATTTTTTTTGTTTATCTTTTTTTGTTAATTTCTTTTTATGTTTTATGTTTTATTTATTTATTCGTTATTTTTCTTCTTTCGTTGTTTTATTTATTTTTCTTTCTTTTCTTCCTATTTTCCTTCATTTTTTATTTTTTTTTTCTCTATATTCCTTTTCATTATTTATTTTTAATCTTTTTTCTTTCTTTCATTTATTTATTTTTTTCTCTCTTTTTTTTTAAATTTTTTTTTTTTTTTCCTCTTGGTCTTTATGGCGTGGAATTGATAGGATATATGAAAAAATAATCACAATTTATACGGGTATGAATTGGGTGTAAATTTCTACATTTATCAATTTAGAAGCCATTCTTTTGGGAATGTACCCTAAAACACCTTCCACGGTCATAGGTCCCCTATATGCCATGTCATACAAAATCATTTCAAAATATCAAATAAATAGTCAAAAAATTGAAAATTTAGTGCTCACCGCTCACTGCTCACCGCTCACCGCTCACAAGATAGCATTCCTGTTTTCTAGAGTAGTACATTGAGAATTGTGTTAATTAAGGAATATTGGAATGTATCATAGAAGTAGTAAAAAGGTGTGATATTTTAATTCATAGATTCTAAGAACTTCCATTTGCTAATGATTTTGAAATTTATACATTACAAATGCATATTCTATTTTGATGATACAATCAATGAAAACACAGTGGATTGAAAAGAAGTGCATGTCCAAACAATTTAAATATGAATCATAAAATGATGAGATACAGTATAATCAAATTCAAGCCCTAAAGGCCTTTGGTGTTTTTGGAGCCGAAACTAACAAAAACATACCCTACTGATAGAAACCTATTGTTTTCTAAATTTAGACTTGTTATTGGATATGTAATCGTAGGATCTTGTACATACCTTATACGAAAAGGTGTATACTAATTTTGAAGACCATTCACCGTACAAGTTAGGTATAAGTTCACAAAGTTTGAGCCTCATATAGGCTTGGAAAGGCAAAAAAAATCCTTGATTTTGTTTAAGGAGGTGCGTTGAAATTGCATTACATTCTCCAAAATTAAAACTACTTAAAGGATAGTCTAAAAATTTTCAATTGAAATCTGAACGGTATATATGTTCAAGTCAACGAGGAAAAGAACCACACAAAAATTTCAATGCAATCGGAGTAGATTCCAAAATTTTAGAATTTTGTGAAGCACATAAATTATATATTTCCCTTCATTCTAAAGGGCATTTTTGGTACAAAGGGATCATGTGGATGGACCCCTGGCATGTCATAGATACTAAATGAAATCTATTAATTTTGGATGACAAATGAAGATTGGATGAAATATTTTATATGGATGAAAATTGGATTTTGGATGAAAACTAAGCTCTACTCCCGTTCGCCAAATAACAGGTTTGTTCACCCTTAAACGAATATTTGATTTTTGGAACTATAAGAATCATCCTCCAAAATTTTAATCCGATAGATTTATTTATTTTTCAAAAAAACCATTAAAATATAGCCTTATATGGATTTAAAATATAAAAATATTACATGAAATAATTTCACAATTTTTTATTTTTCCATCCTATAAATTTATTCTATATTTTATAGTTTATTTTATATTTTTAGAATTATTTATATACTAACTTGTTATTAGCATATGGTAGTAGGATGAGATTTCAACTTCAAGATGTATGTAAGCGTTAAATCCTTCCATCACCACATCTTTATGCAAGGTTTTTTTTTTCATATTTGAGTGTATATTCCACTAAAAGTTTAAAATGTTAATATGTAGTCAAATATATCTACATTCATCCATAATTTGTGCATGTAATGTTATTTCATCCATTTATTCTCAATCCCTTCCAACAATCTGACATCCTTATGCCAAAAAATTGAATGATGTTGGATTTTTATATGTTTTAAGGATGTGTTACAAGAAGAAGAAAAAAATTTGTCTTGGAAGAAGACAATTGAGAATAAAGTGTTTGTTTCTCCATTACTAAACTTAATTCCACAGATTATAGATTAGTGATATAGACTTACTCTCTTTTTTGGAGGGTAGACACTCTAGAGACCAGTGACCAATCGCTATTCACCATAAATGGTCCTAATATATGATATAATATATTTGAATCTTAATTATATGGTATAGTAGTTGATATTTGAGTGTTGTATTCCCCTAGTCATATATTCAATCATTGGTTGGGGAGAGTGATTATTGCATGTAAATGGTCTAAGTTCATAACTTGATGGACTAATTTGAGCAAATGTGTGGTATGTAGTAACTTGGCATTGCAAAAGTTAGTAGTCATAGGTAGGAAAATAATTGTATTGACCAACAAACCAACCATGTGACAAGAGACAAGTATTCTTGTTGTTGACATTGATAATGTAGTTTTCAATACTAATAGAAAAATTGTGTGTGGTAAGTCATGTAGCTAAACGAGGGGCTATTTCTTCAAATCTTAATTTTTGGAGGAGGATAGACATGGCATGTTGAATGGCTATGGTGTTGATGTTTTGAAATGTATTTCTAATAGTGTTTTTGAATACTTTGAATTCATCTTCAAGCAACTTCATGGATGAAATTAATGTACGTGGCAACTTTAGCCTCAATTGAAATGACAATAAGAGAGTTAGTTTTCCATCTGCTAAAAGCAACGGTTTCAGTGAGTGATTGGCATTTGTTGATTTTGACTTCAAGAGTTTCTAGAGAGAATATGTTGTTATAATATGTGAATTCAATAAATTATATTGTTAAATTGCAGTCTACATCTTTAGATGGTTCATTTTGATACTTTGGCACATACTATATTAGAGCTAAATCTAACAATACATTTGCATCTTTGGCTACCATATATGTATAAAATATTTGGGAAGGAACTATGTTTTCTTGTAGTTTGTTGTTGAAGGCGATGCATTCATAAGTATGTTGTATCTAGATTTGTTTAATGATACTATTTCTTTTTTATTTTGCAAAATGCGTTGTCGCATCTTTAGACCTATAATGCGTGTATGTGTTGTTGTCTACATTTGGGTAGTAAATGCAGCCATATATTAAGGTTCATTAAATTGCATTTGGAGCAAATAATGGAAGAATATATTTTCTTCTTCCAAAAAAGGGTTGTTTCCAAGCTTTACCTATATATTGATTGATGCAAAATTTAGTAAGTCACAAGTCATGTAAATTTTTGATGTCAGGGTTGTTCCAAAATTCATTTGATAACTCTTCTCAATATCTGCATTACTTATCCATTTCCTGATGTTGTAGAATTCTTTGACATGGAATTTTTGTTGTTTTTTTATCTCATTTAAAAATAAAAAATAAAAAAATCTAATATGGTCTAAATACATGTGTGTCCATCGTAAATTCCTATTAATATTTTTAATAAAAGTACGGTCTTACGTGTGTGTATTTATATGAAATTTTAACATTCTTATGTGGGAGGCTTCTACTAGATTTTTCTAATGCATATGCTTTTTTATTGTTCTTATTGTTGTAACTGTTGACAAGATCTCTAATTTTAGATTAAATAAAAAATAAATAAAAATTGATATTATTATTATTTTAAAACATAATACAACTACAATATATATATATATATATATATATATATATATATATATATATATATATATATATATATATATATATATATATATATATATATATATATATATATATATATATATATGATATCATAACAATAACAATATGACATTGAATAACAAAATAGTTTTGTGAACAAATAAAAGATATTTTTTTGAATGATGATGCTAAATGAAAAATTTGGGTTTGTTATGTTTTGAAAAATATTAACCCTACAGGGTACAGAAAGAAAAGAAAAGAAAAAAAAAGAGAAAAAGAAAAAAAAGAAAAAGACAATTTTTGGATAAAATCAAATCTAAAATTTTTGATCAAATTTTAACTCTTACATTTTATTATTTGAAAATATTCCATAACAAGATTTTTAATAATTTGATGGCAATTATTTTTCATAAAATAGAAGCACTCCGCGTACTTCCGCGTATTTATTGTAGGGTAATGTACAAGAGCCTTGTGTGATGATTGGTAGTCAACTTATCTGTAAAATTTAATGTTCTCACCTGCTATGTTCAGGACATTGTCAGTGCGCTCAATTGTGTTTGGGGAGAGGTGCACCTGGGTCCCCAATAATCTTTGATTTCATTAAAAGGATTTCAACTTAATCCCCACAGTATGATACTGTTGCACCATGTTGCCCAACAATTTCTACAAAAAGAAACCATACAGATGGGCAAATCATGAGCAGTAAAAACAGAACTAGAGTAAATTTATATTTAGTAATAATTGCTATTTCTAATCCATTTGAGGTCATCTTTTAGTACTTTGAATTTTTAGCTAAAACTTGAAAACAAGGAACCAAATTTTACACAAAAAACATAAAAATTGTTGTATGAGTTGTGACCTTGCTATATGAGTAGTGACCTAGCCACGATGTTGTTCTAATACTGTGCTTGTGTCCATAAGGTACAAGCACCTATAACGGATAACTTAAGCATTTGAGCATGGTGTGGTTGTGGTTATGAAGAAGGAGGTATTTTTCCTTTGAAGAGAAATAAGGTTCTGGAAGAATGAGATTTTTTTTAAAAAAAATTGAGCAAAATCGAAATTACTACAAATTTTTAAGTGCAAAAGTGGGTGAGACACACAACCAACATATAGCTTCACCAATAACGGACAACAACAAGAGTAGTGAAGGACAAAGATTCCATTACTTACTTTTGCAGTCACAGACGCATTCTATTCGAGGATGCATCCTGAATCTACTGTTCATCAATGTTCATCAATTATCCACTACTGGTTTTCCATTGTTCTGTAAGCAAGAAGCCTAGTTATTGGTGATGGGGCAGTTATCCGGTATGGGTGCCTGTACCTTAGTCTCTAGGAACTGTGAGTTTGGTTTGTAGTTGAAGTTAAACCGGGAGGTTGAGTAAGGACACACTTTGCACCATTTCTAACCCTAATCTTCGAGAGCTCTCCACTTCTCTCGGAGCTCTCTGCAAATCATAGGGTAGTCAAGTTTTTTTGACCTCGAGACTGAGATAACCTCGCCGTTGAACGGGGATGGGCTCGCAAACTTCCGGTTTAAAGTAAATACACCTAATATGGACCAAATAAGCAATTGAATATGGTTGCTATTATTATACAAGATATAGTTTTTAAGGACTTGTTTGCAGTTGAAAGAGAATTCCATCACATTGTACTATACATTTTTTGATAATCATAAATTTTTAAAAGGAAAGAAAACATGATGTAATTTCCCCTTTTCCTTCAATATTGAGAAAAAATAATATTTTATATTTTGATATATTTATGCAAATAAAAACATCTCTTTCCCTCTCTTGCCTATATTAAACTGCAAGTACTACTAAATTGACATATTACGTAGAGTCGCTTTCTTACTCCATGGAGGCAGGGTCCAAAACTTCCGGTGTAAGAGTGGAAAAAAATCCCATTCTTATTCAATACTATCTGTCAGGTAGAATTTATGATCTAGAATACATGTTACTCACATGTGATTTAGAAGGACAGGGAATTGAGAACTGCCACATGCTAGCCACACCTACAGACCGAGGGCCAGGTTGCAATGCTTTGGCTTGGTACAATGCACCGGGATCAAGTGATATGCACATGAAAAGATTTTTTACGAGGGCACTTGAGTGGTACTGCAGGATTACTCAGGAGTTGCATAATTAGTGCCAGCTTATAAGTACACCACCTTTTGTAGATCGTTGTGGATGGGTATGTGGGGTGTTCCATCCATGTGCCCCACAACCGGGGTTCATGTCCAGGAAGTCCTTCAGCAATTTTCGCAGATTCTTGGTTGTGTGGTCCATCAAATCATGTAAAACGGTAAGTTGAAGAGACTCAAAGTTGGAGCAGGAGTTGAGCAATCATTAGGAAACTGAGTACATTAGGGTATGTCCTTTCCACTTGCTCTTGCATCCAGCCACATTGCAAATCATCTATGGTCTATGGAAATGGAGTATACTATTTTGATTTAGGTACCATAGTTCCTATTCTATTTTGGGACGCTTAATAATTAATTAATCATAATTCTATTTGTAGATTTGAAAATTTCATATTCCATCAAAAAGATATTTTTGGCATGCCATGTTTACAGATAATTTATTGTGATTCTGGATTTTTTAGATTTGTTATAATTTTTTTTTGCCTAATTAGGAATTACCGCAGAACTTTCCATGTAAACTCAAGTCTTCAGGATAGCTTGCAAAAAGGCTATTTTATAAAATATTTAAAAATATCTTCTTGAAAACCCTTTTGAATCTTAAGAAAATTTCATAGTTCAATTATTTGTCGAAAATCCTGCAATGAGCCAGACTCTAAAACCTTATCACTGAGTCTTCAGAGATCTCTTTAAGGTGCTCAATTTAGCATCCTAAAAACCCCATATGGTGTAATGGAGTATAAGTAATGAGCAATTCTCCCAAAATTAAACCAAGCCCACGACGTGATGGCGCTTGCATTGTCGTTTTGAGGGTTAAAATCATTCCACAAATTCAGGATTAACAATGTTTCACCTAATATTCATTTCTTATTGTATATTAAATTTAGTATGCCACATCGCCTAAAAATAACATTCTTAAAGATTAAAGGCCCTTTATTCACCCCGGTATTATTTTGCCAGAGTTATATATAGAGCAATTTGACAGAAATAGAATTGCACTGATGAATGCAACTCTAGTTGAAAGTTGGAGTTACTGCACAGTGTACACTGGTCAGTGGTCACTCCTGAAGGAGTCACCAGTGCAATAGCAAACTGAATTTACCTCAATTTGTTTCCCATTTAAAAAGGGTGCAACTAAAAAGGAAAAAAAAAGTTGACTGAGATAGTCAGTAACTGTAACTGTATGAAGGAAGGAGGCTAGGAGCTAGCAGTACTTAGGCTCAGATTGCATTATTGTAATGAGCCGAAAGTCGCCTCCTCATGATTTCCAGAGAAATTCCTCTTTTAGCGTGCAAAGTGCTGCAGTGTTGGAAGACACAAGTCATAAAAGTGGTTATAAAAAGCTCAACAGAACCCCACACCTTTGGTCAGAAACAATTCGTACGACATAGATCAACTGGGTATTTGGGACAATCATTCTTAATCCTGGATTGTTCCCATTTCCTAAACCAAAGCCACATGATCAACCTCTTCTGTAATACTCCAGGAGTATATCTAAGTGCTACCAGGATCCAGACTGATCAGCTCGACCTCCATATGACTGATCATATGATAGCTTTGGGGAACCATAATTCGACTAAGTTTTATACTGGATTCGCTAATTGCATGCAGGAGAAGTAGTTAATTACTGCAGTCACGGATACCACTGTTACATGGGATTTCTCACAATTTTGAAGAATCAAAATTATTTCACATTCCTGGAACCACGCTGAGCTGAATAGTGCGATTCAGGTACTACGCTACTACAGACATACAGGCATTTGATGTGAGAGTGCGGTGGACGAGGCATACTGCAGCGGAAGGCAATCCACAAGTCAGACATATGGTTGCAGAGAATCCACTCCAGCGTAATTGAATAAAGACTTAACTGCCACTCAGAGGCTCAGAGTGTTCGACAGTGGTGATGATGAGGTTTCGCACATTACAACTCAACGTTGAACCTATCGTTGCTGCGTGGGAGGTGCGAGTGAGGACTGTGACGGACGTGCTGCTGCTTTCATAATTAGAACAATTCTCCGATTCCAGTCACAGGGCTTTTTGGAAGAAAAAGTTGGCTACTTCATGAACCACGTTAAGGTAACTGCGCTCCAAAGGTTGGAGTTACTCTGGAACAGAGTTATATACGTTGTGTGGTACCGTATAATGTAGAAGCCACCTTTCCCACGTTGGCTGTTTAACATGCCGCTGCACTGGAATATGAATATTGCATCATCAGCTTGGAGCGCTGGTCACCTGCAACTCAGTTCCATTACAACGTGCTGTGATTATAACCTGCAGAAAAACAATGTTAAGTGACTAGTCTTTGGAGGGATGTCACTGGTCAGACCCCGCGTTCTATTGATGGCGATGTCGATACTCGTTCACCAGACAAGAAGTCATCTTAAATGAATGAGACAAGATAATTATGCCATTTCATTTCCTGACGCACAATGGTATCTACAGCAAAGAACGTGCCTAAATCGTGGTTTCTATTGATGCACGTCGACAACATCAATCAACACAGCAGCAGCCTGGAAGAGGTACTCCAGCTTAATTTTAACCTACATTAAAACAGTCTCTGAAGTAGCTATGGCCATAGAGAGTGTGTTAAACCATGCGTCAAGAAAGATTGGACAACTAGAACTCTACGCACAAGCAGCTTAAGGTCAACACCGGCCTATACAGTAATTGTCCGTGACACGGCTCTGAATGAACCACTCCAGTCTTCTAGGCTAATAAGTTGACAAAGGCTAACAATGCGACATATCTGGACAGTACTCACTGAGCAAAAATTAGTTCAAGAATAATAAGAGTTGATTGAAGAGGGAGAAGAGAAGAGGTGAAAACCGAGAAAAAAAGGTTAAAGCAGATCATGTTCTTTATCTTTAATATAAGCAGTCTGTAGGCTTCTGAATTTGGTGGTCCTGTTTAGGATCTGCACCCACAAACACGAACTGTTTTCTCTGCGACCTCGTCGGTGATGGCTGTTGGTGAAGGTACTTCTGTGTACGTGTAACGTAATTCCTGCCATGAGTAATATAATGGGAAGCTCTATACTGAAGTAGTATACGCTCACCTCACCAATGGCCATCTACTAGGTGCACGGATATTGACATCATGATGTACCTAAAAAAGCTGATGACAAAAATTTAGAGACTGATTAATCCCCTACATGATGTAAATAACGAAGTAGAATTGCCAAAAAAACGCACCACTTATGCGGATGGACATCGATCAGCTCATTGTTCAATCAAGGAAAGGAATGATTTGGTGCGAAAATCGACTTCCAGTTAAAGATCAAAAATTAGCTGACAAGCAGCAGCTAACCTGGAGCACCTATAGACATGGTGAGATCTAAGGTGATACGGTCCCGCGGTGACGATTGTACAGCCTCACTCTGAGCCAGCGAGTGGGAGTCGTGGTGATCTTCATTGATGTCCGGCAGGCTCATGGGGTGGTGGTGCCGAGGGTGGGATGGCGGGGAAGATGAACTATTCTGCTCCGTTGTGCGAGAACTGTATGGATAAAGTGACAGGGTCGTACCATCCGGCTCCCTGTCCATGTTCGATCTCGTTGAAGCTGTGCCTTGCTCTCGCTGCCGCGGCATGAATGTCCACGGGCTTGAAGTGTCAGCATCCGACTCTGAAAATGGCCGACTTCGTTCTGCAGGTCTTTGTGGCCCTCTCTGTCATTCCCAGCACCGTATTATACAAAAAGCCAATTAGTACAACTTGCACCTTCAAAAGGCCGGATTGCTTTCAATTCTTATGCTCTCAATACACAATCATGACAGTCCAGTGCCCAGTAAATCGCTAGGTGGACACAAGTCTAAATTCCGAAAGTTTTATTTCAACAGAAAAAGCATTAGACTATGATTTATATTAGCAAGCATTTGCGTTCTTAAAGTGGACAAAGGCCAATAAATCCAGCGATGCAAACAGCTCTTCGAACATCATTGAAACTGTGAAACAACCTGATGCAATTAATATTTCGGTGGCGTAGTCGGAACAGTTAAAGAAAAAATCCAAGGCGGAGGCAATATCTCACCTGAGCTGTGATGTGGTCTGAAGCTGATCCGAATAGAGCCGGCCAGCCTGGGGAGCGGTGCGTAACCTCGTCCTCTCGTGTAGCCTGCTGCTGTTTTTCCTGAACGTTGGAAGAGCTACAGCTGTGATCTAGTAGTTGCTTAAAGTGGATACGAGAATTTTCTAGCGTCGTTGAATTGGGTTCGTCCGAGGAAGTGACGTTGACGTTGTGTCTGCTGGACTGCTGCCTGGGCCAATCCTGCCGCGCTCCGTGCGCTCGCCAACGGTCCCATTCACTTGCAATTTCCTGTCTCTTTAAGACTTCTAGTTGTTGCGGCAAAGCCGTAGCAGGATTTGTGGCTCCTGGTTGCAACCATGGTCCTTCCTGAAACGCAGCAAATCTTCCCCCTGGACCACCACGTTAACAATACCATAACACAGATTCGTTCTCAGACTCATGTTTCTTTGAATGGTATCTCAAAATCTCAGACTTGATTAAGTACAACATCGGAAATTTAGCTAGAGATCCACAACTACTTCAGAGTCAAGCAACTTATACTAGGGAATTGATTGTTCCTACCGAGACTTATATCCGGCAGTTGACGTTTCCTCTCCCAGTCTCCTAAAGAGACCGAATTGGACGGCCTTGCCGACCATTGATCTTCCTGCATGTCAGTTCTCGATTGATCGCTGAAGGACCCTGATGCCATATGAGCAATCCCCTTCCCTAGCCCTTGTTCTCGCTTCGTCCACTCCACCAACTGAATCTCGTCTTCCGACCAGTCACGGTGTCCAGTGGGAGGCCCAGACCCACCTTGATAAGCGCGGTGGCTCGCCCACTCTCCCTGTCCATCGTGCCTGTCACGGTGTCACAACGGAAATCCATCAGAAAATCACATCCACTTACAATCCTCATCAGAAACTTTCCATGTTCGATGTCACTCTCAACATTCCAAGGTTTTTTTTTTCTCCATGTTTGAAGATTGCGTTCAGATTTAGTTCCAGGTTGACTCATTGTCGTAATTACAACGGTTGAGTACCTGGAAGATACAACAGGATGGTGGTCCGAATGTTGCACAATGCTAGCCTGGCGTTGGAGGTAATTCGAAAATCCAGGAACACTGGTGTCGGAATCCCGCATTTGGAACTGATCCCTCCGCTGAAGCCCGAAGGGCGAGTTCAACAGTGTCATGTCGGAAGCACCTTGCTCTCCCATCATTTGATCTCCTGCCCCTAACCCTGCAGCGAGACATCGACGCTCAGGAATGGTATTCATTATTCACCTCACGTAACTGCACTTCATTCTAAACAATTAGAGTCGACAACCAGAATCTCGATCCAATCGTCTAAAGAACTTTCCTGCTCTCAAAATTAGACTGGTAACATTCACTCATCACCATTGCATTATGTGAGTGACTCCAGTTTCGAACGAGAGGAATCCATCAAACGAAAACATTGCTTAGACCTCCGGTGAATGTATTACATTTCTCAAATCAATGCCCCCATGGAAGATTACTTGAGTTAACTATATGATCATTGGTGTGCATGCTTAATCCGCTCGTCACCTGCTGTTCGCAAACTACCCAATGACCCCAATGTGCCATGATGAACCTTAGCCTCCAGGTTTAAATGACATCTTATAGGTTGAGCTTAGCTTTGTAGGTCGGTGCATTCCTCTGGATCTGCTCACATTGCACAGATCTATAGACACTCAAATCTGAATATTGCCACCTAATGATTCCACTGAGAAGACGCCAGCCAGCTGATGTGACTTTTGGCACTCTGCCTAACAATTACTATCAGTGGAAAGAATCGACCGTGACGATCTTCATACTTATGGCGCGACTTGAGTGTGATCTGACTGCTACTATTTTTACAATGGCTTACTTAACAAGGAAGGGCTGTATGCGGCGCTAGATATTACGTCGAAGATGCACAATGCCTGGGATCGGATTTGCAACAGGGGTGATGATAGCAGACTGAAGATCAAATTGCCGTGCTATTAGGATCGACTAGGCTTCAGGAAAAAAGTATCATTAACTGGGTTCAGGTAAAAGGCTTTGCACCTCACATATACTATTCTGATTTTAAGGGGAACAGAAGAGGTCAGTGGACTCTGGAATTGCAAGAGGAGAAGTAAATGTACCGCCTTGTCCGCTCTCGTCGTTCTTCATACTTCGGTACATCTGTAAAACCATCAGTCACAATCCGATTGTTACACAGATCATCTCATCAAAACTGTTAACGGATTGATGCGTTGAGCTGTTAGGTGAATTATTATATCAACTGACATGTAAGTTTTAAAAGAAGACATGTTGAATGCTCTAAACCAATGTAGAACTGGAAACTGAAACATCTGGATCAATGCTGCACTGCTAGTCTGAAACTGCCAATTAAAACCTGATTCACAATGCGAAAGCCGTGGATGTCGATGTCTTGATCAATTGATTAAGCTACCATTTAAGGGTCAAGAATGCAACATACTCCTAATTAGAAACGTACTCGAACAACATCAATTCAACTGGTTTTGAGCTCGTTGAGAACATAGGTCTAGGAATCTGGAACACGGCTCTCACCTGCAGATGGCTCTTGACATGTGCAATAGTGAGGCCTTTGACGTCCATCAGTTGAAGAACCAGCTTAGGTGTCGCTCCTGCGGCAAACGCGATTATATAATGAATCGACTAGTCACATTATCGTCACAGCATCGTCACTTCTGACGTTCACTCATATCACAGTGGCACTCAATGTCAGTCGAACACGTACGAGCGCTGCACACGCGGCTAAGGGGAAGGCATTAACCTACAGCAAAATTCCACGCGGATCGAAAAAGCCTGCTACGAAGCATTGAACCTGCTGTGAAGCATTTCACACAGTGGCTGAATTTTGCCGGTGACCAATTCATATCTGGAGTTCTAAAAGGTGACACGCACTCTCCTAACACACCCAATGGCCGTCCTAATATGTGACCGGGATATCCAAATTCTACTTCAACCACAACCTTTGCTCACACTCACAGCACAAGTGTCTCTGCCACGAATTGATCTGTGACTATCGAATTTTAAGTGCCGGCTGTGACGGCGATCCCTTGGCCAATCAGTCTGGAAGTCCCAGGTTTCTTGAAACCTAAGTTTATGAATTTTCAGTAACATATCCTCCACTACAATAATCAATACTGCGGCAAAAGTTACAGCCATTTTCACAAAACCAAACTGCTCCGATGGTACCAGAGCTAGAGATCAGCCTGTAAATATTCGGAAATATAACTTCCGAATTTAACAAAAGTGGTAAAAATATTTTTTCGTGTCATTTTAAACCTGAGGAGTAGGAATAATCAGAGTGAGAAGGAAAACAAGTAAAACTTAGTCATGCGAGGACGACGGTACTCACTATCTTGGCCGCCGAGACGTTCCACGGCAAGCACGAAACAGTGATGCAGGTCCGGAGTCCATCGCAAGCGGGGCATTTTGGAACGCACATATTGGCGCACAGTCCCGCCGCTCCTGCCGCTGCCGCCGCTGAAGGTCCCCTGGTACCCGCTGCGGGGGCTCCCTCCTGACCCAGCGTTCTGGCTCTCGGAGGACCGCTCCGGGGTGAACTCCCCACTGGAAGACGAGTTGCGATGCTTGCCGGAATTCGGATTCTCGCCCCATTTCGGAGCCTGCCCACCGCCATCGCTGCCACTGCTGTAATCCACCTGTCCCTGCATACCGTGCCGCGCTGCCTCCCACCTCGCAGTTGCCTGCGTCTGTGCAGCAGCTCCGACTATGCAACTAGCGCTACCGGTGATCCATTAAGAGATGAATATTCCTCCACGTCTCTTAACTTATATTGAGGTGATTGTAAGCTTGGCTGAAGCGCCCCTCCTCATGCTCATTTCAATCTGCCGACGTCGCCGTACTACTAAGTTGACAACTGTGATAATATATCCCACCTCGTAGTGGATGTCGTCCTTGACAGACATGGAGTGTGGAGTGGGACACATACGAAAAACGATACAACTGGTCTCAGGGACTCAAAAACGGTGCAGGGAAGATTAATCCCGATCTCTGGGAAGGGTGGCGGAGAGGCAGCAGCATCGATTGTAACAAGACCTGGAGAAGTAGTACTTGAAGAAGGAGCTCTAGAAGAAAAGACATCGGGGATAGGGGTGGCACAGCACAACTTGGGAAGACAGATCTACTGATTCAGGAGTTATAGGCTGATGATGATGATGATGATGAGTACTGCTACTACTACACCCACCACCTATTGAACGTACGTTGCCCGATTGGTAGTAGTAGTAATATAGTACGACCACTTCTGTTTCTATCAGATATTTGGAACTCGGTTTCTAGTTCTCTACCTGGTTAGTGCAGACTCAGGCTGTTTGCACATATCCACAGAAGGATGGAGTAGTCGACATGATGAAGAGAGAGAGCACCACACTAAGTTTCGGACTAAGTTTCAGACACGGAGTTGTTGATCACGTAACCATCAGGCCATCTAACTCTCAACTTAAATCGAAAGCTAGCGAGGGCGAATCTGGTAGTTCCTGATACCAACTCGGTGACGTACTTCTAAAACCTGGCTAGCCCAACGTCATGGAGCGTGACGTTATTGGCGAAACAAGAGAATGCACATTGAGTAAGACACCGGTTGTGCCGTTCAGACGTCGTCATGGCTTGAAACTTGGAACCCACTAAATCCACCGGGAGCTTGCTTCATCAAGAAAATACATGAAATAGTGCATTTACAAGTGGTTCTCCTGTGGCCGGGAGGTGGTAGTTGAAGTACTATGATCGTCACGTTTCGTTAGGCGGGGCGAGAGGCATGAACAGTGAGTCAGATGGAGAGGGGAGGAGGCTGCAAGAAGGGAGCAGGGTGGAAACGAATTGCGAGCTACGAACGTCAACTCAAGTCATGTTCGTAATGCAAACATGCAAAGCAATTCACTACACTGACTGAGTGGACTGTGGGAGTAGGTGGTACAGCCAGCCAGCAGCAGCTGCGTGGAGGGTTGGAGTGGGCATCTGGTGCCCTGCCTGACGTTACGGGATCATCGCCAAGGTGGACGCGCGAGGTACAGCGGAGCCCTTAAGCGGAGCCGACAGTGGCAATCCAGTGGTGCCCATGCATTCAAGCCTAGAGCAGGTCACATGCGGTTGTGGCGTGGTACAACTAGTCCGCCTGGCCTGGTAGGCTTCTCCTCATCATCCTCATCATCACCCTCACCATCAACTACAGCAACGGCAGCAGCAGTGGGGTAAGGTAAGCATGCAAAGTAACGCCTCTACTTCTTGCAGTGCACCAGTGCAACACCAACAAGCTCCTGGCCCTCTCCTCTTCTCAACTCCTCCTCATCCTCTCTCTTCGTCACCAAGAAAGCTGGGTAAGGCCCGCAACGGAAAGCAGTGGCTGCAACCATGATACTCATTAATAATCCCGCTCTTCACAATCAGACTGTGAAGTGTGCTCCAGACACAAAGCGAGAGCATAAAGGAGGTAAGAAAAATGGAAGGGAAAAAAAAGGAAATAAAAAAATAAAGTTGAAAGCAAAGGCAGGCCCCCACCCACTCACAACAGAAAGGCGAGGAGTAGTGTAATAGAAGCCGTCTTCGTCTTCCTCCTCGTCGTCGTCGTCGTCTCAGCCTACTAGGCCCTGGAACCAGGAACAAGTCCTTGAATGCAGAGGAACAAACAATGCGGTTTGTCTTCGCTAGCTACAAAGGCGCATTCTAGAATTCCACTACACAATACTGATCTGCACTAGTGGTGTGCCTGCCGTGATGAACCCCGGACGGACGGAAGCCCTTGTTGACTTTGGAATGTCTGAACCCGGTTCTAGTGCCTGGCGCCGGCTGTGCAGCTCACCAGTGAGTGTGCAGTGTTTTTGCAGTGTACTCTGCCGTGGCGGGGTTGCCCCGTTGGTCCGGACCCCGGCCCCGCGCGCCGACCCTTCCAGGCAAAGTGCACTGCTTCCCGACCACCGGCCACCTCCGTCTCTCTTCTTCTCTTCTGTTCTGGATAGACCGCGCTCCGGAGTGGATTCCCACCGCTGCCAGCCGGTGGCGACTACCGATTATAGCCGGCTCCAACACATGGGTGGCACTTCTGCTGCAATATTCTTCCCCCTCGCATTTATATCTGCAATCCCGTTAACTTACACTAACCCCAGTCACTACGTTATTACCTCAGGTACCGTATTTCTCCGTTCTGGATGTCATGTTGGCTTGCTCTGGTTTGACAACTGGGTCGGATACATCGTATAGACGTACAACATACAGAATTATGGCACAAGATATTTGATCACTGTGCAATATGCCTGCCCGCTCAATAAAGTTGTTGTAGGGAGTAATTAATACGAAACCAGACTAAGCTGCCCTGGATCGAGAAACCTCAGTCTTGTGCAAAATATATGTTTGGATCTTTACAGAGTAAGAAGAAACTATTCATCCCTATTTCTGGTTGGGCACTTTGGTTACATGGTAACATTAACAGAAGACAGACCAGGTTTTTAGGTGGGCGCTTGCACCAATCGTTATACCCTACCACAGCATCCAACTCCATGCATCCACTCCGTGCAACTTGTTTAGTTTGGACCCATCTGTTGTTACTTGTACCAATTTCTGATATGCTTTCTGTCTAGGTCTGGCTTTCTCTGTGTGCTACCATACTTGTGCTGCTCATGTTGTGCAGCTTGTGCCCATTAGCCCAGTCCATGAGGCAAAGATTCACTATCATACATGCTTTGTACTTCACCATTGTAGATTTCTCATGAAATCCCCCATTTCACTGCCCAGATATAGTGCTCTTGAACAATCTGCTTGAAGTGACTGGTAGGGTCTGCTCTTGCCCTTTCTCACAATCTTGGTATTACATCCTGGATCTTCAACGCATTATTACAGATTTTGTTATTGAGACCATTGCTGATATGGCATCACTTCCACTCCAAACTTGCTCTCCCATCTAATGAGAGGTGACTTGGCGTGTTTTAATCTTCAGTACAGGTATTCAACTTACAGCAGTCACAGAATCATGATCATTCCCATATGTGATTAATATCTCTCTCAAAAAATCAACCAATCACACATCACTATTGTTACTGAAAGGCTGGAATTATGACACACCAAAAAATGTGCTGTGTGGAGTTCTTGCCCATCAAAATTAATAACAAACTACTAAAACACTACTGTGGTGTGGTTAACCGCACCCATGTGGTAAAGCTATTCCTCAGGTTAAGCGGATAATGAGAGGTGCCAACATTAAAAAATGTAGTGAATATCAAATGGAGGTGGCTGGGCAATATGCCCTTGGTCATGGCAATTTTTCAACTAACCTACATCACAAGCTTTCAGAATTCAAAAAAAAAACCTCAAAAATCTTTGTGTAATATTTTTAAATGAAAATGATTGAGTGCATTAAGTGGTTAACTATGAAGGTTCCTTGGTGTTTCGAAGCCAAAAAATCCAAAAAAAAACCTTTATCTGTAGAAAGTATTGGTTTCTAAAATTAGTGACATTATGAGATTTATAACTGTAGAATCTTAAACCTAAATTGTATATAAAGATGTGTACCAACTTTGAAAACAATCACCTTACAAATTCAAAGATTATGAAATTCAAAGTCAAACTTATAATAATTGCCACTATAAATCCTAATTAATCCTAATTGTAACTTTTTGATTACACAGCAAATAGTATTTTTCCTTCGTCTCGTCCATCCTTGATCTCCAATTTCCACAAGTTATCAACTGATTACTTTGTGTGACCAAGCAAGGTTGATTACTCCAACCCCCTTATTCCAAGAAGTAATGGTAACCAAGGTGGCAACTTGATAACTTCCAACTCCTAAGATAGCAAGGAAGCATGTATTGATGTTCTTTTTGGGTCCAGTCTTTCTTTTCAGGTGTTTTAAAAATTGAAAGTTGCAGGATTTATACAATCCAAATGGATTGAAAAATGTACTGAGTTACATCAACCTGTGTCCTATCACTTGAACTCATGAAGTTCTTGGCAATAGTGGCCATAAAGTTACTGCCCCTCTTTTTGATGACAGGACCCTGTATGCATTGCAGACACCTGCTTCTTAGAACATCACATCTCAGCAACAGACCTGCTGGCACAACAAAGTGACCAAAAGCTACACACATTTCAAAAGAGTGTGCACAATGGGAAGGAACAATTTTAACTCAAAAGGTTAAAAGAATGTGATGTTTAACTAGTAAAGCCCACATTAAGATCATTTGTGATCTCAAATACACAAGTTAAACAATCTGGATTTCTTAATTCAAACAATCTACATCGCTAGAGGTTTTTTCAAGTAGTAAAAAGAACGTGGTATGCAGTAAGTAGAATTAAAAATGTGATAGGAGAGTTGCAAATCAAGAACAATTACTAAATTCTTTGAAGTGCCTTTCACTAGTGGAAAAGGTGTTTTGTTACACCAAAGATGAACAATGACCATTTACACCAAAAAATTCATTTTTTTGGTGTAATTGGTCAATGCTTGGTGTTCATCTTTGGTGTACCAGAACACTTTTTCCATTAGTGTTTGGACACATGATGTCTACAACTAACTTTGCACATTAAAAATATATATTTGATTTTTGTTGATTATTTTTAAATCAGGAAGGACATGATTGGAGTAAATAATGTCACATGGAGAAAAATGATGTGATATGTCATATACTTACTATTAAGGGTTGATTTAATTTTTTGGTGTATGCGATGGTTATTAATTTAAGGGAGGCAAAATCTTGCAAATCTGGCAACATAATCTTTGAAGGACAAAGATGACCTTCTTAGCCTAGAAATGGACATTATGGCTTCAAAGTTCCCTCTTCAATTGTATGAAAGTTTGTCATTTGTAACAATTCTAAAATGCACAATCAAGAGTCTTCTTCTACAAATTGTTTATATAGAATTGAGGTAGAGGTCCCAACTTTGCACTTTTTGAAGCACAATTGACTTGAGTACAAATTAGTATGAATTGAAGTCAATCTGCTAGTGGTCAATTTTGTGAGGAAAATGTGAACAACTTTAAGTTATAAGAAAAGGAGTTGAGGTTTCAGACAATGGCGGACAAAGCATGAAGGAATTGGATGAGGTATAGCACATTGATGTAGTACAAAGATTGAAGTAAGCAAAAACAAAGAAGTGACAATCATGCATGCAATTTTCTATTTCTGTAGGATTGCTTCAAAAGACCTCTGCAAATTTATACTTGCAAAAACTCTCCTTTCTTATTTGAAGTAAAATTTTGAGTTTTTGATGGAGTTCAAGACTAATTGTATTTATCTTTCAGTTGAGAAGGTGCTGCTTTAAATTGCATGCTTGTTGTACTTATTTTGTGATTGTGAATGTCATGTTTGCTTTTGGATATTGATTATTTGCTATCCTTTTTGCAAGTCACAATTTTCTATCCCTCTTGCAAGTCACAATTTTCTAAACCAAGAAATAACAAACATATATATAGTTCCACCACCAATATCATATATTTTGGTAGCTGAAGCTATGAGAGTACCAAAGTGGAGAACAATCTAAGGATTATTGAAGAAAATCATATAGACTTTATTGAGGTGATTCTTTGTGATTTACTTAAAACTTTTGCTTAAACCAAACTAAAGCCTCTTAAATATATAGCTAATTGATTTCCCATCATACTTTTATTTCTCAATTGTTTTGAGATTTAAATTGTATAGTATGTTTTTTTTTCACCTTTCAAAGGTAATTATCTTTAACCACACAGGCGTTATCTTTCATTCCACTTTGTATTCTTTTTCAATTTTTTACTCAACTCTTGTCTCTATAAAACAATATTAGAATTAAATTGTTTAGTATCATAAAGGTTTAACTTTAGATTAAGTGTTAGACATAATTACCTGATCCAATTTTGCCATGTAGGATTCCAACAAGTTTTATCATTCGTGAAAAGAAAAACATGGGATCCAACCCAACTTTTCCTTGATGTAAATCCAAAAGTTGGGTACCTTACCGGGCCTTCCCTGCTCCAAATGAGGGGGCTTTTTCCCAGCATAAAGGGCTGCAAATCACACAATATCCTTGACAGGAACATTCCCATAGTAAACATAGGAAAGGGAAACAGAAATGGATGGAATGAACCTTCCCCCCATCCCCTTGAGGATTGTTCCTTTCACACCACCGCTGGAACAATACTGTGGACAATTCTCTTTCCATGGATGGGGGGCACTGGAACAGTAGGCTGTGTCTGTAGGATCCCACAGATAGGAACATAAACACACAGGACCTGATTGATTGGCTTCCTACACTAACCTCCAATGATCTTTTTACAGCAAACTCTGGAGGAAAAAAAGTAATGAATAATATACTCTATCTTTTGCAATGGAATAACGTTTCATTTGTTTCAAAAAAAAAATTAAAAAAATAATATACTCTATGGCTTTGTGAACCAAGGGCTTAACTTAATTGGTCTGCCCTTCCCTGGACATACCTTCACAGTTTTACAGGCTTCGACTCACCACACAAATGCTGTGGAATATGCTGTGCCTCCCTCCTGTTCATGACACTCCATGTGACATTTGTGAGGTGCAACAATCAGTGGAACCTTCTTTCATGGGCGGAAAAATCTCACAGGAATTGGATTATCTGCTTGGTTCGGAGAAAGGAATCGCCACCTGTGCTTTGCACTGGATTCTGCATCCTTTTCTACATACATTTTGCACTAATGAAAGTTTTAACTCCTTATGTTGAAAGGCGTCTAAACTGCCAAAAATCCTCAAAACTAGACTCTTTCATTGTAAGGTGTAAGTTTTTGAGTTTTGATGTAATTTGGGGGAAAATAATCTTAGGATCTAGTACCTTACTCGTACATGTATATGTACCCCAAATCTTAGATTCAAATTCCTTACCGTTTGTGAGATCATAATGTTCAAAGTTGGAAAAAAAGTTTTTCCCTTATTACAAAATGGGTTTAAAGTGTCTCGTGAGCCAAAAAAACCAATTTCAAAAGCACATTTGATGTGAGGCTCTTCAAATTCATGATCCTAGGTCGGTTATGAATATGTCCATGCACTTTTCATCCTCATATGACCTGTAAAACCTAAAGAAATGCTTGATTTTTCACATGAAGGTGTGCAAAAATTCAAATAGAAAAGGCTGGTCTTGATAGTAAAAAAGGCATATGGAGAAATATTGGATTGAAAATCTAATTAGAGGGATCATGCCTTCAAATTGTATTTACACGTGCAAACAAAAAAACTTAAAAAGAAGTTAAAATCTCAGTTTTTGGTGATTTTTTGAAATTCGTGTGATCTAATTAAATTTGGGCAAATTTTGAGCATAAATAAGCATGTAGTGCAATGCTTGGGCAGATTTCAGCATGCTCTAATAGTGTTTTCAAACTTTAATAGTGAATACCTCCTAAAATATGAAGAATTCTGAAGCATGAACGGTCTTGTTGAAAAGGTATTGGAAAATTCTACGATCTACAAAAAAAATTCAACTTCATACAATCTATATTTAGTATTTAGAGCCCGACCAAAGTCAAATTGAACAAAATGTGGTTGATTTTGACTTTAGGGATTAAGTGTCTTGTAAAATTGAAAATGAAAATGAGAAGTAGAGAAATATTAAAAAACATGCAAACTGAACTAAAACTAAGGATTGTTTTACATCATGAATGAAGATCGAAGGGCTCTTTAATGTCATCAATCAAATTGGAAGAATGTCCAAAGTCTTGCTTTTTGGCATTTGTATTGAAGGCTAAAAGTCTGTAGTCTATCAAGTTATCTATGGACTTTGGCCACAACAATTTTAAAGAGTTTTGGCTCCAAGTGAATTATCTCTCTAAAAACTCTAAAAAAACTGTAATGAATGATTCTCCCAGAAACACTTGAAGCTAAAACCAACAAATACAATCCATTAATTGCCAGCATCATTGCTAAGTCGACCTCCTTATAGTCATCACACCTGGTGCTAGAGCCATCACACACATCCCATCAATGAAACTACTTGAAGACAACTTAAAATTTCCATGCTTACCATTAAAAACACTTGTAAATATACAAATACAATTGCCTTACAATATGCCATGTCTATCCTTCTCCACAAAAAAAGAATAGAAAACCACCAACCATTACCCGTGACATTGGACCCTCCATAGTCCAAACTATAAAATAAAAAAATTAAGTAGCTATAACTACTTTATTTAAATGTTAGTATACGGGTGCAAAGTCTTTTGTCACTTCTTGCTAGGTGGACTATTGGTTGGCACAACTCATTTTCTGCATGCGATCGCTCACTCAGCAGTACCAAGCCACTTCATCTCCTATATCTGCTCAAACGAGTCCACCAGGGATTGAACTCGGACCAGTTAGATGAGACAAATGCTCACTTCCAACCAACAATGAGCTTGTGGCTTGGCGTTCAAACTCTCACCGCAAACTAACTTATACGCCCGTTTTACTGGTTTTTTGTTACTTGTTACTTGTGACTAAAGTGTCTACTCTCAAAAAGGGGAGTAGATCTTTACCTCCATACCTTTGTCCTACGAACATTGGATTGAAGGTAGATCAAATAGACACTTAATTCACGTCGGTCTCCTCCAAAGACCAAAGTTTTTTTTCTCTCTCTTTGAAGCTATTTATACTCCACACTCATTGTCATGCTCTATTAATCCATTATTTGACAATCACAGAGACTACACCTAGGTTAATGTTAAATTAACCAAATTTTAATTAGTTGATGCTAATAATTATTTTTACATGGTCTTCATTTGTTGTATACACCTTTAATTATTTTTAAAAAATTTAAGAAATTATTCAAATTTTTATGAATTTTTGTATTTTCAGCTTTTGAATCTTTACTATTGAAGCTTCACACTGTGACCATGCAAAGGTTTCTATTGATGCATTCAAATGTATTTTCCATCCCCAAAAGCTTTCATTTGGTCTTGTATTTTGTTTTTTTTTTTTTTTTTTTTTTGAAGCAAGGAATTCCATTGCAGAAAAATAGAGTACAAGCCCTCTTCGGGCAGAGCCCAGGGCAGGGTGGTCTTGTATTTTGATGGTGGGCTTCTGAACTCCATCATAGTGTAAAGGACCCTAATCTTAATTCTGAAATGATTTAATATGAATTTTAGACCACTTAAAACACAATTGGATCATTCTAATGATCAATTGCATGAAATTTGAACCCATTAAAGAAGGCCGGCCTCAACTACCCATTATAAAAAGAGTATACTTTGGGCCAATTTTCCCACATGCAAAGGTTGCCGGGCCAAGAAGCTAAGCTGATTCAATAAATCTAAAAAAATTCAGCCGCGTTTTTTTTTTCCATAACCATTTATACAAGATGGATAAACGAAGACATAAGATTTTACTAGCTCTTGTGTTCTTCATAGCCGTGAGTCATCTTATGTCGGTTATTGCAATATTGCAAAGTATGATTAAGTCCATGAATGACTGCAATTAAACAAGCATATAGCCTTTACCAAGTATCTATACCCGCACACCATTTACATGGACCGAGAACATAGTAGAGAAGTGGATTTGGGCTTTATTTGGCCTCCGAATGGTGCTTGAGCTTTCCAGCTATGGCTTGGATGCAAGAGTAATGAATTGAGTTGAATGGACATGCAAAGGGAAGGAGGAAAGATGCATATCAGATCCGTGGAGGCTCTTTCCTTGCATCCAATATGTGGAGGTTTCAATTCATGCGGTAATTGCATCCTTGGTTCTAGTTAGTTGAAAAAATGATTCCAAAAAAAAAACAAATCTGACAATGGCCATGAAGCCAAGAATCAGGCTTCCATTTCGTACACCCAATTCACTGAGCTCAATCCACGTCAAAACTTGCATTTCAAACTTCCAGTTAGGTTACATTGTAGAAGCAATCCCGGTTGATTATATTTAATTTTGATAACAATTTGAACCAATTAACCCCTAAGTGCCCAAGCATGTTTTGGGTCTCAAAACCTACAAAATAATGATTTTTGACCACCTTGTAGAAACGACAATTTAACCAAACAAATTTGCTTTTTTAGACATCCAGCCGTAAGATCTTGTACTAAACCTTCTTCAAAAGTACTGATAAAATTTTCAGCCGTTGGATGTTTACCATCTTAGAGATTATAATATTCAAAGTTGCAGCAAAACTTTTTTTGGGCATTGGCTAAATGACATAGTCAAAATGGTGCAAAGGGGGAGTTGAAGATTGTTACCCCAAACATTTTGCCCATATTTTTTTCCATGTAGATAATAACTTGAGTACCTCCATGGAAAATTTGAGAGACTCATTCCTTTTTTTGGCTCTCACAAAAATTGTTTTCTAGAAGCAGGTCTAAAAACGTTGATATAGTAAAACATGCATAACGTCACGTATATTTGGTTTTAGAAAAATCTGAACGATGGTTAGGTGCCTTTATAAGTTTTTGATTTTTGAGCGAAATTATTTTTGAAAAAATCCAAAATCTCAAATTTTGACGAATTTTGAAAGAAGTGATTCAAAAATTACTGAAAATATTGAAGCTTGTCTTTGTAATTTTTAGAGGCTGCCCTTGTAAAATTGGTATATTTTTTGACTTAGGTCCTCTTGGAATTTCAGTGGTGGTTTGGTTATGAACATATTTCAAGATTTTTTTTTTTAAAAAGCCTAATTTTAAGCTGCCCGTTTTGGACTTGAAACCAAAAATTTCTAGATGAAGGTATTAAAATTGGAATTTGGCTTTGCAAATTTTACCACATACACTTTGCAATACAAGGAGCATCCAGTAAAAATCTTAGACAAAAATATTAATTTTAACCCCTTTATCTAGACTGACCGAAACAACAAAAAGCCATTTGGGCTTTCCTGGGCACTTAGGGGTTGATTACTATCCATTCATCCACAAGTAAGAACCATATTAAAACTCAAAGAAACTATTTTCAACAATACAACAATTATCTTAATTTTAAAAACATTTGTTGCAAAATACTACAATAGTGTAAATGATTGAATCATAGGATATGTGATGGTTGAATGTAAATTAGTTGATAAGAAATGTGTTTGGTGTTTATAAAGTAGACAATGTAGTTGGAACAAAATTTTAGAGAGCTAATGAATTGAGTTAAATTCAAATTTAAGTCTATTTTTCATTGAGATCTTGCAAGCATATTCCAAGCATATTAGTAGTAGCTAGTTAAATTCAAATTTAATTCTAATTTTCATAGTAAATTGTCAACTTAACCCCTAAAGGACAATAGTCCTGGAATGGGCGTTTTTTGAATTTGGGCAGGTTCCTAGAATTCCAATTTAATTCCTAAATCTTTGAAAAAAACAATGTAGGTAGGCATTTTGAAGAGGTCTGTGCAGATTTTTTTATTTTTATTTTTGAACATACCGAAAAAAAGTTACGGGGTTTTGAATGTCAAAAGCTGCATTCAGCCAAACTTCGGGCAAGCTCACAGCCACTGTGAATGCAGCAAATTCTGCCCAAACTGCCCAAAACTGCCCAAATCTGCCAAAATCTGCCCAAAGACGAAACTTTGAAATTCCACCAAAAATTGAGATTTTGATATTTTTCAAAAATAAAAATTTCTATGTATAGAGAAGGTAGTAAAGTATGTTCCCACCGTTTGGATTTTCAATCCAATTTTTTTTCATATGCTATTTTTATTGTCAAAAAACGGCCTTTGTTTGTGAATTTCAGTATACCCCTTAGCGGAAAATGATTTTTTTGGCAACCTTCCACAACTTTTTTGAATATAAATTTTTATATTAAAATTAGCTAACTCAGTATTCTTTGACGTGCATCAAAACCCCCAAAATCTATAGTGCAAAAAAATAGTTTTTTGGGCCTTCAAAACTCTGCTGTTCCCTTTTTCCGCAGGGAAAAAAAACTTGTTTTTCAACTTTGAACGTTATGATCTTGCAATTGGTGAGGAATGAGTGTGTAAGATTTGGTGGACATGTAGACATAGAAGTTAGCTACAAGATCTTATGGTTAGATGTACTAATTAAGACCTCAACTTTGCAAAATCCACCTTGCTTTGAAGAGGGGCTGTTTTGAGGCAGTTTTGATGAAAAATACCCTCAGAACTTTAGGGGTTAATTGAAGATGTTGTAAAGATCTGGCAAGCATTTTAGTACGAGAAGGGGATCTAATTTTGGACTTCTTTTTTTTTTTTTTTTTTTTTTGAGTCAAATGGTGAAATTCCATTGCAGTAATTTTGGACTTTTTTTGCTTTGTGAGATTTGTTGACAATGCAAGGATATATTGGTCCTGGTTTGTACTTTGTATTTTTGTTTCATCTGGCCCCTCTCCCCACAAGCTGCATGCTGCTGGCGCAGTTGTGTAATTTGTCACACCACTCAGTGAAATTCTGATTCATGTGCTTCAAAAAATACACATCTGTAATTTTGATCCCATCTTCAGGCAGGTAGGTGCATGGGAACATGGACAAACATACCATCATTCCATCTAAGTTTGATGTCCTACAATTCCGCTCCATAGGTTGACAACATATGAAGGTGGGACTACTGTACCCCTTTCCCCAAAAAGAAAAGATAAAATCAATTAAGTTTTCATTGAAATGAGGGGCTGAAACCTAAATATATTCACTGAAGCCTAAATATACTCAGGGGCAGTGCAGGAACTGGGAATGTCAGAACTTAGAAGCCTGGAATTGTAGAATACGCTTCATCCCATGACAGCCCTGTAATAGAAAAATGTAGAAGTACATGTATTCTTCTTATCACCAGCGTAGTACAGAATAATGATATTCTAAGCCATGAAATCGTTGAATATGGGATTATACCTCACGTGGTACAACTTGCATTACTGCATTTCCCACGTCATTTTCATGCATTTCCACGTCATTTTATGTGCTGGGATGACGTGGTAATTTTTGGGATTACTACGTCATTGCACATGCTAGTGTGACCTGGTAAATTTAGAAATGACTACTAGGTTGGACCAACACAAGTGGACTGGTTGGCCTCCTACATTACTGGGGTAAGCCAGTTCAGCCGCTTCTATGGTGTTCCACCGTGGTGCAAGTAGAAGACAAATCTTGTAGAGAGTGATGAAGGAGTCGAGGTTAGGGTTATGGATCAAGAATTTGTAGATGACACTAACGTGTATCTTGCAGGCACAAGGGTAAACTTGGATTGCGCTAGGAGAGCTCTTGATCTTTTGTCATTGTTGTTGGCTCTAAGATCAACAAGGACAAATTGATCTTGTCTATAATTTCGTCAAAATGGTCATGATCTTGGTCACTTGTTCTAGTCATGGAGGGCATGGTTTTTACTAGTATACGCTAATGAAAATCTGAGATGGCCGAACCCCGGAGAATCTTCACAACATTGGTTCCTAGTGTTTTTAGGCTCTTTATTGAAGCGTAGTTTCAAGCGGCTTTAAAATCTCTAAAACAAAAGTTCAACTATTGGAGCATGGTCAAGCTTTTACTAGCTATGAGACTCATGATTACCAATCAGGTCTTTTTAGCATTGGTTTGGTATATTGCATCATGTAGGCCATGAGGGTCAAGCTTTTTATTTTGGGTTTGACGATCGACGAGGCATTGTAGAGGATTCTGATCCAACATTGGATCAGTTTTATTGAGGCCAAATAGAGGTGGTGCCTTTCTTTCCTACGTTGTTTTATTTTCCAATCATATCGACGGCCATCGCTTTTATCTCTAGTGGACAATTGACATGTGTGGTCGAACATCAACATTGATTTGACGTTCCAAACACCTCACTGATGCAAATACAACAACCATGCAATGTATCTTTTAGAATGCGTCTGATGCCAAAGATTGTATGTTTGGCAATCCTCCTTACTTGTATGGATGTAGGTGGATGCATGGGGGGAATTTGTGAATTCAAGGACCTCTATACGACGAATATAGAAGATGGCTCTCAACCATTGAGCGTTCTACCCATGTGGGTAATCACTCTACTAAAAAATGCTGACTTGAGATTATTGGAGTCTTCTCTCGCAATTGAAGCATAATGTAGTCGCCATCCTCCTATCAATGCAACTTGGTAGCGGAGGCTTCTCAACAAGTCACATTGGCGTGTTTTTCAACTAATTGGGCCCTTCGCTAGTGACCTCTTTGTATCACTTGAATATTTTTGTTTATTTTTAATTTGGACACATTGGTTGACATCACTAACTTGAGCTTGTTCAGAGCCAGAGTGGTTACTCCAAGCGGGGATCTGCGGTCTACCTTGATCGATTCAGCCTTTGAGTATTTTAATGCAGTCTAGTTGTTGGGCCTTGTTTGAAGAACCTGGCCTTCAATATAGTGGAGTAGCGGTGAAGGCCTACCTTTCCAATGAAGGTGCATGATTTCTTTAACTATTCCACCAAACAAAGGTATCCAATTTATTTTTTAGATAAACAACAAAAATTTTGCTTCTACCTCAAAGAAGCGGTTATTAATCTCTTGTTTGAGGAGCCTGCTTGTCTATTAAGATGATATGGTGCAAACATAAACCAGCAAAGCTCCAAATTTTTTTTGGCAAGTCAACTTGGGTAGACTAAAGATAGATGGGTGGACTACCCATAGACAGATGGTGCATGGTCATGTATTTCACTAGCAAATTCAAGTGTTATGCTTATGGCATACGAAAGTTTGATGACCATTGTTTACAAAGCTATTGGTTGGCTTTGTATATGGCAAAAGTTTATTCCTATTTGAACCGATTTTGGCCTTTCGTCCACCTTTTCTTGAAAGAAAATTATCATCGATATTCCTCTTGGTTCCTATGCGGTTGATGTGATTTGTTCTTTGATAGGGCGCCTTGCATTGTTGGAGATGTCTTTCAAGTTTTAATCATAGAAAATCTTGTGCACTTGTTGTTGTGTAATTTTCTTGGACAAGTGTTTTGATGTCCTTATGATTTGCCAACTAGTATGGCAGGAACCATTTGTGTTGGCATGGCTATTAAAACCCATTTTCTTAGCTACATTGACAATTTTGGTGATAGTCATAGGACAACCATGGAGAAATATTTTTCTTTATTTGATGCGTCAATGAAGTTTTCTATTCCGAGGGTTTGTATCGCCGAAAGTAGAAGGTTTAGGTTTAGGTTTAGGTTTAGGTTTAGGTTTAGGTTTAGGTTTAGGTTTAGGTTTAGGTTTCAATTTAGCATTAAAAAAAAACTAAAAAAGAAAAGCATTAGGAGAAAAATGGGGTCTCCAACGGGCCTTGTAAGACAGCGCGAAGGTAGGTGAACTGCTGCCCGCTGACACCTCACTGCGAAATCTCATTGGTGGATATTCTGCCCGCTGACAACAAAATTCGCCCCGTTGACAACAAAATTCGCCCCGCTGACAACAAAATCCGCTACTGTCCAATGGGGTGACAGCAATGGGCAACGCCTTCGCTGCAAGCGATTGGCTGGACCCCCCAAATGCCACTTTGGCGACCTGCTGGCACCATTGGTGCCAGCCGATAAAGTCCACGGGCATGGCCAAATTTTGAGGCACGGATTCGGACCAAAGGCCCGTTGGAGACCTCATTTTTTCCCTAATGAAAAAGAGGAAACTCTAGTTTCAGAAGGCAATTCAAAGGAGTAAAGTGTTTCCACTAAGCCTAAGATTACTTGGTATATGTTAGTGGTATGGAACTATTTCCTCCTTTCAAAGAGTAAACACTTTTGAAACAAGTATGGAATAATCAAATTTGTAGCCCAAACCAATGAAAGCTTCATGGTGTAAAAGTTATTCTTCGTGAGTGGTGATTGCATTGGCATGAAGAGAGCATTTATTCCTAGCAATTGGTCTTGGTTTGAACCTTGATGGACATGTTTAAGCAGATGTGTGGTAGGTAATGACTTCGGACTACAAAGTGAGCAATCCATAAAATAAATAAATTTAATTTAGATACAAGAAGATAGAAATATTTTGAATCTGTACATGGTTCAACTAAAATATAAATTAAAAAATTTGGTGGAAGGTGTTATTGCACCCCTGGCTTCTTTTCATTCCTTGAAGATTTGGGCTCCACTTCTCCTCAAAGTGCAATCAACACCAACACTTCCAAATCCAATCAAGTTCAACCACGGTTTTCTTCATCGCCCTCATTTTTCACACTCACTACTACGGCCTTCTTTTTGGTGCACCCTTCCTCTTCGGAGCATCCTCCTTCTTTAGAGCTTCCACTATGACCACATCATCATCCCCTTGAACTCTCTCTTCTTTCCTCTCCTCACTACTTTGTATTGAAAATTGTTGAAATGCGCTGTAGGATCTGGGTGCATAAAAGTTCTCTTCACTTATAAGATCTTCCTCCAATTGGCTACTAAAAGTAGAAGGATTTCCAATTTCCTACAATTTTGAAGCAAAAAACTAGAAATAAACAATCTAGCAATAAAAAAAAAAATCGGAGAGAGATACAAAGGCACCAATCCTCTTAATTTAGGTCATAAAAGTAGTTGCTTTAATCTAACAGCTATGATTCATCAATTTTCTTATTTAATATTAATTCATTAATATTTTAGTGAAGTTGATTTTCGCCCTTTGGCAAGAGTTTGGTTTCCTATTCTCGTTTGACTCTAAATCTCATCGATGAACTGAATTCTTAGTGCCAAAATTCTTAAGAAGTGTTGCCATGTAGGCATTCTCAAGCCCCTAGTGTGAAGCCCTACAAGCTGATTATCAATTCAAGACCAATGAAATTACTTGAATTGCTTGGCCCTTAGCCCTCAGTCTGAAATGCCCCTAAAATTATAACATTGTCTTATTGAAAGATGCAACAAGTTAGCAATACCAATACCGCCAAGCAACATTGCCAAATTTATTGAAGTAGCAACTTTGGAAGCAAGTTGTTGAAGAACAATGAGAAATGAAGTTGGTCAAGAATAACTACATTCAAAAAAGTTGATTGTTGTTGCTCAAACAATGTCAAAAGAAGATTAGCAAAGATCTTGGTTTGATTGACCTCATCATTATAAAGAATTTGATTGCCATCATTTCCAAAGCAATGATTGTCATCAACATCGTCAACCTAGTGAGCACTGTAATATGAACAAATTGCACCAATCTAAATGTTCAAGCATAGCAAGCACAAAACATGAGAGAAAGTGAACCTTGGATGTGCTACGAGCTTGGAAGCAATGCGTTCATGGAGCTTGGAGAAGCTGCAAGCTTGAAAGCGCCGCAAGGATGCCATGGCATTCAAAAGATGGCGTAGGATTTGAGAGGAATGTGCAATGATGGGCAGGGAACCCTTGGGCAAGAAGATAGCAGACCAAGACTTGGGACATGGACTTCAGTCAGGGCACTTGCTCAAATGACCATCTCATGAGGATGATAATTTTGAACCCCAGCACATCCAACTCGACCACAGTAAGGTATGAGCGGGTGGGGTATCCTGCCAAAGTGCCTGCCCCGAGGAAAAAAGCTATCCTGGAATTGTATCATCAGGGAAATGGGGATAATCAAACAGAATTTCATGACTAAGTTGTGTACAGTAACTTAGTGACCATTTCTTGGTGTGGCAAACAAGACAAACAGATGAACATGCTGCGGCTACATGAACAATTGCCTATGTCTAGTGCAACACTGTTGTTGGATAAGTAGATGATAAGGAATGCTTAAGATTCTGACATTCATATGTGCTTTGCTCAAGGCAATGGCCATTGCAAGCCAAGCCCCACCATCTGAAGCATTTCACCATGTTTCAGATTTTCCTCCAATGCTGGCAAGAATCATTAGGAATCAGCTTCTGCTCTCTTGTCACATAAAAATCTGCTTATGTCCCCACAAGCATTATGGATAAAAAGCTTATAATAACCATGACAAAGCCCTGCATATCAATGTGCTTGTTGCATTAGATGCAATAAGATGAATGAGTGGTTGTGGTGCTACATCTATGAGCTCTCCACAGTACTCTTATAAGAGGAAGCACAATAAAGTGTACCAAAAAAGTGGTTAACGATTTGACAATTTCAGCCCTATGTGTAAACGGTAGAGAAAGTGGCATGTAGGACTTCTTGATTGAAAATTAAGTTCGGGATATGGAATTTAGACTTGATGTTCTACAACTTTCCAAATTTGCGGAAGAAGATGTTGAGTTTAGACACCTCTACGAACACCATAAAGTCAGACAAAGTGAAAGCTGTCATTTGGAAAAGTGATCGTTTTACATTTTATTTACGACAAAAATCACTTTTGACTTCGCGGGGACCTCCATTTGTAGACTACGCTTGTAGAAATGATCTGGACAGCTGTGGTTGGAATTCTAGATTGGCCAAAAGTGTCTAAAATACGTTTTTAAGACGTTGTTTTCTGTGAAACTTTTGGGGAGTTTTTTTTCACCGAACATTGTTTTTTAAATTGAAAAAAACATCCTCTAAAGACAATAGAGGTCCCCAAATGAAGAAATTAAGACTTTGAAAAAGTTCATTTTTGTAATTTAGAACTAGGGGTCAAAATAAGTTTCAATTGAAGATGTTTTTTTTATGAAGATGTATATAAGACACCTTGTGACACCCTAAAAAGTGACTAAAATGGGGGGAGAGCACAATAAAGTGGACCACAAAGTGCAAAATGTGACCACCAACAAGTGAATATGAAGTGTGCTGTTTTTTAAGGCTCAAAGCTGATTTTGAGCATTTTGGTGTAGTTTTTGAGCATTTTAATCACTTTCTAGGGTGTCATAAGGTATCTTATATACATCTTCATAAAAAGAATGTTTTCAATTGAAAATTAATTTGACCACTAGTTCTAATTCATGAAAATGAACTTTTCCAAGGTCTTAATTTCTTCATTTGGAGCCATCTATTGTCTTTAGAAGATGTTTTTTTCAATTTGAAAAACAATGTTCGGTGAAAAAAAATGCACAAAAAGTACCGTGGAAGTGATCCTCTTAAAAAGTATCCTTGCGGTACTTTTGGAACCCTAAACCAATCAATGAGTATATTAATTGACTATTTTAGAATACATCTTAAACATATAGAGTGCACCGCGAAATTAAAAGTGATTTTGGACAAAACCCTAAACCGTTATGTTCACTTTTCCAAATGACGACCATTCACTTTGCCTGACTTTGACGTCTCCGTTTTCCATTGTAAACTCAATATCTTTTCTCGCAACTTTGGGAAGTTGAAGAAGATCAAGTCTACTTTCCGTATCCCAAACTTAATTTTGCATCAACATAACGTAAATCCCACTTTCTCTAGTCTTTACAGAAGGGGCTGAAATTAGAAAAAAGGTAAGCACTTTTGTGGTTCACTTTATTGTGCTTCCCCCCAATGTTCAAAAACTACACCAAAATGCTCAAAATCAGCTTTGAGCTTTAAAAAACAGCACACTTCATATTCACTTCCTAGTGATCACATGTTGCACTTTGTGGTCCACTTTATTGTGCTCTCACTCCATTGACAAAAACACATATAACGTTCGGATTTCCCATTTAACATGTTCAGATTACCCTTTGGTTGTTTTAAATTTGGAGAATGTAAGGCATTTTCAGCACACCCGCAATGACTAAAACAAGGATTTTTGGCCATTTCTAAACATGTATGGGGCTTAAAGTTGGTGAGCGTAAACTTTGTTTCCATACCTACAAGAATTGATGGCCTCCTATGAATAAAATGTGTTTGCAAAGTATATTTTTTGAGCATTAAAACTTTGATAGAATATATATTCAATTTGCAAAGAAACTCTCACTTCCTACTGCAAGGGCGAACAGCTGCTACTGCGGAAGAATGTGATGGAACCGATGATACCGATCTGTGCGAAAGTCTGGTTTGTCACTCCCAACGTGTCTGAAACCAAAGAATTGCAAATATGGTGAGTTCGATCAAGCACCTTGGTACCCAACTGAGAAGGATCTCCTATCTCTTCTGAGCTACCTCTTCTGAGCAGATCCTGGACTCCGAAGAGACATGTTCTGCGAAGCATTCCTCGATGAGTTAGCACATGAAGTTCCGATGAATCTAACAAACTTCTCCACTTGGCTGTTGGATCTCCAGGCTGCGACCCCGCGATTTCATGTCCATTTTGATTGTCAAGATACCTGGTGGTAGATGTCCCACCGCATTGAACTGTGCGCCAGCTCCCGATATCCGGTGTAAGTTAGCTCATGCTGCAGACTGTAGTTGTTCTGTACCCAGAGCGTAAATACATATTTATTTGAGTACAAGTCAAATTTAGACGAATGGCATGTATTGTACACACTGTACGCCGGACTCAGTTCCACCGAGTGGAAAATCACTGCAAATAGAGAATGTTTGGTGACGTATGGGAAGAAGATACTGTATACTAAGATTGAAAATTACTGTATTTAAATTCGACAATGGTGGGTGACGTACGGGAAGACGAACAAATTTAGTATGAGTTAATAAAAAGGAGTAGGTTTCGTCATCAATCAGCTGCAAGGGGGTGATCGATGACCAACAGAGGAAAGGGCCGGATGGCAAGTTGCCATTGACAATGGCAAGTAAGATTCCGGTCTGGGTGGCCCAGGGCAGGGGGTTTATGGATCTGCAAATTTATAAATTTCCTTTTCCGTGTGAGCGAAGTAAACAACGTGACTCGGAGCAAAGTTGAAGGGATTGCACAATCTGGTGACTGAATCTATGTCAGCAAGAATAAGTATTTCCTTTTCTTTGCCCTCAATGCACTAGTATATATTTGGGAAGACGTGTGTGGCATGGACCGGGGACGAGTGGTAAAATGGATGCTTTGGGGCTGTGTCGGAGACAGGAAGATAAAGAGTCCGAGGTCCCCACCCCCGCTCCAGTGCTTCCTGCAGTGGTGTGAAAATTACACACCAATTGTTCATTATCGCAGGATTGTTGTCCGTACCAGGAGAATATAGAAATCAATAGGGTGCAGCTTGGCAGAAGCTAATAATATCAGTCACTGTGTCATGCATGACAGAAGGCTGCCTGCATTTGATTCCGATCGCGGGTTCCCCGCCGGTCCGGGATACGCGACCCGGGCGCGGGGGAGCCAAAAAGCGTCGCCTCACAAATAGCACCCCCCGGGGCCCTTCACTCCGAGGCTCCATGCCATTGGACTCTCGATCGCCCGCACTGCTCACGGGCCACGGCTTAAGTTAATTATTATTCCTCGCTAGATCTGACATCACCTCGCCCGAGTTTCACCTCTGATTCCTGCGCTACAGCCTGGGCTCGCTCCATCGCTTGCTTCGATGATCGTCTAGACTGTACATAACGGATGGTGCTCATCGGGACACTAGTACTACTGCTGGGAATGTAGGGGCCTTATCAGGTCGCGGGCTTACAGCCAAGTTGGTTATCTTTTAAAAAAGCTGGCAAAGACGTCAATCAAATAACTTGTCGATGAAGTTGCAGCTTGGAGCTGGACCTGCTAGTGCTGGTATCAATAATCCTGGCCGGACAAACCAGATGAATAATCATGATTTTTCGTTTTTCTTACCTGACATTGGGAGCCTGGCGCTGCAGTGTGCCACACCGGTGGAAGGCTTCTTCTTTGTCACATGGTGGTACATAATTCAATTCCAATGAGCAGTGGTAGTAACCGTACTGGACACAGGGTGATGGGTCTGATGTGTGAGTCAGCATGACCACTGGATGTTGTTGACTTCAGTGGTGATGATGATGAGGTTCTGAGACGCAGGGACGCTGCCTGGAAACCAGCTAGCCCGCCATGCCACAATATTCATCACGGCAGGATTATAAGTGCGCATGCGCCGGAAGCCAACGTCACTGGACGATTGTTTTTCACGTTGCCTTGGACTTCAAAGGGTTTTTTTCCTCCCAGTGCGCCTGCCTGCCCGCCATGATATAGACATGTATTGAGCATGCACGAGACTTGGAGGGAGCAGATGCTAGCACGACACGAAATGGGATGGATGTCCAGAGGTTCATCATCGCCCTCTTGCCGCACATCTGTAGAAATTCTGGCCGCTCACAACGTCACCTACACCATCACCCCATGTCTGAGGATAAGCAAGATCGAATATCATTGACGGCCAGCTGCCATTCATTTGCAAAATGTGAAGCAGCAGGCAACTCTCAGCAATCGGAATATCGTAATCAGTTTAGCTTATTTAAAGTGCACCACTTAACATTCTGCTACAAGTGAGCCATTTGCAGGAGTAGTACATATGGCAGATACTATCCTAGGGACTACTACCAGTACTCATGATTATATTGTAATCCAGGCGGAATGTCTGGTTTGGCCAATACACTAATCATTTGGTGAGGCAAACAACACAGGTGGACGGCGAGCTCGCTCCTTTCTCGTCAACTGATCAGACCAAGATTGTAGCACATCCGTCGCCAGCAATATGGAGGGTTATTATTGGTGCGCGCCGTTGGGGGACTGGTGAGTGGTTTTAATTGTCTCTTCGATTCGCGAGCCCGTTCACTTTTCACCAGCGGTGTCTTTGTCTTCACTTGTGAGGCTGGTAGCTTCTACGAAAGCACCGCATTACCCGGCCGGCAAGTGCAAACCCTACCTACTATGCCTCACGCTCAAGTTACCACAAACTCCTTTTTGAAGTTTCGGAAAGTAGGAATCAGTTAAATAATGCAGCTATGTGTGCTTTGGAGTTCTGCGGGCAACAGTCTATGAAAGGCTGTCCAGCGTCTAGGGACGAGAGCAGGTAAACAATCATATGTTCTGGATCAACACAAACCTCGCTGAAGCTAGATATCACAGAAGTTTATTCAAGCTCTTCTGGTGGTTGTTTCCGACATTTCTCCGCACACACAATACCATGTGTTGTTTAGTATGGATGCTCAGACCGTCAAATAGAATATCGATTTTGAATCAAGCGACTGTCAATAACTCTCGAGCTGCCACCTCAATCATGAAGAGTGCGGCACTGGGAATTCACATTAATTCATTAGAAAGGTTGAATGATGGTGGAAGAATTATAAACGCGCCAAGTAAACAAGACTTGTCTGACGTGTCTGGCAGACTCGCAACTTCAGCGGCTTGTGCAGGGACATGCCGAAGATACAGATTATCATTCATAAACTGACCAGTAAGGTGGTCTTATTCTTTTGTCTTCTTGTCGGTGCAATTGACATGAGGAACTGTGGCTGGTTTATTCAACCAATGCGTAATTTGTTCCGGAAATCAAAGATTAACATTTCGATTAATGTTCATTTCCCGTCAATGGACCTGGCTAACTTAGTGTGCATGAACTGGAATGTACATAACTTAATCGGGCTCTGTGACCTTTCAAGTTGTGTAATGAAAATACTTCACTTGCAGTGACCTGAATACAGTATATATGTATGTCTTGTTATTGTACCATTTAAATGTTGCAACATTCCCCCCCTCACCGACATTTCTGCGAGTCCTCATCATGCACTGGGACCTGGGTCGAGCCTAATGAGTTAAAGCCAGTGAAAAAATGATTAATTCTGTCAGGAGCATCACTGAAAATGCACCATAACATTTCTGATTAAGCCTTTAACTTTTAAGGTTACTGTCGAGGCATCGAAGTCACAACTCTCAATTTGAGATCTACATGTTAACGTGACAGCTACAATCTACCAAGAATGCTTCCTGAAGACTCTTCTTCTTTCTGCGGTTCCTGCGGTAGACGGCCTCCACTCCCAGCATACATGAAATGTTTCATTTGGTAGTAACCCCGTTGGAAACACTTTAAATTACAACTCTCTGGACTATCGCCATACAGTATCGATTATCTTCGCAGCAATACAATGTCTGGGTGCTTTATTGTATGTTGAATTGGTTTTGAGGAAGCAGATCACTGTAAACAGAGGTTTCGGGTCTGAAAGTATCTATTTGCGTAAGCCTGCGTCGCATGAAACTTGACCCTAGTCTGCGCTAGTGACGTCACCCTTCAATTACTTAGCAACGCAAGCAAAAAGGTTTCTTTTTGAGCCCAAAAGCCCACCTTCCGATTCGCCGTAACCCAACCGTGAAGATCACCAGCTTCTTTGAACATTCAGCCAAGTCCACACCTTTAGAAAAGTCTTTCGCCATATCTCCCACACAGGGTACGAAATTCCTGTGATTGAATTAACTCCACATTGACAATGGGGCAGACAGGTTTAGCCTTACTCCATCAGTGCAAACACTATTCAGTTGCATTAAATCACATAATGGGACCTAAGATTTATTTCAAAAATTGTTTTATCCTTCTAAACAAGATAATTGAGGATGTGATCATCACATCTCTTATGCATAGAGTGCCCTTGCTACACAAAATCCCAGTTCGAGTACAAACAGAAATAGTACGTACCCCCTGGTCGTAATCTGCACCCGAATTGAGGGCACATGTGCTTTTCAGTAACGTACGTACTCTTAATGCTAAAACATAGCGATCAGTACTACAATGTTTAGTACCACCAAGTATGTGATCATTGAAAAAAGCGATGTTTTTCCTCTCTCTTTCTGTTAAGACGTCCTTAGAAGTGAGAGTGCGAGCTGCAACTAATTACAAGTACTGGGGCTACTACTACTCCACATAGTATGATAGTACTAACACTGAGCCGGCTAAAGCCTATTTGCGGGCCCAGCTAAGTGTGCCGCTATGGCAACCTCATATCATTTGACATGCAGCTACACAAGAGCCCCACAAGAAACCCAAAAGACTTTTCGAGCATCTGAACTAGTACACAATGTGACGTTTCCAGACACCAAAGACAAACACAGTATTATTTGTTCATTGCAAGCAGAGAAAGGGACAGAAGAAGCTTGCGATATCAAATTTTACCATTCGAACATCAACATCTTTGTTGTATCCGATCTGTACTTGTGTACGTCCTCCACAATCTCTTTCACCGTTGGACAAGATTTCAGCTCGTTAATTTATTTTTTAATGTAAACCGAAAGTATATTTACTTGTTCGAGCGAGTTATATTTTGTTTCACAAGTTCACCACAGGAACATCTATACCCACAGGACTACACTCGGCTTAAGAATGCATGCGCAAAGGGGAATACTTGAGTGACGTTCGCCACAGCCAAGTATTCCTAACACTCATCCATGACCTGTTTCACGTTGCAAGTTAGAGCAACGCAGTAATTTTATTGTTGATAATTAAATTATCCTCTGTACAATTATGAAGCAGCTGTAGAAAATCCAGTATTATGTACTTGGGCTCTATAAGGACCTGAACACATGTAACATACCATGAAATTATACTGCACCTGCTTTAACTCGAAATATAAATCTTTTTCAAGTGCCCCCTGGAGCCTGGAATTGTAACTCTTTAGTACAAGAATTTCCTGTTTAGATCAGTGAGAGACTTTACTGCAAATCCGCACATTGATGTAGCGAGCTGACCCTTTATCTAGCCGTGTTAATGAATCAATGATTAAGCAGTGGAGAATTTCGCTTGAATTCCAAGAGTAGTACTCCAGGTGTATAGACCGGTCAGTAAAAGGTGCCCATAACATGATGAAACTTGAAATTGAGGTGGTTAAAACTTTGGCAACTTGAAGTATCAGCAGACTCTCCATTTCAATATCAGGCTATGCCAGCGAATTCTTATGGTCTAAAGTTGTCATTGATGAGAAATTCTTAGAAGTCAAAGACTGCCATTTAACCGATTTCTGCCGCTCCTTGAACGTCGACTCAAGCAGGCTTGCAAGAATTTCACGAAGTCAGAATGTGGACCAAGCTAAATCTGGGGCTCCTAAATCTACACTGGATTTATAAATTTCTTACAAGTAACAAGTGAAAGACTTTGCCAGAGTTACAGATGTTCCTCGTGGACGTCGTACTACTGACCGTGAGCTAAGGTCAGATATCCACTAATAGGTTTATATATATTCCCAGTCTTCTTCACAAGGTCGGGGCCATTGATCAATTATTTGCATGATCACTTGATGGCCAGGCTCTGTTCTTGGAGTAACAGTCACCCTTGTGACTTCGACCTTACTGTTCCTGTCGCTACTTTGATTCCAGGCTGGCTGAATTAGCAAGTTACCAGCTAGGCCTTACCTCCCGCATCATTTATTCAACTCCTTGATCAACTCTTTTTTTTTTTTTTTTTTTTTTTGACACAAATAAAGGGAGGCCCTTTATTGCAAGGGAAAAAGGAGCACAAAAACAACCCTCCTTGATCAACTCTGAATTCCCTGGCAAGCGCCCACAATGTCAAAGCAGTGGTGGATACTCATTGTGCAAGATTGTAATCAAGCTTTTCAGATTCTACACCAAGTGTGTCAACGCGCTGAATCTGTTTTACCACGTATTTCAACTGCTTCACCCGTTGTAAGAATGTGGGAGAAATTATCATCAGTGAGCGTTTCAAGCATCGATACGTCATACAACATAGATTTAGTACAGATTCAGACATAATCAGTAGAGAGATTATAATACAGTTGTATCCGGGTACCACCTATTGGACACGAACAGCGTTACAGTAAATAAGCACCTCGTAATTATAATCTCTTCAACAGGACGCATAACAACTGGGGTGAACAGTAATATATTCTAGTCAAATGACATTCCAAAGTCAGGAAAAATGATGCCTCGCCATCATTTGCCTCTTATACCTGGTCGAAATTCCGGCCCTTTCTTGTAATTAGTGTGTGTTAAGACAAGAAGATAAAGTACAGTATTTGAGCATATAATCCTGAGCCAGTGAACCAGTGAGGGAAGGAAGACCCCCCAGGCCACAAAAATGGTACTGAAACTCAACCTGGTTACTACTGTATTGGGCTCCTTGACTTAATAATGTTGCCGCAGAGCTCAGATGGCAGAACCGATTCACAAGCTTGGGTCTAAGGCAGCTGAGTGCAAGCTATTAAACCAGGTTATCAAAATACAGATCACACCTGCTACTGTAGAATATTTCACAGAGGTACGTACAGTTTACGGCCTACCGTCTAACGCAAAGATGGACCCAGATTAGCAGTGTAATTTTCAATTTAACCAATTGATACCGAACTTGAACTTTCAAAATGAATAGGAAAAAGGAGGTAAACTGAGGGTAAAATATCTGCAGATAAACATGTATCTCAAGATTGTGATTCCTGAATGGGCGGGGAAGAATGGTTCTCCCTGGGGCCTGGACACAGTCAAGATGTACTACCATAACCCTTTGCTCACGCAGCAGTACAGTTCATATACGCCTGCAAGATCTGAATCTGGAGCTCGCGCGTGACTGCTTTGCTTTCCGAGGCTCTTTCCAATATTCAAATTCTGCCTTTCTTGTTTTGTTCTGTTTGGAAGGAATAAATTTTCTGCATCGAAATTCTTCTTCTTTTTTGTTTTATATTTTGGCTCTGCATCGAAATTCCAACACTATCATGGTCCAGACTGCCCACGCTCCGATATTGACGCTCAGAAGCAGACTGCCCACTGCCAGGGAAAGGAGAGAAGGCCCTCCCATGCAGGAAGAATTAATTGCATCCTTCTCCCACCACTTCAGATTAGCACCGATCATGCATTCGAGTCTGCATATATGCATATATCTCAACCTGGACTCCAGAGTCCATAGCCAGCCGCTGTCCTGTACTAGCTTATGACAAAGCTCCATTAAATTCCACTGTCAATTATCCTTGAGTTATTCTTCACATGGAGCTTAGCGTATATATTCATGATTCTGTGAGCTGGAGACAAAGGACATCCCCCAGTGGCCTCGCCGTGTCGTGTGGCAATATTATTTTGATTATATGCACATGGTCACTTCATCGGCACTTTGGAGTTGTACGTCTTGTGCTCTGTTTCTAGAGCTGCATTTCAGAGAGGCTGACATGGTGGTAGCATAGATATACCAGAAACCGTGAAAATTAAGAGACTTGGATATTAGGAATAATATTTTTTCTTAGGACTCAATTTGGCATAGTTGGTGTGAAAAATATGCACAAGGTTAAAACTCCAATCCAAAAGCACAAGCAGTAGTTTGTTCTTAGATGAGAGCATTATAATTAGATTACCATCCTTGAAACAATGAAGTTATAAGTGACTTGTGATCAAAAGTTTTGTTATGAATTTGAAAAGAAGAATTACATTCAAGAGTAAAGCAAAGATAATAGAAACAATAAAGTAAAAAAATCATATCATTCAAAGAATATTGCAAAAGTCTCCACTATTCAAATATTTTTTATAAAAATGCTATTCTTAGGTTCCATGAATTTTGGAAATTGAAATTTGGTTGATTTTAAGGAATAGTAAGCTCTATGAATTTGCTACTTTAAATCAGTTGGAGTACAAGACAATCATGATCCACTATTTCCATATAAATTTTCATCCATAAAGAAAAACATCATACATGAGCTCCATTCCAACTTTTTTTTACCATAAATCCAAAAACCAAGATACCAAGGTTATTTATTAAATGAAAACTCTCCATTTCTAAAAAATCTAATCCAATGGTTTTTGGTGTGAACCTGCCCTTAAAGGCCAACTTTGAAAAGTTATAATATGAATTTTCTTAATGGTTGTCAAAACAATGAAAAGCGGTTGGAAATTAGATTCATACTACATAATTATAGTCCGAAGGTTGTCAAAAGAGAATATGATGTAGCAAATATTTTTTTCTAAATGGTACAAAAGGTGCCTTAGAAAGATGTTTCCTAGAATCTTAATCTAACATATCTAAAAAGGCCGGCTGGCGGCTATATGCATATTATTGCTTAAAATATCTTCAAATGATAAATTGCAACAAGAATAAGAATTGTAACTCGATAACTTTTTGCAACATAAGGGATAGGAAAACATTTTGCCAAGAGCACTGAAGAACAAGATTTTAGTATGTCATCAGCATTGTGTCAAATTATCAAACAAATGTTTGTGTTTCAAAGATCTATTGTAAGTAGCAATTTAATTGTAGAGCGTGTATATAATGTAGAAGATTGGAGACATATATGAATAAAGGTTTAATTTGGATTACTTTGAAATATGTTCCAAATGAATTCTTAGAAGTTAGCACAAGAAATCACATTGGGAAAGCTTTTGTCTCAACATGCGGCTGATGGAGGCACTAAAGAACAACTTGGATGCGCAAGGATTATTACTAATATTGATCTAAAATGAGCTTACAACCTTGTGCAAGTTGAGGAAAGAGATGAATGGAAGACAACTTTACATACAACGTATGATCATTTTGAGTATCATGTCATGTCTTTTGGACTTATTAATACTCCAATGGTCTTTCAACACATGATGAATGACATCTTTCTAGAGCACCTTGACGATTTTGTTGTTATTATGATATTACCCCCCCCCCCAAAAAAAAATAAAATAAAAATAAAATAAAAAAAATGAGAAACACATTCGTTTGATTTTTGAAAAACTATGCAAACACGGACTCTCTGCCACGTTGGAGAAGTGTTCATTTCACCAAACTAAGACGAAGCTTTTGGAATTTGTTGCAACTATTGAAGGCTTGATGATCACATCCAAGAAGATAGAAAAAATCGTAGTTTGGAAAATCTGGAAGATGGTTAAAGACGTACAATGTTTTTTTGAGTTTGCAAATTTATATAAGATCTCCAATAAAAAATTCACTCCCAAGTTGTTCACCCGGTTAGATTCCATTTTCAAGAAAATTTTGCAACAGAGATGAAGTATAAGATATATGATAAAGAACTTGCTCTAGTGAATGTTTTGAAGGAGCTTCGCATTCAATGACCATATATACAAATTACAAGAATTTGAGTGCTTTGTGTCTAGTTGGATTTTGGATTGTTGTCAAGCTCAATAGAATATGCCACTATCTTGGTTTGACTTTGTTATTACTTACCACCTTCAGATGCAACAAAAGATATCTGAAGCATTATCAAAGAGATTGTATCTAGTATCAAAGGCAATAGAAGTGACATTTGATTAACAGTGTACAACTTTGCTCAAACCAAAACAACTCGATTTTAAACAACAACATGCTATTGTACCAATTGATAATGACTTCTTAAATCAAGCTTGTCCTGCAAGCATTGAGGATTTTATGGCCTTTGATATTGAACAGTGTGGCAAAAATGACAAGTTTAAGGTGGAAGGAGATCTTTTATACTTTGACAAACAATTGTATATTTCAAGAGGGCCAATACGACTCTAAGTACCTTTCAATCTTGTTACGACTTCTTGCTTACGGTACAATTTGGACTCAACAAGACCTCTGAATTTAATTTCTAAGATTTCTAGTGGCCTCAAATATGGAAGAAGGTGGAAGATTTTGTATTCTATTGTAACATTTGTTCTTAATTCAAAAAGACTTTGGAGTCGCCTTTATCAACTTCCACATCTATTGTTTATTCTGCAGTAGCCATGATGGTCTTTAGTTTCCAATGTCTATGGATTTTATTTGTGGATTTTCCGGCAACTAATTCATTCAACAATATTTTTGTTTTAGTTGATTGGTTTTCAAAGTTGGCACACTTTGTTCTTTGTAAAAAGACATTGTCAAACAATGATAAAACAAGGCTTTTTCTTAACAATGTATATGAGTATTATGGTCTGCAAATCAAGAGATCCAGTTTGTATGAAGGTTTTGGAGAATTCTTTTTAAGATATTGCAGGTAGATATGAAGCTTTCTTCAACTATTTGAACGTCAAATGGAATCAAGTGAACCAAGTATTGAAAGAATATTTACGATGCAACATCATCTTTCAACAAGATGATCATCAAACGACACATCTGTTTGTGGCCAAATTTGCATATAACAACATCCTCAATATAAAGTGATCATGTAAAGGCACCACGGCCGTGGTGTAGTGGTTTGAATCATGGCACACCGGTGAGGTGGTCGTGGGTTCAAATCCCTATGCTGACTTGGTGTTTACTAACAAGTCCACCCAACTATGGTGGGGGGTCTTGAGACCTCGTCGCATGGGTATCCAAAAAGACCGTGGGGGGATGACATGTCGGTTGTCTGCAAGGCACTTCATGTAGAGGCACTTAGTGTAGAAAAGTGTTTACCTTCGAAAGGGGGGAGTAGCTCTAGATTCATTATCCTTTGTCCAGTGGCCATCGGATTAGTGGATAGAACGAACAAACACTATATTCACGTTGGCCTCTTCGGGGCCGGAGTTCTTCTTCTTGATCATGTAAAAAGTTGGATTACTGGAAGTTGGGACCATTTGCCATTTAGAAGCAAGTCAGTCTAGTGGCACATTTTTTGAAGTTACCCATGACTATGGAGGCACGTTTCTTTGTTGGAGCCTTATCGAATGTCATTTTTCTAGAAAGAGTGCAATGTTTGCAACCTAGTATTGAAATTATGAACCTCAAAGAATATGAGGTGCAATAGGCACTAGATTTGCAATGTAAGTAAGGAAAATTGGAATATCTAATGCATTGGAGCAGGTTTGCAACCTAGTATTGAAATTATGAACCTTGAAGAATATGAGGTGCAATAGGCACTAGATTTGCAATGTAAGTAAGGAAAATTGGAATATCTAATGCATTGGAGCAGGTTTGATATCAATGAACGAACGTTCAGAGCCGACTTAAAATCTTACCAAGGCGCCATAGAAGGTATATGAATTTTATCGACACTATTCAAATAAACTGAAACCTATGCGACAACATCTTTTCGGGAAAGGCTCAAAACAATGTATTAAGTGAGATTTAAGTAAAGATGAACAAAAGAAAACGGATTGATTTTTTTTAAAAACAACATAAAGAACAAAGGAATTACTGGTCTTGGATGTTTGAGTCTCAAAGTCTCCTTAATTTGTAATGAAACAACATTCTAAGCCAATCTTGATGAAGACCTTAAAAGATTATCCATATGACCTTAAAACATTATCCATATGGCAGAAATTAATAATGTTTGAGACCTAAAACCTTGTGGTCACTTTCCTTTGATCTATTTTGTGTAAACAAAGTTGAATTGCTACAGTGAAATCATCTAAACATAGATTTTTGAATGCCATGGTTACTTGCCATGGTCTATGGTACAATGGGACCCTAAAATGCACTAGTCAAATACCATCTCTGTCAATTGAATGTAATTTTTTAGAACGGATGTAGAGTTGGTAGGCTAAGGTGGCCAGCTCAATGCACAGTAGAAGATAGTTTTCAAACAATAACTGCCATATGCAAGCAACAAGTTTCAACAAGTTTTATTAATTTATCTCTTTCTCAAGCATGAAACTTTGAAAAAATGTCATGATTATGCAAAGGAGCACCTAAATAGTTGTATTTGTCCATTTGGTGGCAGCTATCCATGACTTGCAGTTCTGGAAGCAGATTCTACAGAACAGGTCTCTGTGGATTGATCGTGCTTCAATCCCAAGTTTTCATGAGAAACTAAATCATGTGATGCCTCTTATTGATAAAGGTGCTTGCTATGAGATGGAACATAATGTCGTTGAGAATTGTACCTGTTAGAATTGAGTCACCTAGTGTCCTTCAACGTTAGAAGTTGCTCGAAAATTCGGTGGGAAACTGTTCTTTTTCTACCCTACCCTAGTGATAAAATCACTTATCACTAAAAATAAAAAACACAACACTGCCGGATTAGTTCCATTACCTGCTCAATTGTCATTGAGCCTCAAAGGGACCTTTCAGTTTATGACATTTGCAAAAATTTCAAGCTAAGTCAAGCCCTCAACTTCTCAAGGTTCTAAATTCTAAAATACCTTGGATTCTCTTGATAGTATGCGCCTTTCAACCACGTCTTCACCTTGATTGTTACTGCTACACGTCCATCTTTACTCTTGTGGAAGAACAACCCCTGATTCAAGAGCCTTCTTTCAGAGCTTTGGTCTCAGGCGGACTTGCTTATCTTGTACTTTTTCATGCTTCTCATGCAGGCATTTCTGTGTTGCCACTTTTTCCAGTGATGAAGGAAACCAGGAAACAGGGGTAGGGAGAAAATTTGGTGAAGGGCCTTTCTTTTTGGCCCAAACGGGTAGTGCTTTGACAAGAGCCTCCACATCAGCAGCCGTATGTCCCGCTGAGAATGTTATCCGAAGCCTGCCCAAAATCAGGATACTTACATCAGAATACTTAGTGCCGTTCTTTACAAACCATTCCATAGCATCAGAATTCATGCCGGAGGATATTCCAGAAGTAAACAATAGGCCTTGCGTGATTGTTTACAAGAGATAAGTATGACGCGTGTTCTTATACGCAAAGCTTCAAAGCAAAAGGGGTCACACTCACCGAGAAGAACCAACAGGAACTGTGGGAGGCCTAATTGCAGGCACATGAAATCCCATTTTAAGTAACTTCCTGCAAAAAAAGACATCAGCTTGCTGTACTTAATTATTCGAGAAATTAGTATTAAATAATGACTCCCGAAATCTCCAAGAGCAAGTAGCAAATAGCTACAATTTTTTTGAGGAAGATCAGGTAAATCTCAGGCTGTGTCACTGCAAGCGTTGGCCAAAATCCTATCAAATTGAAATGTCTGCAGGCTGCAAGACAAACAAGCATACCCCATAAAATGAATTGCAAAGTTGATTGCCATTTACCTGCTAGCTTCCAAGGCAGCGTCAGCATCTCCAAACAATATAGGTGCAATAGGACTGGTAAAAATCAAGCCCGTGGCCTCCGAGAACTGTCGAACAAGTGCCCATACATTGTGCTGCCGCCACTTCTCCTTTTTGGCAACCATTATTGCAGCTGTACAACGTACAAAGTCACTACAAGCGGTCAGAACCCACAAGTAATAATCAATGATAAGCTCAAAATCCTTTCATCCTTCTCCTGCTTCAACTTGCAATAAAATTCCGTGTCTAATTACAGCAATACACAACTCTGCATTTAGCCTACCAAAGCTATGATAATTGCTTTATGCATATGCACATTACGCATATAATTATACAATTTCTCAAGTAGTCATTTTATTGGAGCAACTGCGTCAAGTTACCATGCGCTGCAGCAACAACAGGAACTGGAAGAGCTGTCGAGAAGATGAAGGAGCGACCCCTTGATTGAATCCACTGCTTCCACTTGCGGCTGCGTCCCAACAGTGAGGTCAGTATGTACATAAAAACAAGGGAAAATATAGAATTCTCTGTAAGGAAAACGTAAGATACTGAGTTCATCATAACTTTTCGGTATCTTCACAAAAAAAAACAACTAAATGACACCTAATACGTTTTCTAAGCAAACCATGTATCTTCTGAGTGCTGGACACATTAAAACGACATTAGGACCCGAAAGAAATACCTAGAAGCAATGAAACCACCATGACAGCCTATTGCCTTGCTTAACGTTCCAACATGAATATCAACATGTCCTTGAACTCCAAACGCCTCTGCTACTCCTCCGCCGTTCTCTCCACACACTAACGTCCCATGGGCCTGCAACGTTTTGATTTAGTGGATATCAAACAGTTTTGTTGGAAAATGCCCCAGAATCATGGGCTTTATCTACTATGAACTCTCATACACTTGCGCAATGCTGTGGATCAGACCTATTAGATGGTAAAACCTCTCGTACCTCGTCAATGACCAACAAAAAACCATGTCGTTTTCGTAGAGCAGCCAACTCTTTTAGGGGTGCAAAATCTCCATCCATGCTGAAGAGACTGCACCAGATTATCACATCAGAAACCACAACATACACTTGCGTACTTAGAGTACCAAAGGATACATCGAAGCCTGTTGAAAAGACATTCAGTGAAGAATACATAACCACGATCTTGACAGCTTAGCGGCCATCGTTCACTTATAGGATAAACAAAGCGAGTAGAAACAAAGGTTGAAAACATCTACCTACCTGTCCGTCACTACCACCTTCCGTTCTCGTTTGCAGTTGGTCCTGGTTTTATCAAACAGAAGATACCAATGCCGTTATTTTAGAGTTCAGCAGACAACAAGAAACCAAGTAACTTCATGCACTGACCCAAGAACACAGAAGCAAGCGTCAGCCTGTGAGACCGGGTACTTACAGCAACTGGTGAAGATGCATCATATCATTATGCCTATACACATGAACTTCTGCATTGCTCTGCCGCTGAGCAACGCGCACCCCATCCACAATGGATGCGTGATTCAAAGCATCAGAGAAAATGGCCACTGGGCTTCCACCGCTCCCCCTCTTACCAGGAACTACACTTGTGATTGCTGTAAGAACTGCCATATTTGCAGCAAATCCAGTAGGACACAGCAGACATTCCTGACACAAAGATTACAAATCAGCAGAAATTCCACTAAACTCAGTAGACTCCGTTCTAAATGACCTGAATGATGACGCAATACACGCAGCTCCCAAACAATTTCTTCAACAATAGCCTCAAATCGAGCTGCCGAAAAGTGAATCTCTTAAGCCGATGCGTACAGGGACATGCACCCCAGGATTACAAAATCTAAAAACAAAGACATGCTCTTGCCTACAATTTTTATTGAACTTGCCTGAACACTCTCAACGCTGTGCTCAATTCAAAACTCTGTGATGAGTTCAAACAAGAGTAGGTCATAGTGATCTCCGATCTGGCTGTAAATTCTAGAAAGTATGAGATTGCTGTGTGTACCTCGGTTTCCTTCAACTCCGCCAGCGTGGATTCAAGCAGACGATGATGGGAGGTGTACCCACACACCAACGCCGACGCCCTCGGCCCCATCCCAAACTCCACTGCAGCCTAACGAAACAGAAAACCTCAGAAAATTTCACAGCATTCTCCTCTGCCCCTGATTGAGGTAAACACACACACATACACACACTCCCCTAAAACCTAATCAGACAATGTGGCTGCACCCCGAAGGAATTTTTTTCATTACCCTATTACAACAAGATAATTTAGATGGGCATTGAGCAACAGGAGATTAGACATAAATGGCGTGAGTGCATGTTGCTCAAGGGTAAGCAGAATGCACCTGGGCGGCGGCTTGCCGCACAGCTGGGTGAACAGACAGGCCGAGGTAGTCGTTCCCGGAGAAGAGCAGCAACTTGTGCAATTCGCCTTCGGCATTGTCGCCGCCCCCCGCATTGTGATTCGGATTGCGCTCTACCTCCTCCCCTAGTCGATGACAACACTAGCAAATGAATCAAACAGCTCACCGCAAAGCCCAAACATGATGAATTCACAAAAAAAAACAGCCTCTCTGCTCACCAGTGCTGGAAGAATCCCTAAGCCAGGCATCGACGGTGGCGTGCGAGACTTCCACTGCCACGCCCGCGCGGTCCCACGGCCCCAGTCCTTCAAATGTTGGCAGCGCATGGCGGTCCTGGCTGACGACATGGGTCTCCGGCAAGACTAGCGGGCGCAGCGATCGCAGCAGCATGGCGTCTCCCAGCGACTGCAACGCATCGTCCAACCACGCATCCCACGGCCCACTCATCCTTCTCAGCTTCCTCCTGCGCCCAACAAGGAGCTCCAATCTGTCTGCGTGATTGTCAACAAACAACTCCTCCTTCTCTGTGAAACATCATCATCCGGGATGCATCATCAGAGCTGGAGTTGCCATAACTTTGTTCACTTCACCGGGAGCCTAATTATAGGGCAACACATCATTCCCTCGATCATCTCCATCTTCTGTTTTAGTCCACCGTTGCTTGGCCTTTCGAGTGAGAAGGGGTGGTCAGTGGTCACGGTCAGTTCCAGGAAATTGAAGAATCTCAGCATCTTCTTCTGCATTCATAAGTTCGTGGAAACCTACCTTATATGTAAATTTATTTCTGGCTGACGGCTCTAATCGATTTCAGATTTCAAAGTATGATCTGGGTTTTCTGAACTTTGGAATGGTGCAGCAGTGGTGACTCACATTGGCCATGGCGATGGTCTTTGCATGGTTATGTGACTTGTGTGATTCTGTTCAGCTGGTAGTTGCCTGGTCCTGGAACCAGCTTTGGAGATGGCCGCATTTGGCTTGCGCTCATGCCGACCGTTGGCGTTGTTGATACTAGCGTTTTGGGCGTTGTCATCTGTTCTTTTTGGGTTGCCGCATTTGCGATTCACAGGTGGAGAATTCGAGTGTGGTTTGGGAGCTGGATATGTGATTTTGTTTAGCATTTGATGAGTTTATTTGAGTTACAGCGCTGAGGCTCATGGGTGCTAAGATGTTAAGAATTCTAGACCATTCGGTTGTGCAAGTTGCGGCCACCCTCTCAGCTTCACGATGGCTGGATGTGCAGGAGGAGAGCGGCGATTTCGAATTGTGGGTACAATAGTTTGCTCGGCATTCCAACACGTATTTTGTGTAGATGGAGGTCATGATGTGAACGGCTTTGAATGTTTGATGTTTGCCCTATCTCGCACCTATAATGTGCAGTTTTTAGAAACTTAAAGAACTCGGGTAAATTTCTGTTGGTATGAGATCTGTGTGAGCGAAGGTATGCTTCAAGCCAGTCTGGAGATTTCTTGATGGCTTTCTTGTCATCCAGTATACAGAACGTATGTCATGCCAGCTCCAAGACTAGCTTCGAGATCAAGAAAATTTTCAGGCGATTGTGGAGATAAGTGCTGTTGTTAAATGAAAATTGGGTTGTACGATAGGAACTAAAACATCAATTGAGCTCATTGCTTGTGATAATGTATCGATTGGGATTTGACAGTGCTGTGAAGTACTTTGTATTACCACTTATGATCCCATTTATTGGCCCTGTTTGCAGAGTCTAGTCTGAAGAGTTCTGACGCTAAAGTTTTGCAATTTTATCAATGGTGCCTCCATCATCTTCATCATTTATGTGCAGGATATTAACTATTACACTTGATGAATACCGTTAAGAGTTAATGGATGTGTGAAGGTAAGCAGGCGGCGTAGCTCTTTCCTAAGCCCACTACTCCCTGGCTCAAGTGTTACAGGTATGTGGAAGTGGTGTGCCCAACTCCTCATGCCTGCTTTGGGCCATTTCACTAGCTTCATATGTGTTAGCGTTCTGTTGCAAAGATCTGGACGGATGCCTCTAGGATTCATGTTTTTGCTTTAATATGACTACCTAGAAGGTTTAGAGACGGCACATCCAATCACCCTGTGCGATCTTCCGTATACTGATCTTCCTCAACACTTTAGCTATCTTTTGCAAGATAGAAACCACACGGTCCTTGTAGTGATCGGTATTGTTCTCACGCTTTGCCTACTCCCAGGATGTTCTCACGTCACATTGTCTACTGGATGGAAGTTGGAGGGGCGCAAGAGGAAAAACGTCCGTGTGATGCAACACTTGAAGAGGTAACCTGTGACGATCATTCAGATGCTTTTCATTACAAATGATCCCGACTGCTCAATTACATGCCTTCTGGGCTAGAGGCTGTAGGGAACGAAGGCTTCCCTAGGGAGAGATTATTTCCATTCAAAAGGATATGGCTTCTGATCTTCTAAACGGGGCCGAGGCTGAGGGGAACACCAGTTCCTTCAAAGATTCGTCGTTTAAGAAGACGCTTCGCAATCTGACGTCTTTGGTGAGATGCTGCTGGCCAATTGCTTTCATTGTAATGCATAGCATATTTCTCATCATTTTCTCGTAGACTTCACATCCTATCTCTAACGAAAGTGAATGGGTGGAATTTTTAGGAGCTTCCAGCCTCATTTGTGAAGCAACATGGTCGCAATTTTCAATTGAAAGTGGTTCTTCACGGACCCAGTGACCGATTCATTGCTACGCACATCTTCGTCGAAAGAACTCCTATACAAGATAGAGTGCACTTCCGTGGATCTGAGTGGAGAGATTTCCTACATGAAAATGGGTTCAAGGTGGGGCATGAACTAATCTTCTCCTTGGTGGCAAATTCGATATTTTTAGTGCGTCACTCCGGGGCTGTAAATGCCAACATTCAAAAGTCCGTAGACAGGATAGAAAAGTCAGAGATCTGTCACGATACGAAGGAAGCAAACCTGCAAGAAAGCAACGTTGAGCCATCCGAGAGGCTTGTTGAAGTCCCCCAGAAGATAGACTCGAGGGTGCCCTATTCCTCTGGCCTCAAATCCCCCGTCACAATCGCCACCACTATTAAGCCCTGGGCATCATATGGGAAGAACGACGTTGTCTATGCACGTAATACTTCGGCTCCTGAGCTATGTCAAACTGTAAACATGCTTGTGGGTAAATCACAGTGCCCTCATTTTGTTATGAGGATAAATAAGTCCCATCTGCGCGAGTGGAAGTCATCCTCACTGGTAAGTTCACACCGAGATACTCTGATTTGGTTTGCGATGAGATTATCATTATGCATGTTTGTTTGCTTACGGACTAAGGATTATGAACTCCTTGAGAAACAAAAAGATTCCATCATGCCTTCGGTTGTTTGTGAGTTTTTTCACTTGCGTTGTGTTGATGTGCAACAGAGCGTACCTCATGAATTCTATAAAAAGTATGCAACCTATTTCTCCGACGGAGCCAACATTTTCCAAGGACCAAATGGCCTTTGTATGAACTTGCGTTTTTCAGTAAACAGCTCACGTTTCACAAGTGGCTGGAAAGCCTTTCACAAGGAAAACGACATTAAACTCGGAGACGTGATGCTGTTCTCTCTTTGTGAACCAGCACGGTGGCTTATTCAATTCGTTGACCGCAAGTTGGAAGAGGTGTCAATGGAATCAGAATGCGGCAGTAGTTCTTAAATGATTTCAGTGCTGCCAGATCTTTGAAGATTTGCTATGTCGAGGTTTGTGTAGCTGTTATTGAATTTCTTCGTTGGATTCAAGACTCACCTCTGACTGAAGGACAAGATTTTTGTGCTTGTCTTGCATTCTACCTTGGTTCTGATATAACGCATGATCCAGGGAAGAGCGATGTACATATTGGACGGGTTTCGCAGACAGTGTGTACCAGGATGCTGTACATTAGTGTGCACATTTAACTACAATTAATTTGTAAATAGCGGTTTCACTCATTGTTTTCAGTTCACTGATGTCTCTTGTGTATTATTTTCTTATTAATATTGTGTTTTCTACCTGTGGGTATGATTTATAATCAAATGACGAGGTTATGAGACATGACCTACTGTCATCTAAACACTTGTTTCATGAGTGCATATTCTTGAGAGTTCACTACCCTTCAGAATTAGGCTGAATTCATACTGTGCATAGAAACTGCCCATTACGTTACTCCAGAGAACTTGTTTTTCTCCGACCTTGGCGGCACACAAAAATCTTAGTGAGGTTGGCATCACCAAAAAGGAAAGATTTTCTCAACTTAAGTTATATCGTCAATCCAATAGGTTTAGAAGTCATGTGCAGAATAATTTCCACTTCACATATTTAACTTATTACTCTTCTTCACTTTGTGCTTCCTAGGGCTAACATTGTCCTACAAGACGTTAGGGGTGTATGATTGGGTGGTACAACACACTAAAATGTAGCAAAATGTTCTATATTCTAACATAACTGTAGTTATGAAGGAGAGTTATAAGGTGTTACAGCATGTCAACTTTTCTGATTCAACAAAAATTTCTTCTCTCCCTCTATAACACAATTGCTATTGCCAACTATGACATTGTGTGTTGGCACGTATTTTAGTCCCACATAAAATGCACTTCTTGTTACATTTAGAGGAGTCTAACAAGCACACAAATGTTATTTTACCAAGCTTTAAAGCAATTCCTTGGTTATTCGGAAGATAAATCCATTACATTGTAAAAAGGTTTTTGATATGTGATGTAATAGTCTCCAAGGCATGCAATATTGAAAGTATTATATGAGCAGTCATGTAATTCATTGTTAAGAAGTATTAATATTCACGATAAATCTAAATCTTGGGTATAATTTGAACAAAAACACAAAATCTTATGATATAATTGTAATTTGGAAGTAAAGCTTTTATAGATTTGAGACGATGGAGATTGCGGTAAATAATTTTAGGATTGATAATTGAAAAAATGATAAAAACATGTATTCTCCAACCATCTTCAAAAATCTTAAGCTTGTTTTACATACAATGTCTAAATGGGCAAGTGAGTCAATCCTTGGAATTGTTCATTTTTCAAAGATTGTTGTATTGCTTCATTTGACATACTAGTTTTAACATAAGGACTTTAATTCCTTGAATACAATATTCCAATGATTCTCATGTCAATGGAAAGATAATCTCACTAGAAAAAAAAATTGTGGTGTATTTCAATGCTTTAAACATTTTTTCAATTATCAATCCTAAAATTATTTTGAAAGTTATTCAAATAATATAAAATCATTGTCAAATGTACATTTTTACTATAAGCTATGGTTTGATAATTCAAAATAATAACTCAAAAAGCTTCATGTACTTTATTAGAATTAATGATTTATTTTTATTTTAATAACAAGATTAAAAGATATATTTTTTAAACATCAAAATTGCAAACTCACAAACAAGGTAGATTTAAAGGTGGTTGAGAAGGTAGGGGTCCAGGTACTGTCAAAATATAACTTTGGTTTTTCATTACAATCCAATAGGTATAGAAGTCATGCGCAGTATGTTAACTTATTATATTTCTTCTTCAAATTTTCCCCGAATGTTGTGCTTCCGAGGGCTAACGTTGAAACTGCAGTCGCTGCAACATTCTAATGAGCCACAAATACTGAGTCCATAACCAGAAAAAGGCTGAGCTGCGTACAATTGCATTCTGAAATGAGATTCTTAATTCCGCCAATTTGCTGCAAGAAAGATAACTTTGATTGCAATCCGCACTTGCCCCACAAAATGAATCAAAGGGGCACCCAGGGTGCTACGTCTAGCCTAGAAACTGCCGATGATCCAGCAGATCCGTCCCTCATCGCCGCCATATTGTCCAAATTCTAGATTAAGTAGACACATTAGTTAGAGAGCCTGAAGCTCTTAAGAATGATGTCCCTCCTAAATTATCAGGCCTTCAGGTTGCACTTCACCATAGCTCCTCCAGACTTTTCCTGAGGATGAAAGCTAAGTCCTGGCAACCTTTGACTGCTCAAGCTCCCAAACAAGAGCTGATGATAAGTATTGCAAGTTTTGAATGAATTGGGTCAACTCCAGTTCTTCTCAAGCAACGGCAGCAGCAGCTTCTTCCTCGGCAGCATTAGTCTCCTCTGGAGTTGCCTCAATCTTCCCCTCGAAGCCTTCGTCGACAATTTGAACGGGCTTCAACGTTTCTTCCTTGAACTTGGTCAGATCTCGAGGAGGGACTGCGTATGCCCCCGAGAAACAGGCATCACAAAACGTCGGGGCCTCATCGCCTAGCATTCCCCTCAGTCGCTCGAGGGGCAGAAACGCAAGAGAATCCGCGCCAAGCACCTTGCGTGTGTCCTCCACGTTGAGCCTGTGCAGAAAAGTCATAAACGTAAATGAGATACGTGTGCAGAACACAACAATCATCCTTCAATGATATCAATTTCCGAGAAGATATTATGCAAATCTATCTTCGTATGAAGGTAATCCTAAACCAGAACATGTGAATAAAGACCCGTTACTGATTATCCCACTCTTGAGATAAGAAGTTGGAGAATAAGCGTGCAATTCACGATGTGGGAAAATACCTATATGAGATAAGCTCCTCTTTGCTTGGTGTGTCGACACCATAGTAGCAAGATCCAGTAATGGGAGGACTTGCTATTCTCATATGTACTTCAGTGGCTCCAGCCTCCTTGAGAAGACGCACAATCTTGATGGAGGTGGTCCCGCGGACTATGGAATCGTCGATCACGACGACTCGTTTGCCCTTCAATACGTGGGCCACTGGTGCGAGTTTCAGTTTCACACCAAAATCCCTAATTTTCTGAGACGGCTCAATGAACGTTCTGCCCACGTAGTGTGAGCGAATCAGTCCTTGCTGAAAAGGTACACCCGCTTGCTTGGCATAACCCAGTGCAGCCACCACTCCTGAATCAGGTACAGCGATCACCACATCACACGGTACGGGCGCAGTCTCTGCCAAAATTCGTCCATACGCGTAGCGCGAGTCGTACACGGATCGTCCGAAAACAACCGAGTTTGGAAGAGCAAAATAAATATGCTCGAAAATGCACGCTTTCCGCTGTACCTTCGTCATGAGACATGAAGAGCTGTAGCCCTCATTCTTGTCAATGACGACCATTTCCCCAGGTTGCACCTGCACACACATCACAAGCAAAGTTAATGAGTATTCTGAAAACAACAATTAATTACTCTGATCTCACAGGCAACAGTTAGTTTCTTGAAGACCAGTATTTATCTTGAACCTTAAAAATGAAATGTGAGCAACGCCAGGAAAACTTGAGCAATAATTCCACTGACCTCACGGACGTACTCGGCCTCGATGAGGTCGAGAGCACATGTTTCCGAAGCAAAAACGTAAGCTCCATTACTTTTTCGGCCCATCACCAGCGGCCGAAAACCGTGAGGATCCCGCACAGCCACCACCTTGTCTTCTGAAAGAAAGACGAGAGAATAGGCGCCTTCAAGCTGCTCACAAGCATCTATAAGCCGAGCCATAAAGGGCCGTTTCTTGGATATGGCGATCAGGTGGAGGATAACCTGTAAACCACGCATCACGCACAATCAAAAGGGGAGCAAGAGCACAACTATATCTTGCACCCAACAGTACATGCTTATGATGTACATCCTCATATGTTGCGAGTCTTCAACCAAAATGGATCATGCAGCTCTTTGATCAAATCATGACACTACTTTGTAAAAAGACACTTTAAAACTCTTTACCAAAAGAAACTTTTAAACTATTTAGCAAACAAAACTGAGGCAAACGTATAGAATCTACAAATACATAAGATTGGATGCTCGCGACTACCTCTGTGTCTGACGACGTGTTAAATATGCTGCCGACTTCCTCGAGCTTTGCCCTCAGCTCCGAGTAATTCACCAGATTCCCGTTGTGGGCCACAGCCAAGGACCCAAAACGATACCCAGCGACGAATGGCTGCACATTCTTCAGAACAGAGGCCCCGGCAGTTGCGTACCGGACATGTCCGATCGCAGACGATCCCGGGAGTTTCTTCAATTTGCTTTCATCGAAGACTTCCGATACAAGGCCCATCCCTAGAGCCATCATCCAAATCACGGCATTAGAACAGCTCTCGCCAAAAGACGAACCCTAAATTAAATATAGTCTTTCCATTCCGCATCAGTCTCAACAAGACCAAATGGACAAGGTGCTGAAGTTAAAAAATTACACGAAGACAACATGAAACCTCGATTACCTGTAACAGCATGTAAGGTGTGTTCATTGGCTGTTACAATTCCAGCACCCTCTTGTCCTCTGTGCTGCAGAGCATGCAGAGACAAGTAGCAAAGCCTGCTCGCCTCTGGATCGCCGAAAATGGCCACGACGCCGCATTCCTCTCTCCAAGCATCACCTTCACGCTCATCGCCCTTTCGCAACCACTCTTCCATGGGATTGCTCGTCGTCGGACTCAACCATTCCATACTGCTCGCCTCATCGCCTTCAACGTCTCCCAAACTCGCAGCAGCTGCCACCGGCGAGCACAGCCTCGTGCTGCTCTCGCTCTTGATCAACCTCGCGCCACTCAACCAACCTCCTCGGCTCAGGCTGCTGCTGGAAGAAGAAGACAGCGAGCAAGGCGCCCTCGCAAGGCGACACCGCGCCTTCTCCGTCGCCAAATTGCACCTCTCCACAGCGCACGACTGCGCGGCCTGGAGACCAGACATCTGCACTGCCGCCATCCCTGCAGCCGCACCTTCTCCACACGCGCTGCACACAAACCTCCCCGCGCTCCCGCTCACGCGATTGAATTACTCCATATCTCCACACCACCTCCAAACACTCCCAACAAAACCACCACCAACTCCAAAAAACTACAAAAATCCTACACACCACCAAAAAACACACAACATTCTCGTCAGAAACAAAACACCAACACAAAAACAAAACCAATCCCAAACTCCACCAAATTCCTTAAACCCACGAAGCGAAAAACCCAACCCACCAAGTGAGGCAATCGAAGAACGACGGCGGCGGCAGGAACTAAAAACTCGAAAAGCAATCACGATTCACAGTCCAATTGACAGAGAGAGGGTGAATGGCACACACCAGAGCGGTGGGCTCTTCTATGAGACGGAGATGGAGGTTGATGACGCTGAGGCAGGGCTGGTCTGGCAGGCAGGCGACCAAGGAGATGAGAGCGAACTTGCAGAGACGGGAATCAACCGCGAGGGGTGGAGGGAATCCTGCGCAGGGAGGGCCCCAGCGTCTCAGCAAGAGCCAGAGCTCGCAATCTGTGATCTATCCCACGCAGCAAGTAGCGATTCAGCCCCACCGGGTGGGCGCCCTGTTGCACCGATCGCCCCCGCGCTTGCGAGCGATGTATGTGATGGCTCTGCCCGGGAGGCTGGATGTACGTGACAAGGGGTGTGTCAGGCTGGTTGTAGTGATCTTGTGGGGCATGTGTCCCTGCAAGGTACACCCACCCGGCGGTGGTTTTTTGCTTCGGGCGTGATTCCTTCCTCGGCAGGCGCGAGGCGGCGGCCGATTGCGCTCCGCCACCTTCCCTTCCCTGCCTGCTCTCTTGCCGCCTTCGTCTCCCTCTTGCGGTTTCCGCCCCCCTTGCCACCTCCGCCTCCACCTCAGCGTATTCTTTGTCCACCTCGACTCATTTTCTGTCCACCTTGGCTTGGTTTCTGTCCACCTGGGCTTGGTTTTTGTCCAGCTCGGCCTGATTTTTCTCCTTCCGCATCGAATCTCGGTCTTCCAACTGGCGTTGCTACTTATGGTGGGCACATTCTAGGTTATTGTCAAGTGGAAATATTTATTATCAAATTTTTTTGATTTGAAGGATGTGTGGACAATTGAAGAATGGAAATATGTGTTAGTGTTAGTGTCTGTCCTTTGTCCAGCGGCCATCAGATTAGTGGATAGAATGAACAAACACTATATTCTTGTCGGCCCCGAATTCTTCTTCTTCTTAGTGGTTGAAAATCATGAGTAATGGAAGTGGTTTGAATGAAAATAAAGTATTGTGGACAAATTGTATGGATCCCAAATAAACCATGGGGAAATGTTTGTTATCAATTATCTTGAAATAGTTGGAGAAGAAATGGAATTTCTTTTTTCAACACAATTTGAATCCTTTGATTAGTTGAATTTGAATTTGGTTGATTGGTTTTTTGGAGTTGGTGAATGACAATTTGTGGTGCAATTTTTAGGATTTGATAAAAGGTAGGTTGAGGTTACTTTAGGTGTTCCTATGGATGTTGCTTTGGGTACAGAGGACTGTTTTGAGACAAAATAGTTAGCAGCTGGTGTTGTAGACAATGGTTTGAAGCTGACTTTCACCATAAAGTCAGGCTGTGCATGTATCCAGATCTTTGTGATTACTGTTGAAAATTGCAATTTTTATGGGTTTTAGGAAGTATCATCCTGCCAAAAATGCAAGAAAGATTTTTAATGACATTTCAGAGGAATCCTAAACTTTTTACAGTGATCATGCCATCATGGCGTGGTGAGCTTTCTAAAAGTGCTCCAGGTTGCACTTTCATGGAATATGGATTCAGTTATATTCAGGTAAGTTTGAATTGTATCTCCAAGGTCCAAGTTGCAATCACTTTACCCGGTCCACTCAAGACTCACTACGCACCTGGTGAAGCTGCGTGATCACCATCATCTAGGTTATGTAAAACATGATAGGAGTATATTGTATGGTAATGGGAGCATACTATTTCATTACCCTTTAGTCTAAAAAATTGACTCACCCTAGTTTTGAAATTAGTCCCATAAAAATCAAAATCAAAATCAATGGAGTTAGTGCCCAGTGCTCACATTGCAAAGGTGACGAACTGCCACAGAACAATTATATAAATGTAATAGTCCAGGTCAGCAGATCTATCCCATCTCCTCTGAATGGAACTGGATGAGACTCTCTGCTAAATTCTAGGCAATATTCTGCAGAATTATTTCAACCCAGATGCTCCCATCATCTTACACATGACCCAGTTGATCATGAAGAATATAATGTCATGCTGTAGAATGCTTGGGAATCTGGGCCTTCAGTAAAAGGGTACAGGAAGTGAGATGAAGAGATGAACAATTTCTGAAGATATGTCTGTATCTGTGAGGGAGGTCTTTCCAAAGCCTTTGGGTTTTCTTGTTGAATGTATTTACTACTGTTAGGGGTTAATTTTATTTTTTGCAATTATTATTGAAAATTAAGGGGACTCCAACCAGCTTTAAAATGTACTATTTGAATACCATGTGAATAAGTTATGAAATTTCAAGTATAAATCAAAATGTTCAAAATCATTAGTAGACTTGTTACAAACCCATAGAAGATTACGAAGGCTACAGAGCTTCAGATAGAAATAAAAATTTGCATTGCCAGTGTACAGTTCATCTCAAAGCTCTATCCCCAAAAAACATTGAGCTCTACACGGTGGTGGATACATCATGGCACTAGTGATTAAAATATAACAAATTTTAAAAGACTCATTTTACAACTACTTTCACTAAACTACATGTAATAAGTGCTTTACACAACAAATAACTTCAATCCAATAAAATCATTCAAAAATACACTTGCTTTGCTATTTAAGAATCTAAAGTTAATCTCCAAATTTGTTACAACAATACTTTGACGATAGATGTTGATGAAGTAGTTAACCCCATAACGTCCATGGAGCCTGAATTGGGCTTTTGTGGCTGGTTTTTGGGGAATAACTTCTTTTCTACAAGGAAATAGAATCTGAGCCCAACTAGAGAGCCCAACTAGAGAGTTGTCCGCGCTCAAGTTAGCTATCCAACCCACTTTACAGCACAAGAATTGGAGTTTTGAGTAAAAAGTTATGGTCATTTGAGTGGCAGAGGGTATGAGAAAAGCCAGAAAAGCTCCTCGTGACCTAGCAAATTTTCTCAAATTTTCTCAAATTTTCTCAAAGGAATTTGGGATTTGATCCATCTTTGAACATCAATATCTTTAGCTAGGATATGCGAATTGGAGTACTTTCAATTCCCACAGATTTCTCATGCCCTGAATGCTCCCAGAACGCAACTTCTCTCAAACTTTTCAGAAGAAAAAAAAAAACAAAAAACATAAAAAACGTGTGAAAAAACGTTGGTTTCAGTGAAGCAATTCTCAGCTTTTTCTTGACAGATGTGTTATAATGTTTGTGAGTTTGATTCGGAATGGGACCATAGTTTGGATGTAGACTAACCTTCATGCTACCAATCCATCGGTACGGTTAGATTTTTCAAAAAACTTGCCAAATTTGAGCTACGACGCTTGCAACTAGACCCTATCCAGAATCCCAAAAACAGTCTAAAAATAGTCGTGGACGTTAGGGGGTTAACTCTAAAATGTCACAACATACCTATCAAACAAATAAAATGTATTTCTTGTTACATTTAGAATGGATTTACAGTTAATGGATCTAAGTTTAAAAGTTAAGCCAAAGTTCACAATATTGTGGTCTATGTGAGCTAATAGGGTCCCAATTTAAAGCTCTTTCTTGAAAGAAAATGTCAAACATAGAGTAAAATATTTACCATATTCATGAGATGTTTTGGAATGAAAAGTAGGTGAGATTTTTTTCACTTTAGAATGTGTACTCCAATCATAGAGACAAACAAGTTTCATGCCTAATGGCTCTAAATTTATCGTCAATCAAAATACAGGGTTTCTATTAAAGCGCCATATGCATAAATGAAAGTGAAAAACAATAACAATACTAATAATAATTCTACAAATTTGTAATAGACTTATTGTGGATGATGCGGATTGAATTTAGACTCTATTGAAAATTTTAAAAATTTATAAAGATTCAAAATTAAAAAACTAAAATTAAAACTAAAATCTGGTTGTAGGGACTTGATTCAAAGTTCACTTGTTATTTTTATAACTAATATTTGCAATTGGAAAATCCTCAATTGTAAAGTAATATAAAATCATCTTAAGCATACATCTTACAAGATAAAATAATTGAAGGTAGTAACATATTCTAAAATGGGCTTCCAATGTTTAAAAATGGCTGAAGTTTTACAAAATAAAGTGAAGTTTCAAAAGTTCAACATCCAAAATTTGGACGTTGCTACAATTATGGTTTAAAGGATAAGGTGAAGTACAGTGAGAATCTTTGAATAACAAAACTCATGAATATACGAATAATTCTAAAAGAAGAAAAATAAAAGTTGCCAAGAGAAGAAAGAAAGATATTTGAAAAACATTGAAACAAATGTAGCGCCTTTTATATTTGAGATAAGTGTTTCTAAAGAAAGAACATCTCAAATTCAACATAGACAATTTTCAAATTTTCCTTAATCAATGCCCTCTAAACATTAGTGTTAATTTCAATTTGGAGCCAATAATGTTGTATCACATCATTGAGAAGAAAAATTGGAGAACTCAAAAAACTCAAAATATAAGCATAAAAAACAAATGAGCATATAGAAGAATCCAATATTGATACGGGAACACCATAACACATTTCCCATACTGCAAACAATTTTATTTTATTTGATAAAAATAAGATATGTTTCTCAATAACTAAGTTTCTTAATTTTTGATTTTTAGAAAAAAGTCAGTAATAATGACCTAAAATGGCTTAGAAATAACAAAATGTTGCAAAAACTAAATTATTATTTTCTTGTTATTTTCTCTTTATAGATTTTTAATTACTACGTTTTTTTATTTTTAGAATCATTTTTGGTTAAACCTTGCTATGGTTCTATGTTAGTTTAAAGTGGAAGTTAAAAGTCTTAAATAGTATGTTTGGATCATTTAATTATAAACATTGAATGAACTTTGAAAGAACACAAACATCATAGGAATTAATACAAAAACATTGAAAATGTATTTGAAATACATTTTAGTCCTTCTGAATTATTTTTAATCATCCATAGGTTTTTTGAACGGAGTTTGGAATTGTAAAGCTTGCAATACGAGTCTACTTTATTAGAGATTCCTAATTTGTTTTTGACCGTGAACAATTTTCACAAGTTGATGTTGCTTCATGTCTAGTTGGCAACAAATAATCATTCAAGTTTGATGTTAATATTTCAGTAACGTTGTACTCTATTCTTAGCAGGACATTAGGATTTGCAATTACAATCTTTATCTCTCATCTTCATACTATGTTATCTACAAGTCTTGTCTAAGTGAACATCCACAAATTTCATATCATCAAAGATAATTTGTCAGATCCATCACTCCATTTCAAAGAGTTTGTACTGATTGCTGGAAACATCTAGAAAAATAAGAAAAACATAACTACAAAAATGATGAAAATCACACAAAAAAGAAAAATAGACGAAAACATTCTGCATCATGAAATAAAGAAAACGCATAAGAGATGAATTTTTTCATGTTGCATCATAGAAAATGAAGAGAAAACATGGTGCATCATGAAATAAAGAGAAAAATAAAAGGAAAACATGTTACATCATATCAAAACATCAAAAGCAGAACAGATAACAATGAAATTGTATAAGTTAAAGGAGTCAAAAATCAAATAGATTCATATCATAAAAAATCTCCAAAAAAACTATTAAATAGAACTTTTATAATTCTTCAATGTAAAATTCAAGATTGCTCCTCTAGCAAAGGGACAAAACTAAAAGAAGCCTTTTTCATAAAGAAAGTAAAAAAGTAATGGCAACAAATACATACATACATAAGAATAAAGAATCAAAGATTGAAAAACATTGAAAACTTGAATAAAAAATAAAACAAATAAATGCTGATGTGCGCTATGAAGCTATGTGCTATTGGAAACTGGATAAATATATCAAGCAGGAATTGTTGAAAGTGAAGAAGTTAAAAATTTGTGTGACGTAAGAAGAATTACAGAGCATGAGATATAAAGATTGAGCTTTGGATCCAGAAGACGTAGTGATGAGTGCAGAAAGATATAAAAGTTGCCCTAAGAAGATATTAGGAGTAGTCTAGAAGGAAATTGTTGAGAAGTAACAAAATTGTACTTATTTCTAAATTTCATTTCTAAAAACTAGTATTGGCTTCAAGTTGATATGGAAAGAAGACATCAGAACTAATATCAGAGTGCATGATGTGATACTTTGGAAGATACTTTCAACATAGATTGAGAGAATCTTTCATTTACATGTACAAAGATTTCCATTGTGCAGAATAGAATGGTGAATGTTATCCATCACTAAAGATTTGCACTTCTTTTAACTATCTTTGGACAGGCACAAGCATTAGCCTTCAGCAAATTCTGATGGGAAGACTTCCCGTCAAGAAAGAACTTCTCCATCACTTACAATAAAAAACGAACTAGAAAAAACTTGTTTTGAGTTGAATGTGTGTGTAGTAGATTGTTACTTCATTATCCACACCCTTCACACTACGCTTAGACCTGGCTCAACGTCGTTCAGGTTGGTCCTGAGTGTGAGTTTCTTTTCCACTTCTGTAACTGCCTCACCGTCGAGCCCAATGATCATCAAAGAATTCAATGATTTATTCTATAATACATTAATTACTCACCAATATGGTCTTACTTAAGATCAAGGTCAGCATGAGCATTTAACATTTACTTCCAAATACATACATCGATAGTAAGATTGTTATAAAGACGTGTTTCTCCAAAGATGCAAATGTATAATTTAAGACGAGTGCAGGACCTTCAAGTATCTGCCAACTTCACCATGTCCATGGCAACAGCTTCAACGTTGATAGGTTCAATCTTCAAAGTTCAAACTGTATGTCACTAAGGGAATCGGCAGAGGTCGTTCCGAAAAGAAAGAATCAAATGCCATCTGCTACAACCTTTACTCATTCTCTGAACTCCGAACACTGTTTTCCATGAGACCAAACCTAGAGCTCTAACATGAAATTGTTCATCAAATAATTTCCATGCATAACCAATTAACAAATCCAGATACTCGACAACTCAGTCCATAACAACAACCAGGTTCCAAGCCGTTTCAATCTCGAACATCCACAAAGGTAAACAGAAATCTTCCACACCCTCTCGCCCAGCAAGCACAAGACACAGGCTGTATGGAGTCATTTTTCAAGAGTTTCACAAAATACGTGGATCACCTCAGTATTGGAGAATATCCGGCAAACCAGTGATTGAAACCAGGGGGCACAGGCAGGCCCACAGTCCTGGCTGCATCGAGAAGAAGATTATGACCGCTAATGTACCCTGCTTCATCACTAGAGAGAAACAACACTGCGTTGGCGACGTCTTCGCTTGTAAGTGGACGGTTCGGCAGCAGAGCTTTCTGAGCCATTCTCTCTTTGGTTTTCTCCAGAGTGTAAGGCTCCCCGGTGGAGTCTTCCATCACCCTCTGGAACATGGGCGTGGCGGTGGCATCAGGTGACACCATATTCACTCTGATGCCGTAGCTTCGAAGCTCCAGAGCTGTGGATCTGACTAATCCCTTGAGCGCCGTCTTGCTGACACAGTACGTGTGAGGGCCTAGCCCGCCCATGACACTGGCAGTACTCCCGGTGCACACGATGGCTCCGCTCCTGGCAGGCTTCATCACCCTGGTTGCATGCTTGATACCCACAACGGCACCTCGCAAGTTGACGGAGACAGTTTCATCGAAGTCTGCGAGGTTGAGCTCTTCAATGGAGCCTAAAGCGCCAACAAACCCTGCGTTGCTATGATAGACGTCCAACTTCCCCTTCCAGCTCATGGCCTCATCCACCAACGCAGCAACATCTTGTTCGTTTCTGACATCACAGCTCACGAATTGGGCCTGTTCCCCGAGCTCCTCAGAAAGCCTGCTTCCTCCCTCGTTGTTGATGTCTGCGATGACGACGTAGGCGCCATGTTTCACGAACAGGCGAGCTGTCGCCTCCCCTATGCCACTAGCGCCACCGGTGATCACCACCACTTTGCCTGCAAACCTGTGATGAGCTTCCAAGCACTGATTTTCATCCATGCAACCAAGTTCTCCACCTTTGACATAGCACTGACTATGGGTCCGTAACAGCAAACCAAAAATCAGCACTTCCAGTGCAACTTGTACTCCTTGAATATTGGCTAGATTCTTCACATTCACCTCAATTCAGACAGTTCAGATTATCATTCTAATAAGGAGAAAGTAAAAGGCAATTACAAAACCATGCTACGTCTTCCTTTTAAACTTCCCATACTATGACAAACACAAACTTCAATCTGAACCCCATTTAGAACCAAAACCAGATTCTCGAAGCAACCATATCTGAGGTAATTAAGACTGCACGTCGCAGGTTCTTGTGAAACAAACGGACATCTATACGTGCTCAGGAGAAGCGTGCAAGAAAAAACTCGGACAATTGGTCTTCACAACGAGCATCACTCTGACCAGTCCTTGCAGTTTATTCAACTAATGAAAGCATCACAAAAAGCTCGACGTAATGTACCTGCCACCCCACAATGGGCCAGTACTTGAACTTGAATATGACCGGGGCAACGCGCACAAGATTGGCTTTAACGTCTCAGCTTTCTTGAAAGTTCTCGACAGCCCAACCTTCGCATATTGTCTGAAATCAACATAGACTTCACATGAGTGCAAGCAACATTATTTAGAAGAAAAAAACAGTAACAAAAAGCGAAACTGATATGGATTAAGTGAAAACAAATCAAACATTAAGAGTATTCTAGAGAAGGCAGTGAGGGAATCTATGACGAGAATTCGAAGTATTCGGCCAAGTGGACACCATAGCCAGATGAGCTTCTTTGACTTTCGACAAAACAGAATTTCGTTATTTACTGATACGGTGAATGAACAGTCGACAATCGTGAAGACTCCTCATCAAGCTGAGTTGATAAAATACTGATTCCCTCGCCAAGAAAGCTGTGAAAAAGAGATATTTGTTATTATTTCACGACGCAGCGGGACCCGCAGATATTGGAACAGTAGGTCAGGAATCCAGATACAGGCGCTATCTGCTCAGCAGAAATCACAACTGGGTACTACCAGGCCAAGTGACAAGACGAAGTACGGCGATTGCTGCCCAGGAATGGCAAGTCATAATGGCCCACTCCTCGCATTCAATGCAAAGATGCTTCCGCGCAGTCAGAGCACAAGTGCAACAGAAGGTTTTCGCTCTCGTGGACTTATCGGGCGTTTGTTAAGCAGGTTCAAGCACAAAGGCCGTCAAATGCAGCAAGACAAAAAACTACCACCACGAAGCACAATTTTGGGAACACGGCAGAGAGATCAGCCGCAGACCTAATCAAAATTCGGGTGTGCAAAGTGCGTTTCAGCTTCTGTAAATTGAGGTAAAACTACACGACGATGATCATTGCCGATCAGTGCATAGCCGGTCCGACATTGTTATCCACTTGTGAATTTTCCAGAAAGCAAAATAGCCAATTCCATCTAGCGAGAATGCACCACAGAATGACACTTCCCACTCCTCTACAATTGCAAATCTAGCTACACCCACAGAGAATCTAACTCGTTCCCACCCTGGATCGTCAAAAGACAAACCCACCAGGAATTGGACTAACTAGACTTCGCTAGCGAGCTCAAAAGGGATAACCTTCAGAACACTGTGACTACACTCCCTGTTGAGAGTGGGAGGTAAATGACATAAACAAAGAGGCCGCATTCCATCAGAAAAACGCTAACAAACAACAGAACTCATCAAAAGGTAGCGCATTGTGAGAGAAAACCCAAAAGGAGAAGGGCGAGTTGCCATCAAGGTCACGCACCTCAAACAAGTTCTGAGATGGAACATGCTGTGAACCAGCGATGGAAATCGGGCGGCACTCCGCCAAATCCAGGCTAGGAGCAACCAACCCACGCGGTGGATCACAGCCGCTCACCACACCTGGCGGAGTACTGCATCGTGATGCTCCCAATCCTCATTCCTGCCCCTCACTCACTCACTCACTCACTCACTCACTCCCCACGAACACACTCGCAACTATCTTGTAACTTAGTCCACTTCTCCGAATCCCATTTATATGCGACCAATTGCATGCGCGTCGTCACCACTCCACTTCACTCCACTGCTCCTCGAATCTTGACTTCCTCGAATAGCCGCCTGGGCACCTCACCCCTCCGATCGCTACCACTAACACACACACACAACACACAGACAGACAGACAGACACGCACTCCCACACACGCACTTGGCACAGGGGGGCGGTATCTTCCAGACCTCAAACCAAGGAGCTGGCCCTTCTCTCCCACAGAACCCAGACTAAAAATAAAAATCTAGGAGTACAAAACTACAAAACTAGTAATGTAAACGCATGCGGATGGAGTCAACCGTGCAGAAAAGCATAGAAAAGTCCGAATTGGGCAGGCAAACAGTAACCAACTGTAGAGATCACTGTGGTTGCTATAAATTTTCTAGCAGCCAGTGAGAAGATTCGTGAGAGCTCTGGAATCCGGTACTGCCATGGCTCTCGGAGAGTATCATACTTCTCTAGATCTCCAGAAGCTAGCAACCCGACTCGTCGACAAGCAGATTTGGGGATGGTCGTGATTGGCTGTGCATGGCGGTTAGGAGTGCTTCGAAGCAGCTCCGAGCATCATCGCCATCGCCAAATATATTCAGATTCTCGAAATTACCGTGGCCGCATCTCCACTGCAACGCAAGTGGAGCGTGTGTATTTTTAGCCGAATGCAAATTCCTTGGAGTCATTATGACCTGCAAGGAAGTTCATTTTGAAGCTTCTGGGCATGCAGGTTCACCGCACGGAGCTCTAGAGATTATTATTTTACTGTACCTTACTCCTGTACCTCATCACCTCACCTTGCCATGCCTTGCCTTGCCATGTCTTGCATGATGGTGTTTCTGCAGCCTCTGAAGTGGCTTCTGTGTGAGTTCTGTCTGTGACACCGCATTGTTGCTGCCATGGAATTGGATCAGTGCAATGGATTGGAGCAGGACTGTCTTGGTTTTGATGCTTGCTACTCTAACGGCGATCATGGTGTTCTGTGCATGTGTACACAGTACAATGGTAGTGCTTGAGTTGCTGTGTGGTGGGATTTTGATAGTGGTGTGAACACAGGGGCTTGGTCTGGAGTAATTTAATCTGGTTTTTTTCCTTTTTTAATGAGTTGTTTGGATTGATAATCTATGTTGTGTTTCAATGGTGGCCTTGATTTTAATTAGAATGGGTCCTGTGGTTGATGATTTCTGGAGTTAGATGACAAGAGGCATCCATCTATGGAAAGGAGAGTTCTGCTGCAAGTCTGCCAGAAAAGTAGAAAATACAGAGTTGCAAGATGCAAGTGGGGGAAGGTGTATTCTTTGATGAGGCAAGAGCCTAATAACAAACAGTGCCAAAACTGGAAAGCCACCAAAGTGTTGAACATCACTTGGCCAAAACATATTATGATCATTGGCCAGCGTCTGCCTTGTAAGCCATGCAGGATGAAGTCAACATGGACAAAACAGATACATATCAGCACTCAAGAGCCAAGTGACAAGACGTATGTCTCAGCAGCGTTACTAAGCCAAGGATTAGGCTTAATGTTTTATGTCGCTGATCATGCAAGTGGGGGACTGATTGTACGTGCGCTTACTCATGATACGGATTCTGTGCATGACACTTTACGGAACTTGTGGCATGGTTCTAAATTCTAATCCAGAAATATGATGGATGGTGCTACTGACTCCATGTTCATTGAAACTGAAATCATGTACTAGAGTTCCTGCTGATGACATGTCAAAAGATTTGGTGTTCATTTTCTAGGATTTGACTCATCACAAGCCTCCAGAGTCCAGAACTCTAGTATCCTACTATGAATAGTCAGGTTGAATAAAGTTTCTTCAGGTTCGCAGGGCTCTACCACAAATTATGCTGAGTGCTGTGTTGACACATGTACATTTTGCTCATGCATTCGACAATGTTCCAGGTTGTGCTCATTCTAGAAGGCCCAAAAAGCTTACTATATTCTGGACTGTGAATGTTCCTCAGACATGATCATCAGAGTTGAGGAAGAAGCAGCCTGAAAATGTGCATTGTGTGACCCTGGAAATGTGCATTGTGTGACCCAGCTATGGTGATGAACCCGAGGTGCCAGCTTTCAAGGAGCCACTTGACATAGAGAATAGCATCAAATACTAACTAACTGGATAAGTATGATGATGCTCAAGCCAACTTCAGCCTGATATTATATTTGCTGTGCAATATACAGGCCACTAACTTTGTGCAATGTCAACTCTGTTTTTTGCATTGAAATTGCCCCCCCTCACCCCTCAAGGATAAAAATTGAATATTTCATTAATGACCCCAGCATGATTTAAAACAAAGAATCGAATATTCCTTTCACGAAAACATTGCAAGTTACAATTTCAAATCTCAATTATGTACTGTACTTCCCCGGGGAAAATAAAACATGTACCATTCAAGAGGCGATCAGATGTGAAGACTTTGCCAATGCCAGGCCGCTTGCCGTACAATTCTGATGGAAATGCTCACAAGGTAATTACCAGCACTGTCCTCTGAACCAGGCTGTGTGCTGACAATGAATACCACATTGTAGTGAGTACTGTTACTACTGTCCGTCCAAGTTTTGCTGGGCCAGTCCCCTACAAGGATAATCATCCTTCCAATAGCTGCATTATTGACAAGTGTAACACTTTAACCCCTACAATATAACATTCTAGGACCAATGCTAGGCCGGCCTTCCACTTAGAAATCTTTGTCAAAGAATGATTCCCACATGGAGTTTGAACCCCATGAATCAAAATTTGAATGGTGAAGAAGTATAAAGGAGTCTGTAGAAAATGGAAAACACGTTGTACATCAATAAAAAAAAATTGCCTTATAGTCGAAAGGCCGCTCCAACTCAAGTTCAAGACATAAGATCAAGAAGACAAAACTATTGTTATTCATGAGAGGTGTAAACGAGTGTTGGTCTCGTGTAGAGAATTTTGTCCGATATAAATAAGAAATATCAATAGGGAATGGCAGAACCGATGGATGCTTATCTTCACGGGCGTAATATCAGGGATTACAGATATTGCCCCATATAGTGTCTGGGCAATACTACGTGCTATATCCTACTGCTTTAATTTCATAATTGAATTATTCATATTGATGTTAGGATTCTCCCAATTTGCATACCATTTGTAAGGTAGGGTTTACGGATGTGAAGGCGGCGTTTCATAAAATCATGCGAAGTGGCTCTAATTGTAAAGGAGAGTGGAGAGCCGTTGTTTTTGTGCCTTGAATGTAAGGCGTTGTCTCAACCTCCTTGTGCATGGTTAAAATGGGGTTGTGTTTTAGTGTTGCAGCTATGTGATTGACTCCATGAGAGATTTGTAGCTTGCGACACATTTTTGTGATTGATTGTGTGAGAGATGTTGCAGTATAGGGTTTTGTTTTTTGGCTATCAAGATGTCTGTTGATTATCAACTGAGTTGTGAGGACACTGCAAGTCCATTATAGGAAGAGTCTGTTGACATAGAGTGCAAGCAAACAACAAAAGATATTACATAGCGAGAGATCTCGCGACCAATTATTGAAGATGTTCTTACTACAGATGAGGCGGCGTAGGAACTACATTTTGGGGCATTCATGGCAAATGCAAGATTTTAGGTCCCTTTCCATAAGACTCAGTAGTGGGAATTCTTCCGATTGAAAGATTTAGGAAAAGGCGTGGATGTGAAGGCAACTCAAACAATGAAGTGCATAGTGTGTCATCCTGGACAAGCAGAGTCCAGCAACTCCCGCAGCAATAGTCGCTTAAGGAAGGGCTAAGTTCAGTATAGTCCTAACCATGGAATCATGAGCATGAAGAAACAACTAACTAATGAGCATTCCAATGACTTTGAGAGGTTAAAGCGCCAAACAACCGAGGGCAGTTTGGATACTTGTTGGTGGTTTCATCAATGACTCTTGAGTGCCTCGCCATGTGACTGTTGGCCTCTTTGAAGCACACAATACATCTGGGGTTGCCTTGGCTGAAATTGTGAAGTCCTTGCTAGATAAGTTTCATTTGTGTGATAAGATCATAGCTTGTGTGAAAGTTGAAGGAGGCAATCTCGCCATACTTGAACCTGCTCTGCATTCAATTGTATTGTGTACACTTCTTGATCTCACCAAATCCTATGTTGAAGTTTGTTTTGGACACATCATCTCGAAGGCTTGTCAATATGTAACCAATGATGATATGGTATCTGTGGGTATGAAGAAGGTCTCGCTGAAGAGTGCTCAGAAATTGTTGCAGTCATGTATCACGTGGACAAAGAAGTCTAGCACAGGCCATGGTGAATGGATGAAAGCTTGTATTGAGGTAGGGCTTCCAAGTCGGAAACTGAAAACCCATGTGAGGCCTCAATTGGTGTCAAAGGTGGTGCTCATCCAAGTACAATATGCAAGTATGCAAATATGCAAACAAATAATAAACAATAAAGTCAATTATACTATCTCCACTCTAAATCAAGTGGTCTTACTCGGAGAATAGCGAGGATGGTAACTAGAACTTTGAATGTTGTTGTAAAGTAGTGTATTCTTAATCAATCTTGTGGCTATCGGCTCGAGTCTAATGCCCTTGCAGCCGCATTTCGTGTCTCGGTGGAGCTGCAGGATATTCATAATCTGCAAACCAATGCGGTTTTTACTCTTCGAGTTGGTAACTTTGAATCAGAGATTGAGATGCTAAAGATGAGGATGTCTTGTGAGGATATTGGCGTTTTGAAGCCATTTCTCGCATTTTTGTAAAGTTCAATGTTGCAAAGGCTCATAATATGCTTGCTTTAATGTTAGACCCCCGTTTCAAGGGCTTGAAATACATCATTGATAAAGTTGAAGTTGTAAAGGCAAAGGAGATTGTTCAAAGCTATGATATCGCAATTTTGCTTCCGTTTCTTGTCAAGGTTCACAAAACCTTCAATCCATTGGGAATGCCAACCCTAGCTCATGTTCCAAAGTCATCAAGCCTTCCTTTTTGATGATGCCGCATCGATAGAAGAAACTTGTCAGGGCATTCTTACAGTAGAATTGTCTCTCTTCCGACAGTGGTACCTGCAAAGGTAGAGAAACTCTTGACATGGTGGAAGATGAACGTAAGCTGCTTTCCATCTATGGAATTCTTGGCTTGTGAGATTCTCGCAATTTCTAGGTCTTAAATCGAGTCAACTCTTATTAACTCTAGTGCATCTTTAAAATTGTTGGTGTGCTTACGGGTTTACGTCATTGCCCCCTTGGCTTGGATAATTTAGACATGATCTTCAAGAATTGACATGATGATGTGAGACACGAGTGTGGTGAGGTGGTAAAAATTATAGATGCGTTTTACATGAAAGAGGTTGATTTACTCGACGATCATGATGATGAACTGCAAGAAGCAGGATATTTTGAAAATGCATAAGTTTTAGATGATGACGAGTAGTATGTTGTCAGGTTGTTTTAAGATCACGAGATGTGTTTGCAGATAGTTGTAGGGCTCTTGCTCTTCACTACTATTGTAGCAATGATCACATTTTGATCCATGAAAAGAAATGTTTCTTCATGATTAAATTTTATGATTTTAATATCATATTCCTATAGTATTATTGTGGAGATATTGTGCTATTGATACCAAATGTTGTATATTGAAAATAAATTGTTGTTATTATTCATATTTAAAAAATATATACATTTTCAAGTATCTTGGATCTGCCCTCTTCTAAATTTGGAGAATTTGTCGTACTTGGAACCGGCTGGTATTTCAATATGATGATACCTGACCAACACTAGTATGGACTACGTACAAATAACAGTAAAATGGGTACTAGGAAGTAAAGTAAGGTAATAGATAGTATAAATTTGTATTATGTTAAGATTTTTTTTGCAAAACGACAAGCTCAAATGAGTTAATCAAAATTAATGACTTGTAAAATTGGTCAGGGTTTAAAATCATATCCACTTGTTTAAATGGTTCCATAGTACGTAGTGGCTTTGAACTTATGGCAATAAATATAAAGGCTTGGAATAAAGAAGTTGTATCAATCAAAAAGGCTTGTATCGACCCTTCTAGAGCTACCAACATTGAAGGATGGACTTGCATCAAGTCATGATACAACATGAGTAATTAAATTATTTATTTTTCCAATTAAAAATTTAGTAGTTATCACTAAATTAATCAAAGTGGATTATATTGAAGTAGTAGTAGTTGGTGCTTTCAAGACTCTTTTGTGCAATAGGATGGATATGGTGTAATGTGTGACAATTGCGTTGACAACTTTTAGTGTTTGATTAGTTATTGATTATGATATTCTTAAGGTTTTATGTAATTAATCAAATGAAGGTTTAAACACAATTTCTTTAGCTCCATGAGTGATGACAATAAAGAGGTCTATTTTCCACCTTAATCATTTTCATGTGTTTTAGCATTAATATTTGTTAGCTTTAGCATTTATTTTGTATAAAGGGAATGCCTTATTTCAATTTGTGAATTTGATAAATTATATGGCGATGTCCATTGAGATCTTCATTGCAATTTTAATTTCAATTATTGTAAAATTAATTTTACACCCACAAAATTATAATTGAAATCTCCATTTTAATGACATTTTCAATTTCTATACATGCATGGTAGTAGACAAGCAAAGATCGTATTCTCTAAAATGTAACTACAATGGTAGCTAGAAATGTATATAAGAAGTTTTATTATTTTCTTTATATCACTGATATGCATTCTATTTTTAATATATATATATATATATATATATATATATATATATATATATATATATATATATATATATATATATATAGGTGTTTTTTTGCAAATGAAAATCAAATGTAATCATAAATCTTAGTTCAATAAAATTATAAAAAAGACATGTGATGGAAGACTATCTTTTTGAACCAATAAAGGGTTGTTTTATGGCATTGCTCATGTATTGGAGATAATTAGATTTTAGAAGACATGTCCCTTAAATCAAGGTGGTTCCAAAAGTTTGCAAATCGTCAATGCTTGGAACAATTATTTAATTTTTAATGCTAAAGAGTTGATTCACCATTATTTCAGTTGTTGTTCCTATGCAATATTTGATAATGTTTCTTTGAAGATTATTATGACTTCTTTGTAAATGGATATTACATCCATATAATTGCTATATAGTAGCTACTAGCAAACAACTTGTTGTAATGCAAAAGAAGAAAGGGCAAGAATTGCATTGGCCATTGGAAAAGTGAGAATCAATTGAAAACATGAAAGTAACATGAAAATATTTGGGAATAAAACATAACTGCGGATAAAAAGTATAGATGTAATATTAATCCCTAAAGGACAATCATCCACATTTGGGCTTTTTTGGAATTTGGGCATGTACCTATGAATGCAATTTACATCGGGATTTTCTGAAATTTTTATTGAAGGTGGGCCGTTCGGAGATCTTCGTGTCACTAGTGGAAAACGGGGGCGATCTGACCAAGATTGGTGACCAGAAAATTTCATGGTCATCTGCAGAAGGTGTTGATTGGCTACTGTCGAAAATGGGGGACCCCGACAGCTTTGCATTGAAAACGCGGGTGCAATTTGAGTGAGGGCCGGGGTTTCTGTGTGAGCCGGCCGAGGGACCCGCGATGTGGAAGTTGCTTTACATGCGTGGGTAAGTTGAACGTGTCAGAAAGTGAGGTCCATTGAAACTGCTGGAAGTACCCCTTATACCCGGGTTCATGTTCTGGTAGGATAGGTTTGCTGGTCAGACGCCGGGTATATGTCCCGGGTCCACTAATTAGCTCATTCCGGACATTTTCAAGGCAGGATATCGCGGAGTAGAGCAGCTGCGAAGCTATCACAACGGATACCACGTGTACTAGTAACCGTCAACATTTCAGCTGGCAATGTGCAATTCTAGAAGGAGTTCAGTTGTCTCATAACAAAAAATTTAAAGTCTTCAATATGATCAATTTGATTGTTCAATTACTGTAAATTCGATGGGTATTGTCCTCTGTGTCTAATGATCCGGGGCTAGTCCTGTGAACTCATAACACACCCCACGGCAATCTCTAACTACGTATCCGATGGTCTTCTGTACATTAATTCATTATCTTAGAAACGCTATGTCCTGGTTCAATAATGCGGTAGAAAATTTACTGAAAGTAGCAACGGTTTCTTTCCACTTCTCCGGGGTGAGCTATGTAATGAATTCTTTCTGGGCCTCCGATTTGTACTAGCCGTCTTGGATTCAAGTTGTGTCGAAGAAATCTGGGTGAGCGAGGAATTCAATCAGTGCGTCCATCTTCGCGATCTCTGTTTGTAGTACCTCGTATTTTCGGTTTGATTCTTCACGGACGGCGAAGTATGCTGCTTCTAACGTTGCCAAATTCCTTTCCTGCGTAGCGATGGACTCTCGGAATTGCTGAAGTCGGTCGTTCACGAAGTCCAGATTCACGGCTGCAATGGCCACTGTGTCGTCGAGTATTTTATGTGCTCCGGAGGTCCCCGATGTGTCGTCGCCTACGTATCCCGATAAATTTCTCGTGCATTCGGACTGCACCGCATTAACTCTCATAGCTGTAGCGCGTCTGTGGGCACTCTCAGCGGACGGAACCATGTCACTCCATGTTCTGTAATTTTTTTGTAGGCCATGGAGCTTGGATCGTCCAGCCTCCAGACTCTCGCTGGCTATGCGCAATTTATCCTTCGCTTCTGCGCTCTCAAAAGCTGCTCCTTGACGCCGTTCATGAGCTAAATTCCGTATGGAGTCTGTGAGTCTGGCGAGACCTTGAATAGCAAGATTGGGTGGAGGTCGGTGTCTATCAGCTTCTGCCTCAGAGGGGCTGTTTCTTTGCGATCTCTGACATCCTCTGCTTATCTTCGGTGATTTCTGCTTCGGAATCGACGGGCCTGCTTATGGACCTCTGGCGTGTGCAGCTTCATCCTTCGTTTGTTGAGGCGGTTTTGGGAGAGGTACAAAGGCGCGTCGCCATTCCTGTGACAAGTCCACTAGTGCATCAGCCACAACGTGGAATAAAACGTCGTACAGATGTTTGAGGTTTCGGCGAACTGATACAAACAATGGCAGTTTACATAAGAATACAGCGGAAGTGTTTCAACTACGAAAATGGAAGAAACAGCAAAGACGAGATGTAGTTGTGAACCATACATACTTATATCGAAGATTTATCCAAGTTCCACCTGTGGCAACCTAAAGAGGATAAACTGAATTCTAATCGACATGAAAACAGACCTGGAAATCGGTTTTTCATTTGGGTGTTTGTTCGGCAAGCGAGTGCGTTGAGAAGTACACTTACGGAAGATGTTTCTGAGGAAGTACTCTGCAGAAGGGGTCGAGGATGCGCCCAAGGCACCGGCCGACGGAGGTGTTTGTATTTTGGCAAGATCTTCACTGCTGCGTCCCGGCCTCCTCCACGTCTTAACGATACAGCGTATTGAGCCCAGTTAACTGTTACGCCATCGAATTCGGACAGTACACCACGAGCAAAGTGCCACGGTAGTAGTTCGTTTCCACCTAGCTTCCGCTGATACACTCTCTCAAACAACTCCTCAATGTAGCTTTGATATGCTGGCTGGAAATAATGTCGCCAAGGATATCGCCCATTCTGAGCAGTTGAACCTAGGCGCTCTCTGCAAACTGTTTTCGGATACATTGTCCTCGGTCCTTTCCCTGGAACAAATCCGGTATTCGGAAGTATTAAGAAATCTCGGTACCATCCCCTCCTTCCCTCGAGAGTCATTGTCGAAAGGTGCGCGGAAAGATGCGATGCTAAATCTCACTCTGTCTCTGCAACGGAGGGAGGATAATTTCGTCCCAAATGACTCACGCGCGGATGATATGGATACACAGCATACTCACACAACGAATAGTCTTTGAGGTCGGGCCCTGGATTTGACGTCTTGCATATTAGGTTATGCATTCAGAGCAACTGAATTCGCTCAGGTATGCCGTCAAACCTCGCAGGGTAATTGATGAGAACGCAGCCTATTTATTGCTGATTGTGACAGCATAAAACAACGACCTCATTAATATAGCTACCGAGTTCTAACAAAGGACACACTAATACCTCACCGTACTGTTATGCCTAATAGTCTTCCATTACTTATGGCTGGATCCCCGAACCCCAAAAACCGACCCAACACCACGCATCCACCTCAACCCCCCCCCCTCTCCCACATTCTAGTCCAGTGAAATGGATCCCAGATATGAGTGGACGTGTACGAAACGGAAGAACAGAAGTCGAATACCTGAAAACATCATGAATGAACTGGAGACATTAGAGGCAACCATAATCGACACAGCCTTCAGGGAATGTTAGTTGTTCGCCTAAACTGTAAGAGTGTCACGTTATTTGTATATCTTCGGCCATATCCAAGTCCGTGGGGTCGTCAGAGTCGGGGGTGTTTACTACGGGGGGCCATGATGGAATTGTGGAACGCAATCTCAAATAAACAACGTGATGCAACCGAGGAATATGAATATCATGTCAATCGTTGTTCTCTCAACGTGACTGTCAATATGCATAGTGCTTAATGACCGCAGTTGGGCAAAAGAAATTTAGTACACTTCCCCTGTTTCATGATGACGCAGAACAGTAAAACCGTGGCGTTCATGACCTCATGTCTAAGTCACAGACTTCGACGTCAGTCTGCACTAAGAAATAAGAAAGTCACTCGATTTTGGCAGTCGTCCAGGATACTACAGTGGAGGCAAGGCAGACTTAAGTGATCGTGTACAACTTACATGTGATTCATTATCACTTTAAATTACTCTCGAATCACATCACTGATTGCGTTAACACATTTGTGCCGTTCATTGTTCATTTTCGTAAACAACCGTACGTCCTGTGACTGTGCCTCAAATTCTAGTATGTCCGACGAAATTCTGGGAGAGGGCTAAAAGATTCAAGAAACAACCTTCAGAACGTTTCGGATAATTCCTGTCATAACAATCCCCTTCAAGGACATCGCACGTCCACTACAGTTGAAAAGGAGGAAATGAACGCCCACTACTGAATAGACCGAATATAACATGTAGTTGCCCGGAGTCGATAATATGGGATGCCGACATTCCGAATTCCGAGAAATGCTACGGCGTTCTTACCGGTTCATACCTCAATCTCTTTAAGGATGCCAGCTCCATTGAATACTCGCATTACGAATTCGCATTCATAAGCTCCTCGAGGAAAGCCGGGCATTCCAGTGTCAACTCACACCAGTCAGTTCTTTCAGTGTAAGCAATAACGGACAACTCAGATTTGAAATCGTAAAAAACAAAAGACAGAATCATATACAATGTTGTCATAGGTCATAGAAATGGACATAGGTAGGTACACTTCGAATTGTACATGACTGTCCCCACGTGGATTCTCACAAATTTGATCCTAGACTGAGCAACGAAGACCGTCATATTCTCTGAATACGTCCTCACAATTTTCATTTTCGACAAGAATAACAGGCCGCAAAGTAAAGACGTCTGCTAAATTCTCAGTAACTAACGCTAGTGCGACTAGGTATCCTCAGAAACGAGCGGCAGAAGACACTGTATCCTTTTTCCCCATAAGATTTGTGATAATGATAACAAAGGAAAAAAACACCTTGACCTCGTGACTGCGAAATCGTAGAACTGATATAGCTTAAGTCCCGACTTTAAATGGAAAAAAATTTAAAGAGTGAATGTTTGACGACGCAGATGACTTGAAAGATGTGTCATGCTTAGAATGAGAGACGAAATGAGAATGACGGTCTCAGACAGTTCTGGCTACGGTATTGTGGAGGACAGACAGAACGAAACAGACGAGTGACTGCAGGATTTTTTAACAAACAGACTACTATCGTGGACATTCGGTCAGTAGTGCAAAAAAACCAGGGGATAAAAGGATGCAGCGTACTCTACGACACTCATTCGGGAGACATACTCAAGCAGAATGCATATGTATGTCTCCCTTCATCATCGAAAGTACCATTCGTAGCCATATCAGGGAATCATTCAGTACACATGCATGTCCACTTAGCCTATGACCAAATAATCGTTTTGGGAGAAACTCAGGTTACCCCCTCATGGTGACCAGGACGTTGATTTCCTCTAGTCTCGCATACGTGCCCCTGTGAACTGGATGGACACAAGAATAAAATTCAGGAAACTTGTACGTGTAAAAACGAATTTCTAAACTGTACACCGTATGAGTAGAACTCTCTTGAAACCGAAAAGGGACAACGTATGGTAAAGATTTTTTCGGTGACATGTTAAAATTCTGTTCTTGTTTGCTTGGTAACGAAATGTCATGTCCGACAATATGCCTAAAGTCATGAAGAATTCGACAGTTAAAAGCTGATTTACAAATGCACGATATAGATTCTAGACCACGGTACAGTTATATCTCTAATTCCCATGCTTAACCACCAAAAAATGACCCACTCTGTACCATTGATGTTCAGTACCGTACCCATGATGCTGTGAGCGAAGTACTTCGGTCTCCACTCCAGAGGCATCACTCTACGTATTGAAGCTCCATTTCATCCTCATAGCCATCATCGTCGAAGAATGCGTCCTCGTCTTCCGGGACAAATTCTCGTTCTAGTGGTGGAACGCATCCTGCTGCCAAAAATTCGCCCTCTACATTAGGAGCATCTGTGGTGGAAGCCGTTCCCTCGTCCGTATGACCAATTCCGGTAGGGAGTGGAAAACTTTCTCCTGCGATGTCGATGTCCACAAACTCTTTCTCTTCAGTGACTCTTCTGGTTCGAGGTTCGTGATGAAGGACCACTTTCCAGGACGGATTATTACTGTCGTTCATGAAGTATACTTGTGAAACCGTAGACGGAAAGACAAATGGATTCTGCCGACGTGTGTTATCCCTTGCGTCGTACAAGACTGACCAGAATCCCAACCTATCCTTACGAACCGTGGCCCTCCCTTGGTCGGTAGCCTTCATCCATTCAGCGCGCATTAGTACACAGCTCAGTTTTCCATAAGTCACAAGGAGAATGTCTTTTAGAATGCCGACATCTAACGTGCTAGAGTCTGGTGTCACAGCTGCGATTCCACAGTCGAAGGTAACGTAAGGGTCGGTTCCACTTCCTTGACAACGGAAATGACACCCGTGTGACCACATCGCCGGGTACGACAGGGTGACGCTGCTAGGAGGGCAGTGCAATTCTGTAAGCTCCTCTGAAATCGGAAATCCCTCTTGCCTCAAGGATCTGACACGTTCATTTAACCATGCTGCGAAAGAGGGGAAGGGGCCGGCTAGGTGCACAGGGTATTCGTACTGAACAGGTCTATGGCGTCCAACACGGGAGGTTCTTCTGAAATGTTCCCTGCTCTGCTGCCATTGACCATTCTCTCCTTCCCAAGCCCTGCAGGAACAGGGATTCAGGTATAAAATACTAGTTAGTGGTTTATCTATCAAATTCGCAACGAAAGGTTTATAAACATCACCGAGCTAAGTCTGCCAATCCTACTAAACATGGAACATTACACCTCGTGCAGCTGGCAATTAAAGAGTGCAAACTCATGTTCATTCTACGATAATTCGGGCAATGGGCATCCAGACTGATAACTGACTACAACTCAGGTGCACCACAATAAATTGGTATTAAGGCACGGTATTTTAATGACATAATGAACAAGATTAATGTGAAATACATGTGAACCAAAAATCCCATTGATTCGGTAGCGAACTACATCGAAAGACATGGACAGGCATCGCACAAGTAATAGCAGACCACGAATCGAGATCCCACACAGTTATACTACAGACTCTAACATCACCTTCGATCTCATCTTTATCCAGATTGAAGAATCCAGGGTTGTCTCATTAATTCAAATAACGACCAGGTTTTTTGACAACTTTGCAAATCCACGGATAGAAAACAAATAGAATACGTCGAACGAAAAAACAACACTTGTAGAACAACTACCGCATGCCCATTCCTGGTACATATCATTAGATGGATGCTGTGATTAGTGACGCAAGAGTGTTTCTGGACTGATTTCACTGAATCTAAGAAGCCGATTATATACATGCGAATTCGCAAACACTCGCATGAGTAATTAATTCGGGGGAACACATCATTCACGGTAGAGAAAAACTTATATAAAGATGCTAGATGCTGTCAACATTTACGATCAGAGGGAATGATGTACAAAACCATTACTACTCTTGATAGGTGAGAAACAAAGTGCACGCCGTATTTTCACCAGAACGTAACTATTATTTGTTACAGGATATGGCTACTCCGAACCGAGTAGGAAAAACAAACGGGTAAGAGTAGAATATGTCGATATAGAAATTATAATAGGGAGTAGACTGGAACATGCGGGAATAACAAGGACATAACCGGGAACATAATTTTCCGTGACGCCACCTACAGTGAATAAGAAAAGACTAAACAGGATTCGACGTTGGACGATGGACCACCGGAATGACCAGTACAGTCGATACCGGAGAACCACACGTACATAACATTCTAAGCAGCAAGATAACGAGTATGAAAGGCTTCTCTCTGGAAAATATACGGAATAGTAAAATGATTGGAATATAACGTACTGTAATAATTCAGCAGTGAAGACCGAATGCTTTATTACATAGTCGTGGACGTGTTGACGTTCCACTGCTGATAAGCGTCTCTCCTTCGGGGTCCCTCGAAGTAGTTCTCCTGCGTCCCTTAATTCTTCCTCCGGATCCCACACGCGGCGTCGTGTGTGCTTGTACAAAGAAAAGTACTCAGTCACAAATCCAAGACTTTCGTCAATCATATAGCCGGAGGCCATCCCAGCCTCCGGTTTCGATCTATCCCGGACATACTTGGTCAACTGACCAAGGTATCTTTCAACAAAATAACACCATCGGGAATGAACTGGACCGCAAATCTCTAATTCCCGAACCAAGTGGACAATAAGATGTGGCATGACGTCGAAGAATCCAGGTGGAAAAAACATTTCTAGCATACATAAGGTTTCTGCACTATCCGTATACAGGGAAGGGAGGTCAGATTTGAAAATAACCTTCGCACAAATTCTTTTGAACAATTTTCCTACGCGGATGATTGTCTCCCTTACCCCCTTCGTCAGTAAGTGCCTTACAGCTGCGGGGAGTATTTGCTGAATAAGTATGTGGTGATCGTGGCTCTTCAATCCAGACAAACGTAATTCTCCCACATGTTTAATCAGGGTTGAGCTGTAACCCGATGGCACCCTCGTAGAGGATACCATTGAGAGAAAGCTTTGCCTCTCGCTGCTGCTGAATACAAAAGGTGCATGGGGCTTGATGAAGTCTCCGCTCTCCGTGGGAATGAGATGTAAATTAGGCATCCTCCCAGCCTCTTCCATATCTCGCCTCAAAGCTGCGGTATCCTTCTCGCCGAACAAATGCTTCAACAGGTTGTCAGATATGTTTCTCTCGATGTGCATCACATCGAGAGTATTTCGTATGGGCAGCTCCTGAAAAGAAAACCATTCTCATTACACATGTAAAGAAATTGCAACATATCAATTTAAAATATCATACAACCACACTGGTAGGTGCAGACTGAGATCGAATGGGGTACAGAGTATGGAAATTGAACCTCCCAGTAAGGTAAAGCGAATAAGCACGACACTCGTTTCACACCATACTCTCGAGCAGGATCTTCTGATTTTGGAGAAGAACCTCTCAATACAAAGGCCTCCCGGAGCCGACCCCATCTCATCGTTTCCTCGACGGTTATTGGTTCCGGAGGACTCCGCAATTCATCTTCTCCATCGAAAGCTGTCCTGTTGGTACGCCAGGGATGTCTTGGGGGCAGCCAACGTCGATGCTAGTTGTCATACACTGACTTCTTCAGAGCGGATGATCTGCGAGAGATAGTATTCTTGGCACAGATGGGGCACCCCTTGTACCCCTTGGTCACGCATCCGGCAACAACGCCGTATGCAGGAAAATCATGACAAGTCCACATAAGTATGGCTTTCATATTGAAAGAAGAGGAGCCCCCGTACCTCGCAGAATCTTGAACTTGGACTCCCCGTGACGACAACAATTGGAGTTCATCTATCAAAGGCTGCATATAAACGGGGAAATTCTCACCTGTTACAGACCTCTTCCCCGGGATTATCAAGCTTAGCATGATAAAATGTTTTTTCGTGACCATCCACGGAGGCAAGTTGTAGTTCATTAAAAGAACGGGCCAGGTGCTCTGAGTTGAGCGTTTCACAGAGAAAGGATTCACTCCATCAGTGGCAAGACCTAACCTGATGTTCTGATCTTCTTTTGCAAATTCATCCCACCATCGCCAGTTGATCAACTTCCATTGATGGGAATCGTAAGCGCCTCGCATGCCGTCGTCAGTGCTGGTCAGGCGTGCGTGAGACGTCATGAAGGAGGCTTGAACTGGAGTGCTGAACATGCGTTCCAATCTTGGAATCAGCGGGAAGTGCCTCAAAACCTTCGCTGGCACCTTACTGTTTCCTACCCTTCTGTACCTGTCTGCTCCACATGATGTGCACTGTTGTAACTCAGAGCTCTCTCCCCTGAAGAGCATGCAGGACTTAGGGCCAGGGCATACATGTATGGTATTGTATGCCAGGCCTAATTGTTTTAGAATCTTCGAAGCTCCATACTCAGACTGCGGGAGTGAATTCACAGATGGTAGAACACTGTTTCGGAGTAGTTGAAATAGCTCATTGACTAGCGCATTAGAAGCCCCATGTGTTCTCAGGCAATTTAAGAGGAGTAGTGTGCTGCTCAGTTGAGTCAGTTTGGCACCCGCGAATAGAGGGGTCCTTGCACTCTCTTCTAAAAGCTCCCGTTCTGCAACGTAACCGGCCTCCATGGCGGCTATGTCGTCATCCACCGATTCTGCTCCTAATTGCCTCTCTGGTGTGCGGTGTCCAGGCCCAACGTCTGCTGGAATAGCTGGGCTGTGGTTCTCTTCGTCTGCAGTGTCACCCATGCGGCAATTCACATCACCCACATCGTCCGTGCCATGGGTAGGGTCCTGCTCGTTCGGGGGATCAGGAGGGACATCGTCCCCACCTTCAGAAACCGCGGCCGCACCAATTTGACCATCCAAGCCATCATAAAGATGGAACGCATGCTGCACCAGTTCTGGCATTGGCAGATCCTGGTCCAGGGGAGCCTGAAACTGTCCGAGAAATCCGTCTCTCTGAATTCCGAATCCATCTCGTATGGACGTATCCCATTCCCCATCTGATTCGTCTGACGGCCACCCCTGCACAAATACAAATAAATTCGCTTACTTAATACTCGGGCAGCGTAAACCTTTCAGATTTAGTGATATTGCGCAAATTGAAGTTGATATTACATACGTCTGTATAGACAACTGACTTCCTCTGAGTTTGAGGGGACCCAGGAGTACCATAAAAAAAATGGAGAGTACTTTAGGAGTAGAGATTCCAGAATCAAACCAGAGTGCTCCCACAATGATATGGGTGGCGGCCGTATGTTGCCAGATGATACGCAATTGCTGCGTGAGACCTCCGCGAGTGGTTCAAACCCAGGCAGATGTTGCATGGACAGTCCCGGTGAGTCCGTCTCTGTCTCTCAGCTATGGCTCTCTCTCTCGACTCTAGTTTTCGATCACGCATACGAACTCGGGTGTCGCTGCTTAGTGGGAGACGTCCGTCCATTGCGAATCACGCTGACACCGTACCTGGAAAGCCCAATACAAATACCATTTAGGTTAAGTGTATCCGGCCATTACGACAATATACAAATCAGGGAGTACATTGCTAGTGATCGGCGGCATGCGCTGGATTTGACTTAGTCGCCCCTATGTATCATACAGGGCAACGGAAATGACTACCGCATGATCCATTTCAGTAGCTAAGCCCCTGACGTTAGACTCCGTGCCTTTCCTCACATCAAGTAACTTAAAGCAAAGACCAACTCAAACCGCGCACACGGGAAAACGAAATCAATCTGACAGCGCTAGCACTAAGCACATACCCACAAAACGAAACTCCTCATGTGATATATGTACGCACATCCTACAAACTTCTAATCACAATTTCAAGAGAGTGGTGTAGGCGCAGAACATTTCGTGACGCAATATTGTAAATATATGAAGTTCGGTACAGTCAATCTTACAATGCTGAGCTCCCCTTCCACGGAAACTCTACAGAACCGTGTGTAGGCATGTTCCTACACTCGTGTAGTCCTATGATCTGGTAATCCGAACATCTTCACCGCGCCATATCCACTCTGCGAGGTATGGACCGGGTGACTGTAGCACTGTCTACTTCAACCCCGCGGACATGGACTTCTAGGACATGTAAATTTTCAGTATCGCTAAATACGTCGCATCCCAAAGTGTCTCAGAATGTGCCCACGGTAGCCCGTGCATGTCGCCACACTTCAGTAGTAGCAATGTTGTGAGGACAGACGCGTTCACCTCTGCTACTTGGACATGATACGGTACCGGCATCCCGAAAAACTCGGGACCGAACTGAAACACGTCTTCAACGGACAACATTTCTTCGCCGTCGTCATCGGTGTCATCTTCTTCCTCACTCAAATAACTCCTCGGTGGCATGTGCTTCATGCTGTCTGACGAATCTCCTGTGTGTGGAAAAGCAAGTGCCACCCTCTGTTTCCCGTTGTCTGTGTGCACACCCTTCATCTCCACTTCGAAGTTCCGCTTTTGATACTCCAATTTCGTATCCATGGATTCTCTTTGAAAACAATAGACAAAATATCTAGGGAAGTAGCAATCTTACGTAAGGATCTAGTAACCGATGCCTCAGAGAATTGTGAATGAGAGTTCTGGCGTTGTTTACAAATAAACACCGATGCATTGCATTGCTCCGGGCCGGGTTCTCGGTCTAGCGACAAAAAACGGAAAACGACGGAAATGGTGGATGGAATCGCAGACAATATTCAATGCAAATTGGACGTGCACAGTGACTATTGTCCCAGAAAGGAACAAGCGCTATTTCGAAAAAATGTTCTGAAATTCCAGAGATTCGATTTTGTTTTACACGGTATTAATATGCAGAGATGATGGAAGATAAGATTATAATTTCCAATCACTGTCTCTTCTACTACATTTTTGGATCTTCAGTCGCTCTTATAAGGGAATGAAGTTCTGGATTATCCGACGCTGTTAGAATCTGGAATAAGCTATCTACGAATTCTGAGTCACAGTGGTGTTTTTCGCATAATAGCAAAACATCGTCAATCCGAGCAACAGTTAGTCGGCATAGCAGTCCAGGATCGGTGAGCGCATCGACGGGTGCAACATTGTCGACAGAGGTCTTCCCATTCGTGACGCCCCATCCGCCGTTCACTCTTCCTCGCTTGCGCTCCCGATCCATCTTCTGGAAGTGGTCTGTAGCAAACTCGGGGAAGTGGGCATCGTATGCAGCTACGTCCTCTGGATGCATTGTCCACTTCTCTTCACTGTCCTTGTCCGCTGGTATGGCCGCTGCAACTACGACGTCCATATCCGAAGTATTAATCACCGTAAAGCGTATACAAAAAACGCGATGCACCAACCAACTCCAAGAGAAGCTGAGACCTCACTCTCTCTTGCGAGAACCACCCCCCCAAATAGTACAGTGGTGGAGTTTGGCTTCCTGGTGAAGAGTATCTTCGCTTCCGTCTACCGAAGCACACACGACATGGAAGTGAAGGAGAAATATGTACTGGAATGTCTGGTTCGGATTATATATCTCTGATATCGGGAAGGATGACGAGTAGGTGTTGCAGGCGCAGTGTCTGTTGCAAACTCCCGAATCCCCCCAAACACCTTAACTAACCCCCCACCTCAGAACTCATTCACCCATACCCCCCCCCCCCACCACCACCACTTGGAACGTCTCGGTCAGAGTATATTCTCTTTGTTTGGACTACTAGGAGACTTATTTGGAAGTGCGACTTAAATTCTCATGGAATGACACTTCACGCAACCTCGTGACTGTTTAAAATAGATTTCGGACTTAAATGCGAGTTGGATATTTACGGCCATTCCGTAATTGGGGTCGCCTCCTCTGATTTCAGTGGGACTGGGTGTCAGGGATAGTCTTCCACGTCTTAGCAGGACACCCCCTTCTAAAATTGGCCAGGGATATTGTCTACAAAGGGAATCAGACGTTGAAGCAGTAAAGGGTGCGAGCACAGCGTTTGTGATTGCGTTTTGAGAATTACAACATTAATTCTTCAAATCCCATGTAGAATGTGGTAAACATGTATCTATGCTGAGAATACCTCAACTTACTGAATACCGAGGGTTACTTAAGTGATAGCTCTGGAGAGTATCCCATAATGGATACTCTGCGAAGGTTACTGATCGAACACAACGTACTTGGTGGACTGTGTGTTCGAGGTGGGACGGTTATGCATTCACAGCGACTGAGGTAGCCCAGTTATGCTGTAATAGAGTTTTACACAAGGCAAGAATAGCAGAATAGTAGGTATTAAAACCGTTCCGTTACGTGAGTGAAATAAGTCTACGAACATGAAGCCAATCCCTGGAACACAGTGGCTACTTCTCTAACTAAGCTGCTAACGTCATCATGAACTGTATTAACTCCTGAAAATATTTGCGTTTCCGTTGAGATGTACCTCCAATAGAGGAACTGTATTCAGTTCTGATAGCTAACAAAGGAGTGACCACGACATGAGATGCAGAACGCAACTCCTACTTCGACAACGGTGGAGGTGCTCCTCCACACCGAAGAAACAAATTAACTGGAATACTTCCGGGCTCACCAATTCGGGCATGTTTGTAAGTACACACATAAATTGTAACACAGTAACGTAAAGGACGAGTTCGGCAAAATGACATCTCGTTTCTGGCCCAAAAGTATAGTATTCGGAAGCATCACTGAAAAGCTGCAACTCTTGACAGTTCTCCAAGGGTGGCATGTCCTCAACTGGCTCGTCGTATTGATCATCACAGTCGCTTTCCAAGTCGGGCATGTCGTCAATGTCATCCATATCCATGTAGGGGCATAGAGTGCTTGGACGCGACCTGAAGATCCTTCGTCTGCCCGTGCGGCTGAATGACTGAACTTCTGAATGAACACTTTGCTCCCGCTGTGTGGTGAACCATTCAGAGCATGGAAGGTAAACTATGTTGGACATATTTGTGTGAATGACGGAAGACTCGAGAAACAACACTTCGGCCTCATCAGATGCAGCCAGTAAACAACGTCCAAACCTGGACTGTACGCTGCTGGCTATCGCTTGTTCTACGACATGATTCACAGACGTCCCGTCTTTGTCTTCGACAAATATCTCTAAATCCTCATCATCTATGCCTCTCAAGTAATTGTCCAGTTCTCCCCAAGTCCAAACAGTAACGATGTTTCCAACACCAACAGTAGTGCTGAATCCATACGTGGAGTACGACTCAGGACTCAACCAATCCATCGTTTCCTCAGCGCTATACGACTACAGAGAGGAACAACGCTATGAATTCGCAATGTACCATTCGCACTTTGGCCCTTTTAAGGCGACGCTGTTTTCAAACTTCTCAAGGAAGTTTGGGAGTCCCATCCGACGTTCACAATAGGCGTACGAAATTATGATGTTCCCACGGTTCCCAAACATAAAATATCGAAAGTCAAGCCGGAGCCCACACCCCCAGCATACAACAAGCGGAGAATGCTAAAAACAGGAGACCGTAGTAATGGGAGGGATACTACCTGATCCCATTCACACAGGTAACGCAGTCGAGCAATCATTAATGCCCATATTCTCTGTAATGGTATTTTCATTATCATGATGTTACTGGATGCAGCGTTGTCTTTAATTCTTGTAGTCGCTCCGATGTGCAATCAGGGTAATTGTGTTTTTGCACTCAAGAAAACAACGTCATGGGTGACCTTGTTTTCCAGAAAGTATTACGTTTCCTGTTAAATTATGCCAACCCGGAGCGACATCTGTTTTCCACCTCTTTTTAGATTTCCGTTTGCAGGACGTTCAGATGGATTTTGAGAAGGGCGCTCTAATGACATGGGTGGGTCATTTGTTCATCCGGCGAGGAAGTCGTTCTGCCGACGATCGCAAATACTGGCTTCCCGACCTCCCTCATCTCAGCCAAGTCTTAATGGATTCCGACATGTACTTCTTGACAGACGAATGCAGAAGAGAAATACAAGTGCTGGGTAAAGCTGCTAAGTACAGTTTTGCAGAGTACCTGGCGTCGGAGGATAAGATTCTAAGGGAATGCGGGGTCTCGCTTGCAAACCCAGTACTCCTCGATGAGGAAGTGGATTCTATGTCCGTTCAACAGTCGACAACGGAGACGGTAAGTGAAGAACTAATTGCATTCCGTCTTTACTGTAAAGGACGTTGGCTATCTCGCGGGGGAATACTGTCCGCTTCACTTTGCGGGTACACCAGGTTTACTGCGATTCCATCTTTACATTTGTACGTAATTGTTGGTTTTGAAGTTAGCGTATATCAACAAACTAAGGTCCCTACACGCATGTGATCTCCTGTGTGCATTTCTAATGTGCAGAAAGGCAAATCTCCCATCTCACCAGACATAGATACAAAGTGTTCTGCTACAGGGAGCTGTGACTCAGAGAAGGTTCCGTACCCACCCCCCCCAACTCCGAAGTCGTGAAAGCCCCATTCGCACAGCCAATTAACATGTTAAATTCGCAGCTGCTCAATACACTGTGCATTTCCCGTACGGACTTCCCTCTAGGTCAGGTTCTGTGAACTCCGTCTCTATGGATACTTGCTGACGACTTTTGGAATATCATGTGTAGAGTCTCGCCTGAGCGGACTTATAACAGAACACCAGTAAATGGTGTCGTACATGCATTACTGCTATGAACCGCCTTACATTTTGATATCTGCTTAACAGTGAGGAGTAATTCAAATTAGGTTCGTTTATTTACAGCATCTGGAGAAACCTGAACACCCTCTTACGTATGAAGCTCATCTGAATGACCAATTGATTGCAATGGTAAGTACAGCAGGCATGTTATATACTCGGAACTCCGAGGCTTTTCTATGTATCAATCTTTGAATTCTTTGTATGATTCTGGAAGTGGAAGATCTAGATCTTGACTAGTTGATTTATAGCGTGTGCTGAATCCTTACGCTCCAAGTGCGTTATCCGGCTAAAGTGAATTGCCCCCATGTCGATTATCATATCTTGTGTAATCGAGTATTGTGTCGACAGGGAATGAATATTGGGCTCACTTAAACTAGTTCCGCAGTTGTGCGTGGACACTGGACACGTTATACACAGATGATCAGCAGATCATGAGAGTATTCCATAACTAGCATACAGCGTTCTGGAGACTAGATGAACATCATACAGAGTAATACATCCGTCAGTCCTGGAGCTACCGAGGCTTGTTCATTGCTCTCAAGTGCGAAAGAACTTATTAACGTAATCTGCCACGTACCTGAGAAACATTTATTGTCCTCCTAATTTAGGGTTGAGGAGAAACGTCTAGAACACAGATCAGTACAAACCCCTTTCCACCTCTGCATGGGATTGTTGAAATATCATACTCTCCAGGGACAGAGTATCTTCCCAGCTTAGTTTGATGTCAGACTAGTATTTGGACTTATCGTTGACAACCCAAACCGAATATCGCATGCTAACTTCTGCAGAATGACGGCTTCTAAAACGGCGCAATGGTGGTGAAAAATTTACTTCGATCAAATCCAGAAGCACAGAATTCGTTAACAACATCGCATGGAAGCCTAATTAGCCCAGGTTTTTCTCTGACAATTTTGGATTTGTGCGCGGACAACTGCTTTTCCTCCCATGACTGAGTTAGTGACTAATGTCCATTCTTAGATTGTCTTCTCGACCAAGCACTGACGGCCCAATCTTGCGCGATGCACAATCTGGTCCATTACCCTAATTCCGCCCCCGGCATTGGAGATTCTACACTTCCCGTGGTGGTACTTTTTAGTTTTCTAGTTAGTGAACCTAATTCCACACGGTAGAGTACGCAACCCTAATGGATCTTTCCGGGTTTAATTCAGGATTTTTTGATTTGTCACCAACATTTAGTACTTCATCTGAAACCTCCAACAGTGTGTGTGACTCTGCATCCTCAAATTCACCGGTATCTGCTCTCAACCTTCGTCCGACGTTTTTAGGTCAGAGCAAACAACGTCGTAACATGGCCTCACCATTATCAGACACTGAAGGCTACTTTCCTGCACGTGGTTTACAGGAAGACGATATCGGACCAGGATTCGAAGACGAGTTTCCATGTACTCAGGTTTCTCGAACATAAATCTTAGTGACAGTGCATTCCAAGCTCTTTGACTTTCTTTGCACTCTGTAGTATTGGGTTACCAGTCTTATGTGTTACGGCTGCAGAACTCCAGTGCATAGTTTATGAATGTACCGTATAACATTCCTTCCAGTTGTCGCTGCATCTTATGTTTTGAATGTGAACACGTTATCATATGAGGCTTACAAACTGCACAATGTATGAGTCTTGTAACGCAATGTATTTTCTATGTAGCCCCGGGATGGCCAGTATGATGAACGCGAGTTTGACCACGACTTTGGAGACGATCTCCACGTCGACGAGTTTCCACACGTCCATCGGAATGTCAATGCCGAGGCAGTTGGCAGGTATGGTGCTCGTATCTCAAATTCCAGACCTTACACCCACATTGAGGGTACACGCACAGATCTTGGGAGGAACTCAGACCGAGAAATATCGCGTGATGTCCCAAGGGGGGGTTCAACACATGCATGTGACCGTTTACCTTCATCAAGTCGACCAACAGCAGTAGTACACGGCAATGCCCAGATTAGGGCTACACAGATGAATCCACGTGCTCTCACTCTACAAGAGCCATGGCCTACATCACATGAAGAGCAAGCAAAACGCCGCAGAATCCAGAGGGAATTTACAAAACCATATCTCACCGAAATGGCCTCTGCTCATGCCGAACGAAGATCTCCTGTAATCCATGTGCCAACAACAACAACAGGTAAGCCTATAGGTTTACGAAGTGCATGGCATAGGCAAGTTCGTCTTATAGCTCGTCAAAGTATGGACCAGTCCATTCGGAGTTATAGGGGAAAAAAAGGAGCTTGGTGGAAGTCGGTAGACAAGATTTATCATGCATTGAATGACATTTTCACGTACGACTATCCACTGTGTTCTATGTATTTATCAAAGTACCTAAAAGGAGCAGTTAAGAATGACAGATTAGAATGGAGGGAATTTTTTTTTAGGAACCATGGTGCGCAGCATGACAAATGCCCCGATGAGGCATTTGGCACATTGCGGAAATATTGGCTGAGTGTTGCAGGTAAGGAGGAGAGCGAAAATATGACTGCCCTTAGAGCACTGGGCCCTCAGAAATCCTTCAGCCACGGCAGTCAGGGTCCAACTTCGACAAGTCCAACCATTCATCAGGTTCTTTTTAATTTATAAAATATACTCATATAACCTTCCACATTGTCTACTACCATGGCAGTTCATTTACACTGGTCAGATTTTCCAATGAATTCGTTTCCATCCTCAATGTTCGTTATCTCTTAATGTCATTACAGGGGGGAAGACGTCGTTCCACGTCTTCTCTCCCGTCAGAAAGCACTGGAATGGGAGACAGCCAGCTTCCGACCTCCAGCTCGGCTCGCGAGGCATCGACGAGGGGGTCTGCACCTGAAGCCGGAGATGGTCTGACAAACACACCTCAGGGTCCAGTCGTAAGTATTTTACCTCTGCCTCATTATGTTGTCTCTTATATTTCAGTATCGTTAGTTGAAATCTAAAGAGGCAGGTATATCTCATCTCGAAAGAAGTACAGATGTCGGTAAATTTAGTAATCAGGAATGATAGGCAGTGATGGATCTGATGCTTAAAACATGTTCTCTATTGGAATCCTCCAATCTTCAGTACACTTAACGCAATTGTCCTTGCATAGGGAAATTTAGAAGTTATTCTTGGAGGTTTGGCGAACCTATCAGCGCTTATGCCCTGCTTTATATGTTAGTATCTGCACTTCAATTAGTAACCGCTTCATGAAACTGAAATACTATCTGGAATTCCGTGGTCTCTGTATGAAAATGCTTCCAACTGCTGAACTTATTAGTGCTTTACCATGACTTGTATACTTATGAGTTTCGCTTCCGAAATTGGACGTTCGATGATTTCAGTACTCGGTTTAGGGAGGTCCTTAGATGTTTTTTATATGAATCCAAGTACACAAACCGGTCCGACTCTCAATTATGGTACGCAGTGGTTACAATTTTTGTTTACATGTGTTTCCTAGAATGTGCCTAAGAACGCCGGGAGTAGGCCGAGCGCGGCCATGGACGCCGTTAATGAACATAGCAGAACTTCTGTTCTGCATGAAGACGGAATCAAGTATTAAAATTTAGTGGCACGTGATCTGTTCAAACCTATGTTTCTGTCTATGACACTGTCTTACACTAATTGTAGTGTTTTATAATACAGTTTGATCACACCACGCAGGTTCTTTCTGAAGACGTGTGAGCAGTTTCTAATTCAAGAAGCCTTCATGTTTCAATGCAGATCATGCTCATCTGGGGCGTAGTTATTGATTTTCTTAATTATCTATCTCCACATGAGAAATGGGATGGGATAATTGACGCATGTTTCTGTGGAATGCCTTTTCTTCGGAATCTTGAGTTTTAGTCTTCTCCATACTCTGAATTATAATATGGAGTTCATGTGTTCACTACATTTCGGATCAATTGTACTTTACTTTAGTCACTAATTGGTCGTGTTGTATTATTGGTCTGTGATATATGGCAGAGGCACAACACACCCGATTACAACCGGCCTGGATTTGGCAGACTTACACCACAGCTGGAGCCAAATAGGAATCGCAATGGGGACCTCACTCGCATTACGCAATTGGAGTCGCGTGTAGGGGATCTGGCCTGTCAACTGTCACAGAACTTCGCAATGGTCGAAGAGGTGCTTCACACCCAGCGAGATTTTAAAGACATTCTCCTCCGTCTGGTTAACTCCACAACAACAACTCCAGCTGCTGAGACGAATCATGGCAACGAAGCAACTCCCCCTCCATCCCTGCGTGGACACCCGGTTTCCGCTCCTCTTGCAAACACTACCAATCCAGGAGACATCGAAGTAGGTGACTTACCCGCAGCATCCACCCAACCGTCATGGATGAGTGCGGAAACTGTATTGCTGACACCGAACACTCGCAATACCCTTCGACCCCGTCGCCAAGGAGGGCCGGACACCGTGGCGATATCCACTGATGTCTCCGACCACTCAGTTGCGAACGGATCAGTCAATGACAGCGCAGGACCCTCCTCCACTGGCGTACCGCAGTCTAACTTCGGAGGGGGATCATCAAAATCGGCTCCTGCAACAGTCACAGACTGCCCCCTTCGAGGGCCAGCACCTGTCCTTCAGGATCCGCATAACAACTTCACTGCCTCACAGTCGATGGCAACGCGGGGGAGGACAACACCTCAATTTAGAGAAGATGCCCCACATGGTAAGTCACCAATGCCGAATGCTTTGAAATTTCCACCTCGGCAAGGAAACGATGCGGTGGCGGTTAACAAGCTGTGCTACATTTCTCACCCCGACATGGGAGACGATGTTGTAGCAGAAGGACGGACAGGTGGGTCTTGGAAAGCAAGGGCACAGAAACTCGGAAACCTGTGTCAGCAAGGACAACAGATGGTGCAGATTCACAAAGTCCTTATTCCGAATGTTCGACTCATCAATTTGGAGGACCGTCAACCTTTTGAATATCTTGAGGACGCGGTTGTCAAAACTACGGGCTCCAATGTGTTTGTGAAGTGGGACGCAAAATACATCCACAAGAAATAGCTCTAAAATTCGCAACGTAGCTGACCACTGATTTCGAGACCAGAGAAGTAGGTGACTCCCTTCAATTCAATTTCTCTTCTTTTATTTGGAGCTCTGACCTCTTACACTACTGGATATAAAGTGGTTCCATCGAAGTATTTGCAGTTCACAATTTCCAATATACAGACGTCCATGTTATGACGAATTATCTGGTCACTCCACCTGCATGGGCATAGTCTGGATGGAAAGGAGTAGTCAATGTTTGAATTTGCTGTTTGAAGTCCACCTATGGTGATCGCAATGAACATACAATTCTTGAAATGACGTAATGAACATGAGAATATTCTTATGTTCCCCCTTGCACCCATACAAACCCGGAATACCCTAAACCGACCCTAAATATTGAACACTGTAGACGTGCATTGAGAAAACGGTGGTTTGTTCATCCTCAACGACAGGGTATCAATCGCGGTCTGGCCGGGCATACATCTCGCACCTTGAAACCCTAACATGCGACGTATCAACCCGGGTACATGACCTCAGCGCTGGACGTCAACCGCGACGTCACAACGCTGGGTCTGTACATTAAAAAAGGGACGTCAACCTGTCCCCCGGGCTTCAACATCCCATTTCAAAATAACAGGGTCATCAATCGAAGCAACGCGTCCCGGTCCTCATCGTCAGTCGTCACAGGGTATCAGCACTGTCATAAATTACAAAACCACCGTACACACGCGGGGTATAAACTTCAGAGACAAAGCGGGCATGTCCAGCACCGAATCTGCTTTGAAACCGCTTGAATCACGGAGATATTTCTCCCGCAGTTACCATGCTCAGATTACTGGGAGGAGCTCACACTGGGTCCTCTGCCATCCCAACCCGCGACCCGGCACGCAAAGCCTCATCCCAACTTAGCATGTCCGATCTGACGGAAACGAAGAGCAGATGACCACGAGTAAGCCACGGTCACCTTATGAGACGCTGGTCACGAACCTGGTCAGTATGCTGGTCAAATGGGTCCCCCTTTCCACTAGTGTGTGGGTATTTTTATTTTTCAATTCCGACATCAGGATCAAAAGTTATGAAGGTTGAAGTGTCAAACGCTGCTCGTAGGGCAGCTGCTGAACCACTGTGAATGCAGCAAATTCTGCCCAAAACTGCCCAAAACTGCCCAAAATTGCGAAAATCTGCGAAAATCTGCCCAAAGATGAAACTTTGAAATTCCACCAAAAATTGAGATTTTGATATTTTTCAAAAATAAAAATTTCCGTGTGTAGAGAAGGCAGTAGAGCATGTTCCCACCGTTCGGATTTTGAATCCAAAATTTTTTCATATGCTATTTTTATTGTCAAAAAAAGGCATTTGTTTGTGAATTTCAGTATACCCCCTAGCAAAAAATGATTTTTTTGGCAACCTTCCACAACTTTTTTGAATATGATTTTTTCAATTCAAATAGCTAACTCAGTCTTCTTTGATGTGCATCAAAACCGCCAAAATCCACAATGCAAAAAAATGGTTTTTTGGGCCTTCAAAACTCTGCTGTTCCTTTTTTGCGCAGGGAAAAAAAACTTTATTTTCAACTTTGAACGTTACGATCTTGCAATTGGTGAGGAATGAGTGTGTAAGATTTGGTGGACATGTAGACATAGAAGTTAGCTACAAGATCTTACGGTTAGATGTTCTAAAAAAGACCCCAAGTTTGCAACATCCACCTTGCTTTGAAGAGGGGCTGTTTTGAGGCAGTTTTGATGAAAAATACCCTCAGAACTTTAGGGGTTAAGATGATTTTGTGACATGGTGTTATGATGGATATCGGGCAAGGTAGTGACATGATATTGTGATAATGATTGTTATAGTAGCTATATATTGATCCATCTAGACATAGTAAATAAAATTTTGTAAACATTCCACAAGAGTTGGTACTTTATATTGTATCATAGAAAATTTTGAAAAGCAAAACAATTTATGCCATTTTTTTGATCCAATTTGGATTTTTTGCCTCAAATCTCAACCATAGATGATGAAGAATAACCTTAAAAATTATAATCTCAAATTGGAATATGATTGCAAGAATATGGCAATTTCAATAGCAAAGTCTCCGCTATCTATATAGTTTCTTGTGGAGTAGGGTGGAATGGAAAATTATTCAATTCATTTTTAAGGTGGAATCTTGCAATTGTCCAAAGGAGGATTAATCTTCTTATCACAAGTGATTTAATGCAATCATGATATTTGTTGTAGCAAATGCTAAATGCACGCTTGTATTTGGCAAGATGTAGTTTGTAAAGCGTATGTATATTTTTGTTTGTGCTGCTTTTATTGTTTGGTGCATCACAAAATTATTTTCGAATACATTTTAGATTGACATTTTAATGAAAAAAGTTTCTTTATTAAAGATATTATATGGAAGTCAAGATGTAATATTAGATGTGCAATTTGAAAGGGTACACATTTTATTTTGAAAGAAATGTAATCTTCTTGACGAAATTGAAAATCCTTCATATAGACTATAGAAATGTCTAGAAGCTACAAGCAATGTCAACCCAAATGATTGTGTCTCTTATTTAGGTTATTTGCTATATTGCATCTAAAAAAAGTGATAGTTGTTTATATTGTTTTATAAATTTTTTATAATAAGGGGGATTTGAATTTTCCATTTTAACAAAGGTATCATTTAAATACCAAGATATTCATAATGGTGATATCGATGTAGTATTAGAATTGTTTGGTTTATGTATGTAATATTTTGGTCCGCATATGAACAATAGAATTTTCATTTTAAAAATCTAAGTAGGAAATGTGCGACAACCCATTCTGGCCTCGATTCAATAACTTCTGAAATTTGTCAAATTGTATTTGAACATAATTCCAATTTACTGGCAATTGCTACTAAATCATCTGATGAATGGAAACACTAGAATTGGACTTACAACATGATGAGGAGGCCGGGGTGGATGGGTTCCAAAATACGGGGATGGAGGTCAGTGGAAGGAACGAGAATAGGTGCTGCTGCTGACCGGGTATGACCGGTGTTGGGCATATATAAAGAACCAGGCAGGTATACAGGTCCGGAGGGTAAGGAAGTGGCGGGTATCAATTTGCGGGGTTGGGAAGATGGTTTGGTGTGTCAAAGAAAAGAGTCATTGCAGCAGATAAGAGCTTGCAAGGCCGATGTTAGGTGATTGATGTCTCCGGGATCTGTAACAAGTCTCGTAGGATGTCTTTGATGATGAAGCTGGTATTACTGACGGCATGTGCTGCACGAGGACTGTAGTGGAGTGCGGTGGCACAGTGATGGCAACCTTCTCATGACCATCAAACGTGAGCGTGCTCTTGAGTAAAATTATCTGCTGGTCTTCACTGTGATCTCTGCAGTGTCTTGCTCGAGTGATTTCTTCAAGACGCCAATGAACTCGAGAGATTCTGGCCAGAAGCATAACCAAGACGAACAAGCTCTGCTAAGACCTGTGGTGAGGTTATATGGGAAAATTTCTGAATTTGGAGTTTGATTTTGCGAGCTGAGGATGGAGACCTGAAATCGATGTGCCATCGGGGACCTCACTGCCTGCACCCGACCAGTAACATGTTATAGTTGAAGTGTGAAACTCTATCCCATCGCGTCAATGCTGATCCATAAGTCAGAAACTTGCTAGTGCAATTTTACCAAATTTTTCTTTGCGAGCAGAGCAGGTGCAAGTCTTCCTCAGCGAAGTCTCATGAGAGGATTTACTCTGGGCGTTGTGTGCTACCATATTGGCGAAGAGTGAAATCAAAGCTTCCTTTAAAAATTATGAGGGAGTCTTTGTGAAGTCAAATTTGGTAGATTACCCCATCACTACTAGCATACTGGTCTTTTCTCACTGTCAAATTTAGGCAAAAAGCGACTGAGGCGACAGAAACAGCACTCACCGGAGAGATACGCGAGTTGCGGGGGGAGAGAGGTTTGCTCAGTGCTGCGCGTCACAAAAGTCCAAGGAGTGGGACCCTGAAGCCGAGAACCCCGGTAGCGCCCTGCGTGGTTCGATGTAGCTCCTGGAGGAGGTTCTGCACGGTGCATTCCAGGGTGGACTCCGGCGTCCCTGCTGGACGTGCCAACTACGCTGGTGATTAACGCAGCACGGGGTGACTGTACTCAGTAAATCCCGCCCAGGTCCCAGCCCGTGGAGACCGTCGGATGACTTGCCGGGAGGATCTTCGGACCTCAATTTCGATATCCCATTTGGTCACCATCCCCTAGATTCCGGGTTCGGGACCGTTGCGGGACTGTTCATCGGGCAATGCTTGTGCCTACACGTGGCACAATCGACGGCGAGACGTGATGTACATCGTGTGGTTGGATATTGCAGGGTATACGGCGGTTATGATGGAGGGTAACATCAAGGTCTCAATATAGATATGAACATGGTTACAGACACGGGTATAGACAGGTTATGAATGACATAATGATCCGGATATTGCTGTCGATATTTATGCGGTCATCTGCCGGGTATTAGGTACGTTCGGGGTTAGGGTATGTTCAGGTATGGAGCCGGTTATTCTCTCCGTTTCACGGATATCCATGGGATACTTTAAACGTTCGACTGTTCTGTTTAGGGTTCAGTTGTGCGTGAGAGCGGAAGGATATGCTGCGCAGCGATGTGGCGTCACAGGTTTATGCAAACCACTACTAGGAGAGTCGTCAATGATCCTCCCGAAATGTATTTCAAAACTGGATTAATACATTGAACTTTCCATTACGCAGTGAGGACCATAGGTAGTGATGACAAACAGCATAAAAAGTACAGTCTCCTCTGCGTCCACATGAATCCAAGTTCAATTGACGCCAGCACTATAGGGAGTAAACTTTGTACAGAGTACTCTTCGTTTTAGAGGATTTATTACAGAGTTTTCTCCCAAAAAATGTACAGGAAATGAACCTCACATGATAACTTCAAGCCTGCAGTTTAGAATCCGGTTTAGGGACGCTGCCGGCTAGCACACCATCCGATGTCGAGCCCCCTAACTTCGTTCCATGTCGCTTCACTTCATGACAACGTCCTAACGCTGACTACATACTTCAGAGAAACCTAACTGGGGGATGACTCACGTGTCGAATCCGTCGTTGCAAACACAGGTTTCATCTACGACTGAGAGAGGTGAAATTCTTACAATGCAGCTCGGCGAAAGGAAGTACCCGTTAAGACCTTCACGCAATCCTCATGATACATGCTCCCTCACCATCTACCGTGGTGGTGTGGCGTTTCCATGAAGAAGGCTCCACTACAGAATTGCTGCGACACAAAGGCTACTCCCAGCGCCGTCTGCAGAATGCTTGGGCCTGCCAACATCACGGTCCAGCTTCCGAGCTTCCCTGTATGTTACGAGCCCCGTAACAGTTGTTAGAACTCTGTTCCGGAAGGGTTACGCCGGTGATGAATTGAAGTCCTCACTGTGACTTCGAAGGAAAGTGATATTCTCTGTCCCATACGTAATGTATAACGTGGCTAATGCAGCGTTAGAAAACAAACCTTTTAGTTCAACTTGCTGACCTCCACGTAATTGAGGTACCGGCTCTGCCATACTATGGTGGCGTCTTCTGCGAAGTCCCCTTTCAGCGCATCTCCAATGTTCTTGATCCCTTCTCTTTGATGATCTGGGTAGAGAACCTCCGCTGTCGCAAACTCCGGGTACACATGTTCAATCGTTACCTGTTGCATTCCGTGCACCCACAGGACGCCCTTCACGTTGGGGACGTCTTTTTTCTTGTACGATCGCCAGTGTGGACCGCACCTTCCCAACGCTATTGTCTTGTTCGGGTGCTCCGGATGTAGTACCCAGACCGCCTTCTTCGGGGTCAGAGGGTCAGACTGCACGTTCGGGCACACATGTTTATTAGAGTAATATCATCTATGTAGACATGTGTGCATTTTCATGAAGACACATGCGTTTGAGTACTTTCCAGCTTCACTCACCATCTCCGCTCTGGGCTTGTTCTCTGACGGTGGGACGTGGTCGATAAACTTCGATGGTCTCTTCCTCACTCGCTTCGGCCGTTGCAGAGACAGTGAGCCTTGAACTGATGACGCTGGCTCCCCCGCTCGTAACGTGGCAGGCAATGCTGTTGCCTTATTTCGAGCAACTCTCCCCCTTTTAGCCGGTTTAGGATTAGTGTCTTCGTCCGCAGACTGGTTTGCTTCCAACACTGAAACGACATATAACCATGGGCATGTAGCGTTAAATACTTCCCTGTATTCTCTAGTAAGATGAACAGGCTAGGAGTGCAGTAGGAAACTCTCTTGTCTCACCTCTTTCGGGAAGACGCTTTTTTGTTAGCATCTCGGTCTCTGCAGATGTCAGACCGAAAGCAGCTTGTAGACCGGCATCGGGTCCCAACTCCATAATTGCCGGCGCGTTAGTCGGGTTACAAACTGTACGAGTTGTGACATCCGTCGGGAGGGTGGACTTAAGGGGGTCGACAGAACTTGCTATGGGATCAGTGTTCCGGGTTGTGCGATCTTCCGATTCAGCGGGTCCCTCCCCTGGGTACATACGAACACCAGAAGTTAGTGAAAACATATGTCAAATGATCGCCTCCTGTCCGCGGTAAACCCCTACATTGCACCAGTTCATTTGTGAATTTATGAGGTCAATGGATAATTTAAACTTTCCTCACATAATAAAACTTATTCAGAAACATGGTCGAGAGGCGCTTACCTGGTTCGGTAAAAAATCGCGTGCGGGTGCTTAAATCCTCTGTCACACCGGAGGCCGTTCCTGACGGATCACTTGCTCCCGCAACCGTTGAGATCACGTTCTTCACACCACGGTTGCCTCCTTCATTCTCATCGCACGCTACCGGATGGGTTCCTACGTCTCCCATGGGGCAATTTTGTGGTGGTGCACCATGTCGCTGGCCGCCGTGAGAGGGCATGACAGCATTGATGAGCAGATCCAATTTCTGGTTCACGGTTGCCATGTCGACCTTGTACTGCGACATGTGCGCGTCGACGCCCTCGCGCCATGACAAGATACCGTCCACTGATTTTTTGAGGGCCGTCAGCTCTCTGCCGATTGATCTCGCAGCACTGTCGCTCCTCGGAACCCGTGGTAAATTACCAATGACGTGGTTGGGAGTGCCTCTCTCTTCCGGGTTCTCCTGCTGGTGCGAGTGTCAGAAGAAAAACATAGGGGACGATCTGAGTTTGCGATTTACTACTATCGCGTTGGACGGGGTCAGCGGCTTGGTTCCCGGTATTCACTAATGGAAAAAAACGTCTACCTTATCTCTAATTACTGATTACAAGATGATGTACCACATCAGACTTTTGGCGCAGTGTTACCTGGCATGCAGAGTCCCCCTCTTTGGAAGCTGGTGTACTGGAACCTGCCACCTGCATAGACAGAAGGCGAGGACTTCATATTTGCATAAGCTTGCATTCAACAATGGCATCTGAGGTCGCCGTTATACTGAGAGTGTAATTCAGACTCGCTGGTTGAAAAAGGATCTCACATTGAAGTCAGCATCGTCCCTTCCGATGGAGTCTGTCAAGTCCACGCAAGGGATCGAGTACTCGCTATAGTCGCTGTCGTCCCAAATTAAGTTTTCATCATCTTCGTCGACGAGGGGCTGCACAAGCGGAGGCAGTGGTCAGTTTATTTACTTCCGGGATATCATAAGTCGTCAATGAGGGAATTCCTGGTCTGGAAAAATGAGAGAACCCATGGAAGATCCTCATTCAGATCATGAAAGATCCGTACTGGCTTTCCTCAGATTGTGCGTGATATATCCCCTCCACATGCAGACGACCTCTTCGTCTGAGAGAATAGACTCCCAAGGTTGTGGAGAAAAAAAGGGAAAAAACTTCACTCACTTATCAGCTGAACTATGCAACTCTACTCTGCCTTGTCACTATTCGAAATTGAAAAAAAATTGGGAACAGCAGTTGCTGTCGTGGGATAACGTCGAGAGAGGTTTACTGTAGGGAGAAAAAGGTAGGGGAGGATAGCATAGACGCGAGGAACCTAGGTGAAACATATAGGAGCAACTGCAGAGTAGGCTGCTCTCCAACTCAAAAGTGTAGGTGAGGCAAAAAAGGTGGGAATTCTGTCTCAAGAGGAGGTGTCTCGATGGAGGGACTACACGCGGCGAAGACAGTACTGTCAACCTTTTATCAATCATCATCGGAATTCTCTGAGTTCTCTCTATTAATTATATCAAATGCATCTCTGTAAATAATTGGGGAACGAAGTCACTACCAAACTAAACGGAAATTTCACCAGCATATGAGAGTTATAGAATACTCTTACATCCCACGCATCGTCATTTGGAATAATACTGTGGTCACTGCTCTCGAGCAGTAATCTTTTCTTCTCTTTCGCTGCGTTACGGGCCTCCTTCATGCGCTTACTCTCCTCTTCGGCCTCCGCAGATTTCCAGTACTTAACAAGGGCTGGAAAATATTTCTGCGGGCACCACTTATGTTTCTCCCCGCGTCCTGTTTTCACCCAGTGTTTACGCCATAGATACCCTTGATGTACGTAAGGAGTTCTCTATGAACCACATAATATATCCAGATCGCAAGGGTGGGTTGAATACAAATCTGCGATCGATGTCTTCTGCAACCATTCTGATGTCCGAGTCCGGATGGTCTCTGAAATGTATAGTGGACATTTTGAGAAACCTTCTGGCAGATGCCCTGAATTGACGGTGCACGAAAGGCCGGACGTCCTTCGGTATTCCTCCCTCTGCAGTGCTCTGGATCGTCATGGGCCACTGCTGAGATTTCTCCTGAAATGAAGCTTTCCGGGCTCGTTGTGCTCTTCTCTGAACCGTTCTCTTGGACTCTTCGTAGCGAATGCCCAGGTCCTCCTCTCTTCTGACGGCGTCAGGGTTGTGAGGTATAACGGGCAATGCTTCGAACACCACCTGTTGCTGGCTCAGATTTGGGGAGCTCATGTCCACAGGTGGGAAGTCGAATGGAGATAGCGCTGATGCACCACGCCATCCAGGCCAGGGGACGACACTGCCCGGGAGATATGGGACTTGCGGTATTGGTGGAAGATCCGATTGAGTGCTATTAGGCATCCTTGAGTCCGAAGCCTCAGTCCGCGCTGTGTGCCCGCTACCATAGTCCTTACTACCGCTACCGGTGTCTTTGCTCGCACTCCCATCTCCTCCACGGGATCGCGGCAGCTGGCTGGAAATTGGAGAGCTAAGAGAATGTGATTGACTAGGGTTCTGCTGAATAGCTCGAGTATGACTTAGTGATAGACGCCGGTAATTCTCCATAGAGCCCGGAGGAGCAAACTGGGACATCGAGTTCCGGACGTGTGGCATGGAAACTGAGTTCTTCTGGACCGGCGGATGTTGGCACCCTTGGTATAGATACTGCAACTGCGAATTAGAGTCAATCACAGGAGGTCCTGCCCCGGTATACATCAGCTGTGACGCCCATGGGTGCACGTATGGGGGTCGTTGCGGGTAATTGGAGTTCACTGGCATCTGTCCAGAGGATGTTCCCTTCAAGTTTAAGACCACGTAAACATTGTTTTAGAATCAGGTGTACTAAGAATATAACCAGCTGCGACTTGCGCTATCATAATGCGTTCAGAAATGAAAGAATAACTTAAGGTGGAACTAATTTACTCAGACGTAATTGTGTTACCTGGGTGGGCATGTTCGACTGACCAGAAGAACTGGACGTCATTTCTTGTGAAAGATGTGGATATCCGAGATGATGAGCTGCTCCTGATGACGATACAGCAGCGAGGAAATTCTGTGTATCGTATTAGACACCATGTCGCAAGGTTAGTTCACTGACGACTTGAAATGGAAAGTAGCAATGCATAACGACAATTCACAAAACGCAGAAGACGAGAACATATACAACATGGATCTGAAGCAATATCTGTGGAATTTTCACACTGCAGTGCGGCATATAATTATCTAAAAAGATTGGGCATAACCCTGTACAGGGAGGATGAAAGGACCAGACTCCGAGATCAACTAAGATCCCTACAACTATGTTGTTACCCGCGGTCGCTGTGTCCTATCATTCTACAGAATGTTTATCTATGCCTCATCTTCAGTGCCGCTGCTGGATTTGTCCTCGTCCCAGTCCCAGTCCGCATCAGCCCAGTCCGGGTCGGACTCCGAGTCTGTGTCATGGAACGGGTTTTCCCCTGTTGCGGCAACTACTCGATGATCACCCTGAATCCACGCTTCCAATCCTAGAGGCCACTCTTTGCTTCCTTCAGCGTATACCATCCACCCTAGGCACACGCATCTAATGTGACACAGCATTCTGAATTTCTCTACTGCTGTTTGACCGTTCATTAGCAGTGGCCATATCTTATCCTGCACTATCTCACGAGGCAGGGAGTCCAAGAATGTGACTGCGGTGACATGACCAGGATCGCAACTAGACTCTGGTCCACCCCGAGGGCGCTTCCAATCCATCACCCACGGTTTCACCGGCATGCGATGTCTCTTCAGGTACCTGTCCAATCGGAAGATAGCTAACTCGACAACATCTAACATGGTGTGGTGTATGCCTCCCGGGCCATCGGCTATCCTCCTGGCAGACATGCGGCTCGGTGACGGCACTCGCGAGTCCATTGCCTAAGGATGGGGGGGGGAGTAATGATGGGGGGGGGGGGGGAATGGTTTGCTGGAGTTATTCAAGTGCGAATAAGCAGATGCGGCATTGCCCGAAAGCGAACTCAGGATCCAACCAAACAAAGGAGTGCATGCGAGGAAGATTGGGTTAGGAAGTGGACCTGAGGTTGGAAGAATACGCAGCAATGACATTGGCATAGGCCGCTTATGTGTCTTTCGATAACGTTGGAACACGGTCGACAACCCCAGGGGCAGCCGCCGTCGACGTGAGCCATGGGCGACGACATCTCATCCCTAAACCCTAGAGGCTTGCAAAATAATGGAAATCCCCGTCAGAAGAGTAAGACAAGAGCGCCCACAATCTTACCGATCGCGGCGCTGCGAACCATTACTGCTGCTGGTCTGCAAATCAGATAAAAACGGGATGTCACGCTAAATATCACCATACTTTGCGCCATCGTGGTGCATGTAGTGAAGAGTGGAAGCTCCGTCTCACACGAGGCACCTTCCGCAGCATAGCTTCCGTAGGTTGAATGGAGGATGTCCTCGGTCATGGACGTCGTAGGTGGGTTTCCGAAGTGACGCCCTGTCGATCATAACTAGAAACAATCCCATATACCCGGTGGTGTACCTGACACGACCGACCAGGTACAGACTGAACTTCCCCACATAGAAATTCTGAATAGGGTTCCTTATCAACTTTGGCGAGAAATCCTCAGATGACGGCTTCTATCATTGGGTGAACGGGCCGGACGTAGGGGACACAAGGAATTTCGTCGCGGAGGCTCATCCTCAGACGATGGCGCAATCGGAGACTAAGGTACTCTACTTAGGCACTACCGGAGCTTTTTAATGGTCTATAGGTGCACGCGACGACATAGAGTATTTCTATTGCAAGGCAGTTCAGGGGGGGGACGTTCCCTTCTAGACGGCATATGCGTTCCCGTTAGTTGTTGTAGACTTCTTTCCTCGTTGCGCTGTTCTGTTTCGGAATAGTGTACTCACCTCTCACAATGAACACTGCGAATTAGGGTTTACGAAATAACAGTTGGTCTATCGCAGGCGCTTACTCTGATAGTGGTGTGATTCAACTGGATAGAGATAATTGAGAGGATGCACTCTGAAAATTTGGAGTATTGCTCTGATTACGGAACATGTTCCTTACGCGTTGATCGCTTTGGCGGGGCTCCAAGTCTGGTGGAGAGCGCAATCCGGGTTTATGAGTTAGGTGTGCTTGGTCCTCGGCACGTCTGCATTGAGTTGTGCGATTGCACTTCCTGTAGGACACTGAGGTGGTTTAATAATCCAAAATGCAATTGTGCGCTTGGAAAAATGTGGGGAAACTATTTCTCACTGGATGGAGCGATGCGGGTGAAGTGGTTGCGTTGCAGGTGCAATACACTCTCATCCGTCTTCACGTCAGACTCTGTATTCTGTAAATGTCTATTACTACTCCCTACACAGGAAGTCAATCCGCCGAACGGTAGTACAAGTCGTGAAGGAAACGAAGAGGCTTCTGCAGAAGTTTCTAGCCTTGATTTCTATCCGGACTTGATTCGCATTGAATTGCACGGCTCGGAGGAGGTGTATCGCCTTGGATAGGACGCTGGAGGCAGAATATTTTAGCGCAGTGAAGGGGATACTACTTCAACGCTTAATCTTAGTTGGGTTATTGAGGTTAACAGTTTAGGTATGTTGTCATTCCCTGACCCCCGTGGTCATCAACCACGGATTACGGAATTATGGGTTCGTAGAAATGTCTCGAGTACGCAGCTGTTCATTGCCGTTACGTCGGTCTGACTTTCTGCTGTCCTCGTAGTTCATGTTCGCAGAATGGAAGAGGGCATTCGAAGAAATCCACCGGGGGAGGCTCGCATTCTGTCCCGGAGAGCGAAGTTACTTAGGCGGGAGTTGGCGTACGCAAGGCGGATGAGATGGACGAAACTGCCCTGTCCATGTCAAATCCACATGCGAGAGGCGGAACTTACTCTCGCATCATACAGGAGGTGCTTGAGGGATAATGGAAGGCATGTGTGGTTTTACGGAAGAACAGAGGTATTTCACTAGCATATTTCTTCGTCTGTTGATGTTGTGCTCATATGTCAGATTAATCCGCAAAAGTCTGAAACAAGAGTTCTGAAATTTCACATGGAGCCTTTACTATGAACGCTCAGTGGAGTAGCGCATACACGACTGTCTGATGATGCGAATTGGGGTACCATATGTCACAAAGCATCTCCTACCTAACAATCGAAGACGGTGCTTTGTATCAGGGTTACGAAGACGACGACTCAGACGTCGAGTGGGAGGACCACATAACGTGGTACTACGGAGCGCAGGCCAGAACGCGGCCAAACGCATTGCGGAGGAGGGATTTAGACCCGGGAATTGATGTGACGCAGATGGTAGTAGAAGCCCACGATATTGTGGATAGAATTCATGAAGGGGTGATGAGGGACGAAATTAATGCCGGAGACCGTCGGGGAGGAGGTACGCCTGAACAGAGAGGGCACAATGGTTTCGATGACGACTTTGTCCAGGACAACAGAGCATCACCCGCAGCAGACGTTAGGGGAGCTGGGGCTCCGTCTTCGGAAAGAAACAGTGACTCGGCAATCCCCTCACGCGAAGGAGGAGACGCACCAGGGGTAGACGGTCCCGAAATGTCCCGTGACGGGTCGGTCGGCGATCCTGCTGATAGTTCTGGAGACGAGGGTGCGCACCAGTGGGGAGACTCCGACGACGAAACCGACGCATCAATCGCAGCCCTGGAGGAGGCAGCGACTACCCCCTTGTTCCCGGGTTCTGAATATTCTAGCATGGGAACCACGTATGTGCTTTTAAGTAGTGGAAAACTTCACGGTTGTTCAGACGTTTATCTCGATGAGCTTTTTCGGACTTTAAGCACGACCATTCTTCCGAAACCGAATACTTTACCGAAGAGTTACAGAGAGGCATCGGAGTATTTGAGGAAGTTGGGCCACACTTACAAGTCGATCGACTCCTGCCCAAACAATTGTTGCCTGTATCGGATGGACCTGAAGGACGCTCGTGTTTGTCCACATTGTAGGGCTCCGAGAAAAAGAAGAGCTGGGAGATCAGAAGTACCGTTCAAGGTTACGAGGGTCTTCCCTCTTACTCCGCGGCTGAAACGGATGTTTCGAAGTGCTCTTCAGGCAGCTGCAATGACCTGGTGGGCGACCCTGGCAGCCACGGAAGGTGTGATGTCTCATGTCTCTCACTCAGCGCAGTGGAAGTGGATCTCGGAGAGATTTCATGCAGAGTTTGGCCATGACGATAGAAACGTACGAATGGCTCTTGTCACAGATGGTTTCAACCCCCATGCAGACAAGAGGAGTACTTACTCTATATGGCCTATTCTCCTCATGAACTACAATATTGCACCGTGGCTTACGACGAAGAATTATTTTATTATGTTGGGGATCCTGATCCCGGGTCCTAAATCGGTAACAGCTGATTACTTCGATATCTACATGGAGCCACTGATCGAAGAACTCTTACATCTTTGGGAGGAAGGGGTGTACTGCATGGATGTCGCCCGTTATAAGGAGTCCTCCCATTTCATATTGAAGGCGATGATAATCTGGACGATTGGCGACTTTCCAGCCTATGGCGTTTTAGCTGGTTGCACAACCAATGGGTTCGTTGGCTGCCCAGTATGTGGGGAGGGATTCAGATCCAGACGTTCGAAAGTTTTACATAAGAACGTCTTCTGTGGATGTGCCCGCAGGTTCCTTGTGAAGGCAGACCATCCCTTCAGGGGCGACAGTTCAAATTTCACAGCCGAGGAGCACCGAGTGGCACCCACTCCGGTTACCGGGAGTGAAGCATTGCAGAGAGGAGAGGAGCGTGTGCAGTGGCTTCGACAGTACGGAAGACCGAAGGAAAATGATCCAGTCAGGCGGCACGGCATCAAGCGAGTTACCTCACTGTATAGGCTTCCCTACTGGAAGGTACGAGTTCTGAAAAGCCGCCCTTGACCGTCCTGTGGTAACTGCTCAGACTTCCTTCCATGCCTCAGTATTGCGTGGCTGCCATGGCCTAATGTCAGGATCCAGTCTTAATCGCGTGTGACTCGGTGTATAGCTGATTTAAGCTATAGCATCGAAGTGCAGCCCAATCCTTTTTTTTAAGTTCGATGAACTTGCTGGTGATCGGGGTTGGAGGTTGCATCTCCTGTCCACCAGGACCTGTAACATTTAAGTCAGAGCTTGTTGTTCGCTTAGATAGCGTATAAAGACTACTCGAATTGGACTCTATGACTCTGGTGCACGACAACATGAAGTGCACATGTCGATGCTCACCTGCGCATGTCGTGATACTGTTTGGGCAGACCAGTATGCAGACGTCTATGTTCATCGGTACCATAGTCATCTGTACCATCGGTACGATGGTCATCTGTACCATCGGTACCATGATCTTCTGTACCATCGGTACAGATGTTAATTGGTGCAGCCTGATCTCCCAATTCTATATTACCTAGTCGTCAAGTTAGGGTATCTCAACTTCCTTCATGTTGCCCTGTACAGGAACTTCCAGTTAGGCATACACTGGACGTCATGCACGTGGAAAAGAACATAGCGGTTACTCTTACCGGATTTTTACTCGGTGAAGAAGACACGATAGCAGTGCGGAAAGACCTACAGGATCAAGGGGTCATGCATCAGCTGCATCTTGTACGGGATGAGGTAACCGATAGCTACATGATGCCGCAGGCACCCTATGTGCTTAGCCCCGGTGAGAAACGTCGAGTCTTGCAGGCGATCAAGACTGTGCAAACCCCGACAGGTCACTGTTCGAACCTAAACAAGGTAGTTAACCTGGATAAAGGCAAGTTCCAGTTCATGAAAAGCCACGACTGGCATGTTGTTCTAGAGGAGGTGTTGCCTGCCGCCGTGAGAGGATCGCTCGCAGACGGACCTCGTGTAGCTGTAATTCGACTAGGGCACTGCTTCAAGAAAATCTGCGAGAAACAGATCATCGTTTCCGAACTCCCAAACTTACTGAACTACATAGCCGAAACTTGCTCCCTGTTGGAGATATACTTTCCATTAGCATATTGGAATATAATGCCGCATCTTGTACTCCACTTGCCAAGGGAGCTTTACTGGTGCGGCCCCGTTCATGCCCGCTGGATGTATAGCGTGGAGAGATACTTAGGTCACTTGAAGAGCCTAGTGCGTAATAAGGCCAGACCCGAAGGATCCATTGCCCAGGGTTATATGTACACGGAAGCGATCGGATTCGTGACAGAGCATTTCCAAATGTATCCTGGAGTTGCGAGGCTACTGTGGGACATGGAAGAAGATGAACAGGACGCTGGTGAGGTGATGGAGGGACAGGGACGTGAACAATTCTGGGACGATACTGAATTGAAAAAGCTTCACGACCATGTGTTGCGACACTGCGTCCACACAGATGACCTCTATAGGTATGGCAGTGTCATGCATACTGATTGGTTGAGTGTCGCCGCTTTGATGACTAAATTGAACCGTACGCTAAATTCTATAATATCGGATCAGTAGAATACTGAATATATGTACGTCCGTTTCTGTTACAGGATTTACTCCGAGGAAAGAAGATCGCTTAGGGGTCGCAACCCTAGGAGACTCGTTCCCTTCACAGACTGGATCGAAGATAAAGTGCGTCAAATGGGCATCGACGGTCTGAACCCCTCGGCCGATCTGGTGACTATGTCCAGACTTCCGTCCCCGTACGTAAAGCATCACAACTCGATGTGGGCTTTCGGCTATCACTTCAGAACCGACGAAGAGGATGGGAAACAGCACGTAACATTCGACGCTGGAGTGGCAGCGATCATAAACCAAACCTGCCGTTCTTCAGTGGCGGATGTGAACCAAATTGAATCTGAGCTCCTTTACGTGGGAATTATTAAAGACATTCTGCGAGTTGACTACGGTCATTTGAAGTTTAACGTACTGAGGTGTTCCTGGATCAGGCCTGATCTCGCAGGAGAGCCGACAATCAAACAAGATGAAGACGGCTTCTGGCTCGTGAAACACGCTGCTCGCCAAAGTCCGGACATTGAGCCGTACCTAATGGCCGCCCATGCTCGTCAGGTGAGTCAACTGACAGAATATCCATCCATTAGCACTTCGCCCAGTGTTCGCATTCCTCTGTAAATGGAACTTCTGAATACTGTCATGAGCATCGTATCTCTGACTCGGAGTCGTCATTATCGATTACCCGATGCCGAACAGGTTTACTTCGTTGATGATCCATACAACGAAGAATGGAAGGTTGTGAGGTACAAGGAGCCGAGATCACGCCGCGTTACTGATGGGTTACCTGATGCTTCTCTTAGCGCACCCGGTCGAAGCAGCGCCACCGACCTCAGCACTGGGAGACGAGAAGGCGAGGCCATGACTGAGCCTCAGAGGCAGCCAGTACTGGAGGCCGACGTGGTGCATGTCATGGCACATGAAGAAGTCGACGAAGAAGCAGCGTACATGCAAACTGACCACATCCATTCCGACTCTGACGACGACATCCCCACCGAAGAGGAAACAGTTCCGGTGGTTCCAGTACCTAATGCGATTGACGATGCATAACACCCACGGGTTTGCAACGTCATCAGGCCCTTGTGGAGGTACGACTTCTGGTACTGGGCCATTACCTCGGTCGGTCGTGGGGTCGCAGGTGTGGCATCATGTTGTTGCTCCGACCAGGATCCGGTTGCCGGGTCGGTGCTCCTTGCAGGGAAGAGACTCGGACGGTACTTGGTAGTTGTTAGGCTAGAGGGCATGGGTTTGGACGTCCGGACGCAGCTCTCATAAGTTGAGAGTTTTGGATGTGTGAACTGCGACCGGCATTTCTTGGTGGTGGATTTATGGTCCTCTGGAGGTGATAGTGTGACTAGGTACGAAGTGAGTATGGGCATCCACTGACTGCGTGGTTTTCTTTACAGGGGAAGTGTGAGCTGGGGAGGTGCCGGGCGTTCACTCTAAACCAGCGTTAGTCCATGGGGGACTCCGTCACAGGCATCCCTTGACGCAGGGGTTCGATTCGATGTAACTGAAGAAATCCCTGGCAAATTGGTACGTCAATTCAGCGAAAGATTTCTCCAGTACAGTCTCTTACTGCAGTCTGCAAATGAGTTAGTTCAGGTTCCTCTCATGCGTCAGTTGCTCAGAAACTCCTCATTGGTTTGTCCGCCTCCACTATATTGTAGCTGTTCTTCAAATAAATACCCTGTGCTCGTGTGGCCATGGCCCAGCACTAGTTCCCGAGTTTGATGTATCTATATCCCTCTTAGAACACAGGTGTACACGTCCAAACTATATTAGAGGCTCGTCCCATGTACTGACTTGTCAGAACTTACTTCACTTCGGAGAGAATGACTTGACGGATGTTAGTCGTGTCACCTGTACCCCGGGACTCAGTAGCCTGCGCCTCCCTCACCTGTCAGAAATTCTGAGTCTCATTTTCTCATCAGTAAGTCTATCGCATCAATCATACAGCATACTACACTGGTAGAACGAGTACGTCCAGTCATGATTTCCTAGCGTTCCTAGTCCCCTCCATGAAAGTAGGCGTATGTGACGCGTCGTGGGGCACTGAAGTAGACAATTATGGGAACGCAGAACATCCCATCAGCGAGGCCGCCCCTTCTAGCTTGCAATCTCATCATTCTGACACCTTTGAGATGTGATTTCCAGCAGTCGGCTCCGGTATACTGTCATTGAGTGGAAAATGTTGTAGAGAACTGACAGGTATGCCATTCATTTACTGTCATGGAGGATCCACCCCGTCATGCATCGGAGATGGGGAACCTCTTATGATGATTTGCTTTAGAGTTGAAGTGACTACCAGCCCCAATCAACATGCAGCCGTCTTTGTAAATAACCCTAATTTCCTCACATTAAAGCCATTCACCTGGGTGATGGAGAGACGGAAGCTGCTCAAAGCTTCCATCGCGCAGGTGGGCGGAGCCGAGGGAGAGCGAAGCCGTCTGCATTTTCTTTGTAGAGTCCTTGCGCTGATCCACTCCTCCTCCGGTGCATCCCCAGCAGATTCGGGGGCTTCGTTTGTGAACCAGGTACGCGCTACCTGCTCTGAGCATCAAGTTCCTGTACCAATTCTATGTGAGTCTACCATGCCGAGCTGTCGAACTCTTCATCTGTGATAGACGCATCTCTGTACTCTATACTGCGTGTATTCGAATGTTTAGTGCGTAGTCCTTCTCCGCATTTGTTGGGTTCCGTTCCCTCCTTGCTGAAGATGTCGCGTTAGTGTGGAGTGTATTTATTTAGGAGTGAATACAGCGTGTCCCATGTTGTCTTGGCTATGGGGGATTTACTAAGTACGATGTCTTTTCTATGTCTTCACAGAGATGGCCATAGACAGCCATGACGTTCCTCGGAACCCTCATCGGGGATCGCCACGGTGGTTCTTCGTGGACCAAAAACTCAATAACTACGGCTACTTGCCGGGAGCACCGAGACGCGACCGAGACGCCCTCCCAGACATTGTCGTCAACGAGGAGAAATGTGCGCAGCGATGGGGACCGAAGCAACATGGCAAATTCTGGTACGCAAGGGCAGGTTCCAGTGAGAGTCCGAGAATGGTGCAGAGGATCGAGAGTCTGTACGAGGTTACCCACCAGCGCCCAATGGGAAAACAGCGTTGCATTGGACTCGCCTTCGCACGGGGATTGATTGCTGAGAAGCTCGGACACGCAGTCGATTGGGCTTCCTTTGCCGCAAAGCAGTGTCATAGAGGGGGGCGTCCGTTCATATCCATAGAAGAATTGAGGAGCAAAACAAGACGGGAGTCTGGTTGGTGGCCACGGATTGAGGCATCGCAGGTGAACGCAAATGAGTTGGAGGGCGCTCCGGATGACTGGGAGATTAACAGGCATCCTCGGCAGATGAACATGCGGCTTATCAACGGCTACGACTTGAAGGATGCCCTGCCAACTAAGCCGGACACCGTCGTCTCCACTCCCCTGTACCACCGGGTTATTGATATCGGAGGTGACCTCCCATTATTATTCCGTAAAGTATAATTCGTATATGCACTCTGCATTGTTTGGCTGGACATGAAATCACGTTCTTATTCACTAAAATATGTGTTGTGTGTTTGCAAATAGTATTGCAGAATGCAATCAGTGATTCTGAAAGCTCCGAGAGCGAGTCGGCGGAGAAGATAGTCAATAACCAAGGTGACAGTCCTTTCATGGAGTAGATGTGCTGATGTTCAATCCAGTGATAATTAAATGTGCGGAGTGATGGTAGAGTACTCTGCTTTGTGGAATGTTATACGACTTCTTTATTAGAATTTTTTAACAAGTGTGGTCCATTCCGTAAATGTTCAGCTCCACTCTCGGTTGAAGAGGTGAATTCCCTGGAAACACCAACTATTGCACCCCGAGGATCACCAGTTGTAGATGGAGGCAACAAATGTGACAGCTGCCCTGTGTCACCAGCAGAGGGTAATTTTTTGTACCGAAGCCATTTAGTCGTTTCTGCATGTGAATGGGTACAGTATGACAGAAACACTACTGTCTTTTACTCGATTACAACCTCTAGTTTCTGTGCTAATCCGTGGCCGTTCGCAGTTTCTCCTGTCGGTGGTCGGGAGGTTGAAAGATCCACATCCGACTCAGACTACGAGCCGTCCTCCAAGCAGCGAACTGAAATGGCTGTCGGCCCATCCGCCGCCGTGGACCGCGACATCATGGACGATGTTACCGAAGAGGATATGGAAGACATGGACATCTCCGATCGTGTTCACGCTGGTTGTGAGTTTTCCGGAGTTTCCGTGTCATTGTTACATCCTGAAATTGTAGTCGAATATAATGAAAGCTAAACCTCACTATCCTTAGTCGATTCTGGAGCAGCATTTCTTAGAGGACTCTTATTTCTCTCATGCGAAGACGTGAGCTTACTCTACGTATCCATCTTGCAGTGGATCAATGGGCCATGGAGGCTGGATTCTACACAATCGACCCCGAAGCACAATTGTCCTTCCTCCACGAGAAGGAGAAGGAGTTCAAGAGAGAGTCGAGGAAGCGCAAGGCGGAAGAGGAGGCGCAGGATGGGTGGCTTACGAAGATGAGGTGGAAGACAATCGACATGGCTTTTCCACCTGAGGGGAATGAGGCATCACAGGGGCCGGATTCCAACATCATAGTGGAAATGTCTATGGCGAATTTCAACGCTACTCAGAAGCTGTCACCTCTGAGATTCAAACGACGTCCGCTATTACTCCCGGGCGGTGAGGGACCTGTCACCGAGCACTTCCATTCTTCTACAATCCCTTCTCCTGTTTTGCTTACATACATATGAATATGTATAACGTATCACATTTCACCGTGCTCGTAGTTCTGAGCTATGTCTACTGTAACAGCTCTTGCACTTATAGTATTTCCCTGAACTGCGTGTGTGAATTTAACGCAGAGGTTGCTGGTTCTGGTTCGGGGTCGAGAGCTGACGATGGGAAGGTTGGATGGAACATGGGGAGCATTACTATCGAGGACAGCGACACCGACTGATGTGTTAGAATTTGCACGGCTTTAGTTATAGCATGATTACTGGGGGTTTTTGATCTGTACATATATCATTTTGTTCGCACATCTGTGAGTGCCGCATTATAGCTTTCAAGTTATGATCACGGATTTCGAAGAGGTAGTGTAATCGGAAAGTAGGTATGATCGGAAATTAGGTGTGATTGGAATTTAGGTGTGAGCTTAACATTTTGCTCGAACTGAATAGGGTAACATGTACGTGATTGCACCGGTCTGAGCGTATCTGCTATGTCATGTTCTCGTTCCTTACCTCTATAACAGAGAATTGAATTTTGTTTATATTCTCGCATTACTACAGAACCATCAATTGCAATGTTTGTTTTATGAAATGGCCTGCCTGTTATGTACTTGACTGCAAGTGCTGCCCCAAAGTATTTGGATGAAAATTGCATTCCCACGGCGTCTGTTTTAATCTCAGTCACGACGTTGTACAACTGCCGTAATCTGGAACAAGTGTAATATCATAAGATAAATTCGTAATGCACACCTTCAGGCAATGCTTAAACATGAAGCACCGGGCATCAACCGGCACCCGAGTTGCCCCCACAACAACGACCTCGAAATCGTGGGACCTGAGATGCCGGGCCAGTCGTACCAGTAATCTTCTAGGCCCCGGTCGAGGTGGGGCGGTAATTCAGACGTGGCACCGGTTTGCTAATTACCCTGTCCGACGTGCTTCCACCCTGGATAAATTCAATAACGTAGCGCATCCTCATTCGCTGTTCAGCCTTCCAAGGAGTGGCCCACACCGCCCACTCCGGCTACAACGCAGGGAAAGACAGGAACCGCCGAAGGAACGACTAATACGCGTCCCACTCCTTACAGTCCGGAGTGAGAAACGACCGGTTCGCTTGTAGTGCATACTAATCAACTCGAATGATTACCCCTGATTGGAAGATTCCCAAGTGAGATTATTTGTCCCTAATTCACAGCTGTAGCTCATACAGAATTGTTATTAGTAAATCACTGCCTTTCGCTAACTACAATCACTAACTCGTCGAGCGGTAGGAAGAAGTCAAAGAAAGAATTCAAAGAAGGAAAAATCAGGTTCATCAGGAGTGGAACAGCCGATATAAAATCCTTGACATACCTTCAGATTAAGAGGTATTAAGGGAACTTCGAGTAACATCAATTTACAAGTTTGCAGTCTCGGCATTCTAATCATATGCATTTGTCTCCAAATCGTTTGAATTGACAATTAGATACCAAGGCAGGCACATATTATTGCCAAAAGATGGTACTTACTCAATGCTCTTTGAGACCAATTTACCAACTCTGAAAGGTACGAAACTGGAATAATAATTTGGAAACTAGTTTGAGTTTCCGAAAACGAATTCGGCGGATTCAATTTAAAAACGACCCGAGGCAGACTTGTATCGTCATGCGACAATTTTCATCAAAGAATATTCCTGTGTCAAAAGTTGAAGAGAGCAAACAGTGCTATCTGACTCAAATTCGCAATCCAGTGTATGCTTCAAAAACAGATGGCACAGTCCAGAAGATTACATTACTAAGAGTTGCGAGCCAGGCGAGTACCACCTCGCCGACCCTCTCTGATGCTCTGAAACGAAACATCGGTTTGTCTAACACAGGCTGTACGCTGTACTCATGAGCTAATCTACCGCCGAAAAATCTCTGAACAACAGGTATCATGTTTTCACCGAATTAGTAGCACATCTTACGTGTGAGACGATATATACTACAAAGGGGAATGGCCCTCAATGGATAGTGCAAGCCTTTGACCTACAAGTACAAACTCTAAGCTGGAGAGTCACAGGTCATGAGAAGGCTTTCAGCCTCGAATTGTCCTCCTTGCAGAGTTCAGTCGAGGATTCCGCATTCACAGACGACCTACCGAGTCGCATCCGACCCAGCCTCTAACGCCTACTCTGAAACGACCTCTGAAACTGCCTCTGAAACTGCCTCGGATACGGCAGCTACAGGTTCAGTAACTGCAACCTCGGGTTGTGCAAGAGACATGTCCTCAGCTAGTGGTGGCGATTCGGGAACCGGGGGAATTTGAGCCGAAAAAGCAGGTGGCGATGAAGTCTCCTGGGAAAACTTTGACACGTAGTAGCTCAATGGAGGACCAACGTATGCCGTTGCGGGTGCTGGTGCGTTCTTGCCCACAGTCAGCAGAATGGAGGCGGCACTCGCAACTGCAATAAGTCCCAATCCTCCAGCAACTGCGAGAGAATTATCAGTCCCATCAGCGTTTCCTCCGGCAGCACCCGTGCTGATCGCGCTGTCTGCAACGTATATCGTTGGCTGCCACAAACATCCATTCCCACACACCCATGAGACATATGAAATAAACCTTCAAAAGAAAATGTCATATCTTCATTTAGTTTCACATTATTGTGTTGCATTCTCAATTACGTTCAAATGAAAAGCCCCGGAGAATTCACTCAGACATTTGGCACTCAACTAGACTTCCACCAGATATAACACCAACACTCGGAAGCAATACATGTCAACCAACTCACCTCAACGGCGTAGATGTTGGTCTGTCCTGCTGTGTCCTTCTCCACATACCCGGTCCACTTGCGCTCAGTGCGAGCCATAGGTGGATATGTGCCCGTCACCTTGGTGTTATCTTCAGTCTTCCAGTCCATGCTAAGCTTTCCAACCTACAGACATAGCATGTATTTTATCATCAGCTGATGCCCTAACAATTTCGAACTCAACAAAATACAAATAACAAGTTCGAACTCAAACGTGACCAATCGTAACATAAAAGCGTGATGCTCCTGTATCGTGCACCATCTCCACTGTTTCGTTGCAAATTACTGGTTAGGCCATAGTGCTAGACACATGAATTCCTACTTTAACTGTAGGATATTTGGATGCAAACTTCAATTACACCACCACCAATACTTCCGCGCTTGAACTTCTCATGTCGGTCTCACAAATTTTGGCGGTCAAAAACTTTCCCAATACTCAAACCAAGCGAAAACTATCATCACTGGTGTCGAACATCGGGCCCAAACTATGATAAGCAAGCACAGACATTGCAGATTGGCAATCGAATGATTGAACTGATAATTCCACTGCGTACTCGGTCTCAACGAATTCAATTCCTCCTCGGTTTCATCTCTCCAACTTCACTTTCGAGTGAAACCCCCGGTGCCTGTACCTCAAGCCAGTCGCATAGGAAAGCTCAACCACCGGTAATTCCAAATCACGAATCCACGAATGTCCCTACCAAAAAACCCCACCCTGCCCAGCTCACAGAGCCACAACCTACACACCCGAGTCAAACAAAAAAAAAAACAAAACCCGAGTTGCAATGCAATGTACCTCCTTGGTGGGAGCGCATTCCTCGTCATTGCAGTCCTCGGGGGTCTTGACAGCCGAAATCCTGGTAACCATGCGCTGCGACTTGGCACTAGGGGCGGCAGTGACGGACGAGGAGAGGGCCGACCAGGCAGTGCCCCTCACAGCAGTGCAACTCATCATGGTCTGGGCCAGTCCTGCCATGGCCACCAGCAACGTCCAATCTCCTCACTCACAGCACCACAAAGCCACCTCTTTGCAACAAAAAAACACAACCTTGGAATTCTCCGAGAGCTGCAGATGATCTGTGAATGCAATGAGGTGCTAGAATTGGTGGAGAGGGGCAGATTGGGAAGGTGGAAAGGAGTGCGAGTGTGGTGTGTGGGCATGGAGAGCTCGTGAGGTGGAGCGTGGGCAGCCACCCACATCCCATCTTCATCAATATTGCCATCACCCAAAGTTATGATATTTGCCCAAGTTCTCTTTTTTTCTGGAGACAGGGAAAAGGGAAATGGAAAGGGAAGGGGCCCATCATATTTTTTATAAGTTGAGGTGTCATTGTTTTCTGTTGAGGTTTGGTTGCCAGTCTTCTTCTTCATGGTTGAAACTTGCCTTTGCTTTGGTTGGAGGGTCCTCGTGTGGACCTGGAGCTGCCAGTGCAATGTTTCCTTGCTGACGTGGCAACTATCTCCGTCAGTTTATTCAAATGCTTTCATCCACCTTTGATTTGTAGTTTTATATGCATATTGTTTGATACCTTTTAACATCTTTCTGTTCCATGCAGTCAAAAAAAAGAATGTTTATTTCATGATTTTGTGCATGTGTTTTTAATCAATAGTTTTGTGAAACTAGCTACAACAACAGAATTGAATTGAATATTAAAGATCAAAGAAATTTCAAAATTTGATCGTAGTAGATCTTCTTTTATGCACAGATAAACATAACATAAAAGAAAGACATGATAATGTGAGCATGAAACCTTTAATTATGCAACATATTTTTTAATCAACATGAATATTTTCTTTCATTTATATGTTTGCAAAACTGATTTTATATTTTAAGGACTTTTAATTTGAAAATATTGAATTTTCCTACAACCAAAGTTTTTAGGTTTGATGTCCATTTTATTTTGTACCTAATTAATTTTAATCACTTATAATCACAGCAATATGATTAAATTTATAAAGGTCAAGTTTGTAGTAATATATGAGATTTGCTTTTGAAGATGTAAGCATTCAATCAATGTTAAATGCATGATGCAAAAACTAATGTATTCTTATTGTTTTAGTTTAACTTTAATAAAAATTATTGATAACAATTGAATATGTTGGCAAATAAAATCAATATAATATTAGTAAAGTATTATATAAGTTGAAATTCAAACAATTAATAGCCACATTATTAAACACATAATTTTCATATTGACAACATTATTAAAAATGTAACTAAAAATACTACCAACTAAAGTCCTTATTCAATGTTCTTTTCTGACCAAAAGGTAGTATGCTCATCACTGGCTACACTCAAGATGACAGCTTGGTATGTCATTAGGATCGGTCAACAAACGCGTATAGAAGTAAAGTGTCAGAACAATTATAGCGCAGTCAACAAACGCGTATTGGTGGCATGATCCAGTGACCTCGATTGAAACGCGTGTTGGTAGCATGACCTAGTGACCTGGAGTGTCCTCGATTGAAACGCGTATTGGTGGCATGACCTAGCGACCTGGATTGAAACTTGACCACTTATTGGAATAAAGTATCATAACAACTATGACGTAGTCAGCAAACGCGTATATGTGGCATAATCAAGTGACGTGGATTGAAAAACTTGAACGCTTATTGGAGTAAAGTGTCAGAGCAATTATGATGCAGTCACGAAACTCGTACTGTTGGCATGATCAAGTGACATGGATCGAAACTTTCTAAGCATGACTGTACACTGAAAAGTCTTGAAGTCGAGGTCCGGGTCAAGGTTCCAATTTGAAATAACGATCCAGAATTGAGGTGCTGATTCAACATGAGAACGTATTCATTGGGAACACAAGACCTATCCTACTTGACCTGCCCAACTCGATTGCATTTATTTTTCTTAGAGGAACTAGTTTGTAGCAATGTCTTATCATCTAGTCCCTCTTGCACGTGCACTATTTTTTACTAATGGTGTTACATTCCAACCTCATATTTATAATTCTTCAACAAACACTTTATATTTAGTTTTCGTTTCCAATTTCATTTCTCAAAAATCTCTCACACTACACCAATTCTAGAGCTAGTACTATTATTGCCCTTCCACCTTTTATCCATACCACATTGATACACTATTTCATACAACACATAAAAATCCCAACGTGTACTTTTCCAATATCCAAGGCACCAAATAAAAAACTTCACCTCCATTATCAGTGACCAACAATAACTAGTAAACCTATAGAACTCCAAAGCCGCCCAACACCATAAAAAAAAGTGGACAAAGGGCATGCAACCCACGGTAATACACGACCGACCCAAAGAAAGGACCCCATAATCAGAACTGGTTCAAGGGACGACGTATCCCTCCCCATGAACATGCAAAATGGCTCCAAACCGAATTCAAACATCTCTCACCCCAATATTCAAGCTCCGCATTCAGCGCGGTAACCCCCAATATTTGAATGCGAAAATCCAAACGACCAGAAATCCGAACAGACGCCCCCGGGAACAAAGCTCCCAGCGCAGGGAACCGAAAGGGAACATCAAGGGAACGTGTAGGGAACACCACGTCGCGCGAGGGAACACAGAGGGAACGGCCCTGGGCCGCGAGGGGAACGAAGGGAACAGAAAGCTTGCGGAGTGGCAAAGCGAACAGGGAGGAGGCTTGAGGAAGCGGAGTTGTGAGGAGAAGAGTGCGAAGGCGGAGCGTCGAGCGCACCGAACCCTAATTTGTGGCCATGAGATGAATTCTCTGCAAGCATGAAGCGGAAGCGCCATCAGCGCGCGGGGTCCGACGGGCCGTTGGCGCCGGAGGATCACGACGACGACGGCGAGCAGGACCGCCTGGCGCAGCTGCTGGAGGCCGCGGCAGGTGCCACCATGCCGACTCACGCCAGCGACGATGGGAATGGTGATGATGGCGATGCTGGTGAGGATGGTGAGGATGGTGAGGATGGGGAGGATGGCGAGGATGGTGAGGATGGGGAGGGTAGTGAGGATGGTGAGGATGGTGATGGCGATGGGGAGGGTTTGCAGGCGCGTGCTGTGAGCGAGTCGATGGCGGAGAGGAGGACTGGTGTGGTGCCGGAGATCGTGCCCGATGTGGCGAGTGGCGAGGCTGAGCCTGTGGAGGAGGACTTTCCGATGGCGGACATGATGGCCAACATGCGCAGGTTGGTGGTGTGAGGTTTTTGCGTCGTGGAGTTGGGAATTGGAGTTAGGTTGCATTGGAGGGTGATGATTTTGGTGATGTTATGGTTAGTAGATTCGGTTCGGGCTTTCTGGTTGATGCGCGGTGGTTGAGGAGAATGTAGTGCGTGGAGGAGTGGTGGAGGGGGTTGTTTTGTTCTGTTTTTTGCGGTTGTTAGAGTGTTTGAGATTGTTGGATGTAATGTTCCGGGCGTGTCGTTTATTGCTTTTGAGGCGAGCGACTTGGATTTTGCAATGGTGGTATGCTACGGGTATGATACTCTGGTGTGGTGGAGTAAGTGTCAGGTTTGGTGTTTTCATGCCATAATTGGTAACTGAGAGGCAGAGTCCCGATTTGCCAATGACTCGGATGGCCGGACATAGTGTTGTTATGACGACGGATTACCGGGATGGTGAATTTAGCTTGTAGCTTGAGTTGATGGGAGCTTGCAAGCGAGTGTTATTTCTTTTAGAGATCCTGTTTAGTACCGGAGTCTACGTGAGGGTTTAACTTGTTTCGTATTTATGCGAAATTGGAGCAGATCCTTGTATTCAGAGTGCAAATTATGTGCGCTGTTGGTTTTTTCAACCTACGCTGTCGCATTAATTAGATCAAAGATCACGGCTCTCTTAGTGCGTAGTCTGAAGTGGCGTGGCATGGCATCGGCTAGTATTATAGCCAAAGAGATTTGTTCTTCTATGTGAGAGCCGCTATCTTAGCAGGGAACAGATGTCTAAAGCTATGCATGATGAACAGATGTGGGCTTTGCGGAGGAACTACTGATGGAGAACCGGCTGCGGATGCCTCTTCTGAGGTTCCTGCTGGTCAAGTCAATGGCGTTCTCAAACCCCAGGATGAAAGTTTGCTTGCAGACGTAACAATTGATACTAAAAAATCCGATGGATTTGGGACGGAGAACGGTTGGCTTGGCCGTCTTTTAGGACCTCTTGGTGAACAATTCGGTGTGGGCGGAGTCTGGGTCCACGAGAACTGTGCTATCTGGAGTCCCGAGGTTAGTTTTGCATTTATACTATCTTTTGTATTTTTTAATCACGATCAATTGCTAGAAGTGTTTATGTAAGAATGTTCACGAGAACAAATAGTACCGATTGCTTCGGTGCTTCTTGTACCTTCCTACATTTAGAATAGGTAATTACATGTTATGTAGGTGAAATGCTAATGCATCCGTAGAGTCTCATTTAGTTAATTAGTTTTTAAATTATTCCACTCAATTTACACTGACTTACCTCGAGCTCCTCCTTATTGCGCCATTTTCACATGTAAGCTTCTGTAGGGCTTACATGGATAAAGTATAGTGAATGGCTTGTTTGATGCAATTTAATTCCAAGACATCTGAAGCAAGTTATCAAGAACTAAATAAGCATATTGCTTCCGACATTGCAACTTTACCAGCCATCATAATTACGAGCTATGAAGATTTTTAATGCTTCGGAAGCCAGCGGGGGTGTGCACTCTGACTTTCTAATTTTTTTTGCATTTCTGTTGGTAATCCCCGGTGCAGGTGTACTTCTCAGGAATTGGTCGCTTGAAAAATGTGAAGGCAGCCCTTAGACGAGGTCGTCTTCTAAGATGCAGCCTTTGCAACCAACCAGGTGCCACAATTGGATGTCGTGTGGATCGCTGTCCACAGAACTATCACCTGGTGAGTTCTATTGGACTCAAATTGACAATCTGTGGGCTGGTTATGTTTTTTGTTGCTCAATTTAACTCTTGTATCATGATTTTGTAGATTTCCATGCTTTTTAGGAGTCTGAATCTTGACGGAGGGCAACTCTATTTCTTCGAGATGGTGGTTCCTTTTTTCTGACATGATCGGAAGTTGATTACCAGCCATGTGCACGTGCTGAGGGTTGCATGTTCAATCATCGAAAGTATCTCATGGCGTGCTATGACCACTCCTATTTGTTTAAGAGGCGGAAGAAGAAGAGGTACTGGTTCTCGAAGTCTTTGACTGCTCAACAGGGAGGAACTCATCCAGAGCATTCGAATGCACCCAGGATCTCCAAAACACAGAGGCGAGCCGCTGCAGCTGCTGCTCGATTGAAGGATATCGAGGCCGAGGAGAAGTACCTAGATAAATCTGGAGAGGACGAAGAATTTGTGAGGCGAGAACGCAAGCGTTTGCACCGGGACCTCGCTCAGATAGCCCCGATTAAACTGGGAGGAGGAGCCTTTGCTAGTAATCAGGGTGTTGCTCCTGAAGGGTGGGATAGCGTTGCTGGATTACAAGACGTGGTGCAATGTCTAAAGGAAATGGTCACACTGCCTCTGCTTTATCCGGAAGCTTTTACAAGGTCTCTATCTACAATCGTTTCTGCAATTTTCATGCATTTGCTTGAACTGCCTTCAAGTACTCAGTATTTGTAAAAATATGATCTCTTTCTGCCTTATATTGAGCACCACTGTTCTCTAATGATTTTTCCGTATGAATGACTTAATCTTTTTTCTGAGCTCAATTGCGAGTGTGTTAAACCTGGGTAGGTTGATGTCAATTATCTGAAGTTGCATCTAGGACTCTGTAGTCTTCGATAGATTTCATTGATTCTACTGTCTGAGAATTTCACAACCTATGTGTGGTAGCGTAGGATATAGATTTCGAAGATATTACAGTCTATATCTGTAAATATTATGGGACTTCTGGTGGTTGCAGGCTTCTCACTAGCTATTTATCAAATGTTTGACAGGCTGGGGATTTCAGCACCCCGAGGCGTTCTCTTACATGGACATCCAGGGACTGGGAAGACATTGGTTGTGAGGGCTCTGGCAGGTGCATGCTCTCGAGGAGGTCAACAAGTTTCTTACTTTGCCCGAAAAGGTGCAGATATACTGGGAAAATACGTTGGTGATTCAGAGCGGCAGCTTCGTCTACTCTTTCAAGTCGCAGAACAATGCCAACCAGCAATTATTTTTTTTGATGAAATTGATGGACTTGCTCCTAGCAGGTGTGGCGACCGGGATCAAACACAGAGTTCAGTTGTTTCTACGCTGTTAGCGCTTATGGATGGGCTAAGCTCTAGGGGTTCCGTGGTTGTAATAGGGGCTACTAATCGTCCAGATTCTCTTGACCCTGCTCTGCGTCGCCCTGGAAGGTTTGACCGTGAAATATACTTTCCACTTCCTTCGACCCAGGACAGGGCTGCTATTCTTCGCCTACACACTCGTACATGGTCTCCACCACCCTCATCAGAAATCCTTGCTGTTGTTGCCAAGGCAACACCTGGTTTTGCTGGTGCAGACTTGCAAGCTTTGTGTGTGGAGGCAGCCATGACTGCTCTACGAAGGGCGGTTCCGCTCAAATACATTTTGGATTCTGCTGCTCTAAAGGGACCCGTGGAGAACAAATTGCCGTTGCTTCCCTCTATTCAGGTACGTCTTAATTTAGGGCTGCTATTCTCAAGTGATACAATTATGTCGTTGCTGTCGTATATGGGATTAGTTTGTAGTAGCCACTGCATAGCTGGTGAATGCTGATGCGTTGAGTTTGATTTTGAAGGTGAAAGCTAAGGATTGGGCTAAAGCAGTAGCTCGAGCCCCACTACCTTGCTCTCGGAGACTGGCTTCAACTTCCTTGACTCAAGTTCCAGCTGCTCCTCTTCCTAGACACTTAGCGCCTGCACTTCTTCCAATCTTGGTTGAACTGATTGTTAAGCTTAGTCTAGACGCTCGCGTATCGCTGCCGCCGTTACTTGCAAAAACTTTCTCCTTGGTGGAGCTTGCGTTGAAAGCGGCAAGTGATTTACGCAATACAGATATAGACCTTTCCAACAGAGGTGTAAATTTACCTGAATGTTGGAACACCATGATATTTGATTGCTTCAAGGAGACTCCTTCTTTAGCCAAGGCTATGGAGGATGCGTTTTTAGATACTGGTATTATGGTGGACACTTATGGAGTACCTGGTCTGTCCCAACCTGCATCAACCGTCCTTTTTGGAAACGATGGGAATGGTGGTGACAGAAGTCGTGTTGCATTTAAGAATCTGAAAGAGCCCAGTGGCAATGATGTTCGGATTCCGGCTTGTACGCGACAGATTTTGAGTAACGATAAACTTAGCGAAACGGATTTTACGGCTGAACAGAAATGGCCAGGTTGTAAGTTCCGCGTTTTGTTGCTTGGAGGTGCCCAACAAGGCCAGAAGTTTGTTGCGAGTGCACTTATTAATGGCTTTGAAGGGCTGGCTCAAACGAGAACTTTGAGTCTTCCAGCAATGCTCATGGAAGGGGGTGGAGATATTGAACAGGGTCTAATTTACATTATAGGTTGGTGCTGTAAATCTTTAGACTGCTTTTGAAACTTGACACCATTTCTGCACTCATGAATTGTCCATTTTAGCAGAAAGTTAAACAGAGATTGCATTCTAGTTTGACTCAAAAGCATTGTCACAATGTTTTTATAATATTGGTGAGTATGACATAATCACCTAATTTTGTCAATAATAGTAGACGCTGCTGTCTAGCGTGCTGTTATTTAGCTGACCTGCCAATACCTGGTTCTTTGACAGGAGAGGCTAGACGCAGTGGCCCCTGTCTGCTATATATGCCCAAGATAGAAGACTGGGTTGTGAGTAAAAGCCATGATGGTGAAGGTAACAAGAGTGGCATTGTGAAGAGTCCAGAGGGCTTTGGAATACTAAGTGCTGAAAGTGGAGACTATAGTCGTGAAGGCGGGCCTGAGAGCGAAGACGAAGAAGCCTTGGACGTTTCTGTGGCTTGGAAATTAATGAAACAACAACTACAGACTATGCCTCCTGATACCCAGCTCATGCTTCTGGTGGGTTCCCACTTTAGATGCTGGATACGTTTTGGTTAACTCAATTCTGTTAAGATTTTAGCAGGATACTGTTTTAGTAATGCTTTTTGTACATTCAGATGGGAGTCTAAGTTTCGATTTGTGTTCTTATATTTTCTAAGCAGGCAACATGCGAGTCTGGTGTTGAAGCCCTCCCTCATGAAGTCATCAACTATTTCTGTCCCCAGCCGGAAACGGGATCAATAAAATCTTCGTTGTATCCGACTAAAGTGTCTCCCTGTGTACTCGTGGAGTTTAACTCATGTCTTGATCCAGAAGGTCTGCTGGAGAGGGCATCTCAAGACATTGCAAGAGCATTGGCCTCTGGATTTGGTTGTAGGATTGCGAGACTAAGGGAAGAATACAATGCAGGGTGTTCTGCAGAGAAGCCTAAACTGAGTACCGCTGCCGGGGTAAAATTGCCAACATCCGTGCAACAGATTATTGCTGAAAAGGTCTCTCAACTACGGACACGTGTGCGGGAAGATTTAGGAAAAGATCTGAGGAATATAGGTCAGGACTGGGCAAGAAATTTGGGAGGCTCACCTTATGCGAATGACGTAGCGAAGGTGTTTGGCATAGACGTGGGCAGGGGTTTAGGTCTGGACTTGGGGCTGGAATTTCGAAATTTGGAAAGCGGTCTTGTTGAGGAAGTCAACAAAGAGTGCAGTGTGGACGCTGAGGACAGGGTTATAGGAGGTGTTGGAAAGTTTGATGTTGGTGCTTCCTGTCCGATAAGTGGCCAAAGCAATGAACAGAACTTCATTGGTGTATCCGAGCAAGCACCCCAAATGTCCTCACATGACGAAGGTACTCGCTTTGTTATATCAGGAGCCCGATCTTTGGACTTCAATGAAGCTGACGGTAGTGGGAATGATCTCATGGAGAAAACACTCAATGCACGAGGTACTACACTTCGTCTGCTTTTACTTAGATCCATTGCTTTCTGAGCCAATTACATGTATATTTTAAAATGCATATTTATGTATTCGTGATTTATGTGCTGGTGAAATCATGTTAGGTTGTAAAGTTGCCTTTCTTGTCGTCGATACCCTTATTTTTTTAATCGCATATACGCAGATGAGTGTGAAACTGCGGATCTGATGAAAGATTTAGAAAATCATCAGCCATTACGGGATGTGGAGCAGTTAGAGGGGCAGCATACCTCGGGGCTGTTGGATACTGCAGGGGAAGGGGGTCTGAAGGAGTCCTCAGCAACTTGGACGGCACAACGGAAAGCCCTTCAAAGTGCAATCGCCTTCTGTGGCTACCGTTTCCTCTGTGATCCACAATTAGCAGGACTTCGGAACGCTACAACGATGCTGAAGTCTGTACCAGTGGTTGATATTCATGATTCTAATGATATGGAGACTTTCAATTGGGAAACTCTTGAATACCAAACAAGCAGTGGCCGGCGTAAAGATGGGGTGCCTGAACCGCAGTATGTACGAGGCCTTTCGGCTGTGGGCTTCAAGGCATGTAGAGGAGTTTATCGAACTGGGCGTGAGCTTGAATATGAGTTTCGACGGGTAATAGAAACGCTTTACGGAAGGGTCCAGCAGAAGATAGAAAGTGGGAAAGACAGTCTGCAATATTTTCATCTAACCACTCAAGCAGCTACCCTAGTGGATCTTATGGCCTCTTGGGTGTTGGAAGTACGCAAGTAAGTGTTTCTCTACCCTTCAATTTTTTTCTATTTGTGTGCCTGCTTTGTTGACTCGTCATTTTAGAAGTGGTTGTTTGAAGAAACTTTTCTTTGCTCCCTGTTGACTTTTGACATCAGTTAGCGAACGAGGGTGGCTAACAGAGTTAGTACTTCGGCAGGTTGGAGGTAGCTGCTAATATGCACAACCTGCCTATAGCAAAGAGTATCCTGGAAGATGAGTACATTGAGGAGAATCAACAGGAATCTGATCGAAAACAGGAAGATGAAACCACTCACATTGAGTCCGCTAATGGAGATCATAATTCCAGGTCTAGTGAGGTGTTAATATCAGAGGCTGGTGAAGGTGGTACTGAACAAGCTCAGAATGGTTTTATACTACAACCTGGACCTAAAAGCAACTGTGCTCCAAATAACAATGGAAATGCCCGGAGTTCAGAGGATATCGGCTTGACAGAGGTTGCTCTCAGAAAGGATGGTCTCACAGAAGATATGCCGACGACCCCAAATGTTCGTGAAACCCAACCCATAGCAAATGGTATAACAAGAGATACCCCTGGTGAAAATAATCGAGTCAATTCTACTGCTGTACCGGCAGGGACCAAGGGCAAGTTACATCATAGAAATGGAAGTAGATCCGATCAAACACCCGCTGTTGAGACAATCATTGAAAGGGGTTTGTTGAGTGAAAAAAGTAAACTTCTTTCGTCTTTCATAGACCTAACCACACCAGAGCCAAGTCGGCAGCAAGGCGCTCCAATCAATGCAGCACCACCTCTTGAGGACTCGACGACTCTCTCTACTGCTTTATTCACAGACCTAACCACACCAGAGCCAAGTCGGCAGCAAGAAGCTTCAGTCAATGCGGCACTACCTGTTGAGGACTCGACGACTGTCACTACTGCTTCAAGGGGGAAATCCTTGTGTCAGGCTGTACGCTTCAAGCCAGACTGTTTTCATCAGTTGGAGTCTGTAGTCCGGGATTTTCTTAATCTTTCTTGCAAAGCAGAAAGTTCGAATTCCTCTCTAGAAGTTTTGCATGATCTGATCACCGGGTGTGCATCTTCTGCTCTAGCAGCTTCACATAACGTTCTGAACAAGTCTGAGAAGACCAACATCACGCATCAGGTAATTTTGCAATGGGCAGGGTTGACATGCCATTGCGGAGGTGATAAAGCCGGAGAATCAGATTTTGGTGCTCCGGACATGAGTGGAGGTCTGCGGCAGCTTGCCATCAACGGTTCCCAAACACTATCAACTGAGCAGTTGCCGTTAATTAGCCAGGTTTCTTCGAAAAAGTCTAAGAAGAGAAAGAAGTCAAGGCTCTCCTTTTCAGACATTCAAGCTCCTCCAGCAAAGAAGCTTAGCATCAGTGCACCTGAGTCTTCTCATGCATTACCAGTAGGGCTGGTTTCCCCTATGAAACAGACAAATAGCAAAATAAGCTATACATGTCTACGCCCTGTTATAAGAGCTGTAAAAAGCATGGTCAATGATTTGTCAAGCAGCAAAGAATCAAGTTGGAAGTTCACAAGTGATCGGTGAATTTCCTGAAGATATGGTTTCTCATGGCCGAGTCCACAGATTGGTGGCCTACATTTTGAAGTAATTCACTGCAACTGCGCACTTCTATAGTTCTCATGTCAGAATTTCATCCCGAAGGTACGAGTGAGGAAATATTTTTGCCTTGTATGCCACCTTAAAACAGGTTCTACCTTTGTGTGACGTTCAGTTTTACGAGCTTCTAAGCCAACAGTAAATGTAGGATGCAGAATTGTTTCTGGATGCTCTACAGTTTTAATACGCGTGGGATTGACTTCTGACTTGCTTATAATTGGTGCTGCAGCTTCCTGCGTATTGACGAAGCTTTCGCTGCAGAAGATGTGACGAACAATGAGCACAGGTATTCAGCGAATCCTACTTGAAAGGAAACAAATTCGATTCCATATTTCAAATTTCAGCACAACATTTACTAATGAAGACTTGTGGTCTTTGTCCCGCAGTCAACGTTCCTGAGTTGGATTCATGAAAGGCCACGCCGCCCCTATCCTGACACTAGATTGGATTACCAGGATAGTACTGAATCCTCGAAGTATTGGATCCTTGCAGCCTGTGTGTCCTAATGACCTTGTTACTTCAGGCTGCATATACCAGTTCATATCTCATTCTTGATCGTTACAAGTAGAATCGAAATTTGGAAATATCTGGCACTGTTGAGCTATTTTTTTGAATCTCTTGAAAGAAAGTGTCTATTACCCTTTTTCTCTAGTATTGGAGCATAGTAGACTCAAGGCAAGGCAGAGCTTCAAGGGAAAATGGTAGGCAGGTCTCACGGAGAATCTTCGATCACAATGTAGCTTCCTGAGACCACTTAATGAGTCAAGCTCTAAGTTGCGGTAGCCAGGAAAACGTAGAATACTCACCAAAATCGAGTTTGAACCTACTCTGCTCCACTGAATGTAAAGGACGTATATTTTCCTAATACCAGACCCAAAATCTCTTTTAAAGTTCTCTTTAAGCACAATTCTATTTTCAATTTCTTTTTGCTCCCTCATGAAGAAGTGTACATCTGTTCAAGATGCTCGGTTTGGCATTATAAAGACCCGATTTGGAGTATTGCAGTGCAAAATTCTCTCAAAAGAAAACCCAGCCCAAGGAGTTGTGATTCACCCTGAAAGGTTAACCCCTAAAGGATGTTGTGTACTGAAAGTGTGGAAGCGTACATGGGGTATTCTGTGGCACAGTTTGCATACAACAGTAATTTTCAGCAGTTGCATATCTGAATTTTGAAGTGAATTTTTTTGAAGGCATAGAGGGTGAGGTCTGGAAGAGATATATCAAATTTAACCCCTAAAGGATGTTGTGTACTGAAAGTGTGGAAGCGTACATGGGGTATTCTGTGGCACAGTTTGCATACAACAGTAATTTTCAGCAGTTGCATATCTGAATTTTGAAGTGAATTTTTTTGAAGGCATAGAGGGTGAGGTCTGGAAGAGATATATCAAATTTAACCCCTAAAGGATGTTGTGTACTGAAAGTGTGGAAGCGTACATGGGGTATTCTGTGGCACAGTTTGCATACAACAGTAATTTTCAGCAGTTGCATATCTGAATTTTGAAGTGAATTTTTTTGAAGGCATAGAGGGTGAGGTCTGGAAGAGATATATCAAATTTAACCCCTAAAGGATGTTGTGTACTGAAAGTGTGGAAGCGTACATGGGGTATTCTGTGGCACAGTTTGCATACAACAGTAATTTTCAGCAGTTGCATATCTGAATTTTGAAGTGAATTTTTTTGAAGGCATAGAGGGTGAGGTCTGGAAGAGATATATCAAATTTAATTCTGAATCCAATATGTTCATAATTTTCAAGAAATTCCCAAGTAGGAGGGGGTCTGAAACTAGTATGTGTAGAGGAGGAGGAGTATTGGACGGATTGTCAGAGTACACTTCTAGGCCTGACCCAGAGATTGAGCGTCAGGGTTACTTTTTATAACCAGTTTTGGAGGGCAGTTGGTGACCCGTAGGACCGGTCACTGGAAGTGTGGTAGGTGACTGGAAAAATCCAGACCCAATGACTACATGCCACGCTGTAGAGGGGTGAGGTGTTGAGTGTCACAAGACAGTGGCCACCAACTGCCTCGGCTTGTGACTGCGGCATAGAGTGCTGGGACAGAAAACGGTTACAAGTAGACAGACATGTAGGTTTAGGGTTGCAAAGTGTCGCAAGACTCTCTGAGAGCAACATGGACCATGCCCCACAGAACATCGTGGGAATCAAAGAGCAATGTGCACCAAGGCTCCACCAACAACGAAGTAGACCTACGTTTGAGCCTAAAATTTCATGCAATGACAGCAACAAACCACCAAACTCAGAGACGACAAGAGGAGCAGACCTGCAGCACGAAGAAGAATCCACCAAGAATTCTATTCGGAACAAAACCAGCTGATCAACCGAAGCAAGCACAGAAGCCAAGCAAGATTCAAAACATGACAAATTCATGAAGCCAAGAAACAAAAAAAAAACATTGAAAGAGTTTGCATACAACTGCAAAATGGGCCTTGGGTCCTGTCCATGTCCACGCAGAAAGGGAACTCCGAGTCAAGTGCCGAACCTCCTCAGCAGAGAAACAGCACCTGGGCAAAATCTAACCAAGGTCTACAGTAACACAACTGAATCAGTAGAGGGCCGAGGTCCAGGGTAACTATGCACAGAGCGAAATATGGACAATAGGGGTGGAATGTGAACTCATGGAATTTTCACACAAAGAGAAATTTTCCTGGAATCTTCTTGGAGACTTCAAAGGAGGCCGGGCCGGTTTTTGCGAATAGCAATGTATCCCCCAGCTTCAGCTTGTTGTTTTTGTAGAAGTTATACCAACCTGAGGTGGAAAAACACTGGGTCTGCTTGGGGGTGACACACACAGCGGATTTCACAGGCATCTCGGCGATGGGGCCGGCAAGAGTGAAGAAGTGATCCTCAAACTGCTCGGTGTCGTATGTCCTCCAGTACAAGGTCGGGATGTCCTGGAGAGGGGACAAGAAAAAATTGGTGTTAGAGAAAGCTGAAGTGGGGAGAAACAACTGACAGAATTAGAGGATTTAGGGGGGGGGGGGGGGGGGGGGGTTAGTGGATTCAAGGAGGCATTCCTGTCTGTCCTCACACACTCCTGCCTCACACCGGTTTAGGTGAAGGAAATGAGGGTTCAAATTTAGAAAAACTCATGTATAATTCATTCATGTTAGCCATTATGTGCATGTGAAGGGGTTTAGGAATCCTTCTCAAATGTGATAATTTATTATGAGAGATTGAGACACTGCCTGAATTCATGTGCAAAGTTATGTTAACTAAACCGTAGCCATCTGCCTCTGCTAAATTCATGTGAATCTGTGGTCTTTCAAGTATCAGGCTCTTCTTTACAGACTTGAAAACATTACTTTTTATCTAGGTGAGCTCCATAATTATCATATCTAATCTCTGGCCTTTTGATCCAAGGCTACGAAAGGTCCAGGGTCTGCTCAGAAACGATCACAATGTAGTTTGGGCTCAACATTTCAGTCCCTAAAACTTAGAAGTGAGAGGAAAACTATGGATTTAGGGGGACTAACCAGTCTGGATTTAGATCAGGAGAGGTGCACATTGGTTCAGCTCAAAAACAGGATCCGGACACATCGGTTCAGCTCAAAAACCGAACTGAGAGGAGCCACCATTCAAATGTAAGGATAGAAAAAAAACAAAAAACTTTACTGCGCAGCTTAGAAAAAAGGGGGGCGATGCCCAGATGTGAGTCCAGACCATGCAGGGGTCGACTATGCACATCTGCAGCTGGCCATGAGATTGCGCAAGTGGATGCACTACACCGCAAAAAAAACAACTACAGGAGCGCTGCCTGTACTAAAATTTGAACTCCGAGTTGAAGTTATCCCTCGCTATGATTTCCGAGTCAGCAGGTGTGCCGAGTGAGTCTTCTCGCGTCTTGGCTCCCACTTCCCCGCGGTGGTGTGTGGAAGAAGAGCTCCGCACCCCGTCCCAGCAGAGGGCGCGCATTAACCTGAAACCAAAGCGAGCACTCAAGCATTGCGTCCGCAACGAAAGGGGGTCAGTCACTGAGTCGTTCATGTAGGATATGGTAACAACGCTGCCTGCACATCCATAGATTTCCACACGCGGGACAGTACCAACGAGTACGCTGACCACACTCAACACATCGCCGTCTGAGAGTAGACTGCCAATGAGAGTGTACAGAAGTGGGTATTCTCCAAGAGGAAGGGGGGCAAAACCCTATCTGCGGCCTCTCTTTGATCCAGCCTGCCACCAAATGTTTGCCAACTGCGATGTTGAACTGCATGTGGCTTCTGACCTTCAGACCAAGGGCCTCCATCTGCTCAGTGTAAACAATGTAGGAGTTGACCATATATACTCTGGTCAACAATAAAAAAAAACAGCTTTTGCCACCATTTGTGACTTTTTAATTGACACAAGTAGTTAGTTCGTATCTGATCTGTCACGTCGACACCTCTCATGTACTCTTGGTACTGAGTATGAATTGGAGACGATGGTACGATGAGCTGCCCGCGCATGCCCTTCACTCTACGCAGCACTCGAACTCCCGGCTCCCAAGGGCTTGCGGCTGTGCTGATAAGTGTAACAAGGCACTTGTCTTGCCAAGACAAGACAGCCATCTGCCTATGGTCGTGACAGCGAATCAGCATGGACCCCCTCAGTGGATCCTTGCTCTCCCGCCAAAGCCCCTCAGGCAGATTCTTACTTGCCCGCCTGACCGTGCCAGTGGCCCAGGTGCCGAGGACCATGAGCTCGTGAAACAGATTCACGGAAGCAAACAGGTTGTCCACAACCAGACAGTGCCAACGATGCTCAAGACCTGCGATCATACGGAGAACTACATGATAGCCTAGCCCATGCAGACCAACACCCGTACCCTCACCGAAATATACCTCTATGTTAGAGACAAACCTGGATTTTGAACTAGCAAGAATCCAGCACTTGATCCCGAACCTGATAGGTTTATCAGGCATAAATTGCCTAATAAAGCAGTATTTTCCCTTGTAAGGGATTACGCACTCATCAACTGTAATCTCCCGCTCAAGATTGTAAATCTGCTGAGACACACTCACAAACATGTCAATAATCCACCGCGTTTTAGCGATCCTATCGAACTGGAATGAAGCTACATCCCGCACCAGCCCACGATTATTGACCAGGTGCAAGCAGCAAAGGATCTCTTCCCACCGAGCTAGACTCATGACGAAGGAAATCAAGGTACAGTAAACAAATCCCTCATCCCGCATCCAGTAGTGTCGGACAGAGGATAATTTCTTCACCCCCATCAAAATGCAAATCCCGAGCCACGCACGAAGCTTGGGAATGCAGATGTCTCTCCATCTGGGACCTCCCTTAGTGCGTGTGTCACCTGGGACCCCACTCACCTCTCGGGCGTATCGATTTGTCTCCAGGACAATTCGACCAAGGGTGTCCATATTCCAGTACTGTTCGAAGACAGTCTCTGGTTTGGGCAAGGCCGGGCCCTGCTGAAGCCGGCACCCTGGGGGCGGTCCGCAGAAGTTATCCCTGCTCCCCAGCAGCGAAACACTGTCTGCGCTCCACGACTCCGGCCTGTAAAACGCCTGCAGCTGATCCATGTTGAGACGCACTGGTTTGAAAGAAGACGCGCTGCGACACCAAGTCTGGAAGTCTTCGCTCACAGGGCGCCGTGGGGGTGCCCAATCTCCCCCCTCATCGTCGGAGCTATCTACTACATCTTCAAAGGTGGGCAGCCACTCCGACCCCGAAGACTCGGCAGCCTCAGCTCTCACTGTTTCCTCCGCCGTACCCCCCTCCATCTCAGAATCCAATACTAGCCAGTCAGGGAAGGATGTGCTCACCTGGGGAAAGCAGGTTCGGGCTGTGGAGTCTTGAGTGCCGTCTGGCCCTTCTTCGTCCTCTGGCACCACGTAGTCGAGGACTGGCCTCGTCCTATATCCCTTTGGCTGCGATGCATTCTCTCCCACTGCCTCGGCCTCTCCCTGCACTCCACTCCCGCCCCCTGCTTTGGAAAACAGGCTCTCCTTCCCCGGCAGTTGCACTTGCCCCTTCACTTGGAAGCAAAATTGCCTCTTGCTCCATCCATATCCGTGACCCCCTTCACTGCCCTGCGCACGCATGTCGGGACCATTTGCCATGCGCACGTCACATTCTTCAAAGTGCATGGAGTCCCGGATTCCTCCCAAGTCACAGACGACCATCCTTTTCGCGGTCTTCGCATGCACGTACTCGCCCACGACGTCCCCCTGGGTCCAAGAAGGGGTGTATCCCGTGTGGGAAGAATATACCGAGAGGAATCTGTTCGGGACCAAAATGGCCCACCCCGCTCTCTCCACACTCCAGCTTCCCTCCTTCTCCACAGGCCCGGGCTCCACCTCATCCTCCTCGTCCCGCTGGCCTACTCCACTACCAACACCGGCCCGGGGAGTTTTGGCGCCCCAATCTGGTTCTTCGAATTCTCTCTCTTCGAACTCCAAGTTCATTGTCCCCATACTGTCACACGTGCCTTGAGACTCTGGTGCGTGAAACTCTTGCAAAACGTCCCAGATAGCGTCGTTCGCATCTGCCTTCTCCTGCCACTGGTAGTCTAGAGCCCTCCTTGCACGGGTAGTCACTCCCACCGCGGCACTTGGTCGTGGAAGATTAGGCGGCTCCCAGTTCGTTGGCTTCCTCGGCGGAAGCAACGACTTTCTCTTTTCCTCCTTGGTCAGCTTCTTGGCCCTTGGTACTGCCACTCCCACAAGTCATTAGAATCACGCTACGAAGACATTGCACACTGCCTACCCAAACGCCCCCACCCCCCGGCCCCAAAGTCGCCATCCTGAACTAGTGTTACCTAGCTAAAGCCCATCCCGACCCCAGGCAGATTCCCCCCCCTCCCTTGCTATCCTTGACGCATCCATCCTACAAGAATCTGTACACTCTGAAAACCATTAGTTTCGGATAATCCACTAGTACTAACTCTACAAAGGAAACACGTATCCTAACGACACTATGGCATTACAATGAGAATTACACAGAACTAACAATAATCAACTAAGCTTACACAGCTAAAAACTTGACAAACTCGAATGAGATATCCAATTCACCTCAGTGGCTAAGAGAACATACCTCGTTTTTCCGGTGCACGCTCACGATTCTCTTGCCCCTGAGCCCCTACCCCTCTATCGCCCCAGTCTGGATTTCTGCCAACCCCGCCACTGTCCAGGACCTGCATAGACGGGAGAACACCTTCATCCTCGCCCTCTCCCGAAGCCACAGTCTCCCCCTTGCGCTTCCTCCCACGGGTGGTCGTGGATTTCCCTCGACGCTGCTCCCCGTCATTGCCAACCGTGCCCCCCTCTTCACCCGATGGTCCTTGTTCTTTTTGTCCTTCTCTTGCAGTCCTCGGTTTCCTCTGCCTCTTCGGTTTCTCCACCCCCGCTTCCTGGATCCTCGCCTTCACATCCCGCGGCTTCCTGGTCCTTCGCACCTTCTCCACCCCAGCCTCGCCCGTCGCCAACTTCGGAGCCCGAGGCCTCCGAGCCTTCTTTACCTTCGGGACCCCCGTCTCGCATCCTAACTGTTGTTTTTTCTCTCTTGGCTTCCGAGTCTTCTTTTCCTTCGGGACCCCCGTCTCGCACCCCAACTGGATTTTTTTCTCTCTTGGTTTCCGCGGCTTCTTCAGGGGTATCTGCACCTCCCCAACCCCGATTGCTTGTGGTACAGGCTGCACTATTGTTGCTCTGCTTGATGGCCCCGGAATGGTCTTCTCGATGGTAGCCCGTATCACCCCTGCAATCAACTTCTCCACCACCTCGATCCGCTGCATATCTCCCCCAATCTCCTCCTCCACCTGCACAAGCCACAGGTACTTGTCACATTCACCCTAGTGGGGCAGCATTCACCTAATGCATTAGCACTATATACAAATTCATGTCCACATAGTACATTGATTCATAGAAACTGTTTCAGGTGATCCATCTATTGCTACCTCAACCGGATCAATTTTAGAATTTCCCTAAACCCCTAAACCATACCAGGCCCCAATCTGTTAATCATAATTCAGTATTAGCATATCTCACACACTCACCCTAAACGGACATAACCAAAACAACCAGAAACGTACCTGGTCGTGGAAGAGCGCAACCCCCACCATCTCTGAAGTTGCCCTCGCCCGGGGATGAAGACTTGGCGCCGACTGTCCCACCAGCATCGACTCCGGTGTGAGCACACCCCTCGATCTGGCCCGCTGCTTCATCGAGATCTTGTGGGGTTGTTCCATGATTCGGGAAAATTGAATCCCTCAAAAGCGACGTCACAAAGCTTGGAAACTCCTGGCGATCCCTCCAACCCAGCAAACGCGCGGTATGGCGATACCAAAGGTACCGGCACCTCTCGTCGGCACTGAAATTCCCTCTGCGATTCCACGCCCTCGGCCGAGGCTCCCGTAGCAACTCCTCCGCGTGCAACAGCGACACAACCTTCGCGGCAGTGGCTTCTGATCTATCCAAAGCTCTCACCCAATCCCTCAATCTCTCTTTCCCATCAACTCCAACTTGTTCAGCATGGACTATGCCCCTTACTCCCGGCTCCATGAAGCGCTGGCCTCGCAATGCTTCCCAGAATTTGAACAACGCCATCATGGCTCCCAGCTGCCTCGATCCTAAATCCCCTCTCTCGTTACGTCCATCGAATCCCAATACAGCCCCCTCATTGATGGTTCGATCCTCATGAGTAGCCGCCATGGCGGGGTGTGACATCTCCTTGCCGCCGTCAATCGCTGAACCCCCAAGCAATGAATTGGAACATGAGTTCACGCCACGCGAGTCCCCTCTCCCCTTCTCGAAAACAGAGGTGACTGTTGGATCCAATGCTCCAAACCCCCTTCCACGCAGTAGAGTAGGGCAACTGATTTATGACCTGCTCAGTCGGTCACCGCACCCTCGCTGGCATACTATGTCAGGTACCGAGGCTACTGTACTTTGAGCTGTCCACAGGCAACCTCCACGGTATTGTACAGAGAATACACTGATACGGGGTCTCCACAGGCTGGATTTTAATTATTTTTAAATTTTGAAAAATATGGTCACCAAGTGCAAACTCTTGCCTATATTTTCTTTTCCACGTATTTTGGCAAATACAAGAAGGAGCATGTCGAAAACAGCTGAATACGTGAAACAGCGACCCAAAGTGGGTCACAACATTCTAAAGGGGTTAAGGTCAGAATTAGAAATTAAATATGACTTGTCCCGTAGAAGATAAAGATTCAGGGTTCTAGTCACTACATCTAGATTTTTATTTTCATTTGCAAATGAATACTCATTTCAATCTTGTAACGCACTGTGTGTTAATACGCATAGTGCTTTTCCAAATGCGAACGACTATGCAAATGCTTAAAATTTGTAGTTCACAGGTAAAAAGGAAACTGCTTTACAAGGCAAAGAACAAGCCCAAGAAGAAAAAGTGTTGACAGCAATGTGTTTGACAGCAAACAGTTTAAAACAGGTTGATAAATTAGAATTAAAAACTTGTATTACAAGAAAAAACTCTTTCCCTGCACACTACCGAAACTTGTACCAATTGTTCCATTGACGACAAAACGTGTGCCAAAGAAGTGCAATTGATACGTTTACAGTAATGATAAAATAGATTAATGACCTGAACACATATTACAATACAAGATGAACATCAAATATACGAGGCTAAAGCTTGCAGAGCCAACAATCTCTTGAAGTGAACCGCTGCCTACAAGAAACCTCCAGCGAAGAACACCATCTTCAACTTAACTCATGTTTTCGATAAGATGTTTGAAGACACCATTCCCAATTACGGGACTATATTACCAACAGTCGCTGCCCCATAACGTTAAACCAAAACTACCGAACATCAGTATGTTGTTCCGGGTGCATTCTTCGGGCGAGAAAGGCCGAGGATCTTCATCGTCTCGAGGTACATACAGGAGATAATATCCCTGAAATTATCGGACATTACGTGGAAATCGTGAACGTCCTCCTTAACCCGCTCGCGGGAAGGAAACGGCCCAAGCCGGACTGCGTTCACGTAATTCGTGAGACTGTGCCCAGCCACTCCCGGAACCATCAAGCCCCCGACGCGGGACAGCAACGAAAAATTCGACTCCGAATACTCCTTACCGTGCTGCAATCTGATGAGGATCGCCGCGTAGAACACTTCCCACGCCGCATTCAGATGCATGGTAAGCATCCGCCCAAATCCGAAATAGTTGGGATTCGGCTCCTTCTTCAGGGTCATCCCGTCGTAAACGCTGTTGAAATACTCGCAATCGCCGAAATGCTTGAACTGCATGAGCTCGTTGTCAAACGGGATACGCGGCACCATGTCGTTGCAGTACACGACGCGGAAGTATTTCCCCGTGAACTTATCGTTTGCGTACTTCCTGAATTCAGCATCGCCAACTCGCGGCTGGCCGAATGTGTAGATCGCGCCGATCTTGTTGATCATCTCCGTCTGCGCCGTGTACTGCAGCATGACGGGGTAGAGGCAGGCCAGAGCACCGCCGAGGGAGTGACCTGCGAAGAAGAGCTTGGCGTTAGGGTTGTCGTGCAGGACCTCGGCAATCTTGCTCGTGATATCGTCGAAGGCGAGGCTCCTCCCGCGGTTGTGAACGAGGTGGTCCGGCAGACCTGACGCCGACACCGTCGCTTGCTTGATCTGGTCCGGGGAGAGGTTGCGGAAGCTGGGCTCGTGCTCCAGTCCGCGCTCTTTGTGGAGCGCTCTACGGGTGCGCGCATTGTTACGCAGCTTTCTGAGTGAGTTGGGATCTTCACGAGTGACAAGCCCCAAAGCTTCCAGAAAGCCGAGATGAACTCCACCCAAACCATCAAGCTTCACCCATGAAAAGTCGAAATCGGTGCTCCAGTCGTAGGTGTTGAAGGCCTCTGTGCCCCTAAACGCCACCACAACGGCATTCGCATCCTTGGGCTTGTCCATGAACATGAACGCCTGAGTGTTGTGCATCTTCTGGTACTCTGCAGCATCAAAACGATGAATCCAACATGAGTTTCAGACGTCCAGATAATTCAGGAATCAAGATTCCTGACGTTTACATTCCACTCCACTGGTCAAAAGTTTGTTCTCCCGTGTTTGCTTACCGTTCCAGCAGTTGAAGAATTTCACGAAGTGCATCTTCCAGTTCTGCTCCACAACGCGCTTCACGACATTCGGATTCTCGTAAGCCAGCTTCGCTGCCAGGACGCACACATCGGCCGTTCTGCGGGAGCCGACATCCTCATCCGGAAACACTAACGCGTCAGCACGAGTACTCGCGGCTTTGCCGGCTGCGGAAGTGTCGACGTACAGATCGCATCGAGGATCCATGTGTCCAATCATGCTCAAAAAGTTGTCCGCGCCGGGCTTGGGAATAACGATACTCCCTGCACATCGAAAGTAGCGATTTTAGAATGGATACGTACAGCATTCACTAACAGGCATTCTAATCATCAACAGAGTTGACAAATACTGTGAGACGTCTCCGAAACACTTCAGAAACAGAGGACGAGTGCAGTGGTGCAGTACCCCATCTGAAGGTAATCAATTTGAAGAAGAGGCCGAGGATTCCGTTGTTGAGAACAAGGAAGTTGAGTGTCCACTCAGTAGCGAAGCCCATCAATTTCATCACGGTGTAAGTGCGCCACAGCAGCTTCACACAAATCATGGACACCTTCTGCTGCCATGTCTGTTTGGCCAAGTCCTGTGGGAAGGTGGCGTCGATCCTGTTCGGCTGGCCGTGCTTGAGAAGTCCAGATAGCGAATGGCCATGGCTCCTGGGTTGGGCAGCCATGAAAGTGGGTGTCTCGTCATTATCCTCAGTCCACCCATTGGACAATACCTTGCTGATGCCCGAGGTCACCTTGCCGATGCCCGAGGTCGCCATGCTAGAGATAGGTAGCCAAGCTGATGTCCTATAGGAACCAGTGCCAAGCAATCAGTTGCGATAGATGAGATTAGAAAACAGGACTTGGAGGATGGATCAGAAATACTTATGATGCATATTTGACCTGGTTGAACACTACAATACATATTCAAGAAGTTGTGTTTGGTTGGAGAAATTTTGAGAAGTCAACCAAACTCCCAAAACCTTTCATCAACATCCGAATCTGTTGTAAATTTTGAGATGCTACGTGCTAAACTATCGTCAGGGCCATTGTAGTTAGATGGAAAATCTGTTACCAGGAGACGTTCGAGACGCTCAAAGAATCAGACAAAGTGGAACAATTATGGAACATGAAATGGGGACACTCGCCCGGACATGGACATTTGAATATAAGAACGATTGTAAGCTACAACTTTCCGGACCAGGAACATTGGAGTCGAAAGACCGCAGGAGAAGACAGTGCACTATCAGAAACTCCTACCCACATCGGCAGTACCATCCGCTCGAGTATACAAGTGCCTGCGAGTCTGAAACTAGCAAAGCTCGCCAAATCATCGGATTGCGGACGAAGATACATACCTTCAGATATGTGCCAGCTGAAGTGAACACGGAGCCTGCTCCCGACTAACCAAGTCAGTGATAGCGGCACTACCTCCGCTGAGTACTTATTCTTGTGAGTTCAGATTCAAAGGTGTCGTGCAAAGTTCAGATACTTTGATTTCGTGCACGGCCTGTCCGGCGCATGATTCATGTGTTCGACGGGCTTGATAGCGAACATTTTTCTTTTTATATTAATTCAAATAGTCCTGGGCGAGAAACCTGTTGCATTAAATTAATAAGGATGATAATGCGAACCCTGAGTCACCACCTGGAACACTATTCATGGTTGAAAGGATTGTTGCTCGGATATTTGCTGAGAAGTTCAAACATCTCACTATCGCACGCAGTCAACTCTCATCAACTCACTACGCGGTGGAATGGGCACTGCAGAAGTTCGCATCACGTGATGCATGTTTTTCAATCTCGGTCGTTCGATATAGGGTTCAAAGGCCCGATATGATCGTGGGGGTACGACCTATGGGCAGTCCATCAACGTTTGTCCCCGTCTTTACTATAACCAGCCGTCCAGGGCATCAATAAGGTCCCAACGAGAGTCTCGTTTTGGAGCTGCTTCCAGTATCCAAACCACCAGAGTGCAGACGAGTCCTGTTGTCAGAACGATAACCGTGACTCCATGAGCCTCAACGAGAGTCTCGTTTAGAGCTTCCAGCACCCAGACCACCGCACATCGCAGTCGCATCATCAGGACGATATGAAGGGTGGATGTATCAACCGAGGGAGGGTCGATCGAAAGTTCTCGCGCTCGGCAGGCAGATATGCATGTCTTCGTACACTTGCAATACACGTGACATTCTGTAAGAATATTGTCACGTTCCCTTGAGCGCTTGTATTAGAATTTCCAGGTATCCAGGCTGCATTCCGAAAGGAGTTGGAAATATCGACTCAGGGTTTTATGCAGCCGCGGTCACTTCACTGCAGACAGCCCCTTCCCTACACGACAGTGAGCCAAGTCCTGATCCGCAACATCACCGAACGCTCTACGAGTGCTCAACAGCTAAAACAAGAAGTGAGATTTCGTGTTTCGTTGATCTCAGTGCCGACGGCGTCCGGCTAACGTGCCGATAGCATCATATAAAACACGGGGATTTCCGTACCTCTGTTCAAACCAAGAAAGACCATTGACGGCAGACTCAGCAACTACGTCAGAGCTGAGGAATTATTGACAACCTCACTATGGACCACATCTGTCATGGATTCAAAAACCCTCCGGACGCCAAATTCTTGAAGGTGAAGAGACGGCTGAGCCACAAGAATCCCAATCGAGATTGAAACTAGATGAAATTTCAGATTCCAAATACCAGATATAAAACATTTGGGTTCTGGAAGTTAATGGAGATCCAGGAATGAAGTGGGGTTCACTGGCAGCCAATTCTTTGTCTCTCATTGCAAGAAAAGGGAGCCTGCAAGCCGAGGCTGCCGCAATCTAGACGAGGGCTGCGAAGGCCATGAATGTTCAGCGAGAGGCTCACTGAGGGTAAATGTCTGAGAGTTACTGGTATGTGGGGGAGAATGTAGCCATCTTCTAAAATATTGTTTCATTTTTTGTTCAGTTAAAAAGTATTGTATATTTCTCAAAATTAGAAAAATTTAATGTAATACAATTAATATTCTATTAATAGTAATTTTCATTGGTTCTTATTTTAAATAATATTATATATATAATTATTTTAGGAATATATTTCAAAATCATTTAATAATTTTTTTTTTAAAATATATTTTGAAATAATTTATTTATTTTATTTTGATTTTACAAGGCATGTGGGACCTTAAGGTTCACCTACAAATACAAATCTTGGAGAAAGTTGAGACTAAAATATATAGTTCAAGGTAGGAGTATGAGCATATACAATTAGAAAAGAAGTACATCTAGCCAACAACTTAGAGCTTTGCATTTCTAGGTTTTTTAGTTCTAAAATTTTGTGACAATTTTATAATATAAATACAGGTTTCATCATCAATGTATGTTGTGATACTTTATTAATATAATTTGTTCAATTGTGAATTTATAGTAGTATGCATTTTAACAATTTTGTCACAGGTAAATAATTTTGTTAATAAGTTTGTAAAGATGAATATTCTAACTTTGTAGGTACACTACTTTTGCTTCGTTTAGTTGTAGTTATCAAATTCATGATATTGAAAATGAAATTAATGTTGAACTTCGTATTACATGAATTGCAAATTTTGATTACCTTGTACATTAATCTTATGAAGTTGTTCCAACTCTTATTTTTAAATCAAAATCAAAAGCTTGACCAATACCTCCATCCTTTCCAAACAGAATCATTCAAATACTCTATACTTTTTATCAAGCATTTATCTTAACTATTCTTTTAAAACTTGTACAGATTTCATCAATTGTTTGCGTCAAATATTTTAACAAACAATTATTTTTATGAACTAGAAAGTTATGTATTGTAATGAAAAACAACTTAACTTGTAGTATACTCAGTTGGATTTCTCAAGTGGTATATCTTATACATGACTAGGCTAAATGTTAAATGAACACTTCCTCTATATTTTTGAATAGATTTGTTATTTTCAATTACAGTGTTCTACAACCTCGTGCACTAGAATTGCATCAAGGTCTTCCAAAATGATAATGATTTGATATGTCTCAACAGTTTTGGCTTCTAAATGGGAAGATCTCTCCACACTTTAATAATAATATTCCAAAATAACATATTTGCACAAGATAGAACAACCTCTAATAGGCATTATGATTGGTATGCCTTGTTGCCATTGTTGAATTTTTAGCAAAGCAATCTTGTGAGCAACAAGCACTCATCTTAATTTTTTGAGAAAATTTAAAGTTTTTTTAAAAAAAACTTCAATTTCTAGAGAAAATTGAACTTTTAACAACTTTTAAGTTAAAATTTGATGAAAATTACTCTAATTAGTAAAGTACCAAAGACCATGGATTTGAGAGATTTTAAAGAATTTTCCAAATTCTTTTCAAAAACAAGTGTACATTACATAATTTATGGATTTGTGTAAATTTTCAAATGATGATTTTTATTTCAACAACTATAGTTGTATTTATAGAGTCAAACTATATTATTTAATATTATTTATTACGTAAAATCATACTTGAAGCTAATTTACATTAAATATATATATGACATGGTTTTACTTATTTTGTTCCAGTTGAAGGAGATCTAAAAAATTCCTTTGTGCTTCCTTCTACTGCAATTCAAATCTTGTTGGATATAGGAAAGGTAAGTTAAAATTCGAAATTAAACTATTTTTACAAAGGAAAAAATAAATTAAAAGAGATACTTCAATAGAAACCAAAATATTCAAATGCTGAAATATATATTCTAAATCAAATATATATTGGGACTTCTTTATTTGAATCAATTCAAATTGATTACAAATGAAGTGCAAATCAAGTAGCTGCCACAATATGTGCACAAAGGCTACTTGGGGTCAAAAGTCTAGAGTAAAAGTCTTTTTCCTTACCAAAATACTCAGGAGCTTGTGTGCCATAGAAATCTTTGCATTGCACTTTTCCAACTCTCAATTTCAAGGGCTAAATTTTTAGCGATTTCATAAAAAAATGTTATTAAGATTTGATGCAAGAATATAAAGCCCTCTAGATCCTGCAATTTCTAGCTTTGATGGAGTAGTAGTTTTATTCTAAAGTACAGGTTGCAATAATTATTAAATCAAGACTTGGTGCATATTATCTGGTTGATTTTGTCATTTTTAACAATTATAAAAATCATATTATTAATTTTCTCTTGGACCTAATGTAGAGAAAGAAAGAAGTATTTAATTTTCACTAAGTTGAATAAATGATTGGCTTGTTGTTGTTTCATTTCCATCAATATACATTGAAACTGGCATCTTTTAAACACAAAGGCTTATCTTTCAAAAAACAAATTTAGAAAATATCAAGGAAATTTGCTTATTTTTTAAGAAATAAATACAAAGCATGTATGACCAAAGTTGATGTTTGGAATTGAAAGGATAACACTTGTCTTAAAATTTGCTCCATCCATCTTAGAATTCTATATGAGTTTAAAACTCCAATGAATTTTGAGGTTCGATGTTATAAATGAAAGTATATATTTTTTGCATCCAATGTTGCTATTATATTGATGTCTTGCTTGAGAAGTTTTAATACTAAAAAGAAAGATCAAATAATCATTTAAGGAACTCAAATCATTGCTCAGCGAGTATGATTTCAAGTCTAGTTTGATAAAGTGGAATAGTGTCAAGTAGAAGAATAATTGGTACCACATGACATTACAAGACGCTTTCAGTAACTCTTTTATACTTGATAAAACTATTTTACAAAATGAACACTTAGCATTGAGCATATATACAAATGAAAAGTTTATGCCATATCAACATTTAGTAAATCTTTAACAAAGAATTGGTAATGCTTAAGAAGTTGTTTTTTGCAACTACCATAATTTATTTATAAATTACAATGAAGAGAATAAACCTAGTAGTTCAAGTAAGCTTATTAAAAAGCTAATGAAAAGGATGAATGATTGCCAAAAAACAAATATACAAGCAAAAACTAGATGCTTGGAATCGCGAATCTAGTCAATAACAATGGTTGAATATTTGAGGTATTCAATTTTATTGTTATATTGACATATTCTGATCATCCATATGATCCAAAAGGCACTTTCTATAAGATTATTGTCAATTTTTTTACCAGAAAATAAATAAAGAATTCATGCGTACTAGAATAATCTTCTTGCATAATTTGCCTTTAGACGGGATTCCTCAGAATGAAGATCTTACATTAGGGAAAAATGGGGTCTCCAACGGGCCTTTGGTCGGAATCCGTGCTTCAAAATTTGGCCATGCCCGTGCACTTTACCTGCTGGCACCAATGGTGCCAGCAGGTCGCCAAATTGGCGTTTGGGAAGTCCAGCCAATCGCTTGCAGCGAAGGCGTTGCCCACTGCTGTCACCCCATTGGACAATACGAGCAGTAATGACACTGTCAACGAGCGTGTGCCCATTGCTGTCACCCCATTGGACAATAGCGGATTTTGTTGTCAGCGAGGCAAATTTTGTTGTCAGCGAGCAGGATATCCACCAATGAGATTTCGCAGAGAGGTGTCAGCGGGTAGCAGTTCACCTACCTTCGGGCTGTCTTACAAGGCCCGTTGGAGACCCCATTTTTCTCCTAATGCCTACATGTTTTCCTATAAAAGATATTTTGATATTGAATCACACTTTATTAAAATATTTGATGATTTCGTTGCAAGGATTTTGATATAATTGTACCTTTATACTAATGCTTTGTGATTAGATAAGACTGTATTTCTCACTTGTCGTAACTTATAATTGCATCAATCAATGTCCTTTGAATCCAATGAATCATTGTCATGAGATTTCATTCCTTGAATTTTTTGTTGTGGTACTTCATACATACTAATAGTTTATAATTGTATTTATATAAGTCTCTAAAATCCAAGAGACACCTTTTCATTGATGACGGCAATGGTTATTTTTGTTTAAAACCTCCAAAGTATGCCGAATTTGTTCATTTTGATCAAGTAAAAGAATCCTAAAATAAAAAATAAAAAATCCTGCACCTCAATGGAATCAAAATATATATGTTCAAAGAGTTTATATTTAAAAATATATATATTTTTGGACCCATTCATAGATGTATAAGAATTGAAAGAATATGCAAGAATTGAAAGTGAATTGCACCTTAAGGGGCTTTTGTATCCAAATGATCTTTTTAACGATATACGTTTTCAACGTAAAATAAAGTATGAGTGTTCAAAATAACCTCGGGATCAATAAAAAGGTCTAGACATTTCATATATATTGAATTTTGAGTTGAATAGAAATGGCCTTTGATTCTTAAAAACTTTGATTCTAAAAAAATGATCAAGACTTGTAAATACACTTGTAAAGTAGTAGAGGTGAAAGTGGACTTTGGTTCCAAAAGGTGTCCTTCGTATGTTATGTTCCTAACTTTTTTGTTTTGTAGAAGTGGACTAAATATTGTTTCCCAAGTTCTATATTGAATCCAAATTTTATAAACTACTCGTTATAAAAGCTTTAAAAGCTAACAATGATAGAATGTTTTGGAAAAATAATTATGCATTTAAGCTACATCACGTTAACAAGTGGTTCTTTGGATTCAAAGTATGTGGTGACTATTGCATTGTACTCTTAGGGATTGATGATTTATGAAGAAAATGCTTTTTTTTGTTTTCTTTCCTATTTTATGTACCAACATTTCTTTGTGTTATTTGGTCCATTAGTTTTGAGAGACATTAGTCTAAGCGATTCTTTCATTGTAATATTTTTGATTTTTTTGATATTTGAATCCAAATTTTAATGTATTTTCTTTAGAAATAGTAGTATTTGAAATTGAAAAATGTATTTATGGAATATAAATCACAATTTGGACCTTTTATTGTTCTTCCCAATTCAAATTTGGTTCATAAGTCAAATGGAAAATAATTGAGCTATTTTAATTTTTTTAATTTTTTGAGTGTCAATAAAGTATATGTAGGTAATGTGATCTATTGCTTGTCAAATCCAAAATTCTTTGTAAGAAACATCAAGCAATAGCCACTACAAATGTTAAATCATATATTAATGGGGTTGACTCAAGTGGTGGAATATGAGGATCAGACAAAGGTATTTGACATATCTCTTTGAAATCTTGATAAATCATGGTTAAGATGATCTTTCAAATTGTAGAATAAGATTGATGCTTTTTAAGATGTTTGAGATAAAATGCTACCGTTTACCTCTGTATTCTATTTATTAATTATCTTTGGTTGTCTTTCGAACCATACTAGTAATACGAGCCTTTAGCCATATGAACCTTGGCCAAATGATGAAAAAGACTAGAAGTCTTAGTATGGTTGTTAAACTTCTAAGTTTGAAAAAAAAATATTGATGATCGACAAAGAAACAATTGAGGCCACTAAAAATTTATAAAAATAAATAAATAAGTAAATAAATAATGAATTCGATAGACTATCTTTAATTCAACAAGATTTTTCAATGTTTAAAAATTAAAATACATCTGTGCTATAGATCTCTATAACAACTGATTTTTTTTCTTCTCTTCTGGTGTCTTTCTTCAACATTATCTATGATGGTATCTACTATATTATATTATGAATTTCCATCTACAAATGTTAAATTAGGTGGCATAAGCTGTGGAAATATTATATGTTTATTTTCAAGACTTTCTCTAATTCAATTTGGATTTATTCTAAAAAACATTTCAAAAACGTTCCTATGGTTATACACACACTTTTTCTTTTTCTACCTCAAAATTTCAAAATCTTGAAATGAATGCTCACTGCTCGCTGCTTGCTGCTCACTGTTCACAAGATTGCATTCTTAGTTGAATTTTTTCTAAAATTCCACTTTCTATGGAAAGTGGAAATGTTATGAATTTATTTTAGACAAAGTATAAATTTGTTATGAATTTTTGAAGTGTGTGTTGTCCAATTGACTCAAAAGAATATCCACACTATCCTTTAACCAAGAAAATGTGTATCTATAAAGGTTGTCTAATTCACCTATAATTCTTGTTTGAACTATATTAAAAAATCTTGTTTGGACTAAACAAGATTTATCACTCCAATAATTTTCACAACAATAAAATGGTACATAACAATCCTTACTTTTGTGATCACTGCACACACATGCACATGGAGGCATTGCATTTACAAACACTGTGACAACAAGAGCACCAACAACATCAAAATGCTCATAATGCACAAATACTGAACTCTTTATTCACCTAGATTTGGCGGGGCTTTTTATTGATTTGAAGACAAATTTGACTATTTACGTTTCCATCACAAATTTATTCTAATCCCTATGAATTTTTGAAATAAATGCCAAAAGAATCTAATCTCTAAATGTTTTCCTTGTCTTTGATCCCATCTAGGGTAGATACGTGGTAAAATTGTATGTGAAATGCCATGCAAACAACAAAACAATTATTTTGCATTCTTATACATTTATCCTTCAGTAAAACCAAAAATTTCCACACATTCAAAACTTTCACAATAATGTTAAATGTTCTTTAATATTAAGTATTTTATACCACACTAGATTGAAATCATCTACAGTAAATTTTCTAGGTAGCATAACATGTTTCAGGTTCACCAAAATTAGACGGTCGATTTACTTTCTATTACTTTAGCTTCTAAAATTCCTTCACAATTTCTAGCCTAAAAGTCTCCAAATCTGCCATTTTTATAGAAAAGTGATTTTTACACCAAAACTGTGAGTACCTTGGAAAAATTGCATTTTCCCATTCCTCATCCTTGCTGAAGACATTATGTCTTCAAAAAGATTAAGAGACTCTTTTTCATTTTTTTTGAATGTTAACTTTAGGAAACTATAATTATTGGAATTCTAGGAAAAAATGCCTTCAAATTTTATGCCCAAAGAAGGGGAAAAAATAAACTAACTACATTATTATGGGAATTATTAAGGAGCTAGTTTTACAAATACACATGTATACATCATACTTAGGGGGAATAAAATTTTCACCAATTGCAACTTACATTTGCAAGCATGTGGCGGCGAAGTTCTTCATGATATTTTTGGAAACATGTACCATTTGTTATACACATGTACTTGTTATCACATGTCGAACAATAAAAATACGGCCTTTTATTCGAACTAATTTTGGCCTTATTGCATACCACACAAAAGCCTCTTCTCTTTGAGTACGTTGGAAAACACAAACCCCAAGCTCTACAAGGCACTACAAAGTGGTCATCTTCTCGCCCATTCCAATTTCATAGTGATGATACACACAATTTTGTTCTAAACTGCATATGTGTCATTGGTTTACGTAGGGGAGTTGCTCTCTTTGACTTGTCAAGATACACTAAAAACATGTTCACCACGGTCATGTCTAGCAGGAAAATGAAAATTTGGTGCCACCATTTGTGTGAACAATCTTGTGCGCAATAAGAAGTCTAAAGTTGGTCTGCAACATCAACCCCTCTCATATGAGTAGTGTATTCTAGGTGCATGGGAGATGTAGGAATGTCCTAAAAAATTGCTCCATTTCAACGCGGTATGGTTTGGATACGCAAAACCGGTTTTGTAGACTATAGTAGGTTGGATATGAGTTGATAATAGAAGAAGTTTTTCATCCTTCCACACCACTGATGAAATAGATCGTGATACATGCATTCTCCAATTCATCCACCTTTGTTCTTTCCTCATGTAAACCTTGTTGTTCCACAAAACAATAGACAAACCAATGCGATTAGATCGCATAGTGCCCGTAGCGTAAATAACTATAGTAAGCAAATCCTTGAAAAGCCCAATACTTGAAAAATATTGTCCATGGCAATGACATGTCCTTTCATGCTTACCTTGCTAGTAAGATCTAGGACTACTTTGTGTGCCAATTTTGGCTCTCCTCTAGCAATCAGAGTTCTAGCAATCAGAGCCCCCTCCTCTACAACTTGGCATTTTTCACAATATATAGAAAAATTCCAAACATACTTTAATGTAGAGCAAGCTAGGCACCACACTTTTATGCCCCATTTCTGAGGTTTTTGCAGTATATATTGTAGTTTCCTAGCATGTTTGGCACAAATTAATTAAAAAAAAGTCTACCTAATTTTTTTGATAATCATTGGCCCTACATGCCAAAATAAAGTGAAACAAAAAATTTAAAATGCCAAATTCTCCAAATATTTGCACCTAAAGAGTCAAAATAAAATAAAAGATTGGAATGTAAAGTACACGAGGCAGTAACTGCCAATTCACATGACAAACTTAGAAACCTTGAAGCTGGCAACTCTGCAACTTGAAGCGGGCTCTACTGGCAGCCTGAAATCCGCATACTAACCACCGCAAGTTAGGGAGCTTGGCGGTTTCCTGCAAAAATGGGAGAAACCTTCTCTGGTGGTGAGGATAAGAAGCAAGGTCTCTTGCGAAGCCTTCATTCCAGTGCGCTTGTGTTTTCTAGACCGATGGATTAGGGTAGTGGACTACTTTCGAAGCTGTGATGGCGGCAGTCCTCCTTGTGATGGCGGCAGTCCTCCTTGTGAGTGCACTTATGGTCTGTGCTTAACCTGCTGTCGCGGGCTAATTTTTGCGAGGCTGCAACTAGGCGGAGACTAGGCCAAGTGTGCTCAAGAGCACTCTGAAGGAAGCGAGCTTCATGCGAGACTGCAACCAGGCGAAGACCAGGCCAAAATTGCTCCAGAGCACTCTGAAGCAAAGTTGACGAACAATGATACGCTGGAGGAGGAGGACTTGAAGCTGCTACCGAGGTTCGATGTGCTACCGAGGCTTGGCGGGGAGTCGGGGAGTGAAGGGGAGCATGTGGTGCCAACGGCGGTGTGTAAGCACAAGCATTACTCGCATCAGGCGCCGTGGCTGCGAGCCCTGGTGCTGGTAGCAAATGATGGACTGGTGTCGATAGCATCCCTGATGCTAGGCGTGGGTGGTGTGGAGCACAGCGTTAAGACCATGGTCGTGGGCGGCTTGGCGGGGTTGGTGGCTGGTGCTTCTAGTATGGCGAGTGGGGAGTTTGTCTCGGTGTACTCGCAGCATGATGTCGAGAGAGCCGACGTCAAGAAAGAACGTCAGGTAAGAACATGTGTAATCCTCTCACTCCTCATTCTTCTGCTGCAACTTTGTATGCCGCCTATTTGTTGATCCTGGCCGTTTGTTGATGGTGCGTGTGTGGACTTGTACGCTTGCAAGTGTTGCGGAACCAACACGTTGCTCTCCCGTCTTGTTACACTCCACCTCGATCTCACATGATGTGAATCTGCGAGGTTTAGGCAAAAATGCAGATACTGCTGACCAAAAGCATCAACGACGATCTGCTAATTCACGCTCTGACGATGGAGCTTCTGCTGCTAGACATGTAACCTTTTTTCTGTCTGCATCTCTGCCAAACGACAAGATAATGTTAATGAGGTAAAATTGGCAGCTCTGGTTTGATGTGGAGTCACAGCTTGGTATAGCAGAAATATGCATGGTGATCGTTGATAGGAAGTCTACAAAATTCACGTTATTATTGTATCAGCAATTGTGGTAACGATTGGGTATTTTTCGCTGTGATTATTTTAGATGCTGCATGTGAAGTTTAGATCTAACCTTGTCCATTTCATGTATTTGCAGATAGATGAGTAGCTCGATCAAGACTGGGAAGAACTTCCACAGAGTCTCATCCTTTTTGGAGACTTTTCGACACTTGGCAATTGTCTGTAACAAGAGGTAAACAAATGGTCATTATAATCTCAAAGCCCTAATGTTATATTTAATCAGTTCAGACTTCACAATCTTATACAATGTTTCTAAGTAAATTGAATGTTTTTTTTGCAGGAATGTACCTGGTACGAGCCTTACTCCTAAGAGTAGATATGCTTGAGTTTTGTTGGATGCTGCAATTTCAGTAACTCTTGCCAAGGACTCCTCCACGGCCTTGCCAATGCTTACGTCAATATCTATGTCGTTGACCTTCTCAATATAGTCTTCTTGTTCAACACTTGATTCTATTGCAAACAAAGGTACCTTCATGTTTTGGTCCATTGCATTTACTTGAAATGTGGGATCAAATGCTTGTAAAAGCCCACATTGAGTCCATCCTACTTTAATCATGTCAGCTTTGTTAACATGTGCCCATGCTTTGAATAATTACCAACCACACAGTAAGGATTTTAGTATAGACATCTTAATGTCAAACTTCACATCTTTTGCGCCCTTCTCTTTAAGTTGTTTGTCAATGTCATTAGAAGTGTAGATATCAAACTCTTGTCTGAATGCATGTTTAAACGGACGCTGGAGAATAATATCTGCAGGTTGAAAAATGCTAGTACAATTTGCAGGAATGAAAATGAGAAGAATTTGAGGGTGAGTAATTTTCACCCACGAAATGAACTCTTTAGACTTGTGAACGCCCCAGCAGTCAATAAGCCAAATTAGCTTAGAGTCCTTGGCAAGGTTCAACATGTCAATTTGTTTCTCCCTGTATGGCTGTAAAATCTTTTCCACAAATTCTTGACAAGTACTCAAATTCAACCAATGGTTGTTAGTACAAGTAAGGTGCCAACCTGCCTCCTCGCATGCAATTTGTCCGTTGTTACGAGGTGGTAAACTCCTCTGAGTTAAACCAGTGAAGACAAGTTGAAAGGGAAGCAAATCACCAGCGGCCGAGGAAGAGACAGAAACAGTAATTTGTCGTTTATCTTCAATCCCATGTACCAAAACATGCTTTGATCCTTTTTGTGCCCATGTATGCGCCCCTCCAGTAGGAGCAAGTTGTATCCCTTTCTGGTCAGTATTGACAAGAAGTTGAGGAGGAATAGAATGTGCTTTCACTAGGTAAGCGACGCGTTGGGCCATTTGCAACCCTTGTTCTTTCCAATCAGTTGGTAACTTTTTTGCTGCCCCAGTACTGCTCTGTAACTCCAATTTAAATTGCATCTTACAAAATCACGAGTCCATGTTAATCCAACCTTTGAAAGCGGTTTTACTGTCTCCTTCAAGCAAGGTAGATTATTTTTTATGAATGAGACATCTTAAGCTATTGCGAATGGTAGATGCAAATAATGGTTGCCTAACATTGCGATGAGCTTGCAACATCTCAATAAGTTCTTCTTGAAGAAGTGGATGATTTGCAAGGACATAACGATGCTGAGAACTCTCAGAAAATGGACTTTGATTTTCAATTTTTTTCTTAATCCCTTGTCTTAATTCTCATAGAGGAGTAAACCAGTCCCATAGAGTGCTTCTACTAAGTGAATCATAGACACTACAGCTTTTACCGGGTTCTTTGTGCTTGAGTTTTAAATAATGCAAAGTAGAAGTATAATTCTTGTGTTGTTTCATGGCAACATGGATAGGTCCCTAAAGAGAAGGTCAGAACCAATTGGTGTAGCTTCCTCTTACCTTGACTTTCTTTGAGGATGCTTTCGAAATGACCTCTTCCCTTGCTGTGAGTAAAACAGCCTCAATGTCTCTTTTAGGTCTTCCAACTGATCACTTCACAATTTCACCCCCCATGGCCTTTTTGAGCTCCAACTTTGTGCCCAATGCATTAAAATCACGCTCCACCAACAATTGCATCTTTTTTTTGTTAATGGATGTAAACATACTGTTCAGAGTCTTTTGCTTCGCCATTTTCAGAGTTGCACATTAAAACCCAAGGAAAATCGTAAACACAAACTCTAAGCAACTTAAAGGCAGAATTAAAGCAACTCACAGACAAAATCAAAGCAACACAAGGCAAAATTGATCAAACGCATGCAAAGCAAAACGAAAGCCACACAAGGCAAATGGCAAAGCCAAACAATTAGGGCAAGAACTGAGACAGTGAGAGTAAAGGCAGCCACCACCATAAATGAAAAATAAACAAACGTTTTTTGTAACGGTTTCTTGGATGAATGCCGAATTTCTGTTAAATATATTTTAGAAATTGCTGAATTTTTTATTATTAAATTAATGAGCGCCAAACCACATTTTCCCACTTTAATTAATTATTAGGCAGTGAGGTGCCAAACCTGCTAGGAAACTACGGTTCTGGCGCAATGGACAATAAGAACCCTTGTAATGTATCATCATTTCATCAATAGTGCAATTCTTTTGTAACTTCCAAGAGTTCTTACAATTTCCCCTAATGCTTTCAATCAACCACCTGACTTACCCCAATTTATCGTAACCCGGTAAATCCTTGCCCCCGACGTACGTAGCCGGATTTGTAATGTGCAAACATCTAGTCAAATCCATAAATTGAGAACATGTAATGATCTTAGAGATAATCGAACAATGAAAAATTGAACTCCTTTTATCATTATTCCAATGCGACTATATGTTTAGTTGACACTTCATGCTCATATACAACTAAATTGCCATAAATGCCTTCGCATATGCCACAGTAAATTCCTTCAAACTTTTCCCTCCATAGTATTTCCCAATCTGTCAATTTCTATGGTATACTTGTTGCTTTCTCTTACAATGTCTCATGGTATATGATGTGTCCAAAACATGTCAAAAAGTTGGAACATTGTCGAGAAGGACTTCCAAAACACACTTGACATTGATACGTCTTATAAATCTAAAGGTGGTAGATTATATGTGAAATGAGTTTTACTTCAAGTCTCATCATGGAAGAAGTAATTTACACTCTCTGGATCTTTGGGTGCAACTTCTTCATCTTCATCGTTGCTATGAATATGCTTGTTACTAGAGTCTTCACTTCCACTCTCAAGTGTAGATTCCTCGATATTATTCACTCTCCGCCTGCGTTGCTCGTGATCAAAAGTATCATCATCACGAATCCTTGCCTTTCTATAGTGAAGCACAATGGGGTCATGTCTAAGTAATTCTCCATCATATTCTCCAAAATCGGTGTCTATGGATTCCTCATGTGTCTCCATAATGCCCATCACTCTCCTCCCACCATTGGGATCAATGTTGCTTACACCTATCCATGCCCCAACCCCTAAACCCGTGTCATGTCTAACTCCATCACCATGCGTTTCCATCTCAATTCCCCTTCCAATCCACTGAACCCCTTCCTCCACCAAACCCCCTCTATATAGTTCCCTATCTTTTAAGTCACCTCCCCAAGATCACCGTCATCATTGGCATTCCCGGTTGCCACCTCCCTCTAAGAACCCCGCTTCCCACCCCAAACATTCATCATTGCACCCCCCATTTGATCCCCACCCTTGGCACTAAAGCCTCGACACCCAACAATTAGCCACCCCCCTCGACCCCTCGCCACACTGTCCTTCCTCGGAACCTTCACCCCGCTATACTTTCCCCAGACTCTCGCGGCCTCCTACATCCCCATAGCCCACCTTTTGCAGAGACCTCCCTCCTTCCTCGACAACGGCCTAAGCACCTCCTCCACTCCCGCTCCCGCTCTCGCCTCAATGGCAGTATCCAAGCGCCCTCTCATCGGCGTTGGCTAACTCTCTTCCCCGCTCTTCAACTTCTTGCCTCTCTCCTCCCTCCAGAGTCCCTTTGGGATTTCCTCTCCTTGCAGAATTCCTAGGTGGTCTTGTTTTTCCAAAATTGTATCTGTCAACGTTGTAATCTTTTCATGTGGCCACCACAACACTTCCAAGGTTCTATCTTCATCAAGTGCATAATCCCCTTCATTGAAACTATCCTCACTAGGCATTTCACAAGAACTCTCTCTTCCTCCATTTTCAAAATTTTCTTGACCATTAACAAAATCTGGATTATGTTCTCCTATTGCCTCTTCAAGTAGTGTGTGGAGGTCCATATCAAAATCTGCATGTGTTGGAGAAGGTGGTGGTGGAGGAGATTGAGGTGGTTGTAGGGGTAGAGGTGGAGATAGAGGTGAAGATGAGGGTGGAAGTGAAGGGTTGGAGGCTTGAGAGAAGCATTGTATTATTGATTTTTATTTTTATTTTTTCAATCTTGAGGTATCCTAATCTTTGAAGTGGTCGTTTTTTTTTCGGATAGTTCCCTATCTTCTAGAATCGGGTCGTGGATTAGAATGTGGCGCCTTTACTGTTTAACAATTCGCTATGTGAATAATGGAAGATCTCTTTTACATTTTATGCTGTGTCCATTCCTGAACGATGTTTCGTATAGGTCTCAGTCGTAGAGCTTTATTACCGGCTATGGTCATTTTTCCTCGCACTCTACTCCCTCCGCACACACCACTAATAACCATACCTGACTCCTCTTTATAAACCGAACCTTGTACCCTTTAATCCTTCTCAACAGTCTCCACCATCTTTTCTCATTCGCAATTTAACTCACAATACCATCTTCACCCTATTGCAATTCAACTCACATAAGGACGATGTCGATCAGGGTTTTTTATTTCATTTTCAGCAAATACTCAACTGGCAACATAGAATTTTGATGTGTCACTAAATTTATCTATATTCATTCAATTTTTGAACATTAAATGATCTTTCATCCATTTATTATTGATCTCATCCAAAAATCTGGCATCTTCATCTAAGTTTTGGGAACAATCGTTTCAAAATTGGCTTCTTCATCCAATTTTTTCCCTTAAAATTAACAAAGGCGGTTTCTGGGGGAAAATTTTCGTCTTAATCTGGCTGCTAGCAGCCAGAAAAAAAATCACTGATGTCGATGACGAAACACTTAACTAAGATTTGAGATGAGAGTTGGCCAAGCCTGACACTGTTTTTATGAACATCGAAAAACGTAAGTGAGAAATTACAGAGATTGCTCAAATTAGACCTTTTGTAGAATCGCATCTTTTGCTCATGAACCTCCGAACTGTTCAACACATATATACACACATTTACATGGACAGGTTGCCACCCCGAAGGAGTATGTCGAAAGAGTCAGCCCAAGCCAAGCTAGCAGAAAATGTACGTCCCAATTCTGTAGTAAAGTTGCATCAAATAGTTTGGCGCATCATCAACCAAATAATTGCAGATGGACTCATGTAGCACAATCTGCTTGAAAGCTGAAAGCTAGACTATTCGTTGGGCACTCATGCGGGCACTCATCATAATTTGATGCGATAACATTCACTCGGCTTGAAATAACAGCACTTGCAAACAGTTACGGTCTTCATGAGGGACTCAATCTTATTGATGTGAAATGGTTGCATCGCGAAATCACCAAACTGAGGCAGAGATTGATGCAACCAGGTAACAAAGGCTCTCGGTCATCCTCAACCAGCTCGCATGCATATAGGACAGACATGGCGCTATGCAGATCGATGTTCACCTGGCCTGCAGCTTTAGGTGACTTCAGACATGAGCGAATTCAGGCCTCATAATGCTCTGACTCGTTGAAGGTTTACCGAAAAGATGTGTATGTTTGAACCACCTTGGCTGATTTTCACTAAGAAATTAACTAAGCATGAGAGATGATGCTTCGGGAGGGACCATAATCCGGCATGGACACAGTGCACAGAGTTTTATGGGTCAGTGTCTGCAATTCATGCTCACTTAGAATTAAGCTTCTGAGTTCATTGATTTGGCGCTTCTGTTTCAAGAGTGCCGTGTTTGGTCCCTAGCTTTAAATCCTCCAATTTCTTTTTGCATGTTGGATTGCGAATTTTTGGGAAGACAACATCCTCAATCAAATCTACAAGCATTGGTGGTTTGGTTCTCAAGGTCAAGGTATTTGGCTCTTCAACCTGACATCCAAGCAATGTTTGCTAACTCCTCAATTTGCACGCAATGTTTGCTTGGCAATGTATGTCATTCTTCAATTATATGAAATCTTTGTAAAATCATGGATTGTGTCTTGCATCATGTCAGTCTGTCTTTCTAATTTCTTGGTTTCTTGCTCTGCCAAATGGAAATTACTTGTGAATGAACTTGATGTTGCTTATGCAATTCAAGTGAGAGGAACACCATTCTCCTTAAATACTGGCATACATGAAGAGTTTCTCGATTCAACACCCCATTTGTATATGCCCCTACATACACCCCTGGTAAAGATCAACCATAAGGATGTTATCTTCAACGGTGAATTCTTATAGTCCAGACATGGTAGTAATATACGTTTGGGAAATCAAGGTAGACTTTGAGAGGATGTTAATACAATATCTTAGGTGACTGTAATTTTTTGTCACATTAGTGCATAGTTTTCATGGTTTTACGTACCTAACTGGATCTGTCCCAAACAATCGGAGAAGGTAACAGAAATAGGACCATGATGGGAGTGGGACCATGGTGGGAATGGGACCCATCCAAACGACAGGAAACAAGGCAGGCCAGAAGCGAAGAGAAGAGGAGAGAAGGAGCAAGTGACGAGGCTCGGGAAGCGAGCAGCAGGGACTAAGTTAACTTAACTTGTGCGGAGGAGCTGAGGAGGAGCTTGCGATCCAAGCAAACCAACCCACAAACAAACCCACCACAATTTCTTAGACCTCTCTGCGATCAATCCGTCCCAATTTTCATCTTGTGAAGCAGGCAGCAGGCGTCAAGGAAGTGATCGAGTGCTGGGAGCTCGCCATTTGGAACACTCTCTTGAACGATCACCATGTCGGCGTCGGATCCCTTCTACCTCGTCAAAGAGGAGATTCAGGACACTGTAAGTACACCACGCTTCATGGCTGAGATCGATGATGTTCTCTTCAGTGGTGATATGTTTCGACTTTCTATGTGGGAATGGTTTCTTGAGGATCGAGTCTTTCTGCGGAATTGGGATGGATTTTGAGGAATTGGGCTTTTGGTGGCGTTGCGGAGAATTTGATCATTGGGTTTTTTGTGGGGTTTATCTTGATTAGGGTGAACTTTTAGGTTATGGTTTGGAGTAGAGGTGGAAGAGTTTTTTTGAGTTCGCTTTGAAGGGTGGGTGTGTCTCTGTTCGTATGTCAGGATGTGGGAAGGAAGTGAATTTTAATTTGATGGTGTTGGGGTTTAGGTTACGAAGTTGCAGACAACATTGGATCGATGGGAGAAGTTGCCGGTTTCGTCCACAGAGCGGACCGTGCTCAGCAGGGAGATTCTATCCACTTGTGAGAGCATTGAATGGCAGGTATGCTGCACGCTTTCGATCATTTTTATAAGTTTGACCTAGAATGTTTATTATTAAAAATCTTCCTACTCATCTTTTGTTAGCCTGATCGACTTCCTCAACAGTGGGACATGAACGTGAATTGTGGTTTGTTTAGGTTGACGAGTTGGATAAAGCAACCGGAGTTGCTGAAAGGGACCCAGCTCGCTTCAGTGTAGATGCCGCTGAAATTGAGCGTCGCAAAAGGTGGACTTCGTCTACACGAACCCAGGTTCGTGGTCAATACCTAATTGAAGTTGATGAACTTGAATTGCATGCCATGATCATGTGGTTATTGGTCATTTACATTGCCTTATTAATGTGTTGCAGGTTCATTCGGTAACTGGGAAGGTGCAAAGCACACCTGTGAGGAACATTGGAACCGGTACTGGTGCAACCAATCGTCGAGAATTGATGAGATTGGACGATCAATTTCAACAGACCCCTGTTCGTACTGATCATGACAGCTATATTTCTAATGAATCTGATCGACAAGAACTTCTCTTGAGGTGAACTCTTCTGCCATTGTTTGTCGATGATGAGAGACATGCTGCAATAAATTAAATGCAGTCAATTATTTCGGACTGTATTGATGTCAACCATTTACCCTAAGCTTTAGCACATTTTACTGTCATACAAATAGCTCTCTAATTATGCTTTTTGAAGAAGGGGTTTCTCTCAGAGCCGTTAGCTTTTCGTTTCATTTATCTTGTGTGTAACAGAGAACAGGATGATGATCTAGATGAATTGAGTGCAAGTCTGGGTCGTATTGGTCATGTTGGACTTCTTATCGACGAGGACGTGGGATTTCAGGTATGTCCTTCATCGCTTCTTATAAGGCTTGGACACCATTTCTTGTTCTTAAGTTGTATCATTTAGCTAGATGATTCATTCACGTATTTTTATTGGCAGGTATTCGTTATCGTATGAAAAAAATTAAAATGAATACAATTAGTTGGGGTCGTTTGATGGTTCTTTTGCTCCCTACATATCCTGGAACAGGGCATCCTTGCAGGTCATGTGACAAATCAGATCCTTTTAAGTATTAACTGGCCATGTGCTGCATGAGGATCACGATATACGTCGTCAATGCGTGCTCCTTGTCTGATCAAGTCCTTTATCTGGATGTCTCATAGGGAGGGATCATGGATAAATTAAGCAGTGACATGGATGGCACGGCCACTCGACTTGACTTAGTTCAGGTACAGTGCTGCTCATGTATTATTTTGGGCTGTTACCTTTATTATTTTTGGCATACTCTTTCAAGACTTCCTGTTTGCATAACTCTTGCCATATACAGTGTTCTACTAGTGGCTGAGCAAATTGTGAATAAAAGATCCGAATTTGAGGAAAGTTGCTACAGCATGCGAGCCCTAGCAGTTTAGCTCACGTGGTGAATTTTATGATGTGATGGTGCGCAGAAAAAGCTTGCCACGGTGATGAAAAAAGCAGGCTGGAAAGCCCAGGTTCTCACGATAGTGTTTTTAGTCGTGCTTCTGGTGATACTCACGCTTCTCGTGTTTTCTGCTTAGTCGTATACTGCGTTGGGGGTTAAAGGGAGGTAGATTCGAAGGTTTGCAGTGTCAAACTCCGTGCATCGCTACTACTTGCAACCGGAAGCTACAGTGGCCAGAAAGACTTCCGCTGGTCTCAGCGTAGAAGCGCCAAACATTACTGTAAATTAGTTGCTCAGCTTGCACAGTTATCATGTCATCCAAAAGTATTGGCCTACACTAGTTATGTATCATAGGTAGAATGGTTCTACACTACCCTTCATGTACAACCTAGGATTTTTCCAACGTCTGTATACAGTAGTTGGTAATATGATGCAACGGAATCACACTGTTCAATTCTTTTCATTCAGTGAGTCATAGAGCTGTACGTATTACTTACTGTAGGTTCCAGCTTTGCCAGGCCAAACAGTCCCTGTGGAACCTTTTCAGTCATACGTAATTCGTATTCAATGAGTTCGAGGCAATCATGATTTCTGTATCTTGAGAAACTTGAAATACTGAAGATGCATAAAGACCAACTTACGGCTATTCATATTTCCTCTTAATATTCAAGCTGTTTGCAAATGACTTTTAAATCGGATGCACTCACACCACATGTACCGTACTCCAACGACCAAGGCTGCTGGTTTGGAAAAGCAAATAGAAAAAAAGAAACTATGCGTTCGTCAAATCTGCCCTGAAGGATAACAAAGTATTTCTCAGTGTCGAAAAGGAGGACAAGTTTCAGACTGTCCTCGCACTTTCATCCATAGCAGAAAGGACTGGATTCCCAAATACGTAGCAGCATCTACCTCCATGTCTATAAAACCAAAGGGCACAGGACCAGCTTCAGCTTTACACGAGGATGTACAATGATGACTACGATTATAAGGACCTTGGGACATTCAAACTGTGCCCTAGACAACCCCGAAAAATATCTGTAGTACTGTCGAAATGACACTTTATAACAACAAGAAATATCTCTAAAAGCCTTCAGCCCGGTAATAAGAAAACCAAAATTGATGTATCAGTCGCATTCTTCAGCGCCTCCCTGCAATCGTCCAAAACACCCTCTTTAGTACATGCACATAAAGCTTTGCGTAACTGTACATGCTGACACAAAACACACTAGATTCTTCCGACGCCTCAAACAATAGAAATAGCAGTGAAGGGGCTAACCACGTGAGCTGGAGAAGGAGCACCGGCCGCACGCTCAAGCTGTTGTATCCGCTTCTCCAATTGCTTGTAATACCCCTCTACCTAAACATCAAAACCACCAACAGCGTAGAACTTTAACAAACCAACAAGTTGATACAAATGCCTCAGGACAGACACATGTTTTGCAATTATGTGCTATTTCGCATGTAAAAAGGAACAAGCCCGCAGATAAATTACACGCTCATAATCGTGATACTTGCCAGCACTAACATCCATGCCTAGAACAATAAATATCTTCAATCAAATCGTTTATCGCCATTATGTCTCGGAATGCTATCTAATAGGAGCTTAATCGTCTCCAAAGTGGGCACCAAATTTGAGAAACATCTCAAACACTAGTAACCAGGGTTGCTTCTGACTTTCTGCTGCTAATTCGGCGGACCCTAAAGAAAAAATTCATTCTGAAAATGATTCCGAATCACACATCCCAAACATTGTTTCAAACCTCAAATCGAACAGAACCTCTTCCAGCAGTTTTCATAGCGAATATATAGTGAACTCAAAAACCCTAAATCGTCACAAACTCCACCAATTCCCAAGCACGCAACCTAGATACACTTCCCGCTGTCCAGTGCTTGGGAACACACCAGTAAAACCCTAAAATGAGAAAACAATCTCCCATTCGAATAGACGTTCTAAAAAGGAAAAAACCGCAATCCGGACTCGAATTCAACATCCAATATACCCATCGCGCAAAGAATCACAACATCTTCAAAGTAAAATCCAGAAATTCTAATCAAAGAAAGCAATACCGATGGACACCATTCTGCGGCGACCCCACTAAAACCCAAATTTCAAGAACCCAATTCAAGCCAACATCCGCCAGCGCACTCATAACAATCGACTGAGCTCAAAACTCACAACATCCCATGACCCACATCAACACACACAAAAACGCTCCCCGAAGCACAGCAATACTACCCACCTCATCGGCGAGAATGTGGTGGCTGCCCCACACATCGCGCTGCAACTGGAACATGGCAATGCCCGACGCCACGGCGAAACCCGTGAAGAAGGACGTCGCACGCACTCGAAACATGGCTCCGGCCTCGCACCACAACACACCCCAACCCAACACCACACAACCCTATCCCACCTCTCGCCTTCACCTCCTCCTTCCTCCCTACAACTCCCCCGTGCTCATCACCCACATGCCCACCCCGAGAGACGCAATGAGCTCCTGATTGATCACGTCGACGCCCACCTCGCCCAATTCCTCGTCGCCGATGATCGATCCGAAACTGCCGATCTTCTGCGCCATCGCCGGAACCATGCCATGGTCGCAGCACCTGCGCTCGGCCATAGGACCATGTTCCTACGACCGTGTTCTCTCGAGTCCGGTCCCACGGTACTAACATGCGGTCTACGGTCGGAGGTTTACGGGTTCGTTGTATGACCATGGTGTAATTGCCGTGCTCGCAGGCGGGATTGGTCTGCTGTCCGCGGGTATAGAGAATCGTCTTGATGACCGTGGGTTAGGTGGCCGGGGGTAGGCGTGATCGAATTAAATGACGCGTGGTTTTAGGTGAGACCAGTCTGGGTAATGCAGTGGCGTATTCCGTGGGTTGTATGGGTTGATATCGTATGCCTGTTTTGTGTACTGTATTTATACCGGTTAGATGGGATGTCAGTGCAGGCTGCAGTTTTTTTGAGTTGAGACAATATGTCACATTCTCCTTTTGTTTGTGAGATGGGTGCGGATTCAAACAAAGGCTCTTTATCCCGGATTCACTCGTGATTTTGAAACGAGTTTTCTGGAGTGGATGCGGTTTTGAAGTTGGTGTTGTCATGGAATGGGCTGACTGTTGTGTAAAGTGCGTTTTTTTTGGGGGTATGGCCTATGAACATGAGTTGCCTTTTGTCAAATTATGAAGCACTGATGTGCAATCTGTGACGGACCAGTCTTGGTCCAACATTTTGTTATAGTATTGCTGTAGGCATTTTTCCCCTTGTGTGTGGAGGATCGTTTGCTTTCTTTGACAGATGAGGCTTGGGATGCGTAGGCATGAAAGATTTATGGTCATTGTCTTTTGGTTGAGATGCATGTTTTTAAGCGCGGTTGCTTGACGTAGTGTAAAGTGAGAAAGGGGTGTGAAGAAATTCATGGGAAGAAGCTAAAGAGAGATGATTCAACGTTATTAAAAATCAAATGATGCGACATGCAAAGCTTGTGTGATTTAGTTACATATTTTTTACAATATTATAATTTTGAGTGTCCAAAATTTATGTTAGCGTTTAACAAACGCAACTGCACGATCTAAGAAAAATATATATTCATGATCTTTATTCATGTTCTTCAATTAAAAGACTATAGTTTTTTTTTTCTTTTATATAGATAGACTTGTGTCTAGTAGACAGAGACTAAAGGACGTTGGTTTTATGGACTTTTTGTATCTACAATGTTATTTCTATGATTAGAAATTTTGAATTTTTTGAAATAAATATTTTAATTATTTTTTGAACTAAAACTTAATATACCACTATCACTATTCACAAATATATATATATATATATATATATATATATATATATATATATATATATATATATATATAAAGTATACTTATCATGCATAATATTGGCATCAAATGTGCATTCCAATAAAACATATTGTTATTATTGTTTAGGCTAATTTGTATATTTATACATATATTTGATACCCTCTATAATCTAATAGAATAATGTAGACCATTTTATTTTTGTCCATTATATCATCAAAGACAATTTTGCATAAGATTTTGGCATATTTTTAATTGGAATATTCTTCTTTTTACATGAAAGGAAGATGAATCTGCTTCTAAACTTCTAGACTTTGATAAATTTTTCAATTTCAATTGACTAAGATTACTCATTTGAAATTTAAAAAATATATATCTATACTTTGATGACATGAGAATTTTGATTAGAGTTCAACCTTCTATTTGAAAAAAAATTACTTTTTATAATTTTATACTTTGAATCTTTTTCCTAAAATGAGTATGGATAAGTATAAGTATTGTAGTATTATATTATATTGCTTCTCAAGTAATCATAAATGTAGAAAATCAAAACCACATTTGGTCCATTCATTCAATGTTTTTAATTAAAGATGGACATAATCAAAGTTGCTATAGTGGCTCATTTAAGAGTGAACCTACTCCCTATTAGGGTATCCCAATTGTAACCATGCCCACAAAATAAAATTTAGTATAATCTTAATTACCTTTATATGTCCTAACGGCATAGAATAAAACTACAATCCATATTAATTAGTGGTTATTTCAACTTTCAAGATAAAAAACAATCTTATTGATGTGATTTGTTTCAATAGGTGCAGCTATATTTTGATTTTAAAAACTTGTGTGGTATTTAATAAAATTCTTAAAAATATTTTGGTATTTAAAACACTTATTTATAAAATATCATATTTATTTTTCATAGAGAAGAATTGATTGATAATTGTTGGTATGACTTGAATGATACATTTTACCATATTAAGACAACATTGAATATGGTTTTATCAACTGAATACAATAATATTGTTTCTATTAGTTTATTTTGGAATATTATAATATTTGGAATTTTCTAAAAACAAATATTAGTTCAATTTGCCTTACAACAAGGCTCTTTAAATCAATGTGGAAAGATATCATAAAAGAACATTTTGATATCACATGATGGTAGAAGCCTAAACATTGACTTTTTGGAGTAGAATTCATCTTTTTTGTAGAATTTAGTTAAAGGGTCCATACATTCTATACTCATGAGTTTTACTAGTATGCTCTTCAATACCACTAATTTCTAGTATAATTTTTACAAAGAATGTACCAAAATGAATATCAAAGTCTCATCTATATCTAGAATAGGCAAAAAGCATGGATTATATCATATATGTGTGTGATGCAATTTTTTAAATACAAAAATATAGCAACTATAAATTTGATGTTGTGTACAACAAATTCCAATATGTATTAATGTCTTTTGTGTACTTAAATCGAGATGTATCATAGATTCGAATAAGGTATTTGAAATTGTTAAAAAATAATCATTGTAAAAACCAATAAATTTAATTAGTCTAATGCATTCATCGAAGTTCATTATAACTTTTATCAATGGTCTCGTTTTCAAATCCTTTGAATACGTGTTAGAAAGTGGGTGAGTGATTCAAAATATTTGAATTGAAATTTTTGATGTGATCAAGTTGTTGGAACATTATGTCATTAGAACAACGTACTTGGATATTATAGATATGGATAGAATAAAGAGGTAATCAAATTCACATGTAACATACCAATTGAGAAATAGATGACCTTATAATAGTTATTTTTTAGAGTTTTTTATTCATTACTATACATATATTTTAAACAAATAATATCAAAATTGTACAATTCTACACATCTGTCAATTTTTTTGCAATTAATTCAAAATGCATGCATGAAAAGTTGTTTATATTGTAGAAATAGGTAAGAACTCCTATGAAACAAATGAAATATTTCATTGTATCTAACCATTAAAAATATCTACTTTACTTCATTTAGGCTTATCTTTCCTTACTTTTTGAAGAAATGCATGCATGTCCCGAAACAAATTGAACTAGAAAGTGTGGCAAATTAATTTTTTACACATTTAGTTGCGGCCACCGTCACTGAGTGATAAGTAGCACTATCCAAATCTGAGCCTCTTCCGTCAAGAATCTGAGCTTTTACTTAGATCCAATGTTACAAAAAGTACACAACCCAATGATAATCTCTGGATGGGGGTGAAGAAATAAGATTCGCAGAAACTGCACATACAGACAAACCATAAAGATCAACTCCATGAACCACCCACCAGAAAGTCAAAAGCAATCTCAAAGCCCAAAGTCACACCAAACTCAAAGCAAAGCAAAGGAATGAATCCCAACCTACACATCAACAACCAAATGCTATAAATGTTGTCTTCCACTCAAAAGCCAACCCCTACATACGTCAACAGTGCGCACCATTTTGCACAAGGCTGCTCAACCCCTGTTCCCATCCACTCACAAAGACTCACTTACTCCAAGTCCCAAATTATCCATCCCCATGACACATCCGCGGGGGAATTCCTCATGCAGTTTCCTGCGAGGTTCAATGGTTGACTCCACAACATCACTCATATAATTGTAGTTGTTTTTTTGTACCATGGTCTTGTAGCGATGAAGGAACCATGGGGGTGCCCCACCAATAGATGCATCAAGAGGCAGCTCGCAGAAGGCTTCAAACCACCGCTTAAAGCCTGCAACAAATTCCATCAAGGTCAATATAGTATATTTATAGCAGCCCCTTCATCTGCCTATATTAAGTGCAGTTGACATGCTTTCCTTTCATCCATTTATTATTATTATAAATGATCATGCCTCCTCCCACACGGTAGGTATCATTCAGGCTTTCTATGGCCCCTTCCCACCTCCAAAAGTGGGGCCTCCCATGTTCTGCTACTTTCTACTTTATGTTTCTTTTTTTCTGTTCCGCGGGTAAAGCTACAGGGCAGCTCATATGCTTGGGGTCCTGGTCACCGCACTCCAGTCACTCCATAGTTTCAAAGTTGCTTGTGGCATCCCCGGTTGCAGTTTAGCAACCCGGTATGATGTTATGAGTACATACAAGTTTGAATTTGTACACAGATATTCATGAAACAGGCCTGCCTTAATTGTGTTCAAAGTCATCTTCAGAAGATTCACTGAATCGGACAGAATTTTGGTGAACCTATGGAAGAGTGGAAGCCCTCCCCTAGATTTTGTTTTTACTGTGCAGCAGGGAGTGTAAGAAACAAGTCTATGTAATTACCCTTGTCAAGCATTGAGTTACCACAGTCCTTCTCCAGATCAATAAACCATGGAATTTAATAGCTGATTAGTGGATGCATTATGGATACAGATCATATTATCCTGGTCCACATTGTACAGCAAGTATAATAGTAGTTGTAGGTCTCATGTGGTCTTGGTTTAAGTGCAATGTATCTTAATGTGCACAAATACCATGTGGCTGTTGTGGCGTTCTCATAAGTCACTGTGGTAATCACAAAGTTTTGTGGTGTAACACAACCGTCAATCCTTGACAATCCTAGCAGATCATACATTTATACTTACAGTGCATTTGTATGCGTAGCAGTTGACACTGCTTAGCCACCAATCCAGCCATGCACATGAAGATCATTGAAACCAAATCACTTAAGTGCCGTGCAATCAATCTTATAAAAAAGATGTTAGAAGGTAGTGTAAATTGCCTAGATATTGCTAAAGATCTTACATTCAACCACATAGTCGGTCGGGATTTTAGTAAAGAATCTCTTGAGTCCAAATTTGTTTTTATTACGGGTTGCAAATGCTTTAAGAAATAATGGTTTAAATAAACACGATGATTTGTCACGAATTTAAATTTTATGAAAAAGTAATACGAATAATGAAATTGAAAAAATATAGTTTTTGTTCAAAAATTAAGATTTCTTCATTTTTTGACAAAAATCCACTGTAAAAAGAACACAAATGTCTAAAAAATAAGAAAATATTATCAAAAAAATCAATTTTCATCTGTATGTCATCATGATTTCCCATTTTTTCCAGAAACATTTATGGAAAAACCTACTATAGTCCATTTAGGAAGAAAAAATCCCTGCAATAAAAAAAATACGAATTCAAATTTAAAGATTTGAATATATACTATCCACACGTTTTCAAGAAATTACTCAAGATGGGATTTCCTCAGAATCAAAATGCTGCAAGGATTAATTTTACATCAACCCCCTTGTAACTTGGTATGTTATGATCCTCCATCCACATTAGATTTCTCAAATATGATTGCTGGTACCACAGCCTTAATAGTCCACTTAAACACAACAATACGAGGTTGACTTGCGCCTGGCAAATTGACCAATGACTGCCCAACTCATGCAAGTTGCAACGCCCCATGCGGCCCCAAAACTCAACCCAAACCAACCAGCATTGCATCCAAGTACACCCACTCCAGAAGCAAGCACATCATGCTAATTGCAAGTGAACCAGAGCACACCCTGGACACCATTCCATGAACTCCAAGATGATACGCAATAAAGAAACCTCACTCCAACCCAACCCAACAAACGTACACACGTACACACTACAACAACATCAAAAAATCAAAACAAAACCCCCCATCCACACTCCAAAAAACCTCTTCGTTAAAAAATGACAAATCAATCCCTCACATTCAAATCAAACAACTCGGTTAGTCTCACTCGACCGTTCCGTACCGGAATCCATCAAGGAGGCAAATTCAAGCTACCTTCCTTATACTCAACAACACGGATCCCACTAGTTTAAAACCAATATCGTACAAACCAAATTGTCCATCAAAACAATCCTTTTTGAGTTAAAATCACACTAGACTAATTCACTCCCCGCCATTCCCATCACCCATCACCAATCCCATCCCACCCTCGTCCAAGCTCCGGCCAAGAAACCTCTCCATTTTAAAAGAAAGAAACAAACCAATCCCCTCACATTCAAAACGAACACAGTACAAACCCAATTGTCTGTCAAAACAGACAACAATCAAAAACACACTAGACTAATTAATTACTCCCTCATTCCCATCACCCATCACTCATCACCCATCACCCATCCCATCCCATCGGCGCCAGAGGTAACTTAGCCCCCAGTTCACAAGACATGAAAGTGTAGAATACAAACAACAGAGACGACACAAGACACAAGACAGAAGGCGCCTTCCCTCCACCGACCTCTGGGTAGAGGGGCAGTCCGCCGTATTCTACCTGAGCCCCCCGCCGTACGCGCCTACAACCCATACGCCCGACCGCCGGTCGCCTGTCCGACCCCCATTGCCCCAGAAAGAGAAAGAGAAAGAGCGAGCTCCGGAGTCCGGACTCCAGACTGCGAAGACTGGCGAAGCTTTGCTCGCCTTCCTTCACGAGAAGCGCCCCACTTTCAAGCTACGCTCCGTTTCTTCGCTCATGAGCACCCCACCCCATCCATCATGGGGCCGCATCTGCGCTCTCTCGCCATCATCGCTTGGGAGCTTGGAGCGTGGGTGGGGAGGTCAGGGATGGGAGGGGGAGACGACTGGTAGGGGGTGAGTGGGGGAGTGAGTGAGTGAGTGGGGTTGGTTGTGGTTTGGGAGTCGGAATTTTGGGATAGGGACGGTGGGTGGTGGTGATGGTGGAGGAGTAGTGTAGTGGGGGAGTAGTTGGAATTGTTGGGCTTGATGGGAGGGGTAGTGGGGCATGGAGGGGGGAGTGGAGGGGAGGGAGGGGAGGGGGCGCAAGGCGATGAGGAGTGGGCATCGGTGGGGCGGATGGTGATGGTGATGGAGGTGGCGATGGAGGCCGGGAGGATTTTGAAGAATGGCTAAGGAGGTTGGGGCGGTGGGCGTGGAGATGGGAGAGCAGGGGACGGGATGGCCGGCGATTAGGTGAGAGGAGGGGGAGGAGGAAGGGGTGGGGTGGTGGTGGGAGGAGTGAGTGAGTGAGGGAGTGAGGGAGGGAGGGAGTGAGTGGTGGCTGCGGGGGCCGGGGAGAGGGGGAGCCAGCTGCAGCGGGGGGAGGTTTGAAATGCTGCGGCTTTTATGATGACGTCTGTGAGGCACGCGCAGATTCTTCCATCGTAAGTGGGTGGTTTTGGTTGTGGTGTTTGGGGGGTGTTGTGGGGGAGGGGAGGGGAGGGGTGGCGGGGGAGTAGTGTGGGGGGTTGCCGCAATTGCAGGGGCAGGGAGGATCGGTCACATGGAGGGGGGGAGGCAGAAGAGTGAATTTGGGGCTGTAGGGTTTTCGAGGTGAATTTTGTCATCATTTTTTTGAAGTTTATGCTGGATGGAGGGGATCACGTGGAAGGGCTTTTTGAAATAATGATGAGGATGTGATGATGGTGGGATTTCGAACGTGTTGCATTTTGTATGTGAAGGAGTTGGTTTCTGTGTGTGGTGGTTTTCTGGCAATTTGAGTGGAAAGGGAAGGTGTGTGTGATGGTCATTGACGATGTGCAATTGTGTGTCGATGACTATGAGCAGCCATAGTGCAGAGCATGCGATGGGCAATAGGATGTCCAGGATTGTGGTGGGGTGCTTCAGCTCAGAGAGGCATGAGAAGTACGCTCATGGGCTGCATTTTTCGGAGCCTCTGGACGAGGGGTTGGGACATTCGTTTTGCTATGTCAGGCCCGTGCTTGGGTCGCCCACTTTGTCGCCCCACCATGGGGATTCCCGTGACATCTCCCCCCCAGCGCTGGACCTGGCGTTGGAGTCTGCTGATGCTGCTGAGGTCGACTCCCAAATTGGGGGTGTTTCGGACGAGCTGCCAAACCTTGAAGCTGCTGCTAGAACGGAACCTACTGATTCTACCCTGAGATCCCAGCTGACGGAGAGGCCCAGGGTGGGATGGGAGAAGGGGGAGAGGGTCAAGCACAACGAGAGGGCGAAGAGCATGACCGAGACGTCGTTCAAGTCCATATCGGGTGCTTCTGTGAGCGCCAACACAGCCACGCCCCGCTCGGTGGCGAGCCAAGAGCAGTTTAATTCCTTCTCCAATGTTCCCATTGAGCGTGCAGCAGCTTTTGAGAGCACCGCATCGTTCAGCGCCCTTCCGCTGCAACGTATTGCCAATTCTGGACCCATATCAGGGCCTTTGTCCGGACCAGCGTCCGGCCCACTTGACAGGGGCTTGCAGTCCGGCCCCCTGGAGCGAGGGTTTATGTCAGGCCCCTTAGAGAGAGGCTTCATGTCAGGACCAATAGAGAGAGGGTTTATGTCGGGGCCACTAGAGCCAGTGGATCGGAACACTTTCTCTGCGCCTCTAGCAGGTCCGCACCCTTCCAGGAAAAAATCCTCTCTCAGGCGGTTCGTGAGGTCCATGAGTCTCCCCATGAGGAAAGCCATTGCTCGAACAGTGTCCAAGACGACGGCTACGTTGACGAGGACCATAGTGATTCCCGTAAGACACTTTGTTATGGGAGATAATCATAGGGAGGGAGATCGAGACTTCCCTCACAGCGCCTTCGATTCACCCATAGAATCGGGCTCTTCCGGCTCGGACCTGGATATCAAAGATGACAACAATCTGCAGTGGGCTCAAGGGAAGGCGGGGGAGGACCGTGTCCATGTGGTCTTATCTGAAGAGCATGGGTGGCTGTTTGTAGGCATATACGACGGATTCAATGGTCCGGATGCTCCTGACTTTCTTATGAGCAATTTGTATCCTGCTATTTACAGGGAGCTCAAAGGTCTACTTTGGAATCAGAAGAGTGCTTTTGAACTTGGCGATGGTAGTCCGAGTGATGGAGAAGGCGATGTTTCGGACGCCAGAAACGCTCGCCTCTCAGGAGACGATGGAAGGGCTGGTGGTGACTTTATAAGCCGTTTAGGACATTCTTGCAGCTCTGATCCTTCGCTGGAGGGCCAGAAGGGATGTGCGAGTAATTTGCAGTCTGGCCTGATGGAGCTCAGCAGGCCGGGAACATCTGCTGTGGAGGAGGTTGGAAGAGATGGGAGGGAGGACCCTGGAGGAAACGGTTGTCAATCTCGTAATCATCTTGAGTGGCCGTCAGAGGAAACTGCACATGCTGTAGATCTGAGACCTGATAATATAGACAACTGCCCTGGGCAACCTAGTCGTGAGGTAGATACTATTGTGAATCATGGTAATGAAAAACACTCAGAAGAGCACAGGGGCAAACATATGGAGGGGCACTTAACATGTGACCTGAGTACTCGAGAATCTAAGTGCGATTTAGACCTAGGATTAGAACAAGAAGGGGAACTGGATGAGGATAGAATAGATGCGGAGGGTATCGAACAGGATTTGTCGAGCATTGTTTCTCAGGTGAACACACCTGAGCCGATAGGATCTAGTACTGTGCACTTGGCCGAAAACACTTCCGTAAAAGATCATAGCATTCTTAACATGAAATTGCAAGTCCTTCATAATCGACGTCGAGAACAGCACCGAAAGTATCCGCAATGGAGGTAATGCACCTTGGGATTCAACTTGTTCTTTCTCATTACTTTAAGAGCCCCCTAAAATTTGCGTGTAAATCAGCATTGATATTGACATAGTGGATATGTTGGTAGGTATGAGTGGGAACAGGAGAGGCTTGTGGAAGAAGAGAGGATGAGAGAGAAACTACGCCTTAAGCAGGAAGCGAAAGAGATGGAAAACAACACTGTGGATCACGATGCTGTTTTGAAAGCTCTCTCTCGTGCCTTGGAAGCTACAGAAGAAGCGTATCTAGACATGACTTACAGGTTTGTATTTTGTCCGACATTTGGAGGTTTCTTGTGAGTTTTATCCTCTGTCTCTAAATGTCGTGGCATATGTAGTATGCATACTGTTTGCTTCTTGTAATGATAAATGCATTTACAATCTGTTATTCACAAAGGTTTATTGACACAGGGTTCTAGACGAGAATCCAGAACTGGCGTTGATGGGATCTTGTGTACTGGTGATGCTTATGAAAGACGAGGATGTATATATTCTGAATGTTGGAGACAGCCGAGCAATCATCGCTCAAGACTGCAGACGAGGGTCTTTTAATTCTCTCTCCAAACTTGCCCGTAACCAACTGAATGGCTACAAAGCACCAGTAGATGAGCACGAACGGATTGGTGCTCGTGACTCTTTGTTACGTCAAGAGTTGGAGAGAATTATTGAAGAAACGCCTACAGAGATTGAGGCTCTTGAGACTCATGATCCCAACCTTGGACCGCCTCCACCAGGACTCTCACTATTAGGTGCCTTGCAGCTTACATCAGATCATAGTACCAGCACTGAAGAGGTGAGACTTTAATCTCTCGATTATTTGGTCATAGTCTTGTTGGCAGCACTGCTCTTTTTCCTTGAATAAGAGACTGATACATGGCGTTTTTTGTTGCCGTGGATTCATAGGAAGTGCAGAGATTAAGAGCAGAGCATCCTTTTGATGATGACATAATCTCAAATGATCGAGTGAAGGGGAGACTGAAAGTGACTCGTGCCTTTGGTGCTGGATTTTTAAAACAGGTATTCTATCTACCTTGAATACACGGTTCGGTTTTCTTCTCGTCATGCAAGCTTTCAAAGTTCGTTTTTATGCTTCTATACCAACAATGCAATTAGTTGTCCTCGGATTCACAGATCACTGATTAATGTCTTGTCCCGCGCTGATATGTGTTTCTCACGTGCTGTGGTGGAATGATTCAGCCTAGGTTGAACAATGTTCTCTTTGAAATGTTCCGATGCAAGTTTATAGGCAACGATCCGTATATTAACTGCGATCCGTGTTTACGGCATCACAAGCTTGGGCCACAAGATCGGTTTTTGGTGCTCTCATCAGACGGATTGTACCAATATTTAACGAATGAGGAGGTTGTATCTCATGTGGAGTGGTTTATGGAAAGGTGTCCCGATGGAGATCCAGCACAACGTCTTATAGAGGAGCTTCTTTTCCGAGCTGCCAAGAAGAATGGTAAACATCAATCCAGTCAACTAGGTTATGTTTCCGCTTAGAATGCCCTCGTCGTTGTTTTTCTGGATGGCTACACAACATCCAGTTTCTTGCCAAGCCAGCTGAAGCTTAGTATGGAATTCTTTTCTGGGAATGCAGGAATGGAATTGAATGAGCTTCTGGATATCCCACAAGGTGATCGCCGCAAGTACCATGATGATGTTTCAGTGATGGTTATTTCTCTTGAAGGCCGAATTTGGAGATCTTCTGGTTCTCTCAAGCATTCAACTTGAGCTGTCCGACAGTTTTTCTGGTATTTATGTGCGAGAGCTCCAAAGGTAGCGGGTCCTTGAGCTCCTCAGCTCTTCCCTGATATCACAACAAATTGTTATTCTTGTAACGTTACTTGAATAATAGAGAGTAGCTGGTTACATCTCTATCTTCAGAATTTTGTCTCTGTAGGTACAGCTGTATGAAATCTACAGCTTGGGTAGTATCTTCAACAACGGATGTATTCTGCTCATCCATGTGATCAGGTAAATGCTTCAACGATAGAACTGGGAGAGGTATACAAGAACATTCAGTGTATTCATGTGGCAAGTGACATGTGATTTCTACACGATCAGCAAGGTTAATTTGCCCTTCCGGTTATCAAAATTTTAATGTCATACGGTATATGATCGAATTGTCATTTACAGTGCAATTGTCAATACACGAAGACTCCAAAAGTTTAACAGTCATATGGACGCCTTGTGTAATTTCCTTCTTTGACAAGATGCGGAAGATGAAATTAAATCATTGCAAATTGTAAATTAGTTGGTATATACCTGTAGCAGTTGCATGCTCATGTACCGTATGGCATCCTTTAGATTCAGGAATTTTTCATTAACCAAATGACGCATGAAAGTGCAGAAGTAAAAACACCACAGTTTACGTAGGTTTTCCAAGGGAAAATGGTTAACTGTGATTATATGTGGAGATTTTTCCGTACTATATATTTTAACCTGAACTTATAGTTTATGTTTTAGAGAGCTGTTCTGTGCATCAAATTACAATGGAGAGCTCCATTTGGATATATATTCAAATCAACAGCTTGAAATACTAGAATTGTCCAAATTGGAAATTGTAAACAAGTGTCACCAAAATATTTCAACAATTTGTCACAACAATTTTAGTAAGTCAATTGGTTTAACCAGTGAAGTAAAAGGTTAACTCTGAAGGATAAACATGCTGACCGTGGACATAATGTCACTAACACATTGCAACGGTCAGAGAATTGAGACCTGTTCCAGAGCATTTTGCTACATTCTCCTCCCAGACAAACATGCTTGACAAACTCATTAAGGAAAAAATATAATTGTATTTGCAAGGGAGTTTCAATGTCGCATCCAGTTCACGGCACTGTCATTTATCACTTTAAAATAATTCTCACATACCCCTTGCTGCTCTCAAAATACATCCCCAAAGTAATGGTGGAAATAATCTGTACTTAGATGGCCACGTAAAAAGATGACTGCCTTGGAGCCCGAGTTCCTGACCACATCAGCGCGATTGTAGATGGCACCATCTTTGTAAAATCACAGAAGAGTTGTAATAGCTGCTTCATTGAGTGCACGGCATCTTCTCCGACAAACCATCTCCCGCAGCATGATGCTGAAAAGTACACGGCAACGGCACCTTCGCTCAAAATGGATACTCGCAGAGTGAGCAACCAAGAAACAGGGGCCACCAAATGCAGAGATTGACATAGCAGAGAACCTACTTGCAAAACTCAGTGTGCTTTCGAAATGGATGCTGGAGTAAGAACCAAGAAACAAGCCAGGGCCCTGAGTTTACATGCCACGATGCATTGTAGAGCTCTACTAGAGAGCTGAAGCATCGACTGCTGGGATTAGAGGCGGAACACCCATTTTCAAATGCAGTAACTATTGAGATGAAGAGTCGAGGGGCGTTTGAGGGCTCTGGCTAGAGCTGTCTGACGATGGCAGTGCACGTTCTTTCCAAGGAAGTAGAATAGGGCGCTGCTCCGTGGAGTCACTTGATTGTCTGCTATGACGCCCACTATGCCCATTCTGTGATGAAGACGGAGAGCCTCTTGACAATAATCTCGACGGGCTTCCAATAGAGAGAGATAGACGACGACCGGAATTACTCCCAGAGTCTGTCGACCCTAAGGTACCTCCTGATGTTGGAGAGCCAGATCCAAACATAAAGCTCATAGCAGTCTTAGTCACTGACAGCACCTCCTTCTTAGCATTCCGCAACTGCATTTTACAAAAATTATAACAAGTTCGTAAATATAGTGCTCCACTGGGAGAATGGCTCAGAGCATCTGAAACTGAAGACTATCAATCTCGGCAAAGACAGTCCTGAAAAACAATTCTAAAAGCCACAGATGTACTGCTGTGCCTTATGGACTAGCAAGTTGTTCAAAGACTCGACAGGCCAAAATCAAGGTACAAATGTTAATCAAGTACTTCATACCCTTTCCATGGTGTTTTCAGCAGCTTCAATTGCAGCATCACCAGCATTTGCAAATCTGTTCACCCACACTGTGCACAAACTTCAATCAGTCACAGAGCGATCAACAAGTTCCACAACTCCAAAACTATTTTCGCACAAAGTCAAATACGTAGTGAGTTGGTATTCTATGCGTACATGTCAACGGCATTCAGAAGGTTAGAAAGTGCAACGTGGTCTGCATAAGTGATGCTCAGCACTTACATGGCAATTTCTGAACTCCAGGTCCGAGTTTGCCACAAAATTCATCGCAAAAATGGTTGCAGTTATGAGAAAGGAGATCGTAACCACTGCCAGGCCAACCTCGCATAAGTTCTCTTATAGCATTTTGTACGCCCAAGGGGGACAATTCAGTCTTTCCCAATGACACGCTCTCTCTGTACGTGTACATGGGATTTGCCTTCGGAGGACAGCTGAAGACTCCGCTTCCATTTTCACAGTACCCAAATGACCATTCCTTCCCATAAACCTGTCAGCAGATATTCTACGCGGGTCAGTACGCCTCGAAAGGGCTGTACGTATTATGCAGTATCAATATCACACCTCCCGATGCATAATTCAAGAAGTGAGTTCAAACACTGCAATTTCCAGAGACCTCCTCTGTTCACGTATGTAGCTCACATTATTCTAAACAGCAAAACTACACTCCCTCAGCCACAAAATCCAGACCCTCTAAAGAAAAAATTGTCCGTACACAACAACGTTCAAGAAGTTCAAGAAGCCAGTAAGTGCGACTCAGGCGTTACTAGTTTAAGCTCCCGCCTCACAGAAAGATCTAAACCTTATGACGCTCTAGTTCAACCGCACATCCATAGCACACCGAATCACCCGACACCAACATAAAATCGCAGCAAAAGACTAACCTCCACAGCTCCATGAAAGATGCCACCTAACCCAATACCACCGCGCATGACCTTATTGAGGTTCATGATGGCAGAGTTCGCGCGCACATTCCCACTGTTCGTGACATCATACACGTGCAAGGTCACCTCTGCCATAGCTCACCGCTCACACTCTCACCCCAGACCACCTCAACTCGCCGAACCAGCCAAAACAGCGACCACCCTTTCTAGGTCATCACCATCATCCCTGAGTCTTCAAAACTACGAAAATAATCCGCAGCTCAACCCAACACTCATGACACAGTCGGCACAAATTCGAACCTGCACCACACGCACTGCAAGCGATTAGCCAATTCCCGTAAACCCCCAGATCAACCTCACTCAAAACCTCCCAATATCCTCCACAACTAAGAAGGAGAAAAAAAAAAAAAAAAAAAACTAGAAGCTCCAACAACACCACAACTACTACCACCAAGCTGCCCATACATCTCCCACACCAACTAAAACCCGATTCAAACACACGCTCACGTAACCTTGCAGAGAAAAACCAGAAAAAACAACGACAACACCAGTAACCCACAAAGCTAACAACCACACCAACACTGAAGGAGAGAAAATCCAAACGAAAGCACACATACATACCTTACAGATTCACGCCACGCCTCAATCCTTCCCCCTCCCACCCTGCCCAAGGATATGTCAGAGCTCCCGCTGAAAGCGATCCACCATGAACCCCCTCCCCCTCTCATCCATGGTCGGTGACCCCCTCAACTCACACAACACTCCCTCACTTACCCTAAAACTCACTATCACTCAGAGCCATGAAAGTGTGCACCTGAAATATGAACGTTACCATGTAAGAGTAAAAATCTACATGAAGCAGTGAGGTCCTAGATCATGACCGATGACATAGTATACAGCAGAGGAGAGTGATGAGAGGGATGATCCAAACCACAGCAGAGGTAGCAACATAACACAACACAATCCACTGTGAAACAGTACAACACAAGACAGAGAAGAGAAGGGAGGAGAGGGAGTTTGGAGTGTTGGGCTGTGTTGGTATGTTAAGTTACTGTTGCAGTGGTGACAGCGATGATGATGGAGGTGCCAGCTTTGGGAATGAATGATTGAACTTAGGAATGCATCCTCCTCTCCTCTGGGCTCTTCTGGGGGCACCTCGGGCATCCACCTCGGGCACCCTCGGGAGTTGGGCTGCGAGGTCTGTGGGCCCCGCCGGAGGGGATGCTGAGTCACGCCTCGAGGGGGGGTGGGCCTCTCCTGTGGTGCCATGTCACCCTGGTTTGGTGCCCGAGGTGTCCGGACGAGCATCTCTGCATTCTACCGTGGGATGTATGATATGTCATTGTTGTATTTTTTGTTTGTTTTCTTTGTGTTGGTTTTACTGGGTGTCGGGTTAAGGGGGGTTGGAGCTGTAGCTCGACATTGGGGCCTACATTCCAGGTCTTGGATGTCGCCCCCACTACGAGAGAAGGTGTTTTTAGGGGCCTCAGGCTTTCGGAGCCGACGTTCTTTGCGTCTTTTTTCTCTTTTGGTGAGGGTTTTTGAGTTGTTGGAGTGGGTTTGGACAAGCTTGTTTGATGTGGGGATTCACGTGTGTTTTTACTGTCTTCTGTTTATGACTAGAGAACTTGTAGTAGTGTGGAGTATGAATGTATATGAATAGATCTTGTGTTTTTTAAAGTTACTTTTGTTCATGTCTGTACTGTACATGATACATGGACGTACACATCTTCCAAGGATGTAAATTCCAACAATTTCCAGATTGGCCAGTACAGAATTAGGAATTTGTAAATGTACACAAGATAAAGATTCCAGTTTTGTAAATTACTGAGCTCCATATTTCATTAATAAAATAAAATAATACTATGATGTTCCCACAAAAAAAAAAAAAATTTAAAAATTAATTAAAAAAATAAAATTATATAGCATCTTTGCAACCCTTATATATCTAATTTGTAATAATCATAAAATCGCTACATAAAATATCTTAGATAATATACAAAATAAATGTATGTTATAACCAACTTTGTATCATCATCCTCAAAGTTATACACGGTTCTATATAATGTTCATCTAATAAATATTAGTTTTCAAATTAAAAATAAAGTTTTCAATATAATAAACAATACCATTTGAATATAAAAACAATCTCATTCTAATAATAATAAAATCTTCTAAATTTTAAACAGTACGCAATCTAAAAAATCATAAGAAATACTTAAAACTCTATCTAGCAAGTTATTATAATTTTATAAAATTGTACTAATTAAAAGCCAAAAAACCAACTACATAAACTACGAACTCATTCAATTTGCTACATCCAAAGTAACACCCCGCTTCAAGTCCAAATCCTCACTACAACTAGACCGGGACCGTGAAAGCCAACAAAATTGCTTGCAATTCGAAATTAGCACCTTCTCGTCTTGGAAACAATACCACAACCAAATCCTTTATTGCTTCCGCTCTCTCAATCTCTTTGTGTATAAATCCTTTATTGCATTACCTTACGTAGGCATAACTAGATTTGAAGGAAGATTTTGCAATAGTAGGAGAAGGGTGTTGTAGAATGAGCCTTCGAGTGACTCCGCCTTCCTACAACCTACCTTTCACATAATGTCAAATAGTGCTTAAGAATATTCACAATACCTTTCTTCTTCTACTAAATTTTGATTGTGAAATTGTAATCGACAAAGGCATGTACCTAAGTTCTTGCTTATACATCAAGGTTGTATTAACATGACGTAGGATATGTCTTTTTGTTTTAGGAACTTATGCACTTGCTAAAACATCACTATAGCATATCGATGCGCTGCAACTGCGTATCCAGGTTACTCGTCCAATACATTTCGCTTCTTGGTTGTATTGCATTTCTTGTGTAGGTTTGCATAATTGCAAGAAGGCAAGTACAAAAAGTAGACAAAAATATTTGTTTCCATGTTTTTTTAATTTTATTATTATCAAATGTGATTTCATTTTGCGAATTCTTGTTGATTTTCTATTGTGACAATTGACAATATTCTTTGATGAATTTAAAAGTCTTTTCACTACTTTGATCATGGCAATGACTATTTCTTTTCTTTAAGACAAGTCATTTGGACTAGGTTATTAAACCCTGTTTATATTTTTATCCTTTTTTCACGTCATTGACTTTTGTGTACAATTCTATGTTCATGATGCTCTTGAGATTCTAGTTTACCATAGATAATGTTGCAATATATCAAATTTGCAATCTTGAATCCCAGCTCTCATCTGATTTAATTTTAAAGCAATCATTGATTGTACAATCTACGATCGTTTCTAAGAATGGTCTAGTGTTATATTTGAATTAGGTTTTTGAAATGATAACACCCAAAGATGGTCTAGGTTCTCTAGGTATCAATCAAGATTACATTGTGTTGACTTCCAATTCTCTAACACTACGCTTAAGATTGTATGTAGTGTTTTAGATGTTTTGCAATCATCTATATTAGAAGATAATTAGAAATGTCTTTGAGAGAATTTGAACTTCTACACTCTTAGAATATTGAATGTGTGGATGCTTCTTGACATTGTTTTTAGATATGTTGTGAATGACTTTGTGTATTCAGCTTTATTTGAAGAAATAGCAAAATATACACTGAGGGGGTTAATGAGTATATTGCAATTTAGCCAATCAAAAATCTTCCAATGTATATCACTCGAGCAATTCAAGATCATAAATTGCAAGTGCTATAGACTGCGCTTTTGTACCACTATTTTTTGAATTTTTGATAGAAACAAATTTAACTTTTGGATAGAATCTATCATGAAAGGAGATCACTAGAATGTTTTGATTCGCTGAAAGTAATATAGAGTTACCATCTCGTACGGCAGTCATAGCTAAACATTATCTTTGATGTATCATTAGAAGAAAAGGTATATTTAGGTAATTATGGACTTTTTAAAGTCGAGAATTAGTAGTCATCTCATCCGCCGACAAAATGTTTGTACTAAAGAACTTAAAATCATTGAAAATTTTAATAAAAATTAGAATAAATACTATAAAATAATGCATATTTCACAAAATTCACAAGAAATTAGACATAATGATGTCCAAATGTAGAATTTATGGCCGAAACCGAGTCAAAACAATGAATTTTAAGCCAAAAAATGGTTTGTACAACATAATTTGAGCGAAAATTGCAAAAAAAAAAGTTTTTTACAACCCTGCTATTTTGTTCGGCGGCCCGCCGACGGAATGATAAAAAGTCCATAATTAGGCGTTTTGTCCAAAATTACTTAAATATCCCTTAGAACTATCCAAATTAAATATGAACAAGACGTGGGGGACCTCAAGGTTCACCTACAAATACAAAACTTGGAGCAATTCAAAACTAAAGTATAGTATTCAAGATAGGAGTATGAGCATATACAAGTAGAAAAAGAAGTGCATGAAGCTAAGAACTCACTGCTTTGCATTTTCAAGGTGTCATGGTTTCGAAATTTTGTAACAATTTTGCAATATGAATATAGGTTTCATCATCAATGTATGTTGTGATACCTTACCAATATGATTTGTTCACTGGTGAAATTATTGTAGCATACATTTTAACAATTTTGTCGCACTTAAATAATTTTGTTCATAAATTTGTGAAGATAGATATTCACAATATTGAAGATGAAGTTGATGTTAAACTTTATATCATATGAATTGCAATTTGTAATTACCTTGTATATTAATCTTGTAAAGATGATCCAACTCCCACCTTTAAATTGAAATCTAAAGCTTGACCAATATCTACATCTTTTACAAACGAAATTTTTCATATACTCCACATTTTTTATCAAGCATTTACCTTAAGTATTTTTTCATAACTTGTACAAATTTTATCAACAATTTGCGTCAACTATTATAATAAACCACTATTTTTATGAACAAGAAAGTTATGAACTGTAATAAAAAACAACTTAGCTTGCTATATATTTAGTTGGATTCCTCAAGTAGTATATTTTATGTATGACTCCAATACTAACATCCCAAAATCACATATCCACAGAAGATAAAAAAACCTATGATAGGTAGAATGCTTGGTGTGCCTTGTTGCCATTGTTGAATTTTTCTAAAATTCTACATAAAGACAAATGTCAAAAATAAGGAGTGGAAATGAATTTATTTATTTAGATAAAGTATGAATTTGTTGTGAATTTTTGAAGTGTGTACTGTCCAATTGACCCAAAAGAATCTCATGATTTTGCCATGATTTCATCATTAAGTGCTACATAATTTTGCCCCTATTAGATGTTGGCTTGATGCACTTCTTTCTCTACTTGTATATGCTCATACTCCTACCTTGAACCCTCATAATTCTCATAATTAGATATGTTTCCTTATCTCATTTTTCTTCTTCTTCTGTATTTGACATTTTGTGCATTCTTGAATGATTTAGAGTAGATTGCATACTTAGACTAATGGAGCTTAAATAATGATGAAGTGATTAAGCTTAGATAGTGATGAAGTGATTAAGCTTAGATAGTGATGAAGTGATTAAGCTTAGCAATTGATAGTCTAACAAGAAGCCTTGCTTTGGAGTGGGGTACAGATTATGGTATCAAATGCAATGCAATTGCTCCAGGCCCAAAAGCAAAAACCCGAGACACATACAAATTGTTTCGAGAGGATAGTGGAGTTACAGATCCTTTTAGAAAAGTGAGGAGAAATGTGGGACATAGCATGACTGCGATCTTTCTTGCAGCTGAAACATGCACATAATCCTTGATTTCGAGTTCTTTATACCTTTTCCCGTATAAATCTTATCATTGTTGTAAATTATCAAATGCTAAACTTCACCTATGAACAATACAGAAAATTGGGTGAGAGTGGGGACCTATGGAGCTTTTGTCTGGTCACAATCCATATCTGAATTCAGCAAGGCAATTTGTAACTAGCTGCATGTATTACAAAACATCCGGTCACCCACCAACATGACCAACACCACCACAAAAAGAATTGGAGGTACTCTGCTAAACTTGCTTCCCAAATGTAAAAGACAAAAAGATAATGGTGTTACGTGTAAATTTAAAAATCCATGTTACAAAACTCACAATCATTTCTGCTGTAACACAGTTACGAAAATAGCAATTATCATCATTCTCATAATTAGAATTAAATGTAAAGGTTAGGGACCTAATTAGAGAATAATGTAAAAGTTATAGACTAAGCTGGAGAGCTTGTTCCATAGTAAGAAATAATACAATGACATATGGACCTGAAGGTGGAAGTCCACGTCAAACAGAGGAACACTAATTTGTAGATCATACATGAATTTTTGATTTTCTTAGATTCATTTTTACTTTACTCACATGTTTTTGAACATTAATATTCACTCTAAATTAAATCCCATCACTAAAATTAATCATATTTGATAAAGTAATAGAATTTTTTTCATCATTTTGAAATAAATCCAAACACCATGTTGTAATGGGCTTTTAGATCGACGTAGAAGAGTCCAAAATTATATAGAATTTGTAGAATTCCATGCATTGCATACATATTCCAAAAGAATTATTCTCCAATTTGTCAATTAATTCTTTTGCTCCTTCTATTAATTTTCTTTTGAGAAGGCTTTCCCATCATCTCATCTTAACTCAACACCAAATTCAAAACTCAAAGCTGAACCATTTCTACTCATTTTCGAGCTCCTTTCTATAATTCAATCCTTCGTCTTTCCAAGATGTGCACATGCCGTTGCTCATTGACAAGCTACCGCATAGAACTTGAGCATCCTGACACTTGACTTCATACCAACAATCTGCATACGAGCACAAGATACTCAACAGTCCAATATTCCAAATGAGAACACATGCCACCATCAATCACCTAAATCGGAAAGACCAGGAATCAAGGAACTCGTTTGGCTCAAAAGTGCTTAACTAACCCATACCGATCAGGAGTGTAACAGGTTCTCCAGAACCACATGCAGCCTGAAGGGTTTGAGCCCTGGTCTCCGGCACCCCAATATATTTGGGATCTCTGGGAACGCATCCGGTTCTCGGTGAACGCATGTGGGATCTCAGGGGAGCGTCTGCGTTCCCAGTGTTGGGAGCGTAGGCGCTTCCTTAAGGTCCCATAACCAAACAACTTTGGTTTGTGAAGATTTTTCTCAAATTTCAAAGTATTGAAATTACTTTTTTTTTGTCTGCTTTGAATGAGGCTAGAAAGAAATATACAATTCTTATAAGATCCCATGCTTAGAAGGTTTGTCTTGCATCATTTGGTCTTAATATCAAAACGTATGAAAATTCTAACTTATAAATTATGACTTTAATTGGCAACTAAATAAGGAGTATGTTTGAAATGATAATTATCGTAATAATAAAGCTTCAAACCACTTCTAATACTACAATTATTTCCACATCAAATTTAAGCTACTCAATGAGAATTTGTAAATAAAATTCATAACTAGCATCATAATGTGATACAAGGTGGTTGATTTTTCACAAAGTTATATATATATATATATATATATATATATATATATATATATATATATATATATATATATATATATCCACTATATGTTGAAAATTCAAAAATATTGTTAGAAATCTATAATAAATGTTTAAAGAATTCAAAATGATGATTCCAGTATGTCCATTCTTCTGCTTACTTTGTCTATAGCCATAAATAGTTTGCATGGCTAACTTCATAATATATTTGTCGTGCTAGAATTCGAATTGGAGCCATTATTAAAGAAATGCTTGAATATTCACATAGAGGTATGCTGAAATTCTAATACAAAGGCTTATGTTTGACAACAAAAAGGCATGTAAAGAATTATTGGATTAGAAATCCAAATGGTGAGATCATGCCATGGTACCTCTTGTACATTAATAAGAAAATAAACAAATTTGAAAAAATTCTGAAATTAAATTGGAGTATTAAATTAATTCTTATTGAGATTGCAAGATGTGGACCCCGACCTTCAATCCTACATAAATAACTAAAGGAGCACGAGCTTCTGGTGACATTGCTTCTTTGTAATGCGGCTACTATGGAGGTAACGATCTTGATTAGAAATACAATATTATGTCTGGTTTGACCAGGAGGAGTATATCTTTACTTCCATACCTTTGTCCTACGGGCATTGGATTGGGGGTGTATCGAACACACACTTTATTCACTTCCGTAGTTTATCTCTCTCTATGGTTTGACCTATTCGTTAAGCATGTACATGGTTTTCCATTTTTGCAAATTCATCAGCACTGCTGAACAACAGGAAATTATGTGCTTGATTGATTCCCATTTTTCTGGATGATATGTTCAATGAGTTTGTGGCCGTGATATTGTCGGTCACTTTCGTGCTTGCTTTTGGGGAGGTATGTATGTATGCGTGTCTTGGACCTTCCCTGCCTTGCCTGTTCTGCAGGTTATATAGAATCAGAACTTGAAGAGGTTTGATGGAATTGTGGAATATGATTTTCAGGCAACAAGGTTTAAATTTTATTGTAGCCACCTTGGCTAACATCTCTTGGCGCTGACGCTTGCTAATCAGGTGATAAGTTACCTCAAGCAGTTTGTTCTAGACACGGACTCGCAATCGGTGCTTATAATTTCGTCGGGTTGGTCAAAGTCCCGATGATCTTTGTGGTCTTCCCCCGTGTTCACTAGCTCTACACGATGATTATAAGGCTTCGTATATAGGCTATTTGGTGTGGAATCAACACGCTTCTGATTGTCAGTTGGTTGACCTGTTTCGGAAGCTGGTTAAGGCACTGGTTGAGTGACATTTATTTGAAGTGCAGATACTGGACCATTCACAGATTAGGGCACAACGACTCCGCACTATTCAGGCCAGCGCAGCTCAAGGCACTAGTCAGCATTTACGGAAAAGAATGCCAATGAGGATTCTGATTCAAAGCTATGTGCATTATTCTGTGGACCTTCATTGCACAAGAAACCCTAAATCCTGCGAAGGAGAAGCCTGTTGAGGATGAACTTCTGTGGGTTATATCTTGCAGGCTGGCAAAGGGGGAGAACTCACTCACGATGAAACGACGATCATTCAGGGCGCTTTGGATCACACTGAGAAGGTAAACTACTAAATATGTCATGAATGCTAACTTGACACTTGCCGTGGCAGCCGAGAGTAGGAATTGTCAATCTCCTTTGTCAAGCAATGGCTGAAATGGGAGGTCCAGCACAACATCGTCGTTGTTGCTGTTCGTGTTGTCTTTTTCTACGGAAGGGATTTTGGTTATTAACTTCCTGTTTATCGTGCTCGTCTCAGACTGCGCTGGATCCCATGAACCCATCAGAATCGACTTTCTCACTGGATATCAACACAAAGCTAGAGGGGTACGTACATCTCTTTACATTGGAAGCACAGAAGTTTCATCATTTCTAGCTCATAGATCATGATGTTTGTGAGCTATGTACGTGCCCTGTGTTTCATAATGCTTGTCACTGTTAATGTTCTCTAGGGAGGCAATGGAGAAAATTATGGCTCGTGGACACAGCCGTATTCCTGTTTATGATGGGGACTAACAAAATCTTGTTGGTGTCTTACTGGTAATCTGCAGACCTGTCACCTTAAGCATGATTCAACTGGTGGATAGATTTAGGTTCTTTTAGGGATCAGGTTCTTGACCGACTTTCTTGTTATTGACAAACTCTTGATCTGGTCTCGATTGTGCTCCAATGATGCTTACTCAGGAAACTGTTAAGAGATGATCAAAATCATCAGTTACCCACTGCGAATGTTTAAAACACGAGCCGAAAAGTATATGCTGGGTATAGGAAAGGAAAGGATATCCAAAGATGTAGAGTTTTGTCCAGAATCTAGAACTTCTGTGATCTTACTATGGAGATCTTCTTGCAGCTAAAAAGCCTTTTGACTGTACGTCATGAGGCTGGAACCCCCATCAGTGCTCTCCCCATCAGAAGGATACCCCAGGTACTTAATCCATCTTCTACATGAGTTAATTGAGTGGATTAAACTGAAGCTAAACGACGCCGAGTCACTGGACAGCAATCTTGCCTTATCATACAGCAAATCAGTTCCGAGGTTTTAGTTGCACAACTGAAGCCTGATCCTGAGATTTGTAGTCCTTTAGTATCTTATTCTGTCCCAAGATTCCATAGAAATTCGCTGATTGCCCTGGTTGTAATATCTGGTGTAAATTGCAGAGTGCCCAGTGACATGCTACTGTATGACATACTCAACGGATTTCAGAAAGGTGGGAGCCATATGGCAGCAGTAACAAAAGGGAAGAGCATGAAGAAAGCCAGCCAGAGGCCCCAGGAAACAGACGCCAATTCTGAAGCGGACAAAGAAAAGGGTATGCCGGATGAAGACCAGTCAGAAATCGACAGCAAGGTAGAGGAAGATGAGTATGCTCTCCTCGATGAGGGAGAAGTGATTGGGATCCTCACACTTGAAGATGTGATGGAAGAGCTCTTACAAGCTAGACTCATATCTCACGTCTTTGGAGAAAACAATCTTGGACTGTCAGATTGGGGATGGAATTCTCATGTTCTAATTCAAAAGGATTATATCTTCTGACAAGTTTGCTAATTCTTGTGAACTGTTCTGTGGTGTAATACAAGAAGAGATTGTAGACGAAACAGATGAGTTCATTGATGTCGCCAACAAGTATGTTTGCTTCTTGAGCCAGATATTTGTGTTTTATGATCGAAATGGATTACTCCATGGATTTCCAGGTAACGGCTTTTTACTAGACAGCCTTAAGTTGCCAGGATCAGGGCTTGGAACATTTAACTTGAGATTGATACATTTGTAGATGCTTACCACGTAGTCATTATGGTTGCAGGGTACGAGTGGCTGCTGCGGCAGGACAAATGAATCGAGGAGGCTCCCTGGTTCGCAGGATTACTTCGTTTAAAAATCCGGTAACCCTCGTGATCACTTTCCTGCAAATTGTAGTTGGTAATCCGTTATTGTTGACAGAATTACTGTTGATTGGCATGTTTGGCAACGTCGACTGTGATGCCTGTGATTCTTAGCTGCATAAAATGAATGCACTTTGAGGATCAAGCTTCAGACATCCTGAATAACTCAACTAATATTGCTGTTCTATGGTTACAGCAAATGGGATTGTCAAAGCAAGGACAAAAAGCGATCAAGAAGGTCCGCGAGGTAGAGAACGAGGCTAGACAAAATCGTTTGGCCGCTCTTGGCATAAATAGCAGCAATAATTTGACAGAGCTGCTGTTAAATCAAAAGTAAATCGAATCGGATGCAGCTGCTCGGTTGCATTCAGTGATGACTTCAGGCTGATGACTAGACAAAACCTTGTTAATGCGTCTGTACGAACTCAAACTGGTTGATCTTTGCAACTTTATTCAGGAGGCTCGTAAATTATACATTTAGCAGTATTACAACATGTGGCGCAGCCAGGCTGCCTCTCAAAGGTTTAGAGCAGTTTAGTGGCAGCTTCTGTATTGATGAAGCTGCTTAATAGCTCTACGAAAGGTGGTAGCAAAGAGATTTCTCATAGCCATACTAGTATCATTCGGTGTAAGTACTTCTTAAGAAATGAGAGGAAGGTTGAGATTACCCAATGAAGTGTGCCTCATTCGAAGTGAAGGGATCCTCACACTTGAAGATGTGATGGACGAGCTCTTACAAGTAAGACTCACATCTCACGTCTTTGGAGAAAACAATCTTGGAGTGTCAGATTGGAGATGGGATTCTCATGTTCTAATTCAAAAGGATTTTATCTACTGACAAGTTTGCTAATTCTTGTGAACTGTTGTGTGGTGTAATACAGGACGAGATTGTAGACGAAACAGATGAGTTCATTGTTTGTAGGTGAACCTTGAGGTCCCACACGCCTTGTTTATTGAACATATAAACTTAGAATGGACGAAGTCAGAAACTCTCACATGTACACGAGATATGCCACAAAGGGAACCATATACTTCATCGAGGATAATCAGATAACATGAACCAAGCAGTGGGCGTGCTTAAGTAGACAGTAGTGCTTAACCGACTACTTATGAGCCTAATACTCTTAACAGTTTCTTGTGCCCTATGTGACGTTCTGTGTCTATTGTTTGTTTTTGAAATTCAGTAGTCACCGCGAGGACGCGACCGGTGAGGCGTCTGATGACGATCCTGGCGATGGCGACGAGGACTCCTCGAGGGAAGCGACATGTGAGGCGTCTGATGGCGATCCTGGCGATGGCGACGAGGACTCGGCGAGGGAAGCGACCTGTGAGGCGTCTGATGACGATCCTGGCGATGGCGACGAGGACTCGGCGAGGGAAGCAGACGAGCGCAGTAAACAGGCTGCAGCTCGATATACTCGCGCTTGTACTTGTGCCACTGGCGCAGACTGTGAGAAAGGCGTTGGCTCTGCAAGGTGACGTTCCATTCCGAATTGCTGTAACTCGGCCAATTGCCGTGACTCTGCCAGTTGCTGATGTGTAAATCCGCCGATGGCACGACATTTTTGAACAAGGTCGCATTTTGGTGGAAGAGGCCGCTAAGGACGCCTTGCGACGACATGACACCTTCAGGAGTTATGAAAGGCTGCCCTTGTTGAGCCTTGTAAAACTCGATGTACCGGAAGCAGAATGGATCCCCGGGGTTGAGGTATAAGTGAGGAACCCAGTCCCGTAGCTTCTCGAACTGCGCCCATTCGTCGTTCATCGCTGCTTGATTCCCATAAGATTGCACAAACACCCGCTTCAGCTCGCCAAAGTCCACCTCCAGTTCAGGAACATGATTGTCCCCATAGAAATCAGCTGGAGCTGTCGGACGAACCCTGCCCGAAAGAACATTCACCACCGTGACCAAAGGAGGGTTGAAGAGACGTGTATCGATGTTGATCCCGTAAGTAGAATATAAAGTCCCGCCGACAATGAGACCAATCGCTGCTCCCAGCGAGTGGCCAGCCATGCAAATTGACTCATTCGGATACCGCGTTTGGAAGCTCTTCACCACCTGCACAATCAACCGAACTGTATCGAGAACCCGATCGGATTGATTCAGCGCATGCATACCAATCCTCAGATCATCTAACAAATCCATCGATCTGGTGGGTATAGTGCCCCTTAGCACAATCGCCAGGCCCGGAGCCTTGCGGTTCCTGTGTGAGGGCCTCCGTCGATAGAACGCCAGACCCAAATCCTTGAGATACAACTCGTTTGCCAGCGTTGCCCGGCATAGATACGGCTCCCAGTGCGTATCACCATAGTCCTCCGCTCGTTTATTATCATACTCCATAAGCAAAGCCCCGAATCTTTCAATCAGGTTCAAGTCGCGAAAATAAGTACAATGCACAAGCATTGCCATCAAACATCGCCGTGAAATTCTATCGTAAGATTTCACCGCGAGCTTCAAGTGCGCATCCCAAGAGTGGAGCGCGCTAGAAGCCGCCATATATCCAAGCTCGTCTACAAAATCTCTGGCCATTTGCCGTAACCCCATCCTGAGCGTCTTGCGGGGAACGCCGAGGCTTCAAAAAACTGTGAACACACCAAAAAAACTGTGAAGACATCAAAAAAACCTCAACCGGCAATCGAGCAGATTACTGTAATGACCAAAGCCTACTTGTGCATCCACTCGATTGCCGCATTGTGCATCCACAAACTTCGAAACCAAATGCAACAAGAAACATAATCTCTCGACCCTAAACTTGGACCTGAATTTATACATATCCCGCCCCTGCCGACTAACTGGCCACTTTCTCCACATCGCGTTCTCCGCCCAGTGAAAATTCTCCCGCCCCTGCCGACTAACTGGCCATTCTCTCGACATCGCGTTCTTTGCCTAGTGAAAATTAAATTAAGTTGGCGAATAATCGCCAGTAACCATGTTTTCATGATGGCGAACTCGACGTGGGAAATTTTCGTGGATTTGGGCCCCTGCGCCACCCACGGCCTTAGGGTTTGATGTGAGTTGGGGCAACACTTCGCCATCTCCGCATCCGCACCAGGTTGCTTGCATGCATGGTTGCCTTCCCTCACACGCTTAGCGCCACCTACTCCTCCTAAAATACCCCGGGAGCCAGACTCCCAGATAATCTTCTGTACAGACTTTCGCCAATTTCGCACCAACCCCTGGCGGCCCTCGTCACTAGCCAGCCTTGAAATCAAGGATTGGCTAGGACATTCTGGACCGTAGATTCCCCTCTTGTGATCTGGGTCGTCAATCTCCTCTAGGTGAAATTTTCTTCACAATCCTCACATCAAAGTTTCTTTTGAAATTGGTTTTTTTGGCCCACAAAACACTTGAAACCCATTTTGCAACAAGGGAAAAAAACTTTTTTTTCAACTTAGAACATTACGATCTTATAAACGGTAAGGACTTTTAATCTAAGATTTGGGGTACATATACATGTATAAGTAAGGTACTAGATTTTACAATTATTTCTCTAAAAATTATATCAAAACTTAAAAACCTACACCTTATATTCAAAGAGTCAAGTTTTGAGGGTTTTTGGCAGTTTTGAGGCCTTTCACTTTAAGGGTTGAGTTCAACTTTTGCCAAAGTTTTGAATGCCATATGTTATATTAGAATAATTTATAACCTCATCCTATTTGTGTTAAGAGCTAGGTGAGTGAACCAAGATGTTTGCATTGAAATTTGTACACTAATATGTAGATGATACATTATAGCATTGAAGTATGTATTTCAAACAAAGACACAAATGAGGGAATTAACAGATGAAGTGAGGTGACATGTTAAGTGATAAAGAGTGTTAATGTACATGTAACTTTAATAAATTTTTGATTAATTTTAAAATATATTAGCCTGTTTAGTGGCATAATACTTGTTTATGAATCTAAAAGCAATTACAAGGAATAATTATTTTTGAAGTGATTATTTCAAATTCTCTGAATTTTTTAGTTTATACTAATTTTTTATTTAAATATTTGACAAAAAATTAGTTTCATTATGAGACATTTTTGTGTTGGTGAAGATTATTTAAATTAAAAATTATAGATCAGTATGCATATATTTTTAGAAAATGGATACACTAGGATGAGTGCTACGATTTTCAAAGTTTGTAGTTTTAATGTTGCTATTGTGACTAATCATCAAGCTTAATGAACAAAGTTGAAATATACATTGTTCAGAAGTCATATGTATAGGAAACTTTAATGTAAACATTGAATGAATCTTCAATTGATAAACTTTGAATCTTCCAAGAATGTAGTTTTCTCTAACTTATTTCCTTTAATCTTACTCCCAAAATTAAATCAAACAAAACCTTTGTTTTCAACGCAAAATACAACACTACCAATACAACACTACGAAAAACATCATAAAAAATTTAAATCAAATGAAATGTCAAACATACATTACACTATGTTACACACATTAGAACAACAACAATATGAACAAAGGAGTAAGATAAAAAGATATTTTGATATGTGATTTATAATTTGGATACTAAGACTACTAGATTACATTTCAACAGCAAATCTTACAAGGATGAACACAATTTTTACTAATAATCATTAAGAAAAGCCATACAAATCTCCTCTAATAAACTAATATTAAGGTGTGTCGTCTTGACATTAAATTAGAGAAGTTCCAAATCCTCGGCACTTACAATTGAGAGTATTATCAAAATAGATTTAGTTATGGTTGTAGGAGCAAAAATCTTGTTGTAGTCAAGGCCATATGTACGTGTGAAGCTCTTTGCCAACAACTATGCCTTGATTTTCTTAATAAATCTATCAAACTGTAGGGTGAAACCACACTACGATGGCTACAATTTTGGCCAACCAAGAATGCCTAGAAAGAACTGAGAGTCAAACGTCAAATGTGAGGAAATTTTGGAATAGGATGATGAGTATTTAAGCCATTAAGTATTGGGGTTACAGACATAATTACTCTAGCGTGGGTGCCAAGTGCATGCTTTTAGTGCGCAACCAATGCATGTGCCGGGGCATTAATGGACCCAACGTTTTTGTAGTAGCTTCACCACTGATTACATATAGCCAAGGTCATCAGACTGGTGATTAGAAATTGCGCCTTGTCTTGCACCTTGTGGCCACTAGCAGCATGTTCGTAAAATCATTCGCCTATTTGATGTGGCAAGGCTATGGCCGTTTTTCATGCGCGCATTGTTTGATTGTTGCTAGAATTCACGTCGTGTGTAGTTTCTATAGATGCCTAATGATGCAAGACTGTCAATTTAAATTTGACCTCTAATAACTTCAAAATATACTGTTATAATCAATCATTTTTTTCCAAAGTTTTTCTAGTGTAATAGGCTCTAACATTGTCACTACACCCAAAGATGTTCAAGGAAAAGTGACAAATAAAAAAAATAAAAAAATAATGATGTCATTAGAGGCACAATTTAAATAGGAATTTTTTATGTTCTCAAGGACAAGTCATTTGAGACGATTTTTTCTACGCTATTTCCAATACCGTACTTTAAGGGCAACTTTGGCACTATGATGCCAAATATTTATTTAAAGTGGTGAAATAGCCTTCAACATGGACATAGAAGATATTCTAATTTTTGGCACTATTAAATGAATAAATTTTGTATTTCGGCATGGGCCACTTATAATAAACCTTGTTAGTAGGAAAATGTAGGTTGCTCAATGCTTATTTCATTAAGCCGACCTCCTTTGGAATTTAGTGAATGACTCACCTATAAATGATGGCCCCATCCTAAGTTCCTAATTCCCTCATAAAAGCAACCTGAAATTAGATTCTTTATTTACTCCTGATTGAGTCATGCACTAATTGCCGTACATGCTCACCATAACAAGCTGTACATGTCATTTTTAAATTTTTACTCTTTTAAAATTTTGTTTACCATTCTGATCCTATGACAACCAAAAAATTCGGCATCAATAATTTAAATTAATTTATGATGACGCTGTCCTATTTGCACGGTAGTGGTTTGTTGTTTTAGGTTGGTGCACTAAGTTTGAAAGGGAAAGACGTCCATGAGGAGAAGATGGTAGATATTTTTGGGAGGCGTTGCAGTCGTGCTAGGTACAAATGGCACAAAATAAGGTCAAAGAAAATCATCGCGAGAATAAGGAAGCTTCATTTTATATTATACCAGCACAATAAGACAATGTAGAGCCACATGAAGGTCAAGTTTGCATATGGGATCACGGTCGAGCAGCAGTAGAGGAGGGAAAATATGAAGTGGGCTGCATTCAAGCAAGAGAAGAATAAGAAGCAGGGGGAGATGGTTGACCACATAAATCATGACTCTTGTATGTCAGGGCAAATGGTATGGAATACATCAAAGAGTAATTGAAGAAGCTCAAAGTGTAGGGGAAAGAAGGACCTTGTGGTCTTTATCGAATCGAGTCTTTGAAGCGGATAAATGACGTACCCAGCTGCCTACGTGCCGAATTTGCCAACGTCGAGTTTTCATTATTTGCTAATGAATTAAGTATGTTGATCATGGCGTGATACCATACAATAGTGAGCTCTAATTTTAACGCCTCAACGTATGTGCATAGCTCATCTAGTAAATTAGAAATGTACGCATGCACTAATATTTTTGCTTTAGCTGTAGCAATATAACTAAGAGAACACAAGACAACCACCGGTGTGTGTAAACAAGAGATATCACGAATGTGATGCATGTCAATAAGACATTGCGCCTCAAGAATAGAATTTAGAAATTTTGATGACGATTGAGGACCAAACACAAATTTCTAAGAACTAGTTGACAAACCATCACTCCTACTTTGTTTGTGAATAAGTGGTGGGGGCAATCCATGAGAATGTGAATGAGTACTATTATGAGTATTAGAGCAATGTATTATGTGAACAAGGACTAGTGTCAATAGTAGAACAACATGGGCTCAAAATCTGCCTCAATGTGAACATCCTCTGAGTATGAAGCTTCCAAAAAGCTTCCAAAAAGCTTAGCACTCCCACTGAAAATTCCACCAAATTTCATGCTAAATCAACAACTTTTTATTGCCATAGTTTGTAATCATCTTACGAGTGTTCTACATATGAATAATGGCAATGCCTTCTTTTGTTGAATGACTAGTAGAATAGAGCTTGCCACGGATTTGTGGCATATACAATAAATCTTTAATGAATATGTAGTGACGTCATTGAGAGCATTTGTAACTTGTACGAGAATGTTGTCGATTTCTTGTACATAAAGTTTGAAGTCAATTGTAAATGTAATGTTCAACATCTCATCTTCAACCAGGTAAAATTGTGTATGACGATTGCAATCAAGTTACCAAACATGAGGACACGATGGAGCGGAGAGAGAGCGTGGCGAAGAAACCCTAACTGCGCGGCGGGCCACACATTAGTGCTCTCCTTCCGGATTCTGAAGGCGTTGAGCTTGATTTAGAAAGCCTGCACTTTGTAGTCCGGATCATCAGGTTTTGCGTATTTTATTTTATTTTATTTTGATACAAGAGAGTTATTTGTAAAGGCATCCGGTATTTGACTTAGATATATACCATGAGTTTTGATTTATTGTATAATTTTTTTTTACTTCAAATAGTTGGGAGGCATGGAAGAACTTGGTGGTCTCACTAAATTCGGTGTATAAGATCTTGGTGGTCTCTAAACTCAAGGGAAACTAGTTTTGAAGGATGGAATGACGGCAAAACTAGTCTCCCTTGAGTTTAGAGACCACCAAGCTCTTACACACCGAATTTAGTGAGACCACCAAGTTCTTCCATGCCTCCCAACTATTTGAAGTAAAAAAAATTATACAATAACGCAAAAGAGTCATGGTATCTTTTAAAAACACAAGGTGACTTTAAGGATAACTCTAAGAAAAGGAGCGGTTTTGCGTTTTTGTTATGGGCTACTGTGACTCTTAATTTTCGATTAGTTTGTATGTGGTGACCTCAAGATGACGACATATTTGGATGCACTCACACGAACGGTGTCAAAGCCGGACGTTCGGCACGAAGCAGGCCCAAACGTTCCTGGATGACAGCGCCAAGGGGTAGCAGAATACCACACGTTTGGTAAAGGGTTAGCTGCTGACTCCACTCTCGTCTGTCCTATTTTGTGTTGCAGAACATGCGATACTGGTAAATATAATCCTTACTATGCTGAAGAAGGGGAACAACTCCCATCCAACTTTGAGAGGAACTACTACGGACTTTTGATGCTCCAACTCTCATCTGAATTTGGTGATACGGGAATCTGAAGAAAAGGCTTTGGGGCAGCTACGTATTGTGCATTTGAAACTTGCAGAAATGTTTGACGTTGAAGCGGAGGAGCTTGCCCAGGCAGAGAAGGATGCTGTATTGGTCAAGAAGGTGATGAAAGCTGCCAATCCGCATGAAGGTGCACACAAGTCCACAAAAGCATCTGACCCTCCGACTGCATCAAACTATCATTTTCTCAACGGATTAAATATTGCTCCTGCTCAAGTGGCTGCACTCGAGGATCTGGTTGAGTCCATTCAAACATCGCAAGTTTAGAAGGATCTGGCTTTGCTTATGGCTTCTGGCAAGGATCCGGTTGATCCACTGAAAGTAATATAGAGGTTAGCATCTCGTACGGCGGTCATAACTAAACATTATCTTTGATGTATCATTAGAAGAATAATCTAAATTAAGTATCAACCAAGCCACTTTGGTTTGTAAATATTTTCTCAAGTTTCAAAGTGTTGAAAGTACTTCTTCTTTGTCTACTTTGAATGAGGCTAGAAAAAAATATACAATTCTTATAGAGCCCCATGCTTAGAAGGTTTCTCTTGCATCAATTGACTTAATATCAAAATGTATGGAAAATTTTAACTTGTAAATTATGGCTTTAATTGATAGCTAAATAAGGAGTATGTTTGAAATGATAACTATCGTACTAATAGAGCTTCAAGCGACTTTCAATACCACAGCTATTTCTACATTGAATTCAAGCTACTTATTGAGAATTTGTAAGTAAAATTCATAACTAGCATCAAAATGTAATACAAAGTAAGTTGTTCACTAGTTGAAGCATCATGGTTAGAATTATTGATGGTGATTGCGGTATCTCAATGTAGGCCACAAAATGACCACATTATTTGAAACTCGTCTGTGTAAGGTATAGTAATGCTTGATTGAATCACTATTTGTATGACGCATTTACAACGTATGACTATTTTATGAGTATTACAATTCTTGTAGTCGTTAAATAAATAAATCATGCCATGGTTTTTAGAACCTTTCTAGAAAATCAAAATGTTAGGTTATCAATGTTTTTAATGTTGTGAAGAATGTCTACAATCAACAAAGATTATATATTGACAAATGACTACAAAAACTAGTAAGTATTTGATGGAGGTTTTTTTAATCTTGTAACATGTAAATAGCTCAAGCTTTTTTTCTCTTCATTTATTGACGTTTACTATAATGATGAAAGTGCCAACGCTACTAGCGAGTTCAAATTCCTAGATAAAATGCTTGTTAAAGACATTTATTTCTTCGCACAATTGGCATGGTGTTGATTTGCCTTCACTACAAAGGTCTCAATTGCCTTTTTATATCCATCTTCTATTAAAAATTTAATTGTCACTTTGTAACTAAATATATAACTTACGGATTGATCTTTCACAAAGCTATGTATATGCTTATTATAAGTGAAAAATCCATCATTCAAATTGAAATTCTCTAACTAATTGTTTCTGCAATCAACTTGTCCATTATGCTTTGTTGCCACTACTACTTTTTTTTTCCACATTACTTAAAAGATCAAAGTATGCAACAAATTGTCTTCAACATTCATTCATAATCATAAACCATTGGATACTTGCTCTCATACAACCAAATGATATACATTACTAAGCTATATAACATACAATTTCAAAAAACTTCAAAATTGATTCTTACTACCGTAGTAGATTACTAACACCTTGAGCACTATTTTGCCTAATAATTAATTAAAGTGCAAAAAGTGGTTAGGCAATTCAAAAAACAATGTCTCAAAGTTGAGCATTTTTTATTTCTCAAAGTATTATGGGGCATTAGTATCTCAAGGTCAGACAAAAAATATCTCAAAGTTGGATATTGATATCTCATAGTTGGGCAAATAAAGTCAAGAATTTCCAGAAAAATTAGGCAGACTTCAAAAATAATATTTTTTTGGCTAAGCTGCTGGTAACCTACGGTATATGACATGATAAAAAAACTCCATATTCAAATAAATAATACATATCTCCATATATAACATAGAATGTACATATTTTCATTTTGAAACTATAATAAACACCACTATCTTATGTATCATACAACATTGTAAATACTGTAGTACCATAGCATGTTCGTCAAAAAATAATTCTAAAAATACAAAACATAAAAAATAGAAAAATATGGAAATAAGAATAAAAATAAAAATAAAAATAAAAATAAAAAATCAGTTTTTGTAATATCGTGTTATTTCTAAGCCATTTAAGGTCATTTTTGTTGTTTTTTTGCTAAAAAAGAAAAATCCAGAAATTCAGTTTTTGAGAGACAAACCTTATTTTTTCCAAAGAAAATATTTGTTCGCGAGGTGATGAATTTGCTATGGTGTTACGGTAGAAATCTCCTTTAATATATACATGTTCCAACATATCCTAGGATATCAAATCTTCACTAGTAGTGCAAAGAACAACAAAGTCGCAATGATATCTCATTCTCCTGAAAATCATATCAATTTTTCCAAAAGCCCAAAAAACCTTTGGCGTACCCTATAAACTCATCCAATTCGCTACATCCAAAGTACCATATGTTGATAGCAAGTCCATTCATCCTTCAGTAAATTTTTTTCTTTTTGAGAAAAACAACATTCGTCCTCCAGAAATTATATTTTTCACTTTTGTATTTTTAAAAACACTTAAAATAGCCTAAGATGGATTAAAAACATTGAAATATCTCATAAAACAATTTCTCATACCTTTGTTTTTCATCCTAAAAAGTTATAATTTTTGTTCGTTATCTTCTCGTAGAATTATTTGCGTACGAACGTGCTATTGACGTACAGTGACACCCAATTCCAACTTGAAATGCTGACATGAAAACATGAGCCCAAACCAAGGGAAAAACACAACTTGGAAAGAGGCAAGAGAGGGCCCCAAACGGTCCCAAATTCCACCCAAACCCAACCCACCCAAAAGAAGAAGAGAGGGACAGTGGAGAAGGAACACTGCACTGCAGAGTGGCAGAGCTTGCACTGCAACTGGGCAGGAAAGCCATCAGCATTGCATTGCATTGCAACTGGCCCTTCTCTTGTCGTACGGCACCATAACCAACTCCCTCTCCCACTGCTCTTTCTCTCTCTCTCGCTCGCTCGCTCTCTCTCTCTCGTTGCATGCACACAAGGTACGTAATCTCAGCTACCAGGTTACGAGTCACGACTCTCTTGTAGATCTGCTCACTCTCTCCACGTCACCGCCCTCGCCCTCGCCCTCGCCACTACGCTACTGGCAAAAAGATTGCTCCATTAATACAGTGACTACATTGTGGACACAACCGCTGCTCTAGGGTTTGCAAAAACTTCAGCTCCGGAACTTGGACTTCTGGGTTTAGATCCCGGCTCATCGTTCTGGACTTCGGAATCCCGTCTTTACGTTTTTCTTCTGTTTCTGCCGTCGTGCTTTTCGCGCATTCTTTGTTCCACGGAGCTGCTCAAATTTCTTTCTGGGGCCAGGTTTTGAGGTTTGTAAGGGTTTGATTTTTTGGGGAAATTCGAGGTGGATCTGGGTGGGATCGAGGTGCTGGAGTGAAAAGATTTGCGGGGTTTTTAAAAATTAAATTAGTTTGATTTTTTTTTTTGTTTTTTTGGGGGAGTTTTGTGTGAATTGGATCGTGACGTGGATGCTGGAGTTGAAATTGCGTGCGATTTTATTGTTGGAGTGCTTTTTGCGTTGGCAGCGATGGAGGTTTGAATTTTGGGAGGTTGCTGATGGAGGTTATGTGCATTGTTGTGAGCAGATCCACCATGGACAAGGAGATGGGGGATTTTAGTGGAATCCAGAAGATGGTCACTCGGATGCGCCTGTGGGAGCTGCCGGACAGATATGTCTTGGAACCCACCGATTGCATGGCTTCTCAGTTTCTTTCGATAGATCGTTCCACCGGAGACTTGAGCTACAAGAGTAAGTAAACCGCTGCTGTAGTCGGAGATAGATTTGAGGGATGGTTTTGCAATATTGGGGGGTTGTTCGTACTACTCTTGGTCGTATGCATGTGGGCAGTAGCGAAGTTGTTTTGTGAAGCTCTGTGTGACGGTGATGCAGGTCAGCTTCCGGACTCGAATGTGCCGCATGCGCAAATTGTGTTCGGGTTGGTGGGTATCCTCCGTCTTGTTGCAGGTAAGTCGCAGCGCTTCATGGACTCTGTTGGACCTCGTGTGTGGACTTTCTTCTAGGAGTTTTGAACCGTAGAGAGTTGTCGTTTAGGTCTTAGTGCTGCAAGTCGGACCAATGAACTGGTGATTAGCCTGGGCCGAATCTGCTCACAACCCTCATGTCAAATAGTGCTTAAGAAGATTCACATTACCTTTCATATTATGCCAAATCTGGACGATGGAACTGTGATAGACTAAGGTATGTGCTTGAGTTCATAGACATCTCACTTATACGTCGAGGCTGTGTTGACTCGTCGTGTGATGTTTATGGCGGTTTCAGGAACTTATGCACTTGTTATAACTAGTCGCCAGCATTTGGGCATGTACAAAGGCCACCCTATTTACCGTGTGAAATCTATGAAAGTTTTACCCTGCAACAATAACCTTCATAAAGCAACCCCCGAAGAGGTACGATTGTTTAATCTTTAAATTGGTTTTCAAATTGGTATTCGCTTCTTACTATACCTAGAAAGTGTTGCGATCTCATTTTATATATCATAATTGCAGAAAAAAGAAGAGGCGCACTTTGTGCATTTGCTGAAGACACTTCAATCAACCCCTGGGCTCTATTTCTCATATGATGTGGATTTGACATTAAAGTAAGTTGGTCCCTTCTCTCGGCTAGTCCCATCCTCGCAATTAAGGCATTGTTTTATGCAGCTTAGCCATCATCTTACTAACGTCTCCCTTTGGCCTGTATTTGAGAGTTTGAATAGCTGGAATATCACCAGGTAGTCTCGAATTCGGACTTCAGCATATTGACCAGAACATTCGTTTTCGATTGCAGTGCAGAGAGATATCAAGCTGTTGCGATGTCAGAACAGCCATCTTTATGGAAACATGTATGTTTTCGATCTACCAATCCTTATGTTGACGCCAGTGTGGAAGATGTAACGCTTGAGGTCTAGTTTGTAACGAATCTGTCTAGGCTAAAAACGTATGGTCACCCGGTTTGGAATTTTCACTGATCGGGATTGTTGGGTTGAGCAGGCAGATGACAGGTTTTTATGGAACAATCAGTTGATGCAAGAGCTGATTGCCCAGAAGGTGCGTAGTTTGCTTACTTCCACATTTTGTTGGTTAACTGTTGCCGTGGTCATTTGTCATTGTTTGTGTTTCAAAAGTCTTTGTAGAATGATTTCGGTGTTTTGGTGGGGTTGTGCAGATGGAGCCTTATATTCTTCCTGTGATCCAAGGCAATATCCTGCTGATTCACTTTCTATATTTCACCTTTGTTGTTGAGTGGGGTCTAGACGTATATTATCTCTATTATGTGGGTAATTTTTGGCGTCGCAGACATTTGTCATACCAATCGCAGAAATGCGAATCATATTTTCAGTTCTTGATTTTTTTTAACTGACAATTGTTAGTTTCTTAAAATCACCGTAGAATCCGGTCCCTTGATTTTTAGTTCCAAGTGATTTAAAATTGATTAAAATTAAGTGCTGAGGAGGTTTAATGTCTGTACACTTGTGAGTCCTTGACCACTGTGAACGTTTTCAAACTATTGAGTCAGTTGCGAAAGGCAAACCAGTCAAGGTTTCGCTGATTGCAAGACGGTCTATGAGGCGTGCTGGTGAGTTCTCGATTTCTCAAGCGCATATTCTGTACCACATTCTTTTATCATAGCGTAGCTGAGTACTTCTGGGACACTTGATGGATGCCTTATGTTAAATGCTTTGCTACAACTATTTTTAGACACTGTCGACTTCTTAGTCTTACTGATTCTAAACACTTTGATCAGGCACACGAATGTGGCGAAGGGGTGCTGACCTAGAGGGCAACGTTGCCAATTTCGTAGAGTCAGAGCAAATACTTGAATCGCAGGGCTATTTTGCCTCTTACACACAGGTTTTTATTTCCTCACAAGAAACCTGGCTTTTAATTTCTTGAGTCTGAAAGCATAATGCTTAAAATTCGTATCTGTGGAATGATCACGTGCTTTTAGTAGGGTATGTGTGCAACTGACTCAAGATGTTCTCTGATCATTATTTTTCGTACTATCACAGCTGAGGGGTTCTATCCCAGTCCTGTGGGAGCAGATTGTGGATCTTACTTACAAGCCTACAATCAAGACTGTCAACTATGAAAACACGGTACGTAGTGAATCCCTTCCATTTCGCTTGTGTCGTTTCGCATTGATGCGTTCAAGGAATATACCCGTTGTAAATGATTGTTGTATTTTTTTTAGTATGACCTTTCTAGTAGCTAAGTTTTATGAAGTCGTTTTCTTTGAAGCCTTCTTGATGTTAAATAAACCGGGGGTACGGGTATATAAAGCGGGGATGGGCCTGAGTCATTTGTAACCCTAGTCCTGTGAGGGCTCTCCACGTCTCTCGGAGCTCTCTTCTAGTAGTCAAGCTTCTTTTGACCCTAAGTAACTTCCACAGTGCACTCTGGACTTCCGCTTTAACGATAAGTACCTGCGGGAATTTTGAACATCCACTTATTTTGGCAACAGGCCATGTCAGTTAATCGAAACCTAATTTTATTTTATTTTCTACAGCCGAAAGCGGTGGAGAGGCATTTCAATGACTTACAAAAGCGCTATGGTGATGTCCTTGCCATTGATCTGATAAACCAGGTATAGGCATTTTTTAGTTCATGGATTTTCAAAAGAATGTTGCTACTAGAAGATGACGGAAGATACTTATATCTTGTTTATAATGTTCTGCTCAACCTTCTTTGTTTTATGGTTATGTTGATTAGCCGAGTGAGACTCTGATTTTATCGTATTCTTTTTAGTAGTGTATGAATATATTTGTGAGTGTCTGATTGACGGGTGTACTTGACGTTTGGAAGACTACAGTAGAACGTGACAGTCATTGTGGCTGTCTTCCCGCTTTCTGATTTTAGATGTGTGATTGCAGGAAGGAAGCGAAGGTGTTTTAAGTGTAGCCTTTGGAGAGGCTATGCAAAAGATATCAAATAAACATATCAGGTTGGTTGTAGTGGCTATTGGATTACAGAAAGGTTCGGTTGTTGTCATCAAAGAGAACTTTGTTTACCTGTGCGGGAACAGTGCTAACCTTCGAAGTGCATCCTCTTTTAATCTGTGATTTGTTTATTTTATCTTTCCGTGTTTGCTTAAAGTCAGGATATTTAGGACCTCTAGAACGACTAATATGTTCACATTGCCATGAGTTAAACACGTCCAATTTGTTGCGGTGCTCTTGTGTAGATATCTAGCCTTCGATTTCCATAGGATCTGTGGCCATATCCATTTCGAGCGCCTCAGCGCTTTGTACGATGATATTCGTGAGGATTTATCGAGACAAGGGTAAGCCTTAATGATTTTCAGACAGGTTATCTTGTCTTTTGCAAGTGTTTTTAACAACGTCGCAGTTGTATACAAGAGCCCTCAGTTCAATGCTTGTAATACTTTCTTTGTGGTTTATTTCTCTTTGTTTTTTAGTTCTTTCCGAGGACATTGTTACTTAGTGTTGTTCTGTGCTATATTGAACAGGTATTACTTGCGAGATCCTTCGGGTAAGGTTCTGCAAGAACAGAAGGGAGTGGTTCGAACCAACTGTATTGATTGTTTGGATCGTACCAATGTCACACAGGTCCGTCCTTCCTCCCCTGTATCTCTTTCTTTTTATGCTGCTTTTGATCATAGATTTATTAGCTTGGAATTCAGAGTGTCTGTCAATAGCCTCTTTCTTTCGAGAAACTGGTGCTTATGAAAGTGTGTATTCTATGTCCAGAGTTTAATTGGTCGTAAAGCTCTCGAGGTTCAATTGGAACGAATCGGCATATTCGAACCAAACAATACCATCGCTCAATTTGAGGACTTGGAGACAAAATACAAATTCTGTATGTAATCCATTCTATGTGCTGCATCTTGTTCTTTCTTTGTCTTTTTTATGCTAGGTGATACTGACACGTATATTTTGATTCTCATATACGTTTGATGCTTGTTTTCAGTGTGGGCCGATCATGGAGATGACATCAGTATTCAGTACTCAGGAACCGGAGCCTTGAAGGGCGACTTTGTTAGGTATATTTTGTACATTTGTGGTTGTAATACGTGTGCATTTAAGTGTTACTAATATTGATATTTGTCGGGCGTATTTTAGAACATGTGTCTAGATTTGGAATTCAGGAAATTCGTCTGAAAATCTTTGCCTGTAAATCTTCGCCTATTGAAACCAGGTTTGGTCAAAGGACGATTCGAGGTCTTTTGCAAGATGGTTACAACTCTGCTGCTCGTTACTACCTGAACAACTTTCGAGATGGTATCAAACAGGTTTGCCTTCTGAGACTTGGTTACTCAGCACATATAATACAATGGTGAACTCACTGTTATTATTTGCAACAAAACTTCACTTATATATTCGCTAGGAGATTTTGTGACTCAAAGCTTATTAGCTGTAGCTCTTTGGGGTTTCTGTCGATGCAAGGGTTCTGGCTGATTTCAATCATCATTCAAATATCTCGTCGCCATTAGTAGATTCAGACGAATAAGAAAACCCTCTGAGGTTTGTGTGTTTTACAGGATAGCATTGATCTTGTAGCTGGTCACTATCAAGTCACTCCAGGTGGCCCTCCAGCTTTGCAGCTTAGCCTGAAGGATTCCTTTGCGGTAAGTGCTATCCGCGGTAACTTGAAAAATGTGTGGTTGCATTGAAATTGGTTCTACTGATATGCAGAAATATGTGATGGTTGACTCTTTCAATATGTGTTGCAGTTACCGAGTGCCTTAGCCGCATTCATGGCTGGTGCTTACTTCACCAGCATTTCTGCTCGGCAATGTAAGGCTTCAGTTTTTCTCTGAACCCTTGTGATGTGTTAAATATCTTACCTTTTAAAAGTATCCAAATCAGTCGTATTATTTAAACATTTTTCCTCATTAGTTACATTGAGCATGAAACTGTGCATTCCCAAGTTTTAAGTGCACATTTGAATTGTTATGTGCAGTGGGTTCCGATGTGTACCAGTACCTGTACACACTTGTGCTGGCAGGCGTGACTGGTGGTATCGCAGCAGTGGTTCGATCACAGGGTCGTAATCTAACTGATCGTCCTCGCTTATGTAAACTGGAGTAACTATACTGATTCTCATTGTTACGTGAAACTTCTTACAGCACCATGGGAGACGTCTGGATAGTGTTCTGAACACTTTTTGCAAACATTTTGTTTTTTCAGTTGTCTGATCAAATCTGGTGGATAGTGCTGCAACCCTTACGGTTTGTGTGTTGAGAGGCTGTTCATTCTAGCATGACTGGTCGATTGGACTGGACTAAAGGTTTAGTAGGCAATGTTCAGGGTAGAATTGGCACATAAGGCATGCATTGTCTTCAAGGACATTTCTAACTAACATGACTTACATTTTTTACGCTCACCAGCACCTTAACCTTTTGCCCTTCAAGGTTATTGACTACGATTTTCTCGTTGATTCGTGATTCTTGTATCGTGATGTTTTTCCTGTATTGGTGGCGAAGTCAGCTTGTTCTGGTGTTTGTGGCCTCGCGCCAATGTAGGTATGCAAGGTTCTCGTACAATGTCTTACTGAATTTTCAATACCGGTCTAATGTTAACTATTTACTTTGTATCTGCCATTTTCTTCAGTGATCGTCATCATGTCAATCGTAGACATCCAGTTCTCTAACAACCTTACTAAAATCTGGGAATAGTTGGGACCGGGGACCATTTTATTTATGAAGTTTTCTTGGCAGATTTTCTCTTTGAATTCCAAAATACTCCAGTTAACAAAGATCCGATTGTGTTCCAGCACATACGGAATTTCATTCTGAATGTCATTGTCTTCGACCATCTCAGTAAAGCTTGTAACATTTTTTCCAATTTTACATTAAAATCTACCGCACTTGGGTAGTAGGTTCATCCACCTCAAAGCAAATAGTTGTATTTTTTTCCTATGTAGAAAATGATATTTATCTCTCTAAAAGTGATTTCTTTATTTTTAAAACAAATTTTAAAAATAGCCTCATATGGCTTTAACCCGTAAAGGATAAAGCAACCACTTTTGGGTTATGCCAGTAATGGAAAACCCAGTAATGGAAAGGATTCGAATGTTTTTTGTTCCTAACCTCTTTAAAATTAAGTTGGCAATAAGGATACGTTGAAATTTTAGTGACAAAGTAAATCCCTGATTTTCGAAAAAAGAAACAACATGGGTTCTACAATGAAGTTAATGTTTCTACAGTGACAGTGTTTTAACTGAACTTTGAGCATATTGTGCACTGAAATGAAGATCTCTACTTGTGGTTTTTTTTTTAGCATTTTCTTTTTAAGAATGCTTGTATGACCAGTACTTTATGGCTTCACCGTTTTGGACTTATCACTAACCCTTTTGAATTTGCCAAAAAGTGCTATGTTGAAAAAAATAAAAATTTAGAGTGACACTTATGTCAAATCCATTTTCTCCAAATTAGTAGCTTGAAAAAATCTTTAAAAAATTGTGCATGTTCTTAACATACTGGAGAAGAGAATTAGCTTTGGTTGCCAAGTTTATATAAATTTCTGAAGTAGCAATTTTCAATCAAACTCGGAAACTCACTGATCTTCTAAACTTCACATGTTATTATCTCCCAATCCGTTGGTTCTCCAAACCCAAAATTAAGTACAGATTTCGGTAGCCCACTACTTTGAAAGATCTTACAGTTAAATTGCTTATGGCGATTATCAGATTTGTCTCACTCTAGAAAATGCAAGAATGGCACTGTAGGTACTGAAAAACTGTGGAAATAACCCTCCGTCCTTTAGTGGTTAAACAAACAAATATCACTAAAAATGATTTCTCGTATTTTTGTATTTCTAACCTAAGATTTACCGGTTTCATTTTTATTTATTTAAAAAATTATTTATGAACCCGCTATCCAACTACAATATAGCCTTAATCATTTGATATCATGTTTTGTAATATTTGTATTAGAAACATTGATACCCATTATTTTTGGATTTCAAAACCTTTAAATGATTTTATGTTTGACAATCTCTCAAGGAATTGATTATGGCGAGTAATTAGACATATAAGTGAAGGTTTGGTATTTGATAGAGTTATCTCTTTATAACCAATCTAAAAAAACCACTAAATGGAGAGGTTTTGAATATAACCGATGGATCCATTGTAGAAATTAAAAATTAGTTTTGAATGGCTCAATTTTAGATCAGATCATGTAGTTTTTGCCAAATGCCAGCCATTTCTTCAACTCATTTCATAGTGTTTTTTCTACCATTGAGTCGTTTTCTTTCTATTATCAAGTTATTTGGTAAATTTTCTGTGTATTCTAAAAAAATTGGATAAAACCTCTAACCCTTTTTTTTGAAAATTCATTAACCCCTACACGCCCAAGGGTGTTTTTCATCAAAACTGCCTGAAAACAGCCCCTCTTCTAAGCAAGGTGGATTTTGCAAACTTGGGGTCTTAATTAGTACATCTAACCGTAAGATCTTGTAGCTAACTTCTATGTCTACATGTCCGCCAAATCTTACACACTCATTCGTCACCAATTACAAGATCATAACATTCAAAGTTGAAAAACAAGTTTTTTTTCCTGCGCAAAAAGGGATCAGCAGAGTTTTGAAGGCCCAAATAACCATTTTTTTGCATTACGGATTTTGGGGGTTTTGATGCACGTCAAAGGAGACTGAGTTAGCTAATTGTGTTAAGAAAAATCATATTCAAAAAAGTTGTGGAAGGTTGCCAAAAAAATCATTTTCCGCTAGGGGGTATACAGAAATTTACAAACAAAGGCCGTTTTTTGACAATAAAAATAGCATATGAAAAAAGATTGGATTGAAAATCGGATCGGTGGGAACATGCTCTACTGCCTTCTCTATACATAGAAATTTTTATTTTTGAAAAATATCAAAATCTCAAATTTTGGTGGAATTTCAAAGTTTCGACTTTGGGCAGATTTGGGCAGATTTTGGCAATTTTGGGCAGTTATGGGCAGTTTTGGGCAGAATTTGCTGCATTGACAGTGGCTGTGAGCTTGCCCGAAGTTTGGCTGAATGTAGCTTTTGACACTCAAAACCTCGTAACTTTTTTTCAGTATGTTAAAAAAAAAAAAAAAAAAAAAAATTCTGCACAAACCTCTTCAAAATGCCTATCTAAATTATTTTTTTCAACGATTTAGGAATTAAATTGGAATTCTAGGAACCTGTCTAAATTTTAAAAAAGCCCATTCCAGGACTATGGGCCTTTAGGGGTTAAAAACACCACTTCAATATCAAAACTCTAAACCTTCAAAGTGATTATATATTTCTAGTTGAAAGCATTCCACAAAAGAATTTCTAACATGTCATAATGGCATCCCTACATGCCAAGCCAAATGTTAGCTGAAAGCTCATATTGAAATTCCAATTAATAAGATTTTTTCATTAAAGAGATGACTCTTGAAGGTCAATTTTTCTAAAGCACACATTTCTAAAGTGCATTGGTTAGTAAACAACAATTGATCATATACTCCCAAGACCTTCAATACCCCAACTTCCCAAAAGATTCTCATTGGATTGGTCATTTCAATTTCTCTCTAATCTCTGTGTCTAAAACAATGTTGGACTGGTATGGCATCAAATGAACTATGGCGTTCATTTTAGGTTGGATTTTAAAGCTAGAATGAATACCATGATTCATTTGATGCCATACCAGTGCAACCTTGATCTAAAAGAAGAATATCTGTCTTTTTATTTGCATTCCAGATGATTTTCTCTTAAATTTTACAGCTTATTCGTGTACAACTCAATTGCTTAAATCTGTTTTCCACCGGTTCTCCCCATTATTTGAAAGCAACCTAAACCACAATGCAGACCAACAATATTCCTGTGCACTGACCTCAAATTGTTTTAAGAATATTACACCTCTTGAAGTTGAATATTGTGGACGGTTGAGAACATTGATCAATTGAAGCAAAGCATGCAACTATGATACAATCCCTCATTGTCCTATCAATATTAATTTGTTGATGCTTTTGCTGATGATTTTCAAGTTCCACTTCGATGGACTTCTCACAATAGAGGTTCATGAAGCATTGCAATCATATGCAATATCACACTGCTCAGGCTCACCTTTGGTTGTCCAAATTTTATTAACATCTGCCGAAATATCTCTTGAAGGTGGCTTTCAGTCTGAATGTTGTTGACAACAGCAGTAACTCCTCCAGTGAAGAAAATTGATTCTTAATCCAAGTTATGAATCAGAAATGCACCGGAAGGAAAATATGGGTCACCTTGCACGTGTCAAACTTGCTGGAAAATAACCCAAAGAATGTGAACTCAACAATTCTACTTGAGATATGGTTTTGGAGACACCTGGTTCAAATTTCCAATTGCTGCTTGCCTACCAACGTTGTGCACAAAACATTAGAACCAGGTGTGCTTGCATGAGATGCATACGGTGACCGAAAACTGGCATGATGTTGGGAATGGCATTCATGATTGCCGAATGCATTCGGGAAGTGCACAAATTTGTGCTCCTGCTGATCATTGAGCTGATTAATGATCACAACCAACACATTGTGAAGCTGTGTGTACAGATTGGTACGTCTGTGCTTGTGCAGCTCTGACTCATCACCTCTAACGGCTGTGGAATTGAATTAGCTTCTGAATATGATCTGGCATCACAAGTCTTTTAATTGTGCAGTACATCCTTGAAGGATATGATTGTGAAAGTGATGATACCAATGTTTTGTAATCATGCAGGGTTTTAGGTTTTAGGGTCTAGAGTTTTGTGAATGTTGATAGTAATATGCAACTGGCGGGATAAACCATCTTCAGATGAGCCTCTCCAAGCACGAATCATCTCTAGAGAAGGAATCCTGTGTCTGAATTTGTGTTTAGCTGTGCTGGTGATGTTTCAGGGATCTAGGTCATTGAGATTATGATCGTTGTTTAGTGTTTGATCGAGGACAGTTGTGTCTCAGTTGGGTTAGAGCGAAGGGAATCACAGACAGTTTCTGGTGGGTTAAGTTTTCGATATCCAGAATGATGCTTAATGGAATGGGTTTAGTGTTGAGCATGGTTGATGTTGCTTGGCACTAGCTCTAGTTTTGCAGGATCGAGCAACGCGGCAGGAACCCACCAGGTGAGATGGGGGCACATGAGAATGTGGGGGGGGCGACTGTCAGCAGACTGCTTCGTGCGACCCCAAATTCCGAGCGCACCCACCTACACCCCTGGCTCCCTCCGTTGCAGATTACATCAATAATGCCAGGTTCCGGACTCGCGGGATTCGGGAAGCCCACCACTCAGCTTCTTTCGTACTGCTTTGTACGTCAAATTTTGCGTGACCGGTGTAAGCTTGTCCTCGTCTGTTATTACTTCTTGTGTAAAAATTAAAATGCCTTGTCCTCCCCTTCACGTGTTGTACGTTGCGGCACACGTCGTCCATCGCTGAAGAGTCGTTGTTTGTTTTGTTTGTTGCGCAATCTGTTGCAATCAGGCTAGGTTTAGGGTTTGGCCTTTGGGTTAATGTGCTTGATTGGCTACTTACCCAGCCCAGTGCATGCATCCAGAGTGATTTCTGCGTCCTGGCCTTGTGGGTTGCCGGCAGATGAAGTACAGAGCCCGTGAATTCTGACACTGGAGGTCAATCTGCAGTTTGAGATATTCAACCCGGATTATGCTTGGCAGGTATCAACCTTGAGACTTGCTTATTAAAATGAGAATCATCTTTGTCGCACTTGGGGGTTAGATTCAGGACTTTGAGTCTTAAATAATTCATGCAATGACCGTCTTTCCGTTCCGTGGTGGTTTGAGGTCGCTTGATCATAAACATTCAGCATGATTGCACCCTTTCACTGTTTCATGACCATTCTCTGGTACCCACAGAATCCGCGCTCGTGTCTGCGAGGTGAGGTAACTTGTTGTCCTGTGTCTCTGTAGATGAATACCATGGAGTTGATGTTACACCACTTTCGTTCCAATCTACCTCCGCAACTGCAAACTAAGTGCTATTTGAAAAGTTTAAAGCTGTTTGGTGTAATCGGGGATTGGGTATGTAAACGAGATGTAAACAATGTACTCTTCGCACTTAATGCTGAATCAGTTTGAAGATGTGCTGGATCATGGAAACTGAGTTACTAGCAGTATTTCAGTCTGAGACACAGTGATCGACGATCTAACATTACTTGTATCACCATGGGCTGGATGCTTTTCAGGCGTGCAAATGTGGGGATAGCATCATACGACTTTCTGCACTTCGTGGCAAAAAGCAACGGTAAGTATTAATCTGAGCCCGCAGTTCACAATGCTACAATAATAGCTGACTGAGGATCTGAATCTGAGGTTCAAAAAGAATAATTAATTGAAATAGTTGCATGAGTATGTTGCTGAGATTCAAAACCCCTCAATCATCACAGAATCCGCCAAGGCTCACAAGAGTTGAATCTCGGTGAATATTCAAGTCGGACCCACCTTCAAAAATTCTTTATATTATTTTGGATTCCACGTTCAAGTGCACAGAAAGTCTCTCTTCACTGCAACTGGAGCGAGAATAATACAAGCATATCCAAATTTTGACTGGTCCGGCAACAGGGAAGTTTCTCGATGGGCTTAATTCGGTATAATCCAGCAAACACGCTAGTTAAATGGGGTTTGCACCATATAATGTAACGCAATTGAGGCGAAGTCTGTGGAACTCATGCACTGTAGCCTTTGTTGGATCTCACTGGCAGCCCACAACAGTGAGGTTCATGCTTCGTTCCCAACTTGATGAAGACACTCTGGTTTTGGTCTCCCCTGTTTTACATATGGCTGTGGCAGCCAACCTGGTGGTGGAGCAGTAAAATTTGACCAAGTCCACACTAATTGTCTGCAAGAATTTTGTGGCTGGAGTGTGATAATGAAAGCATGTAAGCAACACATCCTCACCCTGTGTTTAATTGGATGGATTTTCCAAATATATACAGTGAGGAAGTTTCCAATAGTTTTCCTTGTTACTATACAGCTCATGTTGACATGTTACGGATATGTATAAATCTTGTTGTCTACTCTACATATGGAAGATAAGGAAAACAACAGTGTTGAATCAGACTTGGAGGCACTGGCTTGAATTCAGGCATTCAAATCAGTGTGATGGGGGTGTTAGTGTACTGGTTGTTGCCTGTTCACATGAAAAAAATGCACCTACTCTGACGGAAGGGAACTGGTTACTACCTGTCCATATGGTTTCTGAAAGGGTGGCATCTGTACAATATTGTACTCTGCTGCATCTACATTCCTAAAAAACAACTTAAAATATCAAAAGCCATTTTTGGATAGGCATACATCTTCCATGCAGAATTTGTTGCTCTCCATTTGGCACTACAAATTATCAATGGTCAATTTTTTCAACGAACCAATCCAAGTATATGTATTTTAAAAAAAAAATAAAAAAAAAAAAAAAAAAATACTCAATTCTTTACGCCTACTAAGTAATTGGATGGAACAACCAATAATATATAATAGTCACCCTGACAAACATATACTTGAATCCATGATGGCAATGATATTGCACGCTAGAACTCAACCACTTACATTGTACAAAGGGCAAGCACATGTACATGTAGACGGAAATTAAGAAACAAATAAATTTGTCATAGTAAAAAAAATTCTACGTATAAGGTCTATCCACCCTTATAGAAATGACATCCTATAGTATAAATTTTGTATTGAGTACCTACAAGAATTTTTTGAAGATACTTTATCAAACACATACAGAAAAAACTTTGGTTTCCAGAGGAGACCGATGTGAATTAAGTGTGTTTGATCCACCTCCAATTCAATGTCCACATAACAAAGGTATAGAAATAAAGATCTACCCCCATTTTTTGAGAGTAGATACTGGTCACAAATAATCGGTAACAAAAAATCCATAATAGTTAGTATAAGTTTCATTCTTATACAAATTTGGGCACCAATTCATGAGCTCATTGTTGGTTGGTGGTGAGTGTTTGTCTCATATAACTAGTCTAGGTTTGAGCCCTAATAGACTCTTATGAGCAAATGTGGAGGATGAAGTCGCTTGGTACTTATCAAACACAACAAAGAAACTCCACTCACAATATTTTCAAACCAAGTCTTTAACATTGAGAATGGATTATCGATCCAAACATCCACATTAAATAATTTATAGACTTTTGGATTTACCAAGATATAACAAACCCTCAATTTACATGTCTTCTAAAATTTAGATATGGACAATACATTGATAATGCGCAAAAACAACCCTTTATTGGTCCAAAAAGATACCCTCTATCAAATATTTTTTTGTGACTATATTGAACTAAATGCTTGGCTACATTTGTTTCTCACTTGTGAACAACAACACTAACATGCATTAAATACAAAACATCACAACAAAGTGGTATGAAAAACAAGAAAATTCTTCATGTTTAATTCTATTACTTGTAGTTAAATTTAAATGAATGTTAGAATCTTCAATGATAACTTCATGTAGAATATAGTCCCCACTTGACTACTACCATATACTTGTACAACTAAAGATTTCATTGCAATGCGAGATTCAACTCTAACATTATGTATGTAAAAAATATATATTGGAGTAAACCTTTACAATAACATCATTTAAACATTGCCAAATTATTTATAAATTTCACATTCTTGGACAATAGGTTTTTCAAAGACAAAATGATTGTTAAAACTAATGAATATCTTTTTCAAATATATAACATCAAAGGTTTAGGGTAGAAAATAAATCCTTTAATTGTCAAAAAATTAAGCAGGATTTTGAAATCATACCAATTTTATGTGACACAATCATTCCAACAAATAAACTTGAACTCATGGCTTGGCAAAAGAACCTCTACACAATACACATTTATCAAATCCATTGTCTTACTTTATTTCATACAACAGGTTCTATTGGTATGTGTTCATAGTCTACCTCTCTCACTGACGGCAATAATCTTGTCTTCTTGATCTTTGTTATGTGAACAATGAGACAAGGTGCTTCATAATCAAACACATAATATGTGCCCTCTCTAAGAAAGGGACCAAAGTCCCTCTTCTCTGCTGCTACTATACACAAAAATTGAACATAAAGATTCATGCAAAATACAGCACTTTCCACAGGCTGTTCAATTACCGCTGATGCATGTTCATTGTCATGTCCATGTCCATAGTTTACCGTATTTCAATTCAGTAGTCACCTTCGTACACTTTTTTGAGAAAAACTTGCAACTAATTGTAGGATGGAATCTGAGAGGTCCATCCACCACACTCACAGTGTTTGACACATGTACGAGAACATGAAAAAGAGAAAAAGGAGCAACCTATCCGTTTGGATCTGAGCAAGAGATTGACATGGAAGATGTGGGCAATGTGATGCAGCCTGCATTGGAGACACATGGACCAATGCTTAGCATTCTTTGGTGAAAAATGAGCATACCCATTGTCCATTTCATATTCCATTTCACAATCGAGGCTGTCATTTGCCATAAGCAATTTGCATAATATTTCTCCTCCTCAAATCAGTACTGAACTCATGTATCCCTGCTGAGAGTGTCACAATGCTCCAATGGCAATGCAATGGCAAAGTGACAGACAATATTACAGAACAGCCACGTAATTTCCCACATTCCACACTTCACATAATCAACAGTATCCATGATGGAAAGGGAATGCCCACCACTTCAAACAGCTGTCCATTACAAAAAAGATACAATAAATTACCATTGAAAAGATGCATGACAACCATCTGGAATTATTGTTCATTACCATGGTGTGCACAAACGGGAAAAGTGTTCACCTGAACTTAACTTACCAGCCCAGTCGCGGATTCTCAACTCATGATGCACATAGGATAACGTAAAATTCAAATTCTCCATCCTGCTGGATGCCAATGGCCCCACTTAAAAAACACTGTGCCCGGGAGACAAAATCTAAAGCATGAGCATGTCAAGCTTCTTCCAATGCCAAGGCAGTTCAGCAATGCGTGCACAGAATTGCCGCGCAAATCCTCTGGAGCCTGAAATTGCAGAACTTGTCAGCTCAAAAGAAGCTGAGGCTGAGAGCGCATTCACAATTTCACAGATGCCACTTTTTTGCTTCTGTCTCACCGCTTCTGAAGCTGCCAACTCACCCCCTCCACCACAAATCTCTAGCCTCTACCCCTTTCCTAGATCCCTCAAATCCTGCCTCCCTCCACAACCTCCACGTTTTCCAAACAATGAAACTAAACTCCAAAACAACCCCCTAAAAAAGGGCTAAACTCCCAATTCTCCAGTTTAACTTACCTCACTTGTATCAGTCATAATCACCCTCCTCTGGAACATTACGGAGGTGGATCAAAATCAGCAGAATGGGAACATCTGGGATGCTAAAATCTAGACATTCGGTGTAAATCTTGGAGAGTCGAGAGATGGAGGGTGAGCTTCAAGGGAAGCAGATGGGTTATGGAGAAAAACAAGAGGAGAGTCATCTGATTTTCGAGGAATTTGGAGAGCTGGGACCCAAATGGGCCAAATCAGAAGTCGTCCGTCATAATCGAATCTGACGGAACTGTCTGTTGTACGAGGTGGACGGATTCCTTGCGACTTTTTCTCGCCGTTTTTGTGTTTAAAGGCATGTCGCCATTGCCTGTTGAGTTATTCTGGAAGTAGTTGGTGAGCATTGCCATCCGAGGTGTGAGAGGCTTGAGAGGCAGACGCAGCTTTGTGTTTGCGGGTGAAGGCGGTTTCGGTGCTTTTGTTGGTAGTTGTTTGCAGCGCTTCAGTTTTTTTTTCCTGTCAAGATGTTGGTCGACAGCTTCCGGGTGGACAGCCCCCATGTGGAGTACACCGAGGATGTGATCAAGTCGACGTATGAGTACCAGACCACCGAGTTTGTGCACGAGCAGAGCAATGGCAAGTATGAGTGGGTGGCGCGTCCCAAGTCTGTGCCATACCAGTTCGCTACCCAGCGCAAGGTGCCCAAGCTCGGGTATGGCACCGCCTTTCTCTTTCTTCTCACCCGTGTGGGCTTGTCTTTGATGATGCCGAAAAGATCATCTCTTTTTGGAGACTCTGAAATTTTCGGAAGGATTTCGCTTCTGGCTTCGACTATCACGCCGTTTTTTCTGATGTTTTCATGTGGAACGGGTTTTGTGTTATCCTGGGATTTTTTGCAATTGTGAGCCAGGATACGAGTTCTTTCAGGATGTCACACTTCTCTCGATGCTAGCTCGGCTGGGCGGTTCAACATTACTTTGGAAAAATATGATATGCATTTCTGTGTTTGCTCTGTAACTGAACTATTTGGCTAATTTGTCGTTTGGGCTTTTGCAGGATGATGCTTGTTGGGTGGGGTGGCAACAATGGGTCCACTCTCACGGCTGGTATCCTGGCGAACAAAGAGTATGTTGTTTTTTTTTGTCTCTTTTCCGCTTCCTTTTTCTGTTTCTCCCTGGAGGTTTTTCTGTAAATTCAAGAGTTTTTAGAATCCTGGGTAGAATTTGGGTCATCCTCACTACTATCGTAACGTCTCTGTTGAAGTGTAATTCCAAAGTGTATAGTCTTTTGTGACTGATTTTCGTTTGTGGAACAGGGGCATCTCGTGGGTGACGAAGGATGGCGTGCAGCACGCCAACTACTTTGGATCCCTCACCCAAGCATCAACCTGCCGGGTGGGATCCTTCCGGGGCGAGGAGATCCATGTGCCCTTCAAGAGCATTCTGCCAATGGTAATACCCTTGACGCTGCCTGGTACTTATTGCAGTGTTCTGCAAAGGAATATTACGGACATGGTGTCTCCTTTCAGTTACGCACGTTGGTCTGTGCCTGATCCACTTTCCTTCGGTTCAATGACTAAACTGTGCACCGCTCCATGCGCAGGTGGACCCCAACGACCTTGTTATTGGTGGATGGGATATCTCCAACATGAACTTGGCTGATGCGATGGACCGAGCTCGTGTGTTGGACATTGACCTGCAGAAGCAGCTCCGCCCTCTCATGCAGGACATGGTGCCCTTGCCTGGTATCTACGATCCTGACTTCATTGCTGCCAACCAAGAATCTCGGGCCAACAACTTGATCAAGGGCACCAAGAAAGAGCAGATGGAGAAGGTTATCCAAGACATCAGGTACTTGCACACTACTGCTCTAGGATTCATCACCATTCTACACGTTGTAGTTTCGTTGTTTTCGTCGCTGTGGTTTTTTATGCTGCTGATTTGAGTGTTCAATGACTTCAGGAACTTCAAGGCCCAAACCAAGGTCGACAAAGTTGTGGTGCTGTGGACTGCTAACACCGAGCGGTACAGTGACGTGATCGTTGGCCTTAACGACACCAAGGAAAACTTGTTTGCCTCTTTGGAGAAGGGAGAGAAGGAGATTTCTCCATCTACCTTGTTTGCCTTGGCTTGCATTCATGAGCAGGTTCCCTTCATCAATGGCAGCCCCCAGAACACCTTTGTTCCCGGTAAGCACTTATTAAATGAAGGAAGCTCGACAATGCTAATCTCCAGCATTTTATTAGTTTCGAACTATTGCTTCATGTGATCTTGATCTGGACTAGTGGAAGCTAGTTGGAACGAGTGCGCGGCAACGTAATGCTGGGATTAGTGGTGGATTGCCGGGCCCATTCTAGTGAGCTGTCGTTGCGCGAGACTATTTTTTGGCCAACTTATGATCTCACAATTTTGACAATTGTAATTTTCAAGAATTTACTGATTAGTTACAAAATGTGGTGCAGGTGTTATCGAGTACGCTGTTGAGAAAAACTCGCTGATTGGTGGTGACGACTTCAAGAGTGGACAGACCAAGATGAAATCCGTCCTGGTTGACTTCCTTGTCGGCGCAGGAATTAAGGTGAGTTTGTTAAAATTTGGTGGATCTGGGCTTCACATCTGCAATTGAGGTGTACTGATTTGGAATGTAGAACTGCTCTGATGCGCGACACAAGTTTGTACTTGATCTCTTGAAAGAGCTCGGTTACTGCCACTGATTCGAAACGAACTGCCGATGTTGAATCCGCTTGTTCTGAACTACGTTGTTTTGGTTTACACAGCCTACATCGATCGTGAGCTACAACCACTTGGGTAACAACGACGGAATGAATTTGTCAGCCCCTCAGACTTTCCGTTCCAAGGAGATCTCCAAGAGTAATGTGGTGGACGACATGGTGGCCAGCAACTCTATCCTGTACGCGCCTGGTGAGCATCCCGATCATGTCATTGTGATCAAGTACGTGCCTTACGTCGGTGACAGCAAGAGGGCTATGGACGAGTACACGTCCGAGATTTTCATGGGCGGACGCAACACCATTGTCATGCACAACACGTGCGAAGACTCATTGCTGGCAGCGCCCCTCATCTTGGACTTGGTTTTGTTGGCTGAGCTGAGCACCCGCATTCAGTTTAAGGAGGATGGACAGGTAACTTCTCGATCCAAAGCTAATGAGCTGTTTTTCGATGTTTCCCACAAGCTTCTTTGCAACAACGCGCTTTGCTTTCTTCTCTTCGAACTCCGTTGGTGGCTTCAGGTATTAACAAAATTTCTGGATGATGCAGGAGAAGCTTCACTCATTCCACCCAGTAGCCACCATCCTCAGTTATCTCACCAAGGCACCCCTGGTGCCCCCCGGTACCCCAGTGGTGAATGCACTGGCGAAGCAGAGGGCCATGTTGGAGAACATCATGCGTGCTTGCATTGGACTGTCCCCAGACAACAACATGATGCTAGAATACAAGTAGGCGATTTCGTCACGAAGCCTGGGTCAAGCTCAACACCCTGACGTTTCCTTCTGGTAACCGCCATTGTAACTCGGTTACGGAGAGGAATTCAAAACACTACCCAGGTGTACACTATCTGTTACCCCCTCCCTTTGTGGTTGTCTGATCTTTCAAGGAGATTGCGTTCAAGCCCATTCCTGTTCACGACTGATCAGATAGCATGGCAGGCGGCAAGACTGTCGATCCAGTAGGCAATAGGCGGGTGTGTTTTAGTCAGGATGATTCTGCTTAAATAAATAGCAACAACAATATTGCTGGTGAACTGTTACATAGCCCGGAGGACATGAGTAGCAAGCTCCATCTTGTAATTAGCCACCTTGGCTTTCAGATCAAATATATTCTTACAATTTGTGAAGAAATTGCTTATACTACCCTTACATTGTCTGTGCATGGGAGGCAATGGTTGTTCAAAATTCCTTCCTGCCCTGCCTACAAGCTCTTATTGCTCATCTGGAGTTGCAAGAAGAGCTTAATTTTTTCGAACTTGTTCATGCAATCGAAGCAGACGTATATCACAGAAGATGACATGTTCAAGGTTCAGCGGGAATAGAAACGGGATATTTTCTTGGACCTAGCTGCTAGAGGATTCATCATTAGACTTAAGATTCACCTTGAGAAAATTATGCGACATGTAACAACCCCAAGGTGTGAGAATTTAAGTTGCCAAGTAGGCGGATTTCCGGCATGGTTGGGTAGAGTCCTGCAAAGTCAACCTAGCTGCTCTTATACTCGTGGAGTTGCGGGATTATGATAAATTCCTCAGTTTCTCCCAGTGACCAATTTTCCCCAAGATATTTTTTAAGGATATCACAGGGCATCGATGGTATTTATATGTTCTTAACATTACTTTTCAACAGATCTGGGACTTTTCTTTGCGTACCAGATTTTAGAACATTATGCCTGGAAACCCCTTCACTTCAGAGCCGGAATGGGAGCTTCGGAAGAGAATTGCACCATGAAGCTTAACACGGAGTACACCAGACAAGGTGTAGCAGACATAAGAGATGAAATGTTGCCGGAGGATCAAGTGTGGCCAGAGTTTGAGACTAGTTTAGCAAGGGCACCGGAGCAAATGTTCAGACAGTATGGTTCTCCAGAAACAACTTAGCGCTTGTGCCTAGCATTGGAAGGGCATTCCAACCCAGAGAAGGTGGAGAAAGACTTTAGGATGCTGCAAAACGGTTAACATCCATAACTTATGTACATTTCAGGTTGATAATGTAGCTCCCTAGTACATGGCTTATTTTTTAGGTCACAGAAAATAAGATATGTAATGCAAGAGTACATTTCTACCTTAGAATGAACAAAGTGCTACATGTTAACGGTTTTTTGTCGTGATTCGTTTTGCAGCATCCTACCTTCGTAGAGTTTCAGGTGTCCCAACTCATTCACTACCATAGCATGTTTGTTTGAAAAAAAATTAAAAATAGAAAATTAAAAACAAAAATATAATAAATTAGTTTTACAATATTTCATATTTATAAGCTATTTAGAGTCATTTTTGTTGAATTTTTGCTACAAAATAAAAATTGAGAGATTCAATTTTTGAGAAACAAACCTTATTTTTTCAAAAAATAAAAAAATGTTTGTTTGCCAGGTGACGAACCTGCTATGGTGTTACAATACCTGAGCCTAGGTTTGTTGAAGGAGAGCCTAAACTGGGGTACCATTGCTGTCTAAGGTAGCCGCACCCATTCCCGTGGGTGTGCCCACTGCTGTGCACTACAGCAGCACCCCAATCCGGTTCACTTTGAGTGGGCACACCAATCCGGTAGCGTGTAATGTGTGTCCTGTGCTCACAGGAGTGGCACCACTTTGACACGGTCAGGAGTGCCTCACCACTTTTCTGTTTGAGCGACCAGATTGTACTCAAATCCTTTGATATTCATGGTTTTTTTTCTCACGATCCTATTTGTTCTGTATTCGCCTTGTGTGAGCGACCAGATTGCACTCAAATCCTTTAATATTCATGGTTTTTTTCTCACAATCCTATTTGTTTTGTATTCGCCTTCTTTCCTATCTGGTTGCAAATTGTTTCTTTATTCTACAGCTGTGCAATCTCTCTTATATCCACGGGAGTGGGTGCCGCTACCTTACACTTGTGAGCAGTCTTTGTGGGGTTAGTGGAGGAATTTGCATGCATGGGTGCAATTGCATCCTCACTTTTCTCACTCATGTGTTATAGTTTGAAGTGGTCGTGTAGGATTGAGGGGGTGTTGGGGTTGGTGTTACCTTACATTATCATTGGCGTTATGCTACCCCGCCATCCAATTACATGCTTTTTTTGGAGACTAAGAAGTGGAGCATTCCGGACACGTGAAGTTGGAGCTTACGTTATGCCCAAAGCTACGTTATGCGTTTAATGTTGTAGTGAGTCAAAACTTGTATGCTAGAGATAAGAGTAGGTATGTGGAAGCTTGAGAGCTCCTTTGTAGTTAGTAGTAGTTTGTATGTCATAATGTACTTCAAATGCCATATCGTGCCTCATGATCGCAGTCCTTGCATTCGTAGGAAATGCGTCGATTTTCATTCCCCCTTTATGGGAAAGGTGAATAGTAGCTGAAGATTATACTCACGTTTTTGTCATCTTGAGACCAAAACTACTCACTAATACTTACAAAACCCATGTCCATGGCACAGTTTCATTCTTTTGTCAATTTTAGAAAGTGAAAATGATACATCTCCTACTAGTGTCAACTATAGTTTCTAGCACCTCCTCAATGTTCACATTTCCCAAAGACCGCCAGAACAACACTCTGTGGCAAAGTTGTTTAATGTAAATGACAACAAGGAGTGTAATAGCAACCTTGACAACTCTTGTTGTTAACCGATCTTACACAATTATCTCAGGGCAACAAATCTTTCTTGAATATATCCTCTAACTTACAACGCATTAACCATATTTGCATATTTATCTATACATAGTTTTTACACGTAAGTGATGGAAATAAGTATTTGGAGAGCACTTGCCATTCTCCAATAATTAAGAGATAGGCATGAACAACATAGATTGAATGTTACCATCTTCTTAAAATAAAAATAAAAATAAAAATATATTTGATTGATATTTATAAATTCGATCTTTAAAATATCAATTTTCAGACCATGCTATTATTCATCTTCTATAATCTATAGGAATTAATGTTTAATCTATGGTAATAACATAAGTGTAAGCTCTAATCACATATTAGACTTTATTATTAAAAAAACAAGTTGACATTTTCTTAAATGTACAATTAAGTATTCCTAACCACCAATCTCCTAAGATGTTCTATTGGATGTCTTAGATTGTAGAATTATTCTAGAATGATCATTATTGAGATCGAAAACCATCAATTTCACTAATTAAGCAATCCAATGGCATATCAAACCATAGGAGAAAATATTAGTGGTTTAAGGTACTATCAAGACTAAAAATTAATATTGTATACTTTAACCAAGGAGAATCCACATGTCAATAATAGATCCTAAAGTTCTTTTAAGTACAAAAATTTATATCAATCTTGAATAATGAGAAACATAATAAAATCTAGGAGAAAACTTCTTACAAGTGAAAAATATTGTTCGAAAAAGGATCCACCTATCAAAGCTCAAATTCCTGGAGTCAGTGGTTTGAGGACATCTGACTTATATCATAATGTGTAAATCCCCATAAATTGTATATTTGGAGCTAGACAAGGGCATCTAGGAATCAGAACATTCTTTCTAGTGTTCATTTATGAATTGAGGAGCTAAATGCTTTACAAGCTCCTAAAGGAGAAAAAAACATCAATTTTTGCTGGGTAGAGAAATGACATATCGACCATGTGATACGGAAGTCGCCATCTTCAACTTCCCTTTGCATCCGACATCAAATTGAATTTCATAACAAGTTCGTATATATGCCCAACCTTTGGGGCGTGAGAGTTTGGAAATCGCTAAAAGGCTCAACTCCAAAGAATGATCTAATGTTGCATTCGAAAGCTCATGCACCTAAATGATTAGATTCAAACCTAATACCTCATCATACTTCCAAGCAGAGACGTGGAAGTACCTATGAAGAAAATCTGTATGATGCTAAAGAATCCCAGCATTTGATTTTATATGCTTCACATTTAAATTGTGAAAAACATGTCGTTTTAAACTGAGAAGGTTGGCTCATGGGATCAGCGATTAAGAGCATCGAAGCTGCAACACTTCAATCATCTTTAGCCCATGAAGGTCCATAGATGGCCACATGAGTTCGACCATATCGCCTATCCCTTATCTGCACAAGGCATGGCATTAAATCGACAGCATTAGCTCTGTGCTGAATTGAAATAAGCATGCCAATCTATCTGCGGGTTTGAACATATAAATTTATCTATTTTTGTTCGTACCTCTAATTCAGTACTTAAAAGTACAATTAGGACATTAAAATGCTCAAAAGGCACACAAGACATAATGCACAAGAGAACTGACTTCAAGCTGAGGAGCTATGAGTTAAAGGCACACCATTACAGGATACTAGACTTTCTGAAGAACAGAAGAAATAGAATTGGATACCTTCACAAGCGGTCCGCATGTCTCTGGCATCTCCCTCTTTGACTTAATTGGATACTCAACCACCTAAACGACACAGTAAGTAGCATTAGGTGTACATTTCTAGTTGCTCAGAAAGGCCTCTCGATAGAATTAACGGTCCACAACCAAAGCACTAATACCAGAATACAAACTAACACAATTCCATCATACGGTATGATAACTACTTACTAAGACACGGCAGCATGCGTGTATCATAGAACAATCCCTTCTCAAATCCATAAGGTGCTCACAGGCGATTGTGCTACTTACAATACATGTGTCATCCTTGATTAGTGGAGACATGGAGAGTTGCTCCATGAGGTTTGAAAAGACAACCGCTTCGTAAGGAGGTGTTACACTTATGTAATCGAATTGGCCTCCAAGTATGCCAGCTTAAGACACAAATTTCACTTTAGTCAATATAAAGGGCGCCACACATGATGACTCAACCATAAGTACTATCAGAACAATGATCCTTGCATCCGAATACAACAGAAACGTTAGCTCCATTACAACCAACATATAATAAGATTCTTCGAAAGTTATATAACAGTTGAAACGCAAGCAAAGTGGAGAGTGACATTAACGGGAACGACTAGCATACCACCATTCTCAGCTGCCTGCTGCAACAAGGTTTCCACGGGAGAGGTGTGCACGACTGCTTGGCTTTGAAAGCCAGTCACTGCTAAATTGGGGTCCAGCACTTCAGCTACAACCCAAGGATCCATCTCCACAAAATGCGCCTGCACAAGAGCGAAGTCAAGGCAAGCCTTTATTTGGCATCAAAGTCATTAACTTCCTCACTGAACTCCAAAGGGAGTCGGAAGTAGTCACGTCACTTGAACTTGAATAAGACCTTTCGACATGAACACCTGTAAATCTTTGGCATGCTCTGGCACAAATTTTAATCTCATCGAAAGCAATAAAGACACTGTATTGACATCTCTACTTATCAGGTGACACATGCAGCTTCAGTTGTCAAACTGCACGAGTGGAAAGTCCATACCGCTTCACAACCCCTGCTAAGTGCCTCAATCCCAACAGATCCTGTACCGCTGTAAAGATCCAACCACCGACCAGGTGGCAGGTGGGCTGAGCATCCACCTAGTGCCTGAAATACAAGAATGAAATCCAGCAGTACATATTAGAGTTCACAGAAGCAATGCTTGACTTGATCTGACATATGATCACAACACGGCCACAAGAATATGTAAGTGAAGTCTACCTGTAATATGTTGAACACTGCCCCACGAACAACTTCCATCATCGGCCGTACATTTAAGTCCGCTGGTGACGCTAGTTTCCTACCGCCCACTTTGCCTGCCATGACCTGACAAATGAATCCGAGATATTTTAGAATGACTCCGCGTGAGAACAGAGTCGGACCCAACTAGATTGGTACTTGCTCCATCAGCAGTCCCCGCAAGCCTGGTCACAAGATGGGGCTTCCCATGGCCATAAGAAATAACTAACGTGCCAAACAAGCGGGTGAACGTCATTGAATACGTTTGAATACGTCAAAGTCTCCAAGGTCTAAATGCAAGAAATAATCATGCTTTTACTGTGATCAGGATTTAAAAGCTCAGAATATGATTTCATGAGCGGGGTCACTTCAACAACCTACTGGAAGGAGAGCTCGTGCTTAGTTGACTGAAAAACTGGTTTGCACCAAATCTTGATGTAAATAGAAAGTACCTTTAACAACTTGTGAGTAAGCCTGGGGCCATCCTCAACTTTCCTGGCAACCGCACTTCGCTGTGCTTTTTCTTCAACAACCTGTCTCTCCTGCTCTAATTGTTGCCTCAAACGCACAGGAACTTGCACACCGGCTACTTCAAGCATCTGTTTCCCGTCACATCCACAATTTAGTATAAAGCATCTATTCATACACGATAACTCACAACTAACAGTATCTGCCACTCGCTGGAAGGCATTCCAGCATACAACTTTCAAAATTGGAAAAAACCTTTGCAAAACTCCGTAAGTGGACGAAGAAACCTAAACGATTTCTAACCTGGATGGCATAAACTTAAATCATCAACATATCGAACAAAATAAAAACCATCAATTCTAGATTTTCGTCATTTCCATAGAAAACCATGCCGCAATGTGGAACATCACCACTGCCCGCAAAAACAATTCTCTCCTAAACCCTAAAATCACCGAATTCACAAAATCCTGAAAAGGGCGACAACAAGCGAGCACCTTGCCTTCTCAGTAGAATCCAAGTCAATCTTCCAGCCACCATCCACATTGAAAACCTCTTCCTCCTCTACCACCGCACCACCCCGCTTCCTCCTCCCTTTCCCAGAACTCTTGTCACTCTTCTCAGCTGAACACAATCATGGAAACACGTTCAAAAAACGAATTAACCAAACAGCAACACAGACAGAAGAGCAATTCCAAACTGGCCCAAGTGGGGATGAAGTGACCCAAGTAGAGAGAATGCTCACAGTGACGCCGAGAGGCAGCGCAGAGCACGAGAGGCTGCGAGGCACCAGAAGTCGAAGGGCAGACGTTGTGGTGAGAGGAAGAGTGAGGGTGTTGTTGTGCGGGGCTGAGACGCAGACATGGCGATGGTGAGCCTGGGGAGAAGAATGTAGACGACATAGCTGATGGTGTTGATGGTGATGGTGTTGTTGATTGTGGGATGTTGGAGCAGCTGCAATGGAGTGAGAGTGCAAGTGCGAAGGAGATGGAGAAGAATTGCAGACAGAGGAACAGGATAAGCCAAGTGGTGAGTTCAGTCCAGCAAGTGCAGCAACTCAGCGCTAACTCACTGCACTGGCACTGGCACTGGCACTGGGGAATGAAGGCAAGAGGGTGGGATGTGCAGGATTTTGCAGGGGCCGGGGCAGTGCAGGGCCTGGCTGGGGATGGTGCCGCTGCCTCTCAGCCAGCACTGGAAAACGGAGTAATGCATTGGAAAACGATACATAGCAGGTTCGTTCACCCTTGAACAAATTATTATTTTAAAATAAAATTAAGGTTTGTTTCCGTAAAAGTCATTCTTTCAGTTATCATTTTTTTCCAAATCACTTAAAAATAGCTTGTGATGGATTAAAAATTAAAAAATTATCATTTAAAATAATTTCTCATATTTTTGTTTTTCTATTTTTAATTTTAATTCTTTTTTTAGAATTATTTATGAACGAACTTGCTATCAACGTATGGTATGGGATTTAGCTAGAAATTAATTGGTAACAACTTTTTAGCTCCTTAGTATGTAATTAATTAATTAATGTGTATCCGGGTGGGGAGTGAGATTTGGGGACATAGTATGGTGAATTTTATGCATTTTTCTTTTTTTTGTTTTCATTTGTATTGTTAAAATATTTTTGGTACCCAAGAAGTATATACCAAACTAAAGTTTAAATTTTGAATTTCAACCATGTCGACCATATTATGAACTCTTTCAAGTGCTTTTAAGTGGACTTGTTACATCCACCTTTCAATGTCATGATTTGGTGTTTTTAAAATTTAGATCATGAAATGAGTTGATGTTAGAATATTTCAAGATTTAAAGATAAGAATTTTAATTTTACACACTTCGAAGAATAGAAACGTTATGAATGGACAAATTCTCATTGAATTTCAGATGGTTTAAGCAAAATTGTTGTCTAAGCCCTAAATTTCCTTGTGTATTTAAGAGCTTCAATCCTCAAAACTGCGATTTTTTTACCTCTATGCCCTCCCAAGGATATGAAATAAAAATTTTAATTTCTTTTGGAATTTCAACTGTAAGATCTTGTACCGAACCCTACTTGGAAGAGCTTATCCAGATTTTAACCGTTGGATGTTTTTCATTAGTGAGATCGTAGTGTTCAAATTTTCAGCAAATATTTTTGAGCCTGGGCCCAGAGGCATGGTACAAATGGGCCAAAGGGAGACTTGATGATTATTACTTCAAACATTTTGGTCACATTTTTTTCCATGTAGATAACTAGGTTAGGTATACTTATGCAAAATTTTAGGGACTCAAAATGCTTCTAAGACCTTCATGCAAATTATTTTCTATAAGAAGGTATGAAATTGACAAATTGGTTCAGAAGTTTTGAATTCATAAAAATATTTTAATTAGAGAAATTTAATATATATATATATATATATATATATATATATATATATATATATATATATATATATATATATATATATATATCCATTAAATATTATTCTAAACATCTTGGTAAATCTTAATTATAAAAGATAAGATGTGTTTTGAGATTTTTTAAACATTAGATATTTCAAAACACTTATTTACTTGTCTTGTTTTATTAATTATAATTTCAATAGACCATACATGTTATTTAAAAAAATTAAATCTTATATTTTAGATGAATATAAGTAACCTAAATGTCCAGTTATCTTAAATTTTTATAAAGAGATATATTTCATTTTATATACTATTATACAACCTACTTTGTTTAAAAGATATGTTTTCTTTAGATTTACAATTGAATTCAAAATTTAATTTAAATTTATTAAATTTTTTGTAGCCTTGTTGCAAACACAAATAAATTACTTGACATTTAAACTTACATGTTACGACATGATAATATTTTAGCATGTATATTAATAATGTCTTTAGTTTTTAATCTAAATAATTTTATACATCTTATATCTTATTTTTATTGAAAACTATTTTATGAATCTAATCAATTCACATAGTATCATATTCTTATCTTGATTGATTAACTAAGGTATCAGAACCAAAACATTTTTTTTGCATTGCTTTTAATCTATTCATTTTCAACCTATGGATTTTGTATTTATTTATTGTTGATAGCTTTTTGAGTATAAACAGAGAACATAATTATGACAAAGCAATAAGACAATCTTGTCATATTAATAAATAGCACTACAAAATATTAAAGATTTCAAAGTGGTCCATTAATTATTTATTATACTATCATATGCTAACGTTTTCTTTAAACTTATTATCGTATCCATATATTGTTTGTTATATATAAAACTCCATTTTTTTACTATAATTCTACAACCTAGAAAGAAACCTTTGAATTTATTGTATTGCTTGAAGCCTATTGTCAAGGACGTAACCGCCATACTTCCTTAGCATGTGAAATGAAATATTTTTCAAATTGATATGATTTTGTGACAAATGTAAATATTTTCCATGTTTTTGTTGTAAATTTGTAGATTTAAAAACTTTTTTAATATAATCAATGATATTAAATACATTTTATTCTCTAGATGCAAATTTAATCATACAAATTTTAGATTAAATTATTTCAAGTGCAACTAGAAGAAAATTTCTACAATTAAAAAAAATAAAAATAAAAATCATTGGAAGACTTAAATAATTTGAATTGTATAAAGTAATGACAAAAGTCAAATTATTTTGTGAACTATAATTTGGTTTCCAATGAGAAAAAAATAGAACGGTTTCAATGCGTAAAATAACATTTATAAAATCTAGTAAAGGAAATAGACACAACTATTCTAACAAGTTCCAAGCAAAACCATCCTAAGGAAACTCAATCCAATCATCTTTATGATGATTATTTTTGGCCTACTACATTCATTGAACGTAGTTAGAGTTTCTCAATAAAACTAATAATCTCGGTGTAATAGGAAGATAATGATATTTTTTACAAATTACATTTTTTGCTCTAAAATCAGATTTGTACCTTCAAAGACCACGTTTGTCTTGGTGACATTTGATTAGATTATGTTTTTTTTTCCGTCTCAATAAATGAATTAACAGGTAGACATACATAAACGGGATCTGCATTTTCCTGTCATTTTCAACGGTTCTGTTTTATGCCTTCAAGTTGTTATTTTTTAATGAAATCAAACATCTCTTATGACCTTCTTTGGGTCACAATGGATTTCTGGAATTTTTATTTTCAACGTCACACTTCATACACTAGCTCTTGACCTTTGGAAACCATGTCCCTTGTAAAAGATCTTGAAAAGGTATACAAATATATTTGCAAACACTTGTATTTTAGATTTGAAAATTATATATAGGTGCATAATTAAAAAATAAAGTTCTTAATGAATTTCAAAATACAAAAAATTAAATCATTTATGAAAAAAATTAAAAATTTATAAAAGATTAATTAAATCAAAATTATGTATTCAACTAAATACTAGATTTATATTTAAATGTAATTAAAACATGAAAATAACCTAAGCGTTAAAAATTATAAATTCCCTTGTGAAATTTAGCATATACATAAATTAAAAAATGTGTCAGGCTGGTTTTTCGGGAATAACTTCTTTTCTACTGAGAAATTGAATCTGGGTCCAACTAGAGAGTTGTCCGGAATCAAGTTAGCTATCCAGGCCACTTTACAGCACAAGAATTGGAGTTCTGAGTAAAAAGTTATAGTCATTTGAGTGGCAGGGGGTATGAGAAAAGCCAGAAAAGCTCCTTGTGACCTAGCAAATTTTCTCAAATTTTCTCAAAGGAATTTGGGATTTGATCCATCTTTGAACATCAATATCTTTAGCTAGAATATGCGGATTGGAGTGCTTTCAATTCCCACAAATTTCTCATGCCCTGATGCTCCCAGAACGCAGCTTCTCTCAAACTTTTTAGAAGAAAAAAAAAACAAAAAACATAAAAAACGTGTGAAAAAACGTTGTTTTCAGTGAAGCAATTCTCAGCTTTTTCTTGACAGATGTGTTATAATGTTTGTGAGTTTGATTCGGAATGGGACCATAGTTGGGGCGTAGACTAACTGCCATGGTACAAATCCATCCGTACGGTTAGATTTTTCAAAAAACTTGCCAAATTTGAGCTACGACGCTTGCAACTAGACCCTATTTAGAATCCCAAAAACAGTCTAAAAATAGTCGTGGACGTTAGGGGGTTAAGAAACAAAGCAAAAGATGTGAATTATAAAATTATTTTTTATCTTAATTAATTACAAAAACGAAAGTATACTTATTGTCAATTATTGAGATATGAGAAAATTTTATGACATCAATTAATTAACAAACTGTAAAATGGTCATGAGCATATACGCAAAGGAAGCAGAGAAATGGAGTTGCCTAAAATATTTGATTGAAATTTTTGTGATTTTCAAAAAAAAAAAATCAAAAAATTCAAAAATCTCGAATGTTGATAAATTTTTAAAGGAAAAATTCAAAAATAACTAAAAACTTTGAAGCTTGTCTTTGTAAGTTTTGGAGACTGCCCTTGTAGAATTGATAAACTTTTTTACTTGGGTCACTACGGAATTTGAGTAGTCATTTGCTTATGAACATATTTCAATTTTTGTTTTTTTAAAAAGACCTAATTCTAGACTGCCTGTTTTGGACTTGGAACCTAGAATTTTTAGATGAAGGTTCAAAAATTGGAATTTGGCTTCAAATTTTTTACCACCTAGACCTTACCGTAAAAGAAGCATCCAGTAAAAATCTTGAAAAAAATTATTACTTTTAACCTCCTCATCTAGGCTGCCCGAAAATGCCAAAACCCATTTTGGGTTTAAGCCTTAGTTAGGGGTTAAAAATATGCACTTCCAAAGGAGTTCTATACATCCAATTGACATGAGGTGAATTGAGGAAGTGAGGTGTTTTCTTGATCTATTTATATAATTTGTCACAATTTGAAAAATGGTCAATCACAGGAATAAAAGAATTAATAGAAAACATTTAATTTGGTCTTGATAGTCAAATGCGATCCTAATCGCAAACCACTATAAATCAAAAAGAAATTTTATATTTATAATAATAAAATAATATTTATAAAATAACAACTACATATTTCAAAAATATATTTTTCAACATTGTGTTTAAATCACCAACAAAAAATACAATTATGCAGATACCATTGAATACTTTATCACACATTACATGTTTATTACCTATAAATATTTCTTTCTTAGACAATTTTCTTTCGGTTTTCCAATCTACTCACATTTTGCGATTATCTTAAATGTACCAATTATTCTTTAATATACAAGGTATGGTTCCAAAAATTTATCAAATGGACAAGATTTATCTAAATAGGTCCAATTTACACAATGAATGACATCTTCCAAAATGAAAATAAAAATCACAAGATAAATCTAAATTATGAATTGAGTACATCAAAATCTACAACAATGAATCACTTGAACAAAATGCTTTGTCATAATTCATTTAAGAACGATATTTTATTCTATCACCAAAAGTTACCACTAAAATATTTTAAAAGAAAGAATTGTCTTTTTTTGGTTAATTTATAGATCTTTTATACATTTGTTGCGTTGATTTATTTACAAAGTTATTTTCATCTACAACCAAGGAGTACAGTAATATTCATTTCCAAAAACAATCAAACAATTAAAAACCAATTCCTCCCTTAAGGTCATCACTAGAATCTAGAAATCAATGTTCACAAATTTTTTTAAGAGAGTATATTGAGCATACCAATAGTAAACAAATATTTGGATTAGATGAGAAAAATCATAGATAAAACCAAAAAATTCAAAGATTAATCAATTCTCAACGAGAAAATTTAAAAAATGATTGCAACTAACAAAATTTAAAAATGGTATCAAATCAATTTCTTTACAATACAGAAGTTGCCTAAGTAATTTAAAGAAGTAAAATCTATCATACAACACAACTCATTTTGTCTCACTCGACCATTCTGCATTGGAATCCGTTGAGGAGTCAACGTCCTAGCTCCGGTCAATGTGCTCAACCGCACGGGTCTCACTAGTAAAAAATATATTGCACAAATCATCTTGAATTTAGAAATGCATAAAACGGCGAATGAGCTCAAACGTACCAACAGGCACAAGATGCTCCTAAGTTGGTGATGATAACCGCAACGTCCTTTTGTCCCAAGCCCTGGAACAGAAATTCACTCCACGACTCAACAACTACTCGCACAACTCGTGGGGCTGCCATCGCCCTTTTAACTGCAATTCATTCGCTCAGAGAATCCTCGTGGGGCTCCAAACACACATCGACGACGACGATGCATATGCCACTGTCACTCAGGCTCAGCAAGCCTGAATCCTTTGTATTATCCGGAGCCTGAATTACAGTATTATCCAGATCCTCAACACTAGAATTATCCGGAGCTTAAATGACATTACATTATTATCCGGAGCCTGAACGACATTATTATCCGGATTCCGGAGTCTGAACGACATTATTATCCGGAGCCTGAACGCTAGAATTACTAATCCGGATGATCCTGGACTCTGTCAAAGTTGGACTTCAACGTCGTCGCAAGTTGAGGGACAGTTGCATCCCATGCTTGGAGGGGACCGGACCCCTCTTCTTCACTCTTCACGCTTCCCAGTTTGCAGCTACTACAGTAATGTAGACTCCACTTTCTCTCCATGATCGTTGATGCATGCATCCCCATCGTTGTTGAATCTTCGCCATGGCCCAACTGCAAGCTGGTGAGTTTGGTGGTCTGCCACTCACAAGTTACTGTTTGTCGCTAGTCTCTCTAGTCTTTGGGCAGGATAAGTTTCTCATTCTGTATTGCCGGGTGAATCACGTCACACCTTTGCGCACACTTGCGGCCGCTTTTTCCATTTTCAACAGTGTCCAGGTTCAACGGTGTTGATTCAGATGCTTGGACTTTGTGGAGAAGGGTATCGTTGTCTTGTGTTGGAGTGCACTGCAGACACATGAAACCCCAGCCACTGTTTCTCCGCATGGGTAGAGTGTCTGTCATGTTTCTCAGAGCGTTGGAATCACTGGCTTTCTTTCCACAGATGTTGGTGCTGGGTTTTGATCCCGTGAACCGAAAGTTGTTTAGGAAAAACAGTATATTCAGAGCTAGAGTTATTGTGGGGGTGACGCTGAAAGTTTTATGAAGAAGTATCGTACCGCCCAATGTTTTGATCTACGTCAATGTTATGTTATTGGATCCGCTGGTTTGCATTTCTAGATGCAGCCATTCCATTAGTTCTATGCTTTGTGTGTCGTAGTTGACTGTGCGACTCCGACATATTACCAGTATCATTGAGTGCTTTATTCTCATTAACATCATTGTTTGTTCGTTTTACAGCTCTTTCTGAGAATTGCACTTCGTTGCGGGAGAGGTTGCGGTTTACTGGGCACCAAGAGCTCATCCCTACACTGGTTGATCGACTTTTGGTATTGCACATACTTACCATTTCCTAGTATCCTGGCTACTGGTCAGCGGTACGAGGACGTGATTCGTGAAACGGATCACTCAGAGATTATGCAGAGGAGGATTAAAGTAAGCAGAAGTGGAGAGTGCTACATGGTGAAGTTGCTCGATCTGACAGTAACAATGATATAGATATGGGCTATGCATTTATCACAACCTGGTGAGCACCTCAAACCCTACATCTCGTTCTTATTGGAATTGTGAGTGTGCAGTACATAAATGATATACCTGTGAGTGAATGGGCTGAGCTCTATTTCTGTCTGCGCACTTTGATCTCCTAAGGATATCCTAGAGGATACTTATTCTATGAACCCTAGTGCTCAGGCCAACCTTTGAAGGATTCTGCTGATGCTGTTGTAAATCCATAAGCTGCAGAGTGCAAAGTGGGCCGAGAATTTGATGGTGGTTGTTGGCGACATAGCGAGATGCGTATGATGGGACAAGAGACAGGACGAGCCCCTAAATTGGTCCGATGTGGTGACGTGAGTACGAGGGAGGTTGGGGCTGAGCCGGAGGTTAGAAGCAATGTTCCGGAGTCTAGTTCGAAAATTTGCGAGGATATTCACGCAATCAGGGATCCCTTCGATGCTCTAGGTGTGGACATCTTGCACTCCCACATATTTACGCTCTTGGATTCACGCAGCTTGGCACGATGCGCAGCAGTAAGCTCGCGATGGCAGTCATTGGCGACGGCCGACAAGCTATGGCAGCCTTTGGTTGCGGCATTTTTAGCACAGAGGGCACACCTTCCCTTGTGCCTCATGGGTCGAGATATTAGCAAATGCAAAGGTCAGAAGCTCCTATACACCATTGCTGTGATGGATTCTCGACAACGAGATATTGTTCCTGCAGAAATGTGCGGTCGCACGTGGGAGCTGAGGCTGAAACCAACATGTGGGCCGTACTGGCTTGGCTACGACCCCACCCAAATCGGCAAGCCTGGTCTAAAGCGGTACTTTCACTGCGACGGGAGCATCACTTCTGGCCCCAACGATCCGATTTGGGGTGGCCATTCTTCCGTTTGGGAATATATTCACCTCAAAGGAGGCTATGGTAAAGTTGGAAAATATGTGCAGATTAATCGCTGGCCGCCTCTCACACCGCGACGAGTCAAAGACGGACGCTGGGTCTTGGAAAACTTTTACGGCCTTTACATTACCAGACCTGACAACCCTACGTTCTCCACAAAACGTTACAGCGAAACAGAGTGCAAGCGGTTGTGCAGTTATTGTACACCTCCAACTTATGGAGTTAAGATTTGACTCTTCTTCGGATGTCTAGTCCCAGGTGATATCACTGTGACACGTGATGGCGATGGTTCCTTATTGCCAAGAACTCGTCAGTGCTTGCGAGTGCGATCACCTTATGATTAAACCTCGTGACTATTAAAATATGTACACTTGCCGCAGCGCGGTTGTGACCATCTATAAGTTAATCTGTAGATTCACGGTCTTTCGATCGAGTCTGTTTGTAGTGAGAGATTGATTCTGCATGACATTGCAATGCAGGAATCCATTATTATGAAGATTGTTCAAGATTTTTATACTTTTTTACATTTTTTCCATGGTGGCCTCTATTGCATAACATACTTCGTCACTGTGATGTGTGTCATTCTTATGAAAGTGTTGGGTGAGATCACATCTTTTCGCAGTGATTTCTGAAGTTCCTGTTCGTTTGCCTGGCTTAATTTCACTTTGCAGGGACGTTTTAGCCGATAGTGTTCACAAACATGAGAGTAGTCGAAGCTCTTCCAAGTCCTGTATTACGAGCTGAGTCACCTTTTCTCCACAATGAGTTCACCGAAGGAGATGGAGCTAGCTGATGATTGATTTGAAGATGAGCTTGTCAAAGATCTGTCTGTTCAAGACAGTGCCCTCAAGTTGATGGACCTTGGTTTGCAATTTTTTAACAATTAAACCACACTTGAAGTTCCACGGCTTCCCACAAAAACCATCACAGCCCATTGCTGTGAGGTCATCCACCAAGTTGGCCTTCTCCCGGTCAGTCGTCGGCAAAATTGGTGCCACTTTTCGGAATTTTACTTCTCCCCAGGGTCCGTTTGGCTTGGTGGATGCATCACTCCGTTTAGGCATCCGGGCGCACTCTTATTCTACCTCACGACTCTCGTCTATCCGCACGTCTCGTATCCCAAACCCTCTAAAAACCCGGACCCTTGCGCCGCCAAAACCTTCCACTCGCTGCGATTTCTCACACAATCTCTCCTTGCGCCTCCAAGAAAGCTAAGCGCAATCACCCTCACTCACAGAAAAAAAAGAACTCTATACTCAACTAGCAGAGAAAGAGAGAGAGAGAAAACGCAAAGGCAAAAGCAAGAGAGCTGGAGCGCCAAACCCTAACTCAGGGTTTTTATACCCTGAAAAAGTAATCATGATCCGGTTTCCGGCTCTCTGATTCTTCGGTCTTCCAATCCTCCGGTATTCCGATACTCTATTTTTATCCGGCTTGTAATTGGATTATCATTCCAATTGTCTTAAGCTGAGATTATTTTACTAACCTTAAGCTTATCCGGATACACTACTTCCGGATTTGAATATGATATTTCATCTATTTCGAAAAAAATACCAATTCTGGTTGTGACACCAGTCATATGAAGACTTGGTTATATCCGGAGAATCCGTCCAAGAAACTATAGCACTCATTTCCGGAAACATGATCTAGGATAATATCCGTAAATGGTAAAGGAAAATAGTCCTTCCGGGTGGCTCTATTCAACTTCTGGAAATCTTGACAGACTCGGATTTTGATCTTTCCTTCCGGTCCTGCCTTTTTGGGAACTACCACAATAGGTGAAACCCATTCCGAGTTGTGAACAACGTATATAAACTCGGCTTCTAACAAGGCATCTATCTCCTCCTTCCCCATGAATGAATATCTAGGGTTTAGCCGGTACTGGCGCTGTCGAATCGGAAGCGCGTCTTCCGTCAAGTCGATCTGGTGCTCTTCCAGTTCGGGCGGAATACCCGTCAATTAGAAGCTACCCAGGCAAACACATCCAAGTACTCCTCTAATCATTGCGGCATAATCCTTTCTTTCTGTTGTTGTCATGCAATTATTCAGAAAGAAGGATTTTCCAATAACTACTTCCACCTTCTCATAATCCAAGGGGCTTACTTTTGTCTCGATCCTCTCCGGTTCCGACTCTTCTGCCTCAACATGGAGGTTACTCCATGGAATTTCCGGATTGTACCTGTCCAGTCCAACAGCCGGAATGCTTCCTTCCAGAATCTGCCTTCATGTCCATCCATACAATTAGGGCACGTCATCCTCTCCCATGGATCGATCCTCCGGGGAAACAATATTTCCCTCCGTGCCGGGTTCTTCCGTTCCAATTTCTACTATTGGATCTGGAAATTCGAAGTCAGCTTCCGTGGTGGAAGTAAAGTAGCTGGGCACTCAGTCGGATTCTTCCGGATCTGACCAATCCGTAGTGTACCCGTCCAATTCACTGGTTTCTCCAAGGTGCTGCATATGTTTCCAAGGGATCCGGACGGCGGGCTTCCCGACAACGAACTCCTTGGCTCCCCAATCTACCAAGACCCTCGCGGAATAAAGCCACGTTTGCCCAAGCAACATTGGAAATGGTCCTCCTTTGCTGACCCGAATGACAACATAATTCAGCGAGTAAGTAGTCTTGTGAGGCACCTTAAGGTGATTCAAATCTGTCACTCTTACATCAGATCAGATTCGATCAGAACAAAACAAAAGATTTATTTTTTAATGTTTTTGAAAATACAAAGCTCTGAATTTCCTCATAGAGCCAAGGGTATCAAGACGACGAGGGGAGCTAGGGATCAAGACGACAAGATGACAAGGGGATCAAGACAACAACAAGACGATAAGACGATCAAGGACAAAACGATCAAGACTAGCACTCTAATTGAACCGAACTGTCCACGCCTAAGTTCATCTCCCATGGAAAGCCTACTGAACTCTCATCCAAAGAGAATTCACTTTGGAAGTCCATTTCAGTTAAAGGCGCCAAAACACAACGGGGGAGACTGTCCAGGTCAAAAGCATCTTCATCTTCGTCCCCTCCATCTCCTTCCACCATGGTTATTTGTTGGTTACGGAAATGCTCCCATGCAAGGGCCTGGGCTAGCTTCATAGAAGCCTTAGCTGCTCGGTCTTCATGGTCGCTGACACCAGCCCCTTGGATGCTCACACTAGCCCTTGGAGGAGTCACACCGCCCCCCTACTTAGTCACACTCACATTGGCCCCCTGCTCAGTCTGGGCGCTTACACCGGGCCCCCTAGCACCACCCCCACCTCCACCTCCACCTCCACCTAGCTCTGTACCATCAACAGAGTAACGAAGGCCATTCCAATATGCAAAATGTAGATCTCTTAACACATCCATTTGAAAAAGAGGCAAGCGGATATGCACTTCTTCCGGTGGGTTTGTAACACGATTGAAGATGTCAGTGACAATCGCAGGTCCAGGGTTTGATATGGTGTTGACAACACTGCAAAAAACAAAGAATCATGAGTGCTCTGAGATCTTCATAGTCTAGTGCGCATAACATAAGGCTTCACCTCAATGACGACAACAATAAGAAGGAAGTCGAAAAGAATAAGCTTAAAAAAGCAGTAGTTACCACCTTGGCTGCACAACCAAAACTCGGATCGCGTGCGTGAAGTTCAAGTAGCCGGGGAAGTTCGGAAAATCAGCTCCATCTTCTCCAGCCGGTACTAGAACCTGCAGCGTTTGGAAAGGCAATCTTGGCGTCCCCAACCATGGAAGGTAGCGCTGCGGCTGGGTGGGACTAGAGCTCCCCAAGAAAACCGCAGCGACACTCGTCACGGGATCATAGCGAAGTATCAAACCAAGTCGCCTATACAGTCGGGCTATCCTCCTTCGAGGTTGGCAGGCATCCTCAGTTCTCCACTCTCCTACAAGAGGGGTCAGCTTCGCCGGGGATGGATTATTGAGGGAGGTTGGAAATTCTATTCCAATCACGTACATCTTCAGGCTTTCGATCGCAGAAGCCATGGCTGCACAAAATACACAACAAGCAATTAATGATTTTTATCCAATACAATATATTCAATTGAGAACAAAATACTCACCACAAAAAGATTGTATATTATATAAACAATCTCAAACACTAAAGCGGTGAAAATCAGCAATAAATGAACAGTACACAACCAAATCTCCCCTCACACCTTGTCACCTTAAATTCCAACAAAGATTGTTGACATACTAGAAAATTCAACACGACAAAATCTATTTTAAAAAATGGAAATAGTCAGCAACTGTTGGAAAAGCCCATTTACCATCCCCACCAAACACAGAGCAGTCACTCAAGAAAACAACTAAGCACAATCTCAACTCAAAGTCGCTCAGATCCACTCACCTTTGAAATTCAAGCTCTCACTGCATCCAGCAAACACGCAAACACGCAATCGTCAGCTTGCTAGCACTGCACCCTTAAACCCTTGACTTGAAAACCCTAATACATATTTTTCCCGAAATTCAAACATAACGTATCCAATGACATCATTCCAACTGCATTAAGCCGAAACTGCAAGGACGAGCAACTGCAGGGACATCTCTAACTTCTTGGTCATCAACAGCCGAGCTTCTAGAAATTTAAACACCAATGCAACCAGAGACTCCCCCTACAGTCCTGAAATCTCTCGGCCCCAGTAGATTTAAAAATTCGTTAAGCCGCCATACCTGTTTGATGTACGTCGTGGCAGAGCTAATATTCCTTCAAAACTTCGTATAATCTCCAAACCTCCAGATATCATGTTACCAAGGCTTCACTCGCGCGTCGCCTCACTATGCATCGCATTTCAAATTCATAAATTTTTAAAAGCAAATTGCACTGTCCAAGGACTGAATAGGCAAGGGTTTCTCTATTTCTCTCACAAAAAGTGGCATGGTCTCCAAACACCGCAATCTCTTAGTCCTCCAACAAATGCATTAACACTGCGAAATTCGATGAGAATCAAAACATACGAATAAAAGACACCAAAAATCACTCCCGAAGCAGAAATTCAAAGTCGAGATAGACCGCTGAACGGCTCGATCGAGAGCTACTACCAAGAGAAATGCACGTAGAATGTCATCGGCACATAAATTGCAACATAGAGTAAGAAAAACACCTGGTGAATGTCGCTAGCTGTGAACACCACGAAAAAGCGCGAGCGGGAGAGGACTATTTAGAAAGCGAGGATTTAGGGTCTGACGGAAAGCAGACGGATCTCCACTCTCGCCCTGGACCTCTTATACCCGAACTCGGGATCCGGCTCCGCCAAACCGTATGGGACGTTGCAGCATTCCCAAGGTTCTTCTGTGATGTGGGAGTCTTCGCTCCTGGCTGCGCCGGAGAAAACGTCTTCGGCATCGATAAGTCCGAGAGGTTAATCTTGGACAATAATACTCCGGTCAGCCGTTTGCTGCTCTCCCGGTCTACACATGCGAACATGCTGGGGTTGTCATACATATGATTCTTGCATATTGTACTGGCCATGGTAATCGCGAGATCTATTTCCAGACCTGTACTACGGTAGTTGAAGTGCCAACAATATTTGCCGCAGCCACACTCTCTGCTCTAATCAAATAACCACGATGAGCATATCATGAATATCAGAGAATCATCACCCACCAACTTCTATGCAACCCGGTGCGCTAACAGAATAGCTGTGATGTAAGAAACCAACTCTCAACAGAAAATCCCGCAACAGGCGCTGGTAAATATTACCAACCGGAATAGAACTAGTCAAATTAACAAATCAGACGATGGTGTTAGCAATCAGGACAAAATTTGTCAAGAGACCCAGTCTTGACTCTTCAGTCGATGTGAGAAGTCGCAATAATCAGCAATAATGAAGAACCTGAACTCGCTTTAAGATGGGAGTTGTTGGAGGTGGTCATGTATCCGGTTGTTCTACAAATTCTACACGCATCTGCACTTGCGATGTGTCAGACGGTGGAGAGGGCAAGGGTCTTGTGTGGATCTTCAACTGAGACCTGGTTAAATTCTTGACTGTCAAACCTGATATGTTCCTGCCGCACCATTGGATGTTCAGATCAGAAAATTCGATATAACGAGGCTGGTGGTGACACTGCGACCTTGTCCAAGGTCTTGAAATGGGAGAATATAATCTAAAGAAAGTGATTTAAATCCGTCTTGCCAAGTTGTCACACGGGCCTTGTGTGTATCGTCTTGTGGAATGGGCACGTTTAATAAATTCCTTTTGGTGACGCGTTTCGGAGTTTCAGCAACGTCCTGGGAGCCCAGAATATGTTCCAAGGAGTATTTCGGTTGACGATGCCGGTGCCCGATCCTCAAGATTGCGTTTTCTGCAAGCCTTTGGAGGTTTAAAGGGGCTGTCCTTCTGCTCCTTCTGCAACAACATTTGTTGTGAGTTGTGAAGTGTACGCCCAGGGCGCGGTGTGGCTTGTGGCTGGTTGGATTATAACATTGCGCAATCTCGTGAGGTAGGAACCAGCTCCCGGACGCTACTTAGACTATTGAGCTCAACTTTGTTCAATCTTTGAGGTGAAGGCCTTCTTATGGAAATGGTTTTTGATTGTTATAGATTCTGTAAGCTCGGAGTTTGAAATTTTGAAATCTTCAATGTTCTACTTTCTAGATCGACCTTCGTAAAGTTGTCGTCCTGCCTGTAAATTGAAGCATCCCTAAGTAGTGCAGAGACCTAATTGGTGGATGTGTTGGTGCAAAACAGAAATTTCGGCATTGGAGCATCTGTATACTTCAACTTGCGGTACCCATCCACGTCGAGAATAGTGCCTCATTGTACCTGACTTTGCTATTACAAGTCGTTTCCGGAGGAGGTCGAGCTTCACTTTACTCAAATCGCACTTAGAGATGAGTCAACTTCGCTATTGCTGCGTCGTTCCTGACGACGATGGCAAACCTGTAAGAATCTACCGGGGAGACTGCCCCCTCAAAGGTGTTTCGTTGACTGGTCTTATCCGGGATACGTTTGTGCGAGCCACCTTGGAGCAGACCTATGTAAATCCGATCAAGGACGCAACGATTGAAACTGTTTACACATTTCCCATGTGGATTGGCGTGGCTGTGGTTGGATTTGAAGCGGAGGTGGATGGCAAGAAGATTGTCGGCAAGGTGCAAGAGAAGGTTGCTGCTAGGAAGAACTATGAATCGGCAAAGGAAGCAGGGAAGTTGGCCACTTTGTTGGAAGAGGAGACTCCGGATGTATTCCAGGCATGCGTAGGTAACATTCCTCCTGCGAAGACCGTTGTAATTCGCATCAGTCTCATCTCAGTCGTCAGGCAGGATGGAGAAGAGAATCAAGTGCGCTACGTGATGCCAACCACCATAGCTCCTCGCTACGGCTACGCTCCGGTGGACAATTCAAACATCGACGCTTCTGCCACCGTGCTGTCGGTGAATATGGGTTTCGCGATGTCGAAAGAGATCATCTCCATCCAATCACCTTCTCACACCATTCAAGTCCATTTGGGCACCATCTCAAGCGACGCGTCTTCAACCGCGGACTCTTTTAACCCAAATCATGCGAGGGTGAGCCTCACGGGAGATACCTTTCTCGAGCGTGATCTTGTTTTCGTCGTCCAGGCTCGTGGGCTAGACGAGCCGCGTGCGTTGGTAGAAAGGGACCCCAAAGACGGAACGCACGCAATGTCGCTGACGTTTTCGCCTCGGTTTGAGCTGAACCCCCTTCGATCGCTGGAGCTCATCTTCCTTGTGGACCGATCTGGCTCAATGGAGGGTGCCCCAATGAAGAGGGCTGGTGCGGCTTTGGAGTTGTTCCTAAGATCCATCCCCTGCGAAGACCACTACATCAACGTGATTGGATTCGGTAGCTCTCACCAAGCCCTCTTTCCCAAGTCTGTGCCTTACAATGCAGATTCTTTGAAGAAAGCCACTCTTTATGCACAGGGAATGGAGGCGGACATGGGAGGGACGGAGATGCTGAGTGCTTTTGAGGAGGCTTTCAAACAGCGACGGGAAGACATGCCACTGCAGATCTTCTTGCTGACCGATGGAGAGATCTGGGATGTTGAATCTCTTTGTACGACTGTTGTAGAAGCCGTCCGCAAGGGAAAGGAGAGTAATTCCTTTGTGCGAGTGTTTTCTCTGGGCATTGGAGACGCTGTATCGCACCACCTCATCGAATCCGTGGCGAGGGGTGGTGGTGGCTATGCCCAGCTCGTGATGGAGGGCGAGCGAATGGAGAAGAAAGTGCTCAACATGCTCAAATCGGCTCTGGTGCCGTCTGTAAAGAATTTGAGCGTGCAGTGGACACCAGAAGTAACGGTTTCTGCTGATGAGGAATTTGTATTGGTTGAGGCTGATGATGAGGCATCATCAAAGGTGGAAGAAGATTCACCTTCACCTTCACCTTCATCTTCTTATCCACCAGTTGTGGATCCCACCGAGAGCGATTCGACCAACAAGACGCCCATCGAGTTATACTCAACATCGCCGGAGGTGCCCTCTCCACCTCCACCGCCCCCCGTCCTGCCACCCCCTAGCGTAGTCGTTCCAATCTACCAGGCTCCATTCAAGCTTCCCATCCTATGCCGCGGCGCGCGCTTCACAGTCTTCGCTATCCTTTCACCAACGGTGCCGGTACCCAAGGAACTGGTGTTGCAGGGTTCGTCCCCAGACGGACCCCTGGAACTCAGAGTCAAAGTCGAAACGGTGCCGGAAGGGGAGACGGTGATACATTCTTTGGCAGCGCGCGAGATACTACAGGACCTGGAAATTGGGTCGTCTTGCATCCATGCTCTGGGGAGGAACCCGACTGCAACGCAGACGGAGATGTTGAAGAAACTTGGTGTTCATGTGGTGGATCCAGAATCAGGGAGGAAGTATACACACACGGAGTTGAGCTCCAAGCATGTGTCAGAAATCACAAAAGCTCAGATGCTTGACATTGCAATGAGGTACAACTTGTCTAGTGAATGTACCAGCTGGGTGGCCATAGATCATGAAACGGATGAGGAATACGTCGAAACGACTTTCAATCGAGAAATGGAACTTGGTGAGTTCAGTTCTAGTTTGGATCATGAGAGCAACAGTATTCCTACGCACCCTCTACCGGCAGTGCAGGATATGCAATTTTATAGCTTCAGGCCGCCGGTTCATCGCCGGATGGCGGGGGTTCCATCTCCGGGTCCATGTATGGTGATGGCGGGAGTTCCATCTCCGGAATGTATGGTAGATATGTCAGCTGGGGAGCCGATCGTAATGAAGGCTTGTATATCCGAGTTACAGATCACGCCCGATGGAGTTGAATTTGAGGAGCCGATCGCGGCCGAGGAAGTTCATGTGGATCATCAATCTGAGGTTGCCGAGGAAGGTCAATCCGAGGAGCCGATCATCACGGCCACAGATCCACACTCGCGGTTGCACTCAATTTTGCAACATCAGTCCTTCGATGGTTTGTTTCCCCTCGTGCCTGCGATTGCAGCCTTTTACTCCACCACTACGGAAGAGCTGAACGGGAAATTGGCGGAAGTGCGGAAGCAGTGCGCGTTGAGTACCCTTTCAGAATCTGAATGGGAAACCATCTGGGCGACATGCTTGGCTGTGGAGTTCATGAAGAAGCAGTTGCCAGAGCTCCAGGACGAGTGGGAACTGGTGGTGGATAAGGCTGAGAAGAGAGTAGGGGCGTTGCTGAGGAATGCTCAGGATCTGGCTGTCATCAAAGAGGCTGCGGCAGACGTTGCAATTCCTGCTGCCGAAAGTGGTGAACAACCTCCAGAAGGTGCGACCGAAACCACAGAAACTGCGGATATCCTACCTGAGCCTGAAATTAGAGCACCAGTACTTACCTGTTCGATTCGAACATTCGAGCCTGCTATCGTTGCTGGAAGTGGTGAAACAGGGCGTACAACTGCAGAAATTGCAGCTGAAACCTGGCCTGAAATTAATGAACCACTTCCCTGTGATTTCACTGGAATGGCCAAGCCTGCAACCGCTGCCGGAAGTGGTGAACAATCCGCAGAAGGTGTAGTTGAGACCAAGCTTATGGAAATGTTGACATAAGAAATGTTTATAATATACAGATTATTAACTTGAGAAAAAAGAGGCTGCTGAAAGTACGAGCAGTGAAGATGGATTTACGCATGGAGCCTCCGGAAATTGCTATGCGAATAGCCGAGCCTGTAAATTGATCGCGGTCTCGTGGTATGAGGTGTGGCATTGAATGAACAAGGTGCACCTTGATGGTTGTCTAGGTGGGCATTAAGATTACTGGAATCATATGGACCATTCGGATATACAAATTAGTGATAAACTGCCATTTAGCTCTTTCGGAATAGCAGACCGCTACTTATAGGTTCAGAACACAACCATGTGAATTGTATTTTACAGTAAATATATGCAATAATATGCTAGTTTCAACAACAACAGAATGCTCAGAACGGTGTATTTGATTGTCATATTGACTGCAAGTTTTGTGAATTGAAACTGAAAAGAACAACGTGATAAAGCAGTTGAGTTTGCCAGAGCTGAAAGACATGGTTAAAAGACTCAGTTCAAAGATGAGCTGCATTTGCATGATAAAGGTCAACTGTTGCATACCACAACGACCGTCCTAAAACGCTTCAAGACTCAGTTGTGGTATAATACAGAATGTACAAAGTAACATTATCATAATGTTTACTTTTAGAAACATAATCATAATCTTTATGTTATACTCCGATTCTTAAAAGTGTACTCTTTCTCACCCTCCTATTTTTTCAAATCATCGAGTTGTATTCCTCGACAATATGGCCACTTCAATGATTGGCATGTACTATATGTCATATTGGATAGAGCACTCCATGAGCCTGCTAATGTGCAAGTTAGTGGGTGAATACTACCATCTCATAATCGCTTCATAACAGTCTAATCCGCCGATTATATACAGCATATACTGTGGGCGATAGTATTTACAAGCCACTGTTGAATCACTGAGCAGCTGCCCTGGTGAGAGCATGATAAAGTTGGTCCTGGCGCAGCAGCACCAAATTTCTGCGTCGATCAATGCACACGGCAGTCAAAACCTCAAACCAACATCCTGGAATTACTTGTAACCAAAGACGACATCACATTCTTGGCCAGTGTTGATGTATCGCGCTCGTAATCATGTGCTATATTCTCAAATAGGATGACTTGATGATCACCAGACCAACAAAGTTCATTTGATTGTTGAAGGTTGAGGTAATTGATCAGTGATTGCACCTACTGGAGAACATGAAATGCCGTTCACCGTACTGCTTCTATTTCCTGGAGGACCCGTTGCAACTCTGCCTGTGTGGAGTGTTTTCAAATGACGTGTGCCAAGAACAACGGTCAGGTAGGTCCCAAACAGAACGAGTATCCCGGAAATTAGAGTTGTCAGAATGCCCACAACTCTTCCATAAATGAACCAGGCACTACAACTGATGGCAGCAAAACTAAGGGGCGCCGAGACAGACATCAACACGAACGGTGTGCTGAACAGAAATGGCCCGATATTGCACATCCACACCCACCCGAGTTGAGGAGGGCAGCCCAGTAAATGGAACAAGAACAACGCTGAAGACCCGATAGTGGCAATGTTGAGCATCAGCAACAGCGACCACAAAGACCCATGTGTCCTTGATTTCCAGTCTGCAAGATTTTGGGGTGTGGAGAATAACGGAGTAATTGAGACGCCGGCAAACAAAGCCCCCAAAATCAGCGACTGGCATACAGCGGTGAGTATAGCAGCATGCACCTTCTCTCCACAAAGTTCTCGTGACGCAAAGAATTGTGGCCAGTTGCGGAGCAGCTCCATTATGTCCTCCACAAACTTGACGTACTTTTCAACATTCCCAGAGTAGTTCTTCTCTATAACAGAAAGGTAGTCCTTCTCTTCAAGCGACAAATCTAGAACGGCATCCTGAGCTTCAGTTCTCATCCTCCAAGTTGCAGATTCACCGCCGTTTGCCATAGTGAATGGATAGCTCTCTAAAGACTGGAGCCCGAGCACGTGATCTCTAGGATTCCCTGCAATTTGAAACAACCAATAGGTGTTGACGATGTTCTGAGGCAAGGAGGAAGAGTTCAGGAGGTGATCTGTTTGAAGGCATTTAAAAGGGTCAGTGGAAGCTCGATTCTCTCACTATATCCTCTATGGTTATGCATGTAGTACTAGCCGCTGGTTGAGCTGCGACAGTGACGTTGGCTCCGAACAGGACCCTTGATTTCTGGGGAATCTGGTGGTACTCTGTCATGTGGCCCGAGCAATCGCGTAAATTTTGCCACATTATTATGGATATACGGTAAACAGGGTCACTTCGCAGCATGGACCCTGGTGGAAGCGCGCCACCGCGCGCACAACAGTCTAGAGCCAACTGAAACTTTGCCCCCCACAGACAGAGTATCTTTGCCCCCATAGACAGAGCGTAACTCATAGCATTCCCATCTGTAGCTTCAGAGTGCCTTTCATGAAGAATTTTATGGTCAAAGCTATAATTGTAACCATTCCTTCACAAAGTCATGCAGAATCACTGCTAATGCTTCAGAATGTACTCATGACAAGAAACAGTAGCGCCTCTCAATTGTAAGGGCATGAATACGATACATGAACAAAAACCTAGTTAACCGCAATCTAGAAGTGAATGTTTAAAAAATCCACTCACCGGAATGCAGCCTCGCTTTTCCTAGAGGGCTAGCTTATAGTACAAAGGGATTGAACAAGTTTTACTGGGGTACTTTACTGGTATCAAGTCCTGACAGTTCAACTAACTTCGCAAAATCCTGTTCTCCAGAGTATTGCTGCAATCCCACGGAACAAATGCTCACACAGATCAATATGGAATTCAGTCGAATCAGTTCAAATCAATTCTGGAATACAACAGGCTAGTCTGAACAAACTAGACTTCCTGATAATACAGCAAATATATACAGTAGTTTAACATAATTTCACGAAGGGTTCCAAATGTGCTTACGAAAGACTAGTTAAAGAACGATTGCAGAATCTGTGTTCTAAGAGGTTGAGAGCTTGATAAAGCTTCATACCTGACCATTGATGATCCACGTTGGAAAGCCTTGGATGTTGACAGCATCGCATTCTTTGGCAATCTGCACTCCAGTTCTGTAGCCCTCGGGGTAACATTCAACATAATCGAGATACTTCATTGCCTCCTTACCAAACATCTGAACCCAAGGCCCAGACGACTGCACAATTAGCCTCCCATGGAAGGAAAAAAGCTCTAAATATGAAGCAGGTCGCATAACATTTGGAATACCATAAACCCTAGACCCAAAAGCCTTTCGAAGGTAGTTACAGCATTCTCATACTCGAGTCGACCGTCAATCATTTTGGATTACCTGCTTCTGCTCGAAACAGTGAGAGCACCAGAAAGCACCGTACATCTTTGCGCCAATTGCTTTCAACTGCTTGGCCAACGCTATCTCTCGTGAGCTTGAAACATGTGTGACTTCTGGAGATATGGGAGGTAGATCTATATCACCTGATCTGAAGTCCAACATAAGGATAAGGGTTAATCATGCATTCCACCCTTTTGGTATTGTTGCGCACTGCTATAGAAAGACGACCACGTTTTCAACCGAAGCTTTCAACAATTTCAACGACATTCCACAAAGAATTCATATACTCGTGAGAGAAGGCCGTGCGCTGGGAGGACAAATATAAACATAAGTTCAGCAAATCAGCATACCTAAGAGCCGCAGATTCAATGTCGTTAAAGGCCACTGAGAGTACTAAGGCGACGGAGACCCCGGCAGCCAACTGAACGCCAGCTACCTTGCGAAGATCTTTAGGAGAAAAACCCTGCACATGCAGAGATCCCTTCAGCCTCACCATACGTGCCAACAACAGCTCCAGAGCAACTGTAATTGCTTGGAACTCCCGAAGACAGCCCAACTGCATAGCAAAAAAAACATATAACCACAAGTAAACTTACCACAAGAGTGCACAAGAGAAGGGTGACTGAGAGAATCGCCGAACCCACACAGTATGTACAAGATGCACCATCCAACTTGACATTCAAAATGTACATGAAGTAGGTACTGGCAATCCCCATCGCTGTGGTACTTGCTAACAACAGCCACTTCACAAGACCTTCTTCCTCAATGGCACGCTCCATTGGATTTATTGCCATACGGCCAGCTAAGAGTGTCACAGTACCATATGCAAGCATTCCCACCAGCGACAAAGGAACTCCTGCATTACCAGAGGCACATACAATAAGATATAAAACACATCCAAACTGAGGGAAGTCATAAGCTGATCTTCCAAGATCTTCCAAACACACAAGCAAAGTGAAGAACCACATACCAAAAACTGTGCCATACTCGCTGTTGAGAACATCGTCGCAACCGGTGCCACCGAGCGGACAAGAAACTGGACCGCCATACAACTTCATCCACGTCAAGTAAGCAGTCTCTAACACTCCAGCCCCCGCCAAGCCTGTAATCAACCCATACCGCAGCTTCGATGGCTTCGCTGCAGGAACCATATCAACCCTTTTCACTTCACCTTCCACATCCTTGGTCGAAGAAAGCTCCGGAGAGGTTTGATTATCCTCCTTGGGAACTTGAGCTCGAATACAAAGCGAAGGGCGAAGCTGAATTCGTTGCCGGCGGACGCAGCCTCTGTCGCACCTTTTCTAAGCCACAAACACCCACAGAAGTCGATGTATTGATTGATTATCCTGAGCTCCAAGTTTGTGAGACACAAAAGACAAGCATAACAGTGCGGCTCAAACATTGCTTAATTCTTAGCAAAATATTGATAATTCAAAGAAGAAAATTCTTGAAATGATCAACGAAGTTGACAACACTTAAACCCATGTTGGCTAGTTGGCTAATTGGCTGATTGAGTTGCTAATTGGAAAGTTTGAGATGGATTTTCACAAATTTAAAAATGGAATAAGTGCTGTAATGAAATTTACCCTCGAATTATACATAACCCAAGTCAGATAATCGGTGAAATAAGCGATGATGTTTGAACCCCACTAGTACGAAGCTAATTCCAAGAAATTAGATGAACCTGAAATTGGGCATGCAGGTGAGGTGAGCCCCTGGCTCCGATCCAAAGCAATGCCGGATTCATACCGCTAGGGCAGAATGATGTGAGATGAGCCCCCCGGCCATAAGAAACCCTCGACGTCGTCAGGCCCTGCATCGCCCTCCTCAGCCCTCGCCCAGCGCAACCCAATTTCTCAAACCTCGAATTCCCAAATCACCGCCTCACTGAACCCCTCCACCTGCTGGCGTCGGAACTCCCTGCTCGCGCCAAGACTCTGAATCCCTGCTCGCGTCGCGACTCGCGACTCCGAGCTCGCACCGAGACTCTCCCTGGTCGCATATGGTGGAAGTCCTGCCAATCCCATTTCGGATATCGGAATTCTCTCACTGCTGACCTGGAGTCCTCATGACGTAGTCCTGACTCCTCATGGCTGGGACTCCTAATTCAGTTTTTACAGCTTTGGCCAACAAAACTGAAGGGCGTGGGGCAAAAAGAAGGTTACAAGTTTATTTACTTTCGAATGGGAAGCAGAAAACAGTGAGCCTGGAGATCAGGTTGGAAAAGAAAATCAACTTTAAAAAACACTGTTCACGGGTCTGATTCGGTTAATCTCAGCTTCTACAACAATCAAGCAATTAGCAACCACACTGTAAGTAACTTAGCAGATTACGACTTGCAATTGTGCGTTCACTTGATTAATTACCGGTACCTCTCCAGTTTAACGAGAAAATTTCTCAAGCAATAGGTTAACACGCCAGACGCCACACGTCTGCTTGAGAGCTACTGCGTGCAATTGTAGAAAGAAACTGATCCACCAGGCTGATGATCAGGTGATACAATATCTGACTCACAGGGAAGACTTGGATCCTGGATTCCGTAGACTAGTGGTAGCTAAATTATTTATGGCACTAGTCTTTGCTCCTCAGCTTAAGTTACATCATGGCAGCTCCATCTGAACTAATCCATGGCAGCTCTTCCAGGGAGTTACAGGATTTAATGAGATTGGTCATCTGCCTTAGTACAATAACCACTGACTGGAACATGCAGAGTTCAGACAGGACGTCATTTGTGTTTATTGCAGGCCGAGAGACATTATAAGCAATGCGCGTGTATCATTCATGCAGCTGGAAGCCAGTGGTCATTGGGGCAGTCTGGTTCAGACTAGAAGTGCAATTCAGAGCTTGGCGGGGTTATTCAAGTGTGCTTAGCAAATCTCTGTATATCATTTTACACATATATTTCAAATTCAAATAGATAGAAAAAATACTGATTGCATGGACATTGTTACAAAACTTTTGAAGCTCGGAGCAGTGTACCAAGCAACGCACTGGATGAATCACACAATGATCTGTTCTACAAATATCATCTCGATGACTGCTTCGGTACATACCTACTCAAAAATTTACTGGCAAAATGGAACCCAAGTTACGTGTATTTAAGATTAAATAGTAGTATATAAATTGCAGCAAAACAAGAACGAATGAATGCTACGAATAATGAGTTTACATGGCCTCAGCAGGATAGACGAGTGTAAAGACTTATCAGTAATTCCTAATGAGCTGAAGCAACAATTTGCTGATCACTTCAGCCAAAGTCTAATCAAAATTTCATGATATTATTGTCTAACAGTTCATCAAACTTTAGCTTCGTTCGGGCGCATATCTTGATCAACTAGAAACTCCAATTTGTGTCACAAACTAGCTTGTCCTAGACACCAATTCCAGTACAAATTAGTTGAGATGCTTGTCAAGTGTTAGTCCTCGCAGCTAATCCGGCATTTGTGAATCTGCAATTCTGGCGAATCTCACCATCTCTGCCCTGCTTGATCTTGTTCGAAGCCATGTGTACCAGGGCATTCGCAAATTTAACCTGCGCAAATCCAACACATGACGTTCAAAGAAGCTGAAAATCTCACAATGCATTTTCTAGGATGGTAGGATGGATTTCCATAAGAAATATTACCAAAGAAGTTCAGATTCATGAAGTGGTCTGTGCACAAAACATGTACCTGCCAGAACTCTCCGTTCTGAGAATTCAAGTTGGATGCGAACTCGGTCTGGTGGTCGAGGAAGAGGGCATTGTCGGACGCAAACATCACTCGGCCCGTGACACCATTGGTGTAGTACATGTTATCGAAGGTGTTGGGTGACACAGGATCCAGCGGGACAATCACATTAGGGTTGCCGTTCTGGGGGCAGAGTTGCTGCAAATGATGGGCGTAATCCACATCTAGAGCAGGGTCGGCGCCGGTGGTTGAGCCTGGGAAGTTGTACAGCCGAGAGGTAATCTGCGCACAGCTTGTTCTACCGACTGTATGCGCACCTGCAAGACATATGAAAGTCATCATAGGAGATTTTTAAGAATACTTATACGTCAATCTTGCAAGACTAACTGTGCAAATGTATGCAACATAGAGTCATCAAATAAATGTTAGAGGGTTTAGGGTTTAGTACTTACCCGAGAGTGTTATCATCTCATCCTGGCCGAGTCCTTGAGCCAAGAATTTCTGGGTGAGCTCCTGTGCAGACGAATCCGTGGACACTAGATTGGCGTCTGCGCTGGCTGTACTTGAAACCAATCCATCCAACCGTCCTGTTGGGATGTCAAAATGCTTTCCGCCAGTCTGCGCATTGTTTGCATTGTTTTACAAGAAATGAATTAGTGATGTGGTTACATAATCGGGCCATTACAGAAAAGAACGGCAACAGAGCTTTCTCGACCATTTGAGATAACGGGCACTTACCAACACGACAGAGTCACGAGCAGCAAGCGCAACGATATCAGCACATGAAACAGTCTGAGGGCACGTCTTCTCAAGCTGAGTCTTGGCTGCATCAATCACGTCGTATCCTCTCACCGATAGATTGGGTCCTGATTTTTTCTCTACGTTGGGATTTTGAGGTGTGGGATCGAGAAGAAGGGATCCATCACAACCCTGCACATTTAAGACAGCGTTACTCTTACAAAACACCACTCAAACTACGTCGTCCAGAAATGTCAGCATTGGTCCTAGTATCACACACATTTAGGGGAAGCTGTAAGTTATAAAAGAAACCACAACGCACCTCCACGAAGCAGTCATGGAACAGCATTCGGATGAGAGATGGAGCAACGCTGGGGTCTTGATTGAACGCTTCTGTAACAGCTTGTTGGACAATGGCCTCTGCATTAGCGCAATCCTTTGTCCGGTAGAAGCCATTGAAGAACTGAGCATTCACCCCCATGTTGAGGTATCCCATCACGCACAATACCACAAGTAGCCATGCTCTGCAGCTTGCCATGGCCATCTCTCCGATTCAGGTCTATGTTCGAACAAGCTGATGATACGAGGCACCTGATATGTGCCTTCTTCAAATCCTTGCACCTGGTTACCTAGATTGCACGATGATTGGAACTCAAATCATTACAACCTTTGGGTAAGTAACGATGATCAGCTGAAATCTAACGAACTAACCACGTTGAAGTGCTCCTACAGGCAATCGCAAGAGTTCTAGTTCTTTTCGGAATGGAGAAAAGAGATGCTCTACCCTGTCATAAGAGAAAACATACAGACGTTCAATACTAGGAACATGTAGAACCAGCTTCAATAGGATTGAAGCTCAGCAGCTGAAAGTGGAAGAGAAGTGAAGACTCAGAGATAGCAGCACCATGCGGGGAAGTGCATACAATGAGCAGGGAAGAAGATGAGATTTAAGCTAATGGGACGAGGAAGGGAAGAGATGGATCAAATTTTCAAAGCACTCTGCAACAGGCACCTACTTGAGCTTGAGCCTTGAAGAACAGTGATCACTATGCTGAATTATGTGGCGGCTGTACAGGCACTTCACAACATGACAGGAGTACATGAAGTGACTGCATTCATACATGGCAACGACTATTGAGCCTTGAGCCGGTACGCGGTTTGAGCAGGTGCACTTCATTATGAGCTTGCAGCTGCCAATGCCGGTGTGCATCTAATCCCCATCAACTCCAGGAATTATTTATTGATGTAATTACTGGTAGTGCCGGTACTCCTGATCATCTTTCAGTTTTCAGTGAAAGGGCTTGTGAAGGTGAGTTTTCCTCACCAGGTGGTATGAACCACGGCAGCAATCATCAAGTCCGGCTTTGGCTGAACCCTCTTAGGCCGAATTTTTTTTTTTTAAGCTTCTTACTAGGAATGTGTATGTGTGAAAGGAACATAAATAAAACTAGAACTAAGTTGAAGCTTTTAAAAGAGGAATTTGCCATGAAAGATAGGTTCAGAAACTGAATGTCTAATGAAGTAACCACATAAATTATAATCTACATCGTCGAATACAGAACTCACACTGATTACAGCTGTATTGCTGTCGATTATCAATTCCACAGGGCATGCTTTGGCTCCCCTCCCCTGGATTCTGGAAGCTGTTGAAACCGGCTGATTAAATATTATTTCTGTCCATAATGCATATCCTCCAGTTATTTATTCAATTTTTGTTCCATCAATTTTCAAGTAAAATGCCACTGTGAAGGTTGAGTCGATTACACATAGGCCATTTCGCTTCGCCGGTTCAATCTTCTCATGTTCGGGGAAAATATATTGATGGACAAATACATCCACAGACACTTCCACATCCCTAGAAGGGCAAGATGTGAGATGCATGCCATGGCCACAAAATTCACTGATCTCCAACATCAAATGACATAATTTGACACCTTGCACTGCATAGATTCATGGTCGAATTTGTTATTGAGCATACCACGTCCAATCTCATCATGTTACAGAAATCGGTTGCTCAAGAGCTCTGACTTCCCTGTTGGATATATGAGAAATATTGATAAATTCCTTACATTCTAGACGCCATAGGCCACAACTTCACTTTTGTCCATTCATTTTTTTTAAAACCACATCTGTCCATATAAAAAGTTAGTTGAAATCTCTTGATGGACACTGAACGTCCTCCCCAAGGGCTTCGAGGTTAAGCAGACGTGAAGTATATTGTAGGAAGCAGATAGATTATGGTTATAAATGAAAACGAGTACAGACAAGCTTCACAGCACTTTCTTCGTGCTCTGCTTCTTTGTAGTTCTCATTGCACCCGCACCTACTCCTTCCACAAGTTGAGATTTTTCACAAATATACGGGCATCTGTAACCTCTGGCCTGCAATTCATGCCCCACAATCATCCATTAGTTTGACGTAGGGACGAGGAGCCAACTAGAAATCTCTAACAGATCTAGAAGTGTGCTTTAATGCTTTTGAAATCAATACATAGAATGGATAGAGCTGGTTTTGGGTTGTCATTAGTTTGGAGTGCCTACACCTAACAGGCAGAGACACAACTCACATGTACGTACTTTTCATGGTGGGATACACAATCTAGAACCTTCCAATAATATGAAGACTCTTACCGTCAAAAGTGGAAGTGGAATCTCGACACGCCCCTGTAGTAGGATATCAACGTGTTGGAGCTGTTCTAGAGGTACAGGCGTGGTTACATATACCACCCCCTTTGCTACGTCAACTGCTTTCACAATCCCTGAAGAAAAGAATTCATGTCCCACCCAATTACCTTAAAGATACAACGTTTATGCATGACGTAAGACCTCCACGTTCAACTTTTGAATTCAGTTTTACCAAAAATCCTGAGCAAAATGCTAAGCTATATATACTTCACGTGTATCAAGTACTTCTGTCCAGCGAAAAGGGCTTACCGAGACCCAAACACAGTGGAAAGGATGACCCACTGCCGTCATCGTTGTCTTCCCTGTACTTGTCATTACAGGTCACTCCCAGGCCCACAATAGCTGCATTGAAAGATCGAAGACTCTCTGATGGCGGTACCTGAAATCACAGAAATAACCACAAAGTGTGAAATAAACCAATTTACCTGTAGAACATCCTCCTGGTTTAGGCAGATAACTAGTTTAAATTGAATACATAGACTATCCTCTTGAAGATTCAGAAAATCCCATAGTCGATAAACTTGTGATCATTTAATCCATCACAAAAGGTGCAAAGAACATATTTCAGATACATTAGGGACAAACCTCAGAATGAAGATGCTTGATCTTTAGGGCTGAGATAGGGACTTTGTATGGGATGTCCCTCACAAGTGACATGGCAGTTTGTGCAAAGAGCTTGGCTTCCCTGTAGGGGAATGGTGCCGAATTCTCACCAAAACACTTTTGGAAATAGCCAAGCAATCGGGCTGCTCGTAGATGATGCGCTGATCTGGCACTTCGAGAGCTGTTGAATAATTTGGACACATTTCAAAAAGCATTCACACGTGATATACAAATAGATTAACAGCATTCATGGTAGAGACATTGAGAGTTTCGTACACGGGTAGATTCTCGACTGCGCTTTCCATATGTATGGTTACCGCCGAACTAGTTTCATCCCAGAACTTGTCACGTGGCAAATTCTTCTTCTTGGAGTTGGCCAACAGTTGCACGACATGTGTTGGGGAGGTAGCCTTCAAAATGTCGACGATAACGTCATAACCAATACCTGTGAGAAATTCCAAAAGACTGGTAAGCCGCAATTTCGATGAAATGTACATAGAACATGTACCATTAGAATTGTGAGCTATTTCTCACCTAACAAATTACCCAGAACTCGAGCTATCTAAATGGAAGGCATTGTAGCAGATCAAAATGGATTCAAAACATGATTGATAAGAAAAGGCAGGAGAATGATGAAATAATGCTGATGCTACCTTTCACCCATCCATGGGTGTTGATGACTAGTGGAACAATCAATGTGGAATTGACAGAATGTTTCTGACGGAAGTAGCTGAAAAGTTCAGCTACATGTTCCACATACATCATTGGGTTACTTTTGGGAGAAACGTCACCATAAAAGAAGCACCTGCAAAAGTGTAAATTACACGATACTAGTCACAATTTTGGCCAGCATAAAAACTGATCGAATAAATAATCCCATGTATAAACTAGGATTGACTAAATGTTTATATTTTTTTTGTAAAAAGACCGATAAAAAGCCATAAGTAATGAAGATGCAACTTGATGGACGTTGAATGTAAAAATCGTAAGCATTTCAGATTTCTGTACCTATCTGGTGTCCGAAGGTGCATTGCTGGCGGACCTGGTACACAATAGATCAGTGTTAGTCCTTGAAATAGTTTTGCTAGACGAACTTTGGCACTCATAGATTCATTTCAGAACATTATGCGGAAATTGATGTGCATACTCTGTAAGCAATTGCTCTGAAAAAAGAGTTCAAAAACGCTAGGCTATCAATAATGTGCAGGATTGTACCAACAACTGGGGTGTCGAGAATGTGTAGCGATACACATCCAGGAGCTGTGAATTCTGGCTGTCCGACGTCTGTATCCAGGTATGCAACCTCCTTATACCTGCAAGAGTGCAAAAAGGATTAATGCGTCTTGATATTGAAGATGCATACGCATGACATAGCCTCGAGTCCACATAAATAGAATCCAATTCCCATAAACAGTAGCCAAGTTTCACAGTGGTACAGTCCAAGACCTGTTAAGAAGTGAGTTCACTAAGAACCGAGCAAATGTAGACTTTCCAACATTCTTTGCACCACAAATAGCAATAATTGGTATACTGGAACCATGTGTGATAGTTTCAACAGCTTCCTTCCAATCGCGTGGTATACTTGTAGCTGAAGGGAAGCTGTCCACTGGTTCTGCTACCCTCTGCCTTTTGGTACTAGGTGAGTTCCGTTCACGACCTTTGCGTTTTTTAACAATGTCTGGAGTAGCAGCAGATTCGACATCCTCCAGTGGTACTTCAATCTGATCATCCCTCTCATCTCCATTTTCGCTATCTGAGTAACTGGCTTCAGAATCTAATTCAAGTTCGTCATTATCACTCTCGGATTCATCGATGTCGTAAGAACCCTGATCTTGGATTCGTTCACCCAATGATCCAACAAATTCCTACATCGTCATTCAACACGATGTCCATGTTAAGCAAAGCGATAGAATAAAAGCAATATGGAATGAGAAAATATCAGACGAGCTTGATATAAGTGACATGTAGACCAGTAACTGCCGGATATGCACGGTTGTGACACCTAAACAACAAATCAAGCAAATAAAACAACAGTGTGAAAGTCATTTACCAGTTTGAAAGATAAACTTCTTTCAGAAACCACGTCCTTTCCAACACTGTGGGAAGCGAATCTTAATTGGCAGCCCAAAATGTCTCGCAAGCTACTCGTGTCTTCACTTCCTACTTCCATGTTTACATCCGTCATTTCCGCTCCACCTGATCCTCCGTCTTCCGAGACCAGCCCCGCTTCAACTGTAATAATTTCACCAAGCTTAGAGCTCGAGCATACAAGGATATCCGATCCCCGAGGAAGAGAGTACCCAAGCATGGACGCCTGCCCTTCCACAACTTGTACCATAGCGCATCCATCTAATGTGACCATCTGTCAAACCAGAACGCCCAAATCTCAGTACAGAAAGAACACCACGATCCACTGAGGATGTAACATGAAAAATCACAGCATTTCTCCTACCCACCTCGCCATCGAAACCAGAATAAGAGCAGGACTTTCTCTAATCATTTCCAAAAAGGATTCCTCCAAATTCAAGCACTGCAAACAGAGCAACACTAGCGAAATGAAGAGAACACCAGCTCTACACCACCAATTCTATACATACATCCACATTACCTTAATTCAAACCCCTCAGTCACAAGATACGCAAAACCTGAGTTAGGGTTTAAGCAGGGTTTAAGCAAGGATCAAACCTGGCCGACGCCAAGCTTGACGATAGCCACATTGCCCTCGTAAACCACAGATCTGCAAGACCCCATCCCACAACGCTCAAAAAGGTCAGAATTCACCATCTCCATCACAACGATTCATACCTCAAAATACCCCCCAACAACACAAAATTGCAACTAGAGACACAGAGCGCAACAGAGAATGGACAACAACACGTACGGGTACAAACTAGGCTTCTCCCTCCTCTGCGCTGCACTCGGAACATCCACCTCCACACCCACACCCTTGTTCGGTTTGCCCAAAAACTCTGGCAGCTCCTCACTCCCACCAGCACTCTCTTCACTCCCCACATCCTCCTCGCCCAATCCCTCCTCTTCCAGAACCTCCTCCTCCTCCTTTTCCTCTACCTCACTCTCCTCCTCATCACTCTCCTCCTCATCACTCTCCTCCTCATCACTGTCACCCTCATCACCCCCACCATCACGGTCGAACTCCAATCCGGGCGCCAGCAGCTTCCGACGCTTGAGCTGAGGCAGAGGAAACGAGCTTCGCCGCTTGCGAACCCAAACATTGGGCACGGTGCTCAAAGCCCGGCACCTGAAGAAGCCCTTGAGCAAAATCCCCCTCATTGCAAAAACCCTGATGCCAATTCCAGTCCTGGACCTAAACCTCGACCTGCATGAGTGCACACATACTCCCCTGCAAGGCCCTTAAACCCTGCTAAAACCCTAATTCCAGTACTGTAGGTCGATGTAACAGCCCCGGACACAGTGACATGCGGAGCACACAGCGTGTTGTCAATGCCGATGATGTTGCGATGCTTGTGCCTCGGTGAAGAAGACGCAAGTGCAAAGTGGTTTGGCATCGAAGGAGCGATGCCTGATCAGTGTGTTGGCATTCGTAGTCTCCGAGCTTAAACCCACGCCTTGTCTCGCTTCTTCTGTTCCGCCCTCCGATGATGCATGGGTGGATGAATACTGCCGATGTGTGGATGAATACTTGTGGATGACTTATTAGTGGATTATATTAGGATGAATGATTGTGGATGGATGGATGGTGGATGGGTGCTTCTGTCGTTGATTTTGATTGCGAGAGAATTTGGTAATTTCTGAATTTTGGTGTTTTGGAAGAATTGTCAGTGGCAGTGTTTTAGTTTTGAGGGTTTGTGTTGTTGGAATTGTAAGAAAAGATTATCGTACATCATATAACCTCAAGGCTCACCCTCACCTGGATGGTAACGTTTTTTTTTTTTGTTGTATTTATTTATATGATAGAATTTTTCATCGAGGTTGGACAACTTGGAAGATTTTGATACAATTTTTAAGTACTTCTAGAATTTTTATCTTAACCCTTTAACGACTGGTCGACCATTTTCTGGTCGAAATGGGAGTATATTCATTAATGTGGATGAATGGGGGGTTGATTGTAAAAGGGTGCCCAAAGAACGCATGTGGGGAATAGTGATAGGCGTTCTGTGGGACAATCGGTGCTTCATTGTGATCTGTTATGCGGTGTCTGCATTGATTTATACACGGCCATTACTCAAAATGGGGACTGACATTATTGAAAGTGGAAGCCATAAATGGAGAAAGATAGTACTAAATACGCAAAAGAGTGGATCTGGGAACGCACATGGGGATCGGCCAGGGCACGGTTACCCAAATAACCGCTATCCACGTGGCGATCATGGGGGGGACGCTGGGAAACTTGGCGAGCACTCCCGCGTGAATTCCAGGCAACCCAGGTAGGCGTGAGGGAGAAGACTGTAATGGCGGGGAGGGTGAGGGTTTGGGCACACCGCAATGTTGGTATCGGATGCTCAGAGCCCACTTGTAGTCTGCACGGGTTAGAGTTGTGGAGGTGGCCTGTTTGTTGATACGGGTTTGTGGAGTGCCGTGGTACGAGGGAGGAAGTGGGTCAAATTCGGGGATGATGGGAGGAAGTGGAGCCACGGCCAGTACGCAGAAGTGCAGGGGTTTAGTGGTGTTCAGTCACATGCGAGGGTGAGGACAACCTTCGTTACTTTGGATCCTCCCTCTCACATGACGTGTTGAGGCGAGTTAGTTTCTTATTGTTTCTGAACTCATCATTGATCGGCAGGGAGGGAAACTTTCCTTAGAGTGGAGGAGAGTGCATGTGTACTGCGGCATGGCGAGTAGTGGGAGGCGAGGAATTAGGCGGCGTGATGGGTATGTGTGGCCATCACCGCCGCGAGCTCCACCCCAGCATGAAGCAGCCGCCGCCAATATTATGGTGTGGGCGACGGAGAGGAAGATACCAACTTCAAAAGTGCGTGTTCTACTGGGTCTGCTTGATCGGGATTACCTTGTATCGCATCCAATTCCGAAGGGAGCAGAGGGTTACGAGAATCTGGAGTGCTTGTCTGGAAAGCAATTGCGGTACCTGTTTTACAGACATTCAGCGAGGGTGCTTGGGTGGGGCACACGACGATCCGAAGGAAGCTCTGATGGATTCCCAGCGACTCTCCATGCCGACTTGCGGCAGTCGGTCTTTCCGTGATGTTCTGAAGGGGATACGGGCCGGTGGAACCCTAGCGGAGGCAAGTCGCCCGATGCAAGACAATGGGCCAATTGAGTGTCCAAGAGCGATTGAGGAGGAGTTTCAAGAGGTGAGGCCGAAACGCAAGTATGTGAGGAAGGCCACATGCGCGCCGCGGGACCATGCCGCGAAGGTTGCAAAACGCAATCAGCCAGGCAAGAGGGCCGGGCCAGTAGCAACTGCAGGAGCTGAGTTTCACGGTGGATGTCCTGCCGGTCACGCTGCCGAGGAGAGCCCACAGTCCCTACCTCCAGTGTCGATGGGAGATCAGTCTCATGGGGTGCGACCACACGATGCAGAGTCCTCTGTTGCCGGGAGAGCGCGAGGGCGTCGGACACAACAGGGATCTCGAGGAAGGGGTCGGGCAGGACGTGGATTAAATTCCAGAGAGCAAAGTCACATGCATGGGGCCGCTTCCCCTGAACCCGTAGGGAAGGATGCGACCATGTTCACTCCGCCGAGTACAAGGATGCGATGCGGGAGCATGGCTTACTCGCCCACGTTGCATGCGAGGGTGCGGTTGTTCGGAGCCACAGATGAAGGTTTGTTTTAGACTGTAGGGCTGCTTGTTCTTTCGTGCTGTGTTTGTCGTTTTTTCTCTTGTCGATGTAATGTTTGTCGATGCTTTCATTTTTTTTATTTGGTTGTTTCGTTGACTGTTGAGATGTTCACGAGTGTTGCTCGAAGTTATGTTTGTAAGCTAGTTCATTTTTTCGGTGCATGGGATGCTCTATTTTGGTTGGAATTCGTGAGCTGTTTTCTTCTTATTTATTGGAACTACGTGATGAAATTTAGTTCTGTTCTTCAGGTTTGATGTCACAGAGAACTTGTCCAAATCGGAGTGTTCAAACGGATTGTGAAGTCCAGCGAGATGGAGCACAGTCCTGGGACGCGCCAGAGGTGAACCGGCCACTTCGAGTTAGGGTAATGCTCCTGAATCTCGAATGGGGTGGAGACATGATTGCAGTCCCATGTGGGTATGGGGTTGGTACTGTTTTGCACGGTGTACTGGGAGCAGACGGGTCTCCTCAGGTGCGGTGCGACTTCGGATCACATTTGGGCGTGCAAACGGTGTCTGAAGCATCGTGCAAGTATATGCCATACACACCCTCAGGCGAAGTGCATCGTGACACATCGGCGGCCGCATGCGCTTCGGAGCTGGAGCCTGCTACGAGGGAAGCAGCAGTGACGGAGCAGACCATAAAGACCGAGTACAATGGGGGGTACACGGCCCCTCCTGGGTGGGAGCAAGAAGACATCGATTCAGAACATGATTGGGATCCGGCTTTGTCGGATTGCGGGACTGACAATGGAGGTCTGTCGATGGAAGAAAGCCACTTCGATCCACATTTCGATGACCCCGTCTGGCTGCTGGGAGAACTTGGCGAGTACCCTGATGGCCCAGAGGAAGAAGACGCTGACCTAGATGCGAAGTACGCCGAATGTAACTAGCATGCGAAGACTTGGTCTTTACAGCCCAGAAATGTATTTACAGGGAAGACCCCTGGTCCAACCTCGTTGCTGGGTGAGGAATTACTGGAGCCCGTTGAATACTTCACTCGATTCTGGGATGAGACACTTCAGCGGAAGATAGTCCGGGAAAGCAATGACTATGCCAATTACCTTGACCCGAGTACTGGGAGGCGGAAAGGAGGTGAAGTCGCTGCCAAACCTATCACGTTGGAGGAGTTCAGGCAGTTTACAGGGATCTGCTGCTTGATGGGTGTAAGGAAGCAGCCCTCACTTCGAGACTACTGGAGGAGAGGAAAGGGTGCGTTGGCATGCGAGGATATATCGATGACTATGTCACGTTGGCGTTTCGAATACATTCTCAGGTGCTTGCACATGACGAATAAGGCTGCATTCGTGACTGACAAGAAGAGCAGCGGATACGATCCAATCGGGAAATGCAGATGGATATTGGAGCATGTCCAAGAGCGATTTCAGGCCCATTGGAACTTGTCCCCCTACATCACGGTGGATGAGTGTATGGTCGCATACAATGGCCGTTTCTGTTCCTTCAAACAGCATCTTCCTGCCAAACCTATCACCCACGGTATCAAGATATGGGCCCTGGCGTGTTCTGTTACGAGTTTCGTTTACAAGCTGGAGATATATGTTGGAGCAAAGAACGAGCCTACAACCAACAACACCGCATACATCGGCATGGCTGGCAAAGTTGTATCGAGACTGACAGAGAGCCTAGTCGGTCACTGGTACACTCTTACATGTGACAACTATTTCACATCCCCGTTTCTGTTTGACTTCTTGCTGAGTCGAGGCATTTATGCGGTGGGTACTGCACGTCAGCAGCGGAAGGGGTATCCGGCTAGCCTCAGCATCAATCAGGAGCTACCACGAGGCACGTTGCAGATACGGGTTCACAAGTCCAGGCAGATGGCCGCGATACACTGGCAAGACACAAAAGGGGTTCATTTCTTGTCGACTGCTGCTGACCCGATGATTACAGGAGGAGTTGTGACACACCGGATCTCTGGCCATGCGCGAGCGAAGGTGAATACGTCTCCAATTCAGATTCTCTATTCGCGATACATGGGCGGGGTTGATGTTGGTGATCAGTTGCGTTGTTATTACTCAACTCAGATCGCCACCAAGAAATGGTGGCACAGGGTTTATTTTTTCTGCCTCGACACATGCATCACGAATGCATACATCATGCATAAGGGTACATCGGCACGCCTCGGAGTCAGGGCCCTAAACCACAAGGAGTTCCAGATGCGTGTGGCGTACGCTCTCATGGGGCGGAATCTCAACATCGACGGAGTCTCAGGGGAACTGTCGCCGCGAATGGCACCGGCCACCCGGCGAGCTCATGCAGGTGGCCTTGTTCATCTCCCGGCCAAGAGTCAACTGCGCCGCGTGTGCCGTGTCTGCAAAAAACGCACGTCCTGGGTTTGTGAGCAGTGCGAGAACACACGCCTGTGCACAAGACAGTGCTTCAAAGCCTTCCACAACCCCACGGCGGCGTAATGGAGGTATACCACTCTCTCCATGCAGCCTCTCCCGTTTGTCTGTAATTTCAATACTTGATCATGGTTGGTTCTTCAAATGTGGAGGTCTGTTGCAGTCACTTCCTAATCCGCCTGTTCGCAGTGGAATGTGGCCCAGGCAGGTGGTACTTGAGCATTTCAAGGAGGCGGCAGCATCTGAGAGTGTGCGGTGCAATTATGTTACGAGAAAGGGGTGGATTTGCAGTGTGGGTGTGCTTGGGAATGGAGTGAGGTCGCCCACATGGGGATGAAGCTGAACCCTGGTGGAGGTGGCCGGAAACTGTTTAATTTTGATCTCTAGTGGTTTATAGAGATGAGAGATGTATGTACAGGATTGGGGTTCTAGGAGCTGTAATGAGTTGTAGGGGTGTATTACTGAGGTACAACGTTTTTGTTTGTCATGTAGCACTAACTCTGGGGGTCGAGAGTGTTGCATGTGCAGTTGTAACTCTGAACCTCTGAAATGCCACGGTATGAATGCTGGACATGGTGTTGTTTCGGAACACTATACACCGTACAACATAGAACCCCTGAAATTTCTATTTTGCCGAGTTGCTTCTGTATATCTGTTGCGGCAGATTGGAACTGCCATTTCTGGTCGCAGCCTGTCCCAACCGCCAGGGTTCAGCTGACTCCATGAACCGTGCTCCCGCCTCGCAGGGAACTCAGTAGTGGATAGCGTTCTCATCTCCTGTAAAGTGTACTGTGTGTCCTCGAACCGTGATTTCGGGGAAAGAGTTGACACTTGTCTGGCTAAAACTGGAAAAGAAATTCTCTAAAAGAAATAAAATAGGTTCACGGATGTTCTGCTGGCTAAACCGAGATGCGTTTCACATGATCGCATACAATTGCTATATCCGGAAAATCGGCACGGTGAAATAGTCTGAAAAATTTGTGGGAGCTCCCTGTTACTAGATACTTCACATCGGAACGGACAAAATGGATATATTCTCCACGGCCAGCACGGAATCACCATGAACAGTTCGGGAAAGTAAAAACGCGTCTCCACCCCCAGAATCGACCACGGTCGTTAAAGGGTTAAGCAATTTATAGTGATCTTGTGATGGTGAAGAGTGGCAACTTTGCATTGTGCAAGTATTTTGTTCTACAAAGAAACAAAATGTGGTGACCTTATAAATTACATGATCTTCTCTGAAATCAACTTGAAATGTTTCTGTCAAGAATGTAGTCATGATTCTTTGGAGATTAATGAACATAATTTAAAATTTCATTGAAAAATAAGTGCATTATTAACAATATTGAAATTAGTATGTTCAGCTAACATGCATTTTTTAAAACCAATTTGTATAGAAGTGAAATTGTAATTTCCATATTTAAACTACATTAAAGTTTGGAGTTTTCTTGTGATGCGCCGGGCCTTAGATTTAATTGTATTGCTTGAAGAACACTTGAAAGACTATCGCAAAAATGAGCATAAAGAAAATTATAATCATCCTAAAATAATTTAACAATGATCTGTGATCTTGTTCATTTTTAAATATTTTTAAATCATAAATAGAAATTTCATGCATATACGGAAATATTGTTTAAGAATGTTTTGTACAAAATTAGTGAAAATTCAAAATTAGGTGGTACTACTTCAAACATTGAGCTGAAAAAATTCATCAATGTACCAGTTCTCGTGCCTGCTGGTATTTATTTTTAGCATCAGAAATCAATGTGGAGGATTAACGTACAAAATTATAATATAAAATTAGATGTTTTCAAATGGAATTCTAGGACAATCAACCAGAAACTGCAACCTCGGAGGACATCCTTCGTACCACAAGAGTGATCTGCTCAATGTCTATGGTTGATAGCACTCAAGATAATGCAATGCACACACTTCAAATTAAGCATTCAACAGCAGGAACACCGAAATTGTTCTCACATGGTAAGCTATTGAAGCATCCATTGAAGCTCCAACTCATGAAATTGCAAAGTTGGTAATATATAATCCAGGCTGAGTAACATCCATGAAGTGTGTGGAAATATATCGATCGCAACGATTGCCATCAGATGGAGTCGGTTCACAACGGTTACAGAAGGGTATGCTCTCACCAATGCAGAAGTGCCGGTTACAATGCCACCGTTCGTCTTCTTCTTCACACTCATCTCCACTACTCCAGCATTCTTTCCATGACAGTCCTCAACTACTACGATCTGTCCTCCTCTACTTCTTGACGCTGGTTCCAGCTCCATTGGTGATGGTGATGTGATTTGATCTGCATCCACCTACATTGCACCCAACTGGCAAGTGAGCAGAGCTGGCGATCAGTTCGGATCAATTGCATTCTTCTAGCTCCTGTCCTACACAAGCTACCAAGAGCAACACCATGGTGAGCTTCATGGCTTGGAAAAAACTACTGTCATGACGTATTCGTTGCAATGTTGAACCTAGAATCGAGCTCATCATGGAAGTGGTTAGCTCCAGGAAGTGAATATGTAGCTCACTGACCAACATGCAATTACCTTACTTGGGCTTGACCAAACCATATTCTTGGGTTAGAAATCGATCTCTAGAATGGCGTGCTACAGCTGAAGTATTGTTGAGAGTAGAGTAGTAGCTGAAACTTTGCAAGTTTAGCTCAATTGTGCAGATGAGCTAAAAATTCACCATAGGCTGGGATAGAGGAATGCCAGCTTCGACTAACATTACTAACTGTTTCGGAGGTTGAGGAATGCGTTCGTTTGGGAAGGATCATGTGTTGTGAGAAATGTGGGTGGGGGGAATGATCATGGAAACTGATGCCTCAGGGCGTGCGGTTGCCATTGGAATTTGTGTAGGGTTCACCAGGTCGTGAAGTAGGCTCACCTGATGGTAGGGGTAGGATCAGTGAGAGCAAGATGATGAGCCCAACATGGTTGAAGCCTCTGCTAGGGACTTGTTTCTTTGCGTCCTGTCCAATCCATGCGCTAGTGTCGCATAAGAGCGAGTGCAACTTGTTTTGCTTGCAGTGCATGGGCGAAGGCTTTTGCGCTTCCTGTCTGCCTAGCCACAAAGACCACCACGTTGTTCAGGTAATTCTTCTTCGCCACCTCCTCTTCATCAGGATGGGCACTTTCACATTTTGGTGATGCCACATTCTATGTCTCCCTGGTAATCGACTAATTTGAATATTGGAGCAATTTTTTCTACTTCTAAACCCTAACCCTAATTAATCAAGACAGACAATACCTTGCAGATTCGGCGCTCATCTTATCACGACGTGATCCGAGTATCAGAGATCCAGAAGGTGTTGGACATCACGAGTGTGCAGACATACATCATCAACAGTGCACGGGTTGTGTTCCTGAACGAGCGGCCTCAACTCCGGCCTGCCAAAGGCGTGACCAACACTTGTGAGGGTTGTCAGCGCAGCCTGCTCGACACTTATCGATTCTGTTCCTTGGGATGCAAGGCAGGGCGTTCATCACCTTGCACCTCTCCAGTTCTACTACCCCTAAAACATTCCATGTTAAAACAATTGAGACCTCCCTGATCCTGATGATGTAGTAGATACCTTTGATACTTACTAGGACATAGTTGTATGCCATGTGGTACCGCAGCTTGGAGGTATCGAGAAACTTGGCCATGACCATGACCTGACATTTATGCCGCAACCACGGCAACAACCCCTCATGAGCATCGGTAACAAGATGCCCATGGGCGAGGCTACCACATGGAGCTCAGAAGAGTTGTCATGTCCAAAGAAAGCCCCCAGGTCTAAGAAACTGGCGCACTTGGCAGCCTCTCTCACCACTTCAAACTATAGACTCGGGCGGGATGACAAGGAAAACCTCGATGAAGCCAGTGTAAGTACTGTTGAGCCTGCCCACCGCGCCAGGAGCTCTCGGAAGAAAGGATCAATTAATATTGATCATCATGTAATTGGCATAACCTCACGCCGGAGGCCCCTCCGCTGCGCTCCATCGCGCGTTGCAAACTGCACTGCCAAGAGGCGGAAGGGCATTCCAAAGAGGGCTCCTATGGGCCCATAACAATTCACAGGATTCATCAAACTAAGAGCTGATTCAACAACTATAAAGTGTGCAACAGGAAGCAGTGTTTTTTCTAAGCAGTGTCATCACCTCGGTGGGGACATCGCCACAGAATTAACATCTGGCAGTTAATGAGAACTGAGAAGGGCGGTCATTGAATTACACGATTACCTTCACTCCTCAACTAATTAATGACATCAAGGTCAGGCTCATAATTCCTTGCACTGAGCTCCAGCACAGGCAATGGCGGCCTAGAGACATGAAGAGTCAGCTTCCAATACTTCCAAGTCTCTTGCACAACACATGATGAAATCCAAGCATTTGCAAAGTCACGGTTGCACTAATTTTGGGGAGAATTGGGGAAGAACTCAGCACCATGATCAGCTGAAGGAATGCATACAAATAGTTTACTCCTCTGTTGACTGATCATGAGTAAGAACGGCGCTTTCCGTTCTTGGAAGACTAGTCAGGTTCTTGAGGAACTGAGAGACTGTGTAAGTGGCAGTTTTTGGGTTCTACTTAAGGCTCTTAGCTCATGGAAAAATGTACAGGACAGTACAGTGAGTAATGGAAATTGATACATATAAAATGGTTCCATACCAAATGATGGAAGAGAATTGAAGTGAATTAAGTTAGAGATCATGTGCAATTTTGAAATTCAACCTGACTGCACTATCTACAGGTATTGCTACCAATTATGTGTGAACACAGCCTTCTTGATATTTACTGTGATAATAATATGACTTATTAATTGAAATCAAGTTATGATAACTCTTTGAACCGATGCATAATATGTCATACATGATGTCACTCTTAACTTCATAGTTGAATTATTGGATTTAATTTTTTGGGACAAGATTTGAAGTTCATGATTAATGTGCTGATCATTAGAATTGGATTACATAGCATTCTACAAACGTTTCACTCACTTCAACATCCAGATCGTTAGAGGCAACTCACCAAGTAAATCTCAAATATCAACACACAACCGTATCTCCACCAATACTGCACCACTTCATTAACAATCATAACCTTACACATACACCGCATAATTCCCAAGCAAAATTCACACTTATAAAGAATAATTAAAAATGGGATCTCAACTTCACCTCGGATCATCTACACATCCCATTGATTTAATTTCCATACTGTAGTAAGCCAGTGCCAGATGATGCCGGTCCACACACCAAAAAATTCCCCGAAACCACCTAAATCATAAAACCACAAAAATAATCCACCTGAGTCCCTGAATCTTACAAAAACCAAACCTCAAAGAAATCGCCTCCTTCCTTGCCTCCCAATCCAAACAGCTACAAGCGCAGGAAAGAGACCCAGCTCTTGCAATCCCCCCAGAAGCAGCTTCCCTGAATAATAATATCACAAGAATCGTAGCCCCACGGCAAAGTCACAACTTCACCAAATTAATAAATAAATAAATAATCACCAAGCACATATTCCAGTCACACTAATTACCATGGAAAGAACAGATTGAAATTCAACCACCAGAAGCTTCCACAAATGACCACGTCGTAAGAAACATAACATACACACTCCCACTGGAAGAACTCAGTCCAAACTCACAACTAAATAGACAAAACTGGCACCAAGCAGGCACCACAGTAAATTAGTGTGCAAACCTATCGATGATGTAAATATTGAATTCCCAGTCACTCAGTCAGTCAGTGAGTCCACTGGTGAAGAAAGGACCGTGCCAGTGCAAGGAAGAAAGTATCATTGAATTGAACATATCATAAGTTAAGTTACGCCAAGTTTTGTAAGTTAGAGAGAGAGAGAGAGGGAGGAGAGAGAGGGAGGAGAGAGAGGGAGGGGCTGCGAGAGTTGGGTGGAGTGAGGGAGATCAATTGCTTGCTTTGCTTTGCTTTCATGCATTTGCAGGCACTCGCGTGACGAGGGCCGGGCCGTCGGCAGCAGTTCGACGCTTGCGGTGCCGGGGCGGGGCGGGGCAGGAGGGGCAGCTGGGCCATGGATTGTGGCTGCTAGGTTTGCTGGAGGGGGGCAATTCGGAGGGGAGCGGGGAGGGGAGTGGGAGTGGGAGGAGGGGGATGGTGCCGGAGGACGTGCCGCAGCGGCACTCGTCGAGTGAGGTGGTGGCGAAGACGATGCGATCGCACTTGACGAGAGCTCCGGGGAAGCACAAGCAGCGGTACCGGCGGATGTCGGATGGCGATGCAGTGGCGTCGTCGTCGCCGGAGGGAGGTGGAGGTGGGGGTGTGGGAGTGGGAGGGGGGTTGGGGGTGGGGGGGATGGATGCGGAGGCGGCGGGGCGGCAGATGCAGCGGCGGCGACGACGGAGGAGGAGGAGGACGAGGAAGACGTCGGAGGTGGTGCTGGACAGTCGGACCAGGATCAAGCGGCGGGTGAAGTACTTGCTCATGAAAATGCGAGTCGACCAGAACCTGCTGGATGCGTATTCGGGGGAGGGTTGGAACGGGCAGAGGTGAGTCGATGCGATGCGATGCGATGTGATGTGATGTGTTGGATGGGTGGGTGGGTTCTGTAAGGTTTGAGCAGATGTGGTGGTATGGAGTGATCGGGCGGGGAGTACTGGTGGGAGTGATGGGTTGTCTGCATTGGTGGAGCTTGTTTCGGGGGTGGTTCGATTAAGGTGTGGTAGTTTTGCGGGGGCGATTTGCAGAAACCGGTTTTGGTCAATTGCGTAATGGATGGGCCATCTCGGTTGCTGCTCTCCGGCTCTCTCTCTCTCCATTGCCTTTTCAAATCTCCAATTGGTGACGCCTGCCACGGTGTGCTCACATGGAAACTGTGGTTTTTGTTATGTGTAGTCGGGAGAAGATCAGACCGGAGCGAGAACTACAGCGTGCTGAAGCGCAGATTTTGCATTCTAAGTTGGCCATACGGGAGGCTATGCATGAACTGGATGACTTGGGATTAGAAGGTTCGCTTGACGAAAATGCATTCGATGCTGAGGGCCGTGTTTTTCATGAAGAGGTATATTCTAACAGCTGCCAGTAATGCAGGCGTAGTAGTCAATTGTGCGCATTCTTTACGATCTTCGCATAGTGATCATCTCGTCAGCACATTCTGAAGTAAATTCTTTGACTGATTTTGTTTCCGACGTGTGTGAGTAGTTTTAGGGTTTGTGTCTGCATGGCAGCTTGTAAGGAGATACTGTAGTTTATTCTTGATGTCATTCAATGCTCTTTCTCACTTGGGCCGGTTTAGGTCATTTCCACATGCTGGTGGAAGTTTAGAGCTGCGTTCGGATTCCCAGGCTTGTCCGATTAGATTCTTACTCTCAATTTAGTGCTGTTGCAAACTTTGGATGCAGATTTTCTGTGCCAAGTGCAAATCTCAAGACGCCCTTCCTGATAATGACATTATCTTGTGCGACGGAGCTTGCAACAGAGGCTTTCATCAGTACTGCTTAGAGCCGCCTCTAGCTACGATAAACAGTAAGAGCATCTGCTGCAACCTCGGACGTGCTAATTATCTACACAATGTATTCGCTAACTAAAACTGAAGCTCAATCTTAATTCCACTTAATATTTGATTTAGGGCCTATTCAGGGAGTGTCGTTTGTAGAATAGGAACTAGTAAATTACCTCTATGTACAGGCGCCAGAAAAAGATGTTATTTGGCATGCCGTTTCGTTTGTCATCGCTTCCGAGCTTACAAAGCAAAATTCGAGGTTATTCTGTCTCGTTTTCGGTGGCCTGCATTGGAGGTTTGCAAATTGCATGCAATGTAGCTGATTTCTTACTGGAATGTGCAGTTCCTCCTGGAGATGAAGGGTGGTTGTGTCCAGTGTGTGAGTGCAAGATGGAGTGTGTTGAAGTGATTAATGCATACTTGGGTACTAACTTCGAGGTGGAGAACAGCTGGGAGGTGAGCGCTATGCTCATTGCGCTGTATGTTAAATAAGTAATGATTCACTGTTTATGAACTCAGGTTGCTGTATAGTTGGCGAAGGATGTCTAGTGTTTAGAAATCTTAGAACGTAGAGATTGGAATATCACTTAGTAATAGATATTTTGCCTCTCCGGTGTACATCTACTAAGGTGTCCGAGGCATGCTGTAGGCTTGCGTTTCTTTAAAATGAAGTGCAAACTGTGTGCTGATGTTTCGGCCACTCGCAGATGTTGTTTGCCAAGGAAGCTCTTATAGCTGCAGGCGGTGGAGCTCAAGACGGTGCTGATGGGGATTTTCCTTCCTCAGACTCAGAAGATGACGACTATGACCCTGAAGGTGGGGAGAAGCTGGCAAATAGTGAAAGTGAAGGTGAAAGTGATAACGACGGGGAAGATAGTGACTCAGGAAGCGGTCTCAGGGAAAATGAGGCGTCTGCGAGTGACAATGACGAAGAAAGAAGCATTGCAGCTAATTTAAAGAGACTTAGTAGAGGAGGGGGTTCCTCTGACAGTGATGATTCCGAAGTCTCTCTTGTTGATGAGTTACAGGATGGTGATGCTAAGTTAGGTGTAGGACGTAGAGACTCACAAGCAGAAGAATCAGCATCAGACGAAGACGCTATGGTTATAGGAGGGAAAAGACATCGAAAAGCTGTGGATTACCGGAGGCTACATGATGTAAGTTCTAATGAAGTGCTTGCTCATGTCATGCTTTGTGCATCGACATCATTTGACGAGTGTGCTGCGCAGCGAACTCTACCTCTATGGGTTTCACAGTGTCTAGTATTTGATTGTAGATCCTTCAGCTGAGGCCGTTCTCGAACTTGATTTTGGAACTGTTTCAGTTTGCATGAGGGCACAGATACGAGGCGGTTGTAAACAGATGAATTTGGGTGCCCTCTGGGTTGTTATGTAGTTTTAAGAGAATTCATGTATATTTGTGCTAAGTTTCCTATTCTTGGAGTTCTCTGAACAAACATGTTGGTCTTGCTGAAGGAAATGTTCGGGAACACGGAGATTGATGATGATAACATTCCTTCTGAGGATGAGGATTGGGGTCCGGAGCGTCGTCGAAGAAGGACCATTCCTGATGACCCAAGCAGGCCTAGAGTTCGACGTAGACGAGCGCGATCAGATCTACCCCCTGGGTCACAAGGTGAAGGAGCTGCTGATACTCCTGAGAGAGAAAAGCGAATGTGGAGACGGTTGCCTGATTCTGCAGTCGAGGTATGCCGCAATCTGAACATAATGGTAGTTAAAAGGGTGTGCATGTATGAATCAGGAGGTCAGTGATGGTGATGCTCATACAATATCTGGTTTGATTCTGTAGTTACAATTGTGAGATATTTGTTTGTGCTAGGATTGGAAGTTGGAAGTTGGTCTTGCTCTGAATCTTTACTACGATCATTGATGGGCATGATTCTGTATTGTTGTCGTAGCTGACGTCAGTTTGCATTGGGTACAGGTGTTACGACGTGATGTGGTAGTGAATACGCTACCCTCAAAAACTCGCAAAGAGGAGTTGGCAACTGAGCTGGGTTTGAGCTTTTCCCAGGTGAGTTTGTTAACGGTTGCTGTGTTACATTGGGATAGTCTCCTGGTTTATCGGCTTGCGTTTCGATGGTGTCTTTGTATTATACCTTTGGAAGCGGAATGCATTTGCCGTTCTCTCTCTATGATTTCCTGAAAGCCGAAATTTCTCTTGGTTACACCTACAGGTTCATGGATGGTTTAAGAATCAACGGCATCAAGCTCTTAGAAAGGGTTTAGTATCCTCCAGGCGACCACATCTGGTTGCGTCAAGCTCAAAGGCTGTGAACGCTGTGAACGCTGTGAACGGTGTTAAAACCCCAGCCTCTGAGCAGGTGGATGCCACTGAAACCATGATGTTTCAAGACGAGAGCAATTCGAATGCATATTTAACTGAGAAATTGGATGAGGTACAGCTTCGACTGCTTGAACTCAAGCAAACTCTCGAAGATTTTGCCAGAAATACACGAGTAGTGGACGACGACGACAGAAGTGTTGGAGCGGATAACAATTTTGGGAATGGAGGAATTGGACTTCCTGCAAATGGGAGACGTATTATCTATGTACCAGTGGCAGAGGTTAGAGAACGGGCACCTGTGAGCGCCCATACCAGCGCATGTTAAGAAAAGTGACCACCGCCTCTCGGATTCGACTACCTATTGATTCTTTGTAGACTCTAGTAGTAAAACATATGGAGGATTCTCCAGTGCTGTATGGACAGACTTAAAAAGTGGAGTCTGCATCACCTGGTAAAACTGTTTCTTATAACTCCAAGTTCGAGCCTCAAAGTGCCACAGGTCGTTCCAACATATTTTATCTTCTCGTCCTCCGCTTTTCTCTTGAGGACGTGTTCACCGGTAAGTTCGACGACGATGGTCTCAAATAACCTATCAACGAAGAATGTCAGATCTGAATCTAGCACAAATATCAAAATGCATTGAGAGCATGACCACTTTCCACCGCCCCTCCTTCCTTCCCCTTCCTTCTCAGTGCCCACTAAAAACGTGAGCACTTGTTTTTCATATTTTTGCAAGGATTTTCAGATCTCAAACCTACCTAAACATGCTTTTACTTTTAAATTTGATGATGTTTGTCTTTAATTTGAGTACAAATACTTCAATAACACTTATACTTGAAATGTAAAGTGCAAATTAGACTGCATTAAACTAGTTGACTCTTTTTAAACATTGTTTTTTTTCAAAAAATTCTAAGTTTGATGAAGCTTTTGATGAACATATTTAGTAATGAAATAGGGAAGGTTAATCATACAGAAAGTAAAAAACCATGTGAGATAAATTATAGGGTCCTTCTATTTATGGGAAGAAAAAATTGACCCTTCTATTAAAATTTATTTGTATTGTAGACCATTTTACATTGGATCAAAAAAATGATTGGAGAATGTGGTTGAGGCCACGATTGAGAAACTTAAGGTCTCTATGTGCAAATTAAATTCAATTAAAAGTTAATAAGAAGCATAATTAGATTCAATTAAAAGTAAATATATTTTTAATAGAATCCAATCATACATCTGATTTACTTTTAATTGAATCTAAATTAAAAGTAAATTTAATTAAATCTATTTATATGTAGAGGTCCTTTTATTCCCAATCATTTTTCTTTGTCCTTTCAATTATATTTTGCTTTTGATTTTTAATTTACTACGGCATAATCGTCAATCCAAATGAAATGTTTTCCCTCGCAACCAACCCTTGCTCGTCCTCCTTCCGAGGACCAACCAAGTTTGACAATTTCAAAAAATTATCAGTTTCTAAAAGTCAAAATATAACATTAAAAAAACCCTCAATCCAAGGTGCCATCCATGGCAGCTCATACAGAGTGACGGACGTGATTTCAAGGGTTGGCAAGATCCCAGTGGCAACTTTACGTGGACGGGTCCCCCCAATCCCCATTGGCATGACCATTGCCGTTAACAGTGGTCATGGTGTAAACAAAGAAATCATCAAACTACAAATCCATTCAGGTAAAAAAAACTTTCACAATATCTCATCATCTATCATTTTCATCCACTTTCATCCACTTTCATTCAGTTGCATATTTCGTTAACTATTTTCACGTATACACAAATTTTTCAATTTCTTTGAATCAACATTATTTGTAACATTCTTTGTAACAAGGTCCATGTTTCTCAATCATGCGTTGTTGTGTTTTTTTTTTTTTTATAATTTTGTGTTACATTCCAAACACAGGTTTTTGCTAGTCAAATTGATCTCCAGTCCAGTACTTTCATGGAAGATCATCGTCACAACGCTTCCATGGTTGTCGGACCAACAGATCCACTCGGCCAAAAGAGCACAGATCCTGATTCCTGATTGCTGTGTGTTGTGCTAACTTTGGCATCAGGATTTCATTCCAGCGTCGGAGCCAGATTCGGAGATGCGAGCTACATGTACAGTGATGCCTCTCATGTGAAGGAATCTGCACGCCAAGGCATTATTCCGGTGGATTGTGAGCAATTGTTGCGGCAGGATTCGGAGTCTCCGAGAGAGAGGAACTTGAAGGTGGAGGGGTTGGGGAAGATGGTGGAGAGCAAGAGAGTGACGATATGCGTGGGCGATGTGCACGGCCACCTCGATCAGCTTCGGAATCTGTGGCGCAACTTGGAGCTGAAGCTGGGATTGGAGGCGTTCCGGAGCGCGACGGTGATCTTTCTAGGGGACTATAATGACCGCGGCCCGGACACGAAGGGGGTTCTGGAGTTTCTTGTGAGCTTGCCGGAGTTGTATCCAGAGCAGAGGCATGTTTTCTTGTGTGGGAATCACGACTTCGCATTCGCAGCGTTTCTGGGTGTGTTGCCGGCCCCGCCAGGCTCCCACATTGAATATTCTAGTACGTGGGAGGAGTTTCAACCCAATGAAGAGCGTGAAGGATGGTGGGCTGGACCTGGGCAAGAAGGCATCCACCTCCAAGTTCGAATTCCAAACCCTCTCTCCTCTTAGACTGTTGTCGTCCTGATTATCTGAATTTTGGGCTAGCAGTAGAGTTCTTTCCATGGGAAGTGCCTTCGATTAGCATTTTTACAAATCAAGCACTACTAGTAAATCTGCATTTCGATGGTTGTTTTGTGGGTTTTTGATAGCCAACGGTGCTGGTTTTGTATAGAATTTCTTGGCGACATGTTGGCCTTTCTATGACTCAGGGTTTGGTTGTAGGGTTTAGGACTTCGAGGCTCAGAGAATTCGAATGTGTTAGAGACCAAACTGTTGAACAAAGAAGGGATTGTCGTTGGATTGTATGAGTTTTGGTTCGGGATTAGTATCCGGTAGTGAGTAACAGTTGCTGTAGTTTTGGTGAGATGATCGTGTTTGGGGTGTTCGGCAGGGGCGACGCTGGGCTGGAAGAATGAAGAACCAGTATAATACGAAGAGAGGCGAGCCATATAAGTGCTCTATTTACGACGCTAGTACAACGTTTGAGTCATATGGCGTTGCACATGGTGATAGGGAAGGTGTGTCTCTCTCTTTGCCCATCTTGTAGGGTTGGAATTGTAACTTCCGTCTCAAACTGTTTTTGCGTGGCAAGGTTGTGTTGAGTTCAGGATTTTTGTCTCTACAAAGCACAAGTTGCCTTTTGAATCACTACAGCAATTGTGTAGTTTCTACGTTGGATAGTTTTTGGAATAATCCTAGTTTTTGATTTACAGGTGTATTCCTGGTGTGACGTGATTTAGTTTGTTTTTTCGACGGTGGCAGGTCTAATTGCAGCTGTTCCGGAGAAGCATAAAGAATTTTTGCGCAACTTAGTGTGGATCCATGAACAAGTATGTTTGGCTATCCTTTTCGACTGTATTCGTGAAGTTTAGTTATCATGGTTCTTGATCATGTATAGTACCAAAGGATGGTACTCCACCTGAGGTTCCATACTTTACGTACTTTACCTGGTAAGAGATTGCTTACGATATCAGTGGAAATTTGGTTGAAACAGGAAGGCGAAGAAACAGAGGATCCGGAAACAAGTTACACAAAACTGATTGCTGTGCATGCGGGTCTAGAATCAAAATCGGTAGATCACCAGATGCAGATGCTGAAACTGAAAGATTCAAAGCTGCCACGTATTGAACCTCTTGCTGGTCGCAGGAATGTGTGGAACACTCCTCCTGTATGCGTCTAACCATCACCAATCATCTTTCCTAATTCTGTCTTCTGCTCACTACTTTTCCCATCATTTCTTATACTCGGCACTTAAGTGTTAAAATGACCATGTCTTATGTTCATGTGTCTAAATCATGTTGTATTAATGTTCATGCAGGATTTGGCAGCACAGAAGGTATTGGTAGTAAGTGGTCACCATGGCAAGTTGCACTTTGAGAGCAACCGTCTTATCATCGACGAGAGTGGGGGATTTGATGATCGACCCATCGCTGCCATGATTCTTCCAGCCCGAGAACTTGTTCGTGACACAGATAGTCTCTTAGAATCCAAATCTCAGGAACCGCGGCCACAACCTGTTCTTGTTGCCCACTAGTACAGATCAGCCTGTGTTGTCAAGCTATGGTAATTGAATTTTTTACACCCAAACTTTTGGGTCACCCCTGTCAAGTTGTTTTAAATAACTCACCTACATTGCGATCTTGTTCCAATCTTTCTTGCTTTGCATCCAAGTTCACAACATTTGTCTGTCATGGTGTATCTGGATCAGGACCTTGCAACTGGCATTGAATTTTGTGATCATATCTTTAATCGTTCATTGCTATATGCAGCATCTTTTCTGCTTGCTACTACCACATTCAAATGCGAAAATTTCTTGTCTCTTCGTAACTACTTGCTCTGTCAAATCATCAAAAATTAAACTCCTGAAAGATACTTAGAGTGACATATCTAGGCTGTTCAGCTTCTTTGTCATGTTCTTTGCAACGCCGTAGTCTTAATTTATGTCATTAGACGCGGAAACTGATAAACTGCATCTCCGAAATCTACTCTAGGAACTAATTGCTTCTCCGTAATCGCTGTTAAAAATGCTTTCGACTTTGTCTGGAAGCTGATTGTTGATTACTGATATTCTCTATGTACAAAAACGCTGCAATAGTCTGACTGATCAAATGGAGATGACGTACATGACTCCAATTCCTCGTACATACCTTATCGAACTTTCAGCATGATCAATTGAACTGCAACAAGTGTACAGACATAAATGTAGGTTGGGTTTTGGGGAGGTGATAGGTGGTACTTACAATTTTCGGGCAAGCGGGCCAGATGCACGTGACAACACAACCGAGCCTGTAAACAAAATATTCAATGTCAAATTACATACAAAGCTGAACATCAATACAGAAACGCACCACAGTTGCAGAAGAGGCTGTTTAATTATGCCAGCCAGCGGAGTTAATATATTATTTATTATTGTTTTACAGATTGATGGATCTTTGCGCTAGTACTATAGAACTAGAATCACATTGTAATATATGTTGTTAGACACGCAAGTTTCCTTGTTTCTGTCACCTGTTTGATTTGAGATAACGCCTGAAATTCTACTTGTTGATGTTCCTTTGAAATCATATGTTTGCTGCCTTGCACACCTGGTTGAATGATCAGCAGGGATGTTCCTGACCCGATTGTTTAGCTGAAGCTTACAAATTCTGTGTATATAACTAATTGACATGATTTTACAGTTAACGGTGGCCAAAGAAGCTGGACATCGACACACCATCTATGACGTAGTATATATTCTGGATGACTTTTACTTCACATAAATTTCTAGGCTACAGGTGCATTGATTTGTATTCTCTTGTGTTCAACCCAGAATTCATGTCGAACTTATCACGCTTGTTGTCTCCACAGCTTCAGATCTAAAATTTCGAATATACTTACAAATAGATTTAACTTGTGATGAGTGTGGCGGTGTTACTAGCTGCTCGTTTGTACATGTCGGCCACGAACGTAAGCATGTTGTTGTGCGAGGAGCCGCCCGGTTGGACTGCTCTTCGAGTGACATCTTTCCAAGTGTTCGCATTCACCCTCATCTCCGAGTCTTTGGAGGCCACCGCCTGGAGCCTCTTGGCCACCTCGATCCGGTCCAGGGATCCGTCGGCCCGCTTCTCCAGCTCCAGGCCGATCTTCCACACACTCACAATGAACCGGCTGTTCATAGGTTGGTCGACGAAGCAGGGGTAACACAGCATGGGCACCCCTGCGGAGACGCTCTCCAGGATGGAATTCCAGCCGCAGTGCGTCAGGAAGGCAGCGATGGCAGGGTGGCTCAGAACGCGGAGCTGGGGAGCCCACGCCACAATGAGACCCCTGTCTTTGGTGCGCTCCTGGAATCCCTGGAACGAGGTGGCCAAGCCTCGGGTAAGATCTACTCTTATGACGAACAAAAACGGCACCTGCGATGCTTCCAGCCCAAGTAGGATATCCTCCAGAACGCCAGGAGCGACATTGGCCAGGCTTCCAAAAGAGGCGTAGACAACCGATACTGGGCTCTGGCTATCGAGCCAGTTCATGCATTTTGATTCCTCTGGCCAAAAGCTGGTGGTGCTGTTGTCGTCGTCATCGACACGGATGGAGCCGTTGAGCGTCATGGGAGAAATAGCCAGAGGCCCGATGGAGAGCAACCTCATACCTGCGTCCTGTTCCATGGCCTCGACAACCTCCTTTTCGAGCTCGTGCACCGTGTTCTGCAGGATCCACGCCCGCTCATGTAAACTCACGGAGTGCTCGCCTGTGAGGTACTTGAAGAAACCCTCCTCCATGTCGTCCACCAACAGGCCGGTGTGATACTCCCCGAGCGTCATGGGGTACATGCCCGGCACGCAGGTCACCACCTTCAACAGAGTCTCCTTCCTCACCAGTTCATCCTTTGGCAGGGGCAGCAGTCCTTCTGCAACGAGCCGTCGCCAGTAGTACTTGCTCGACAATGCCAAAGCACATTGGCAGGAGAGCGCAACGCTGGGGATGCCATAATGCAACGCTGCTTTGTGAGCTTCGTTGCACAGCATGTCCGAGATCACACATGTGATAGGCAGAATGCTCCTGTGAATCCTCCCCAAGAGCTCTTTCACCAAGGGCCCTAGCGTCGTCAGGGCCACTATGAGCACGCGCACCGTGTCAGCCGTGTAGTACGACTCCGGGAATCCCTCCTCGAGATCGATGTGTTGGATGTTATCTTCGGCGCGTCTGCGAGCACAGACAGACCAACAACAACAAAAATTGTTTAATCTGTTGGCCAAAAATGCTGTCACTAGAAATGATAGAGCAACTTGAGCAATCTCTACTTACGTTGCGTGTGCAAATCCGAGCCGTTTGTAGATGTGCGAGGTCGTGACGACGGTGACTTTGAAGCCATGGACGTAGGCCAGACGCCGAGCCAGCTGCAGAACCGGTCGGACATGGCCCAGGGCACTGAACGGAAACAGAACTGCGTGCGGAGCTGGAGTTGGTGCAGCAGCGCCATCCGTGATCCCCATTGCCACCATCAGAGCAGCAACAGATGTTGCGGTATCCCAGCTTGTCGAAACAGTCGTCAAGCTATACTCGAGACCCACTTCTCAGATTGATCCTCTTCTGCATTTCCTTACAACCCGAGCGAAACGACTAGCTACACTCCTCGCTCGCTCAACTCATCCGAAACGAACTCTGTTGACACTCCTTGATCACGCCAGCATACACATGCACTGTATCTCAAAACTTATCTCCAAACTTAGTACAAATTGAGGGAGTCCGTTGCCAGGAATCCAGATAACTTCGAGTATTTTTCTGGAATTAAAAATTGATCTAGATCTGAATACGTGACTGCCGATCCGTACCAAACCTGCTGCTGAACGGATCCGATCACGACACGTCCCCGCCACCACAACGCAACAGAACTCGATCATTGAAGGCATAGAAGAAATCTCTGTCAGTACTGTACTTCTCGCATCTCCAGGTTGCTTGATGGCAATTTCTGAACCAATTTCTGCAGGAACACCGAGCTGGACTGGGCGTACATGAGGTAGCTGCGAGTCTGCGAGCGTTGAGGTTGGCTTCATCAGCAGTACGTCCCCTGATTGGAAGATGTAACTCATATCCCATGCGTTTGATGTTGCCGGATTGGAGTGAGGGGCCGGATTGGAAATGGGAAGCTGGAGCTGCTTTGTGGTGGTGGTGGTGGGGTTGCAAGGTGGTTGGAGAGCACTGAGGCTCCGTGGAAACAGACAAACCTGTCAGGCTCTCACAAAAATTGCGTGGCCCTTCTAAATTGATGCAAGACATCTTCTGATGCGTTGATAAGGGCACCGGCACAGGTGATTATCACCACGGTCACAAATAATATATTAGTTTATAAGCTGTTACAACCCACCATGGTTTCTGTGAGCATGAACTGGGTGGCATGATGGTGTGCAGCTTTAAAATGCAACTTCACGTGGTGCACATAGATGAGAGATGAGGCTGATTCAACCCAGATTGCCGTCATCGCCCTTCTCTATGTCGACAGAGTGGACAATAACACTTCTCTTAGCACAGATATCAATCGTGATATTTATTCAAATCACTTCGTACCATGACAATTTGGACCATGTAATCTAAAAACTACGTCAGAACCCTGTCTCCGCCGTAAATTCCATGGACAAAATCCATGTCATGTGTAAGACTTCTGGACGTTGGCTGTCTGAAATTGAAGATCTATGTTGCCATGTCTTCCGTCAACCAAATATCTCAACTAGTATCGTACTGTGTACAAGCTGGCCTCTTAGAGTGATCATTAACACATGGTTGTGGAATGATGCCAGTTAGTCGAGATATCATCCAGTCAGCTTCAGCAGCTGCGGTCTACCATGACTTCATAGACCGCAGCTTGTCATTCTATCATCTAGTCAGCTATCAGCCAATCCTTGTTCAAACCTCGTATCCTAAACAGTGATGATTTCAGATACGTGCACATTTCTACGCTCATGTGATGCCGTAGATAGCCTCCATACTACTAGATCCATGTTGGAGAAATCGTTAACTTGTACACTTCCATAATCCAATCGCACACCGTTCAGAGGTAATTCAGAAGCGTAATTACTAAGAGGCACAGCTTATACAGCAAACTAGGTGTTCCAAACCTCGATATTAAGTAAACCGATATTTCTGCACAGACAAAATTTCAAGTCACAGCAGTGGTCTGTTATCTACCAGTCATCATGGCGTATCACATCCAACATCCAGAGTTGGTAAGCACTAGTAGCAAAAAGAAAGTGGACTTCAGAATCGAGCCTTCCCTAAATTATTAACATGCTCTTCGTGTTCTGTCATATGTCACAACAGAATAGTTTGAAAATATTGAACTATCAGGATAAAAGGAGTCTCCACATTCTCAGAGTCCTGCGTATCAATAGTGATGTACTCAATGGATAGCGGGAGCATTAGCATAAAGTTCTGGACATGCCATGAATCTTCCAGAGTCTGATAAGTTTTACGCAAGTGAGAAATCGTCTCTTGTGACCCATCCAGTCTGCTCATCCATCCCCTTCAGATCAACATCAGCTGCTGCAAGCGCTACATCTCCAAGCCCTCTCAAGAAAAGACGTCCCAAAGTCCTTCCATAGAACTGTTGGTGAAGTACGCAACCTTGACTACCAAAAGGCCCCAGATTTTGTTGAAGAATGCATCAGTTTCCAGCCAAACTGCATCGCCTGAGCAAATAACAGACGGCAGGCAGCACGTCCCAAGACGAGGTAAAACAAATAAAAACTGAACGTCCTCTCTTCACTATAGATCTCTTGAAACAGTTCTTGAACAAAACTTGATTGGTAATCCACTAACAGAGATAGCAGCTAAATAATCTGCAAAAAAACATGGACAGCCAAGACCACTGATTCCACTTGCAACTGACCAAAATCTAGCAGAAGTAAAGACAAGAAGACACCCAGAAAGAATGCAAAAGAATGCAAGCACCTATCCATGCGCCTCATACATTTCGCGCATTAGTAGATGGTGGAGAGAAATATATTCCCTGCAAGAGTAGGAAACGATGCCATAGTCATACGACAAATGTCTCATTTCTTGATAGGAATTGATTTCCCCAAGGCCCTGCAGAAACAAAAAACACTGATATTAGCACTTCAAAAACATATATGATCCCGAGTAAGGATATTGGTTTGTTCAAAATGGTCAAGCTAGCTCTCCCTGCAAGAATCTCAGTGTGCTGCAGAAGTAGCCTCCTTTCAAATTCCCTGTAATCAACTAAAGACTCCAGCCATTGAATAATGCTGGCACTAGTTCCGTGCCCAACATGAAATATGCAAACAGGTACTACCTTATTAAAACAAATCCTATTCCACTTCAACTCACTGGCTGCTTTTCGTGGGTGATGGAGAGCTGCTTCGGCCACTTGGGCTGCTATTTCCCATGGCCCTATAGAGCAACAATAGCTGATATTAATTTCCAATAGCATACAATCACAACACAAATTTAGTATCGGCCAAGTCTAGCGAATTTGATGAATTAATGATTTAATTTGCTTTGCTACTCAGAAGCTATATTTTGTGAGAGTTCCAAATTTGTGGTCCAAACGAGATATCAAGATGAACAGTGCCAAGATCGAGCAAAGCGTTGCTTACTTCTTAGGGCTTCGGCTCTTCGAGAACTTCTTAGTTCCACGTGGAGGAGAAGCGCGCTACAGAAGTGGACATAGCAACAAACGACAATTTAGAAAATAGCAATTCCGAGCAATGGAACTATATGAGAAACACACATTGAATCACAAGTGACTGTACAATTCACAATCTGGCGTTCAAAAACCTCCCAAAAAAAGCATATATCAGATCGACAACCTCAGATACAACTCCTTAAATGCACCAAGTAATTCAATTTCAGTGAGGCAGATAGTCAGTAAACGTTTTGCAACTAAAGCCAACAGAAGATCAGACATGATCATCCTCCAAGTAGACATTAGAGATAAAAACGTCTAGAGATAAACAACCTTCTTTGCTGGGGTTGGTGAAGACGAGTAAGACGTTGACTTCCTGCGCTTGCCAATCGGAGAACGTGCCCTGCAATTGATGAAATGGCCCACGCAGATTTAGATCATCAGAAAGATTTTTCGGATAAAAAATTAAAAAGTAATTACACAAATGTGCACTACATGATGAAATTCTATCATCAGGAAGTATCACCCAGAAGTACAACACAGAATACCTTCTAGGAGCTGAACGAGATCTTGAGCGTGAGCGAAGTGGTCGGCGCGGCGGTGGAGATCTGCTGATACGGCGTCTTGGTGGAGATCTGCGCGGGGGTGGTGACCTTGCGCGTCTGGGAGGAGATCTGCCCCCCAATAGAAGACAAATGTGAGCTACTGGCTAATGCAGTAGCCCCTTACAGCCTATGATGATCAACACTCTAGACGCCGTAACACCCTCTAGACATCCTTCAACACTATTCTGCATGTGACCAATTAAGCGAAGTTCATGAGAAACAAGGACTAGTCCAAACTGCAAATATAGAAAAACCAATATAGCCAGGATAATCAGATTCACTAACCTTCTCCTATATGACGGCGGAGAGCGTTGTCGACCTACTGGGCTACGTAATCTTCTGGGAGGAGACCTAACCAAACAAAAAAAGATTTCTGTTGAAAAAAACAGTTCGTATTTATTCGAAGAAAAATAAATCACTTCACAAGAATGTAGCAATTGCTCAGAAACGAGATAGCACACCTAATAGGTGAACGGCGGCGGCGACGGAAGGGCGAAGGAGAGCGTCGACGAGGAGATGCGACAGGAGGCCGCCTACGTGGTGGTGAATCTACCATTCTCTTTCGGGGCGACACGGAGCGTCTTCGAGGGGGAGGGGATGGCGACCGTCCTCTACGAATTGGTGGAGCTGTGAGACCATAATTAATTTAAAATCAGTAGAAGCCTAAAACCAGTTCTGAACAGATTGTAACCAGACCAGTACCGAAGGTGAAAGTATGAGGGATATCACTCACAATCACGACGGCGTGGACCATCTTTCAGAGTATCACGTGGAGGCACGTCTCGTCCCGTAACTTCCCGCTTCGGAGGAGGTGAGACGTCTCTTTTAGCAGGAGGGGGGGTTGGTTTTTTCCTCGGCACCAAAATAAACTGTGCACTCACAATGTTTCCATCGATTTGACCCTGCACCATAATGTCTCATCATTTTGAGTGAATGACTGGATATGTTTTATCACATTGCAGGAGTTCAAGCTACAACAACCATTTTACACAAAATACTTATGAACTTGTCTGACTATTACGGGAAACGAGATTTTAGTGCTTCTAGCAACGATAAAGCCAAATAAAACACAACAACTCCGTAAGCCTTCATTACGGCAAGAGAACACACACCCCATCAATATGCGCCAACGCCTTTTCGGCATCAACTCTTGTTTTGAAAACAACATAACCGAACCCTTTGGGCAGATTCACCTGTTCATAACATCATCAATGTGTTAAATGTATTAATTGGTTAAACAAAAGCTTAGTGGGCTCTTCAGCAAGAAACATAGACAGATTCAGGACCTGTTAAAAGAATACCTCTATCTGAGACTACTGAAATAATAACTCAAACACCAGGGAGTTTGTAATTGTAAACAGCTCAATGAGGACTTCTAGGAACGACCACTACACCAGGGGAAGAAAAAAAAAGTGACTAGAGTATGTCCTCTTCCATGGCTAGGCAATTAAACGAAAAATAGTGAAAGAAGAGCATAGATGACTTACAGAGCGATCCATAGCCAGCTCCACGCTCACAACCTCCCCATAATTTCCTACAGCATACCAATACCCAAAAGCCACTACAAGTTATTAAACAAGTACAGATCCATACGTAAATGAATTCAGAAGCAAGGCAAATGACAAAGAGATCAAAAACTTCCGTAACACAGACGTGTCTGCTTGACAAAAGGAATAGAGAAGAACTTAGCATACATACCAAATATCTCTTTCAAATGTGCCTCATTCACATTCCGAGTAAGACAACCGACGTGCAGAACAGTAGACTCTGGAGTCGGAGTGCGCAATTTTCTGTTAAGCCAAAATATGCAAGACACAATTAGCTGATAAGCTTGCAATGCCATGTGCAGTCAGAACAGCGAATACATTTGTATCCTGGGAAACCAAACGAGGCACAACATGTGAAAGGAACAACTATCGGTGAAGGGCATCTTCTACACACTTCAAACATGACACTTCAAAAATATAAAGTTAACAAATCGCTTACTTCACCGGAGAAGCTTTCTTCGGTGGGGGCGAGGACGGCTTGATCTTCTTTGCAACATCACTGCAAACAACATAAAGAGAAAACGGGTTCACTTCTCAGTCCTAGCTGGATACTGGAAAAAAAGAAACATATTAAAGTCTCATACCTGATCTCCTCAAGAACTGTCCGCTCCTCAGAATTTCCTACTATCATAAACGAACCTAGAGAGACTTCCATGAATTAAAACGAAATTTCTATGATCTGACGAAACGCATGTGCTGTGTTCGAATTATGCATCAAATTACCTTGTTTGAGCAGGAGGGCTCCGACTCCTGGATGTCTCGCTTCCAGACGATGAAGACGATCGTGACCTTGATCTCGAACCCGATGCTGACGAGGAGCCTGTGTATGAGGATGAGCCCGTGGTACCTGATGGCGATGCCGCTTTAGGTTTCCCAGTAGACTTTGCCATATCTCCAACCCCACTCCTACCTCACTTCCGTTTCTTTTCTTGGCCTGCCTACCTCAAAACACAATGCGCATGATAACCGAGCACAACCCTGTCGAATTCAACAGCGAAAATCCATTATTTCAAACTCAACGCCAAAAACCAAGCCTCTGTAAAAGACTCTATCAAAGAAACACTAAGACTCGCATCCCCAGTGTGCTCCTCGACATTCCAAAGTACATCTATTTCCAAAACTCCTCAGAAAGAAAAGAACATTGATCAGCACAAGATACAATTACAACACAAAATCAAGCCTCCACGCAATATCCAACAGCCTTAAACCCTACATTTTTTGTTTCCCAACTACTGAACTCGATGACCACGCCCTCCTGTGCACTAAAAAGACTCCTCCAACCACCACTGGAACTCGATCACAACATGAACCTCCCACATTGCCGATCAAAACTCCCATACACCTCTCCACATCACCAAACACCACTCCCATCGATGCCAGAACGCAAACCAACCAACCATCACAAAATCAACGATAACGACCTCATAAAAACAACCAACCAACAAAACCAATTTCCACAAAACTCAAACAACCCCAGAAACGAAGCCAATGCAGCCTCAACAATCCTGTCACTCCCAACTGTCACTCCCAACAGCAACCCAAGAGAGCAACATCAACACAAACACTACAACTTTGGACAAAAACACACACGTTGCAATCAGAAAAGAAAAACCAAATTACAGATAATATGGAACCCACCCGGGAGAAGAATCAAGTGGTCGATGCCTGATGAACCCACACCAACATCATCAACACAGACACGAGAAGAATAAGTTTTCATGCAGCCCAATGCCCAAGTTCATGAGCCTCGGGGTTAGGGATGCGCAACCGCACATGTACGCCTTTGCGACAATCCAAGATCAATATCTTCGCTATCTGTAGATGGTTGTTGCAGGAAACGGGCATTTGTGTGTGTGTGTGTATGTGTGTGTACGTCGTCCTCGCGCCATGAAGAGCTCGCAAGGATGCGTTTCATCGACCGAATGCGGACAAGCAGTTGGGATGGATGTCGTTACGCCGGGGAAGACTCACGCTTCTCAAATTTGCAAGCTTGGCACAATTTGCAGCTCAAAGTTGCAGATTGCATGGGTCTCGCAGATTGCGAGTCGGTGAGATTGGTATATTTGTGTTTGATGTCAAGCTTCAGGAATTCAGCCATGTTGTGATGAGCATGGTGCATGTTCAGCTGAGGAGATGACATCAGAAGAGCATCAGTGCTGCTTCGGAGGTGGAGGTTTAGAGACTGGTTCCGGGAGGTAGGATTGTTTGTCGATGGATTGTGTAGGACCGGCGTCGTGGACGCGGCCTGGGTATGGAGCTGGGAAGGGGAGTCATGGGGGGTTGAGGTTTGGATGGAGTAGAGGTGGGGTGGTGAGGGATAAGTTGGGAGGAGGAGGGGTGAATTGGAGACGAGGGAGGCGAGATGCGGTGGTGCGTTGTGGAGGAGGAGGGGAGCGGAGGGAGAAGAGTGCTGTGATAGTAGGAGCAGGGCCTGCAGGCGCGTTGCTGGCGTTGCTGTTGGCGCGGCAGGACTGGAAGGTGGATGTGTTTGAGAGGAAGCAGTGGAGCGACGGGAGCTGGGCTCCTGGGCAGCCGGATGGGTGGAACGTGATGCTTGGAGCTCGCGCTGCTTATTGTCTGGAGGAGGTGGGGCTCAAGGAGGATGTTTGGGGTGAAGGGGTTTTGTGTAGTGGTCGCACTGCTATCGCAGGTACACACATGCGCGCGCGCGCGCGCAGGAAAATATTGCGTTTGCTTGATTGTGTACGAATTCTACCGGAGGGTTTAGGGTTTAAGGTTTAAGGTTTTGAGAGCAATCTGGTTTCGGTGTGCAGGTGGCGGATTGAAGCCGAAGTACCAGCCATACGGGTATGAATTGCTAGCCATTCCACAACCGAAGCTAGCCTCGGTGTTGATCAATACGGGGATGCGCAAGTACTCTGGAAAGGTTGCCTACAATTTCGGATGGGCTTTGCAGTCTCTGCACCCGGAGGATTCTGTGGCCGAGTTCTGCCCTTCGGATGAATCTCAAGGTTCGGATGCCCAGAGCAAGATTGTGGTGAGAGCTGATCTCGTGGTTGGAGCTGACGGGCTTCACTCTAGAACGAGAGCTGAATTGGAGGCGAAGGCTGCTGGTTTCAGATCAACTCTTCACTCTGTGCCTGCAGGTCGTCACATACGGTAAGACGTCTACAGTAGTGAATTGTGGATTGTTTGTGGTTTTCTGTTGATTGTTGTTTTTAGAGGGACTTTTAAGAGGTAAAGCAGGCCTTATCACGCAGATTGGGGTTGAGGTTGGAGAAAGGGCTCTCAACGCGGGGTTGCTGGCGGATGTGTGGGTCAGGCTCAGAGTACCGGTGGATGTGGTGGGCGAGCAAGTAGACGAAGCTGGGAATAGGCATGGCCCCAGCCTGCTTGTCGTTGCGAGGAGGGCAAAACTGATGTGGGGTGTTCCGAACCGCGATGGAACCATGGGTTTGACGCTTCAGGGCATCCAGGGCTCCACCGCTGCTGATGTTTCTTCGGAGATGCAGGAAGCATTTCCTGAGGTATGCTCAACATTGGTTACGAAACAAGTTCAGATAATCTTCTATTTCTCATCATCATTATTTTACTCCAGACAAATTGAACGATAGTTTTCGGGCAGTTGTCAGAATTTTTCGACGCGGATGCGGAAGCAAGTGCTCGCTTAGCTGCTGCTCCCGAGCGTGTGCAAGGCACGGTTACTGCGACATCGTACAACTACAAGCAAACTGTATGTGTCTGACTTCTAATCTGTATTTCAGCTCCGTCTTTGTTTATTGCTTCACTCAGCAAAATTTTATGATTGAATTTTGGTTGTCTAATGAGCTTCTTGGCTGCTACAGGTTTTATTGGGTGACGCTGCTCATTCACTGCTGAATGTCACTCACTTGGGAGCAGGCTTGGCGTTGGAAGACTGCCTAGTGCTGGACCGGCTGCTACAATCCTCGTTCCAAAGTGAAGATGATGTGACTACGTGCATATCAAGTGCTCTGTCAAGCTTTTCTAATGAACGTATTCCAGAGATGGCAGCAGCGGCACAGCTTTGTTCCGAAGTTTCTAGAACCAACATGTAGGATTACACTTCAACTAGGCCATGTATTCATTCATACATACATTTAGTATGGTCAGTTTTGGAGTCTAATTAAATGCAACTGATGTTGGTTTGCAGGTTTCAAGTGGAGTTGCAGCGGGCCATTCTGAGGGTTGTGACGAGATTTATACCAAGAATCCAGCCCTGGCAGAAGGCAGCCAATACGCAGGTAGTGTCGGCTCAGCAATTAGTGAAGTGGCGAGCAAGGGAAATTCTGATTGTGCGAGTAGCGCTTCTCTTTGCGATGGTACTCTTGCTGATGCGTGCTATTCGTTTAGTGCGACTAGCATTCAAAGTGATGACGCCAATGGCCAAGTTTCTGCAACGATGAACCCCTCATCGATGATCAAAGTTGCACACATGTTCCATTTTGTATGGAGATCAATATATTAAGAGGACATTGTTTCATCGAACTGAGCACTATTTCAATCCCATTTGGGTCTTTGGCATAATCTTTTTCCCAGAAAATAACACAATATCCGCAATATATACAGACATTAAAATCCATGCTATAACTTTTCAATTTTGACCCTTTAACGTCCCGATTCATCACTGTTTTCAAAGATTTGTTGTAAAATGGTTGATGAAAATGGAAAATGGATTTGATGTACAAAACAAAGTTGTAGATGTCAATGTGAAGATAACATCTGTACGCTTGGATTCATCATATTTATTAATAATATTTTTAAAGTAATTTTGCAAGGTTTTCTTTTGTAATTCAATTAAAAATCCAAAATTAACACTAAATTTTTTTTAAATGTTGTAATGAGATTGGAACAACATGCATTACAAGATGGTATAGTTTCCATTATTTGATTCCACTTATTATGAAAAATCATGTTTAAGGTCCCTCTTTTTGAACTAAGATTGAAACTTGACATAAATCACTTTTGTAATTTTTCAAAAATTCTCATTATCTTATTCTGAAAATCCAAACCGTACAAATGGTATAAAACTAGCACAAGAATTGGAAAAAAAAAAAAACGGATGAAAAACATCCGCAGGACAGAAAACGAGCTGCTGAAATTCATCCGGCGTCCAGAATCTGGACGCCGGCGCGTTAAAGGATTAACTTTGTCTACCGCTTGTTTTAATTTCCAATCTAACTGTATTTTTAATACTAGTCTTGTATTTTAGACCATTACTTGCGGTTTCGTTGAACGCTTAAGTAATGAATGGTTAAAGTAATGAGGTGGGTGCAGTGCACTTCTGATGTACTGTAGAAATATCGCTTAGAAAAACTTGGAAAAATATTTTCAAATTAGACCACATCACATTAACTCTTCACTATCATATTTTGAAAGGAAGCCAGAAAAAAGGTAAAGCTTACAGAAAAATAACAGTTATACAAGTAACATATATAGAGAGTAAACTGTACTCGGATCCTTAGTTTCTCAATTTCTAAAACTCTTCTCTACAATGCTCACATCTCTCTCTCTCCGACTTCGGCAATTCTTTTCGACTACACCCTGATGACCTAGACTGCCAACAAATATCCTAAGGATTTCCGAAATATCACCTTCCCTCTAAGTGATCATCATTTACTTCCTTTTGACACTGCTTGCCCTTTTTTTGAGTAACTTCCGGCCGGCAGGTTTTGCCCCTTGTTCTTGACCAGATGACCCAAGCGCAAAGCCGCCACCACCAAAATTAAGAGGTTGTCCTTGCTGGGGTGATGCCGCAAAAGGATTAGCAACAGGGGTAGGCTGCTGAGCTGATGCTGCGAATGGATTTGCTCCTGCAGGAGTACCTGTATTTCCAAATCCTCCAAAGACTGGTGAAGGTGTAGCCACTGGGGTTGCAGGATTACCAAACTGAAAAGTACCTGAACTTGGAGTTTGAGGGGCTCCGAACAGGGAAGTTTGTTGTTGGGGAGGTGGTGAAGAGGCCATCATTTGACCATCATCAGCCATGGTATCCTCCATATCAGATCCCATGCCACCATTTGGAGTCGATCCAAATGCAGGTGCTGAACTTCCCGTGCCAAACATAGGTGGAGAAGCTGGTTTCGCACCGAAGTTGAAAGGACTCGCAGGTGATGCGGCACTAGAAGCACCAAAAGCAAATGCACCAGTAGTGGTAGTTGGTGAAGCTGCACTAGATGCTCCAAAGTTGAAAGTTGGGGTAGATCCGGCATTAGCCCCAAATGAGAAAGTCGTTGGGGAAGAGACGGACGCTGGATTAGCTGGAGTCCCAAAACCAGCAAAGCCAGAAGGGGATTGTGAAGGCTGTGCGGATGCTTCTGTACCAAAACCTCCAAAAGGTTTACTATTTGCGTTAGAGCCTCCAAACGCTGATGCACTCGAAGCTCCAAACGCTGGCGTACTCGAAGCACCAAACGATGGGGTACTTGAAGCTCCAAATGCTGGGGTGCTGGAAGCTCCGAATGATGGGGTGCTGGAAGCTCCGAATGATGGGGTGCTGGAAGCTCCAAATGCTGGCGTGCTGGAAGCGCCAAATGCTGGAGTACTAGAAGCTCCAAAAGCAGGAGCACTTGAAGCTCCAAACGATGGCGCACTCGAGGCCCCAAAAGCGGGTGCACTAGCAGCTCCAAAAGAGGGAGTACTGGAAGCCCCAAATACTGGAGTGCTGGAAGCTCCGAATGCCGGCGTACTAGGAGCTCCACCAAATGATGGTGTTGCGTTAGTAGACCCAAATGTTGAGCTGCCAAAAGGAGAGGAAGACCCAAAAGCATTTGTAGTGCCAAATGCAGTAGTCCCTAGAGATGGAGAAGGCGTCGACGACGTTGAAGGAGTTGAATCTGTAGAGGTAGGCTTCAAGCCAAACAGGGATGTCGAATTGGATGCTGGTGCTGACGAGCTTGCGCCTTGACCAAATGAAGGAACGGTGAAACCAGTCCCTGCTGGTGCTGAGGTAGATGTAGTTGCAGCAGCAGACAATCCAAAGCTCACAGTAGGAGCCGCTGCATTAGAAGATAGACAAGCTTCAGCGACAAAGTAAACATTGTACCTTAACTAAACATGACTAAAAAGGTAAGAACAGCCTTTAAGGCTGGTTCACATAAGCAACCCAATAGAAATCAAAAGAGCGGGGGTACTCAGAACATACAATTCAACCAAATAAGCCAACTATAAATCCTGGGAATCGGAACGAGACGGTACCCGAAACATCACCAGTGGGTGTCTGGTCTTGACCAAACATTCGCTTCTGAGGCCTGTTCCCATCGTCCGATGTTGCTGAAGGGGCTGTTGCCTGAATAGATGGTGCGGGAGCGGAGCTAGCAGCTGCACCAAACGAGAAAGGTGACTTGTTCGTCCCAAAAGTAGAAGAGGACCCAAAAACAGGAGACGCTGTGTTTGCAGCTGAAGATGCCGAAGTATTACTTCCAAACAAGTTGGGACCAGCACCAGTAGATACAGGGGTCAGAGTTGCAGGTTCGGAAGAAGGAGTTTTGCCGAAGTTGAATATACTTGTTTCAACGTTTGAAGTTGAGGTCGTCACTTGAGCTGATGAGCTTCCTAGCGTAGAACTGGTAGTTTGATTAAATATACCTGCAAAGACTGCACAGACACATTCGATTGTGCTGAGCGACTGACATAACCACCTAAAACAGAAAACATATATACTGAGGATGTTGATATTAAAAAAGATGTCAAATACAGCGCTAAATTTGCTTGTACATAAGCATTACATTAATAGAGTCCGTATCGGGAAGAAGCTCCGGAAATTGCAAAAAGCTGTAAAATCATTTATTTTAAAGACATAAATAAGATTAAACAATACAATTTGAACAGAAATAAAAACATACCAGGCTTAGCTCCTGCACCAGGAGCACCAAAATTGGCCAGTGAGATAGTCGAAGATGTGAATGCCGTTGAGGTAGAAGACGGAGTCGGGGTTTCAACACCTGATGAACTCAATGTAGGAGGAGCTTCTCTCGTTGATTCAGCTGGGTTTGTTGAGAATGGTTGAGAAGTCTCAGGCACAGACACAGCACTGCCAAAAGAAAGCATTTCGAAACAAAATATTCAGAACTTCGAACACATGCTAACAACAGAGACGAAGCAATCAGTACTTGCAAAAAACTAAGCGTTATCACAATCCAATCAAACCAATAACATCCTGGCTCGCATCACACTCGAAGCTTACCTCGGTAAAGAGTCTGATTTACTATCTAATTGATGATTGGACTTCATTTCCCCAGTCTGCGCGTTATCACCGCCTGCTGATGGCAATTTAAACACCTGAGAACCTGAACTGAACTTGTAAGCCGGCAGGCCATTAGGCTTTGCAGCAGCCCCCGTAGGATTTGATGGCGATGGAAAGGGCTTTGGTGTTGGTGGGGGCTCTAAAGAACTACCAAAAGGATTGGACGACGGAAATGTGAAAACTCCTGAAGCTACGTTAGACTTCCCTTCGATCAAAGTAGTCTCTGACGTAGTTCGCTGAGAATCCACTGCAACTGGAGCGCCAAACATAGATGCTGTAACATTCAAGGATCTGGGTGGATTGTTATCAAAAAACCCAGCTCCAGAAGGGGCACTTTTCCCTGTGATAAATGAAGTCGTACTCGTAACACTCGTGGTGAGCAAGTTAGCACTAGCACCTCGACTCTCTTCATCAGAATCCTGTGTAAAATAAACACTTGAGCTGCTTAGCAAGCAAAAATAGAAGAGCATATCAACAACCAAAACTAAACAAAGACCACTGTCCTTTATATGATGAGTGAGGCATCAAACAAATGAAGAAAAGAGATGAGTAACTGAATACCATTCGTCCCGAATGCAGACTATAGCACACATACATAAACCATCGTGACCTTAACCAGAGGAAATGACAAGCAACGGTTCACTCACATCAACATCAGCATTGATTTGAAATCCTTTATTCCTTCCAACAGCTGGACTTGGATTAGCCAAACTAGACTCTGATACCTTCAACCTAGCCGTGTCCTGGAAAGAGAAAGGTGGATGATCTGCAAACAAAAGTCCACGTCCAAGTCCGGCCATTAACAGTTATTTATTACTGTTATACACTTGAACATCCTGTTCCTTGTCACCTACTAAATCTCCCATATACGACCAATCCCAACCGAAACCCTTCCACAGTGATTACAGTTACCATCACGAAATGCAGAAATAATACCTGCATTCTTCTCTTCAAAAGTGTGTGATGGGGTAGAAGCCGGCGCCTTTCCTTTGCCTCTAGTCTTTGTGCCCTGTTCAGCTCCCTTCCACGAGAACCCGGCTGCGGATGACAGATCACTTTCCAGATTGCGACCTCGTCCAGAGGGTCCAGCTTCTTCTAATTCTTGAGGCCCCGGGAAATCCCAAGACTAAAAACAACCAAACCAGATGAAACAGTTTAAAAGCATATTGCATTAACCTCATGACATGAGACCACCTGAAAAAATACTGACCACAACAAAAATTCATAGAACATCACAGAAAGAAGAACTAGTCTACAGCCACTATACCTGCATGGTTTGGCGAGCCTTATCATTAATCATACTCGTAGTCAACTCCGTGGGTGGACGCTCCCTGACCAGTGCTAATTCTGTATCCAACGATTTCTCTTTCGGAGAAGGAGTCATCATGTCCAAGGTTTCAAGAATCTTGCGAGCAGTTGCACTTGCTCGTTCAGGGACAGATGCACCTGCTCCCATTGCCGAACCTCTGGTGTCCTCTTTCTCCTGCTGGGCATTCGTCATAGTCTTTTTCTCCTGATGCAGCAGAACGAATTCTATTAGTGACCACGCTTTAAAAACAGTACAGTAGTAAACCTTAACACAGATCAAAGACATAGTAGGAGGTCATAAATGAAAAGCGCAATCATCGACCTCAGAACAGCTTCTCACGGATTCAATAAAGCCCGTCTTCGTAGTTCTCACCTCAGTCCGGCTCCACATAGTAATCGACTTCTGTTTGGTATCAACAGGCGTCTGTAAAATCCTTGGGGGAGGAGGATACATGCCCAGGCCTCCTCTCCTTTGCAGTCCACTGGCGGGACTTGGTGTGTACAAGGAAGACCTGGGCCTCAGCCGTCGAATAGGCCCACCTGAAGAATACCCAACATCCTCTAGAGCTGCAGACCCTCTCTTTTTAGACCCCTGCAAAGAGGCCAGCAACGTGGTCATTATAAGACAACTGGAGAATCTATTCAATAATTACCTCCGGTAGTTCTGTAAGGACCATTGAACATGACGAACCAAAGAAAAGTTACTGGAACGATCGGTGTGTTATCAGCAGTATTTGATATGTAAGACTCGGTAACTTCAAACCAACAAATCAAGCAATCCCCACCTCTCCGGGAAGTGGATATCCAATTGCTGAACTGGGTGCGTTGGTGCGGGCAACCGGCAGAAGGCGCCCACCTGTGCGACTGACAGGTGGGGTTCGCAAATTCTCGTCTACACCCCCATCTCGGCTGCGGACACCAACTGGAGCAGGAAGACCGAAAGGAGTAGCAACAATAGCAGATTCGTACTGAGTAGAAAGGCTAGTCCCTTGCTGCTTCCTCAGTAAGTAAGGTGAGGGCTGATATGGTGAGAGGCGTAGTGGAGTTCCAATCTTCTCTCGAGTGAGGGTTACCCGAGCTGGTGTAACTACCCTTGTAACTCGCTCTCCCATGTAAGCTCTGGCGACATCAACTGCCACTATTTCTCCAGCCTGGAAGGACAGCAAAGAACACACAGATTAGTGAGAGGGGAGTACTTTTTGAGTATCGCAAAGTACAATATCAAGAGCCAGACAGCAATGACAAAGCTATTATCCATACGGGTTCTAAGTTACTCAAATCGTACCTCAGAAGTTCCAGCCCCAGTAGGAGTGCCGTTCTCTTTTCCAGGACCACCCGGAAAGAGGTTAGATTTCTGCTCCTGCCGAGCTTTCGTGCGTTCTTCCCTCCACCTCTGTGCATCAGAAAGCTGCCCATTGCTCGGAGCAGACTCAAGAGCCGGAAATTGGTTACCAAGAGCAGCTCTTCGTTGTTCTTCTCTAATTGCATTATCAGCTTGCTCCTCAGCAGTCCCATTCTCCTTGACATATGATCTCAAGCTCGCTATCAAACGGTCAGCTTCTTCCCTGTCAGAATGATAAGAACAGTCTTAATCAAAGGAAAACATCGGGAGTGGAAGAATCATGAATAAATGGGACGTGAGATGCTCCAGATTAAACATTCAGGCTAGGATTCAATACAATTGAAATCTAAACCACCGCATTTATTTCGCCGCATAGTTGACAAAGCCCACATATCTGGACTCAGTATCTATAAAAGAAGCGAGTGAGAACCGAAACATCGGAGCCGTACCTTGGGAATGTCCTTTTCATCCAACTTTCCACTTCCGATGCTGTCTTCTCCTCCTCGCCGTGCTGACTGCCGGCTTCCATAGACTCCTGCAAAGACTGGTCCCCGCGGCGCAAAATTAATGAGCTTTAAAAGCAGTGTTTGATGAACCCACTGCTCACATTGCTGTCTCCTCCACATACCCATTCGGTCCTCACTAACTCGAGTCAAAAAAGGACATGACAACGGAGGTGTAGTAAAATAGTGCAGCTTGCTATTGTCGAAGAGAATCTTGGGAAATGCGCCACGCATTTCCATGGGATATACAAGGTCGGAAAGCTGTAAGGTTCTACATGTGATGAGATGAAATACTTACAGCGTCGGCACCCGACGGCGACAACATATCCGCTTGTCCTTCAACATTTTCAACTGCGAACACAAAATTGCCGTGTAACAGCACAAGTCAAGACTTGCCAAACAGTCAAAAACCTCCTCAAATAAACGAACACAAACAGCCAAATCCTTCACTCTCTCCACAAAGAGACACTTCCAGGAAACCATCACCACAAAGTACAGCCAGAAAATGCACAATGTATCCCTAACAAGCGGGAAACCGGAATCACACACACTCTCTCAACACGAGCAACTGCAGTCCCGGGGCATTGCTCACCCCCACCACAAAATTCGCCACCTCCCTAACCCACCCTCACACTGCCGCATCCCAACCCCTCACCTGCAGGCTTCTCCACGTCATTCAGCAGCAACACCCCGCCACCCGCCGGGCGCTTGAAAATCGAGGAATACAGATACGAGGCACTGGACGTCACAATCTTGCTCGCAGTCCCGAGCAACCTGGCCCCGAGCCATCCATCCCGCTTGCCGCCATCCGCCGTGCCAATCATCGCAGCCGCCTGCGGCCCCGCCGATGCGTGCCGCCCCTGCGCCGGCCGGTCGTAAGGCGTCCCATTCCGCTTCGGCGCCCGCCGCGACCGCATCTTCCCGCCCCCGCCTCCGCCATACGGCGACCTGTCCCCCCCATTCTGCGTGTACGCCATCCCCGCCATCATGTACTCCCGCACCTGCACCTGCTCCTTCACCTGCGCCTTCCTCCCTGCCCCGAGGTCCAAAAATGGCCGCAGCAGCAGCAGCAGCGCCCGTCGCTCCCTCCCCGCGTTCTCCCCCTGCGTGCACAGGGCATGATCCTTCCCGCCCGGATGCCCGAGTGCGCGCGCTCCTCCGCTCCAGCTCCCTCCCTCCCTCCCCGCGCGCTGCGAAAGAGAAGGCGTCGAGCTCTGCTTCCTCCCTTAGGGTTTGGTTTCAAAGCCCAACAAACTCCCCTCCTCGAGTCCTCCTGCCTCTCCAGCGACGACGACGACCACCCCGTGACCGTGACCGTGACCGTGACCGCGGCCTCGGTTTCCGGGTTCCGGCCCCTACGACCGCGACGGGCAGCCGTCCCGGCGGGACGCGTCCAGCGTGGCTGCCTGCCTGGCATTCCCGGCCCGCGTTTGTCGTGTGGTCCGGGATGGAAACTGTCCCCACTTCCCTCCTCCGAAATTCGTGCCACTGCTGTAATGGTGAAAGGGATTGCTTATCCCTGCAGCAGAATCTAAGATAATTTCTAAAATGTTTATGATAATTTTGTTGCAGAAATTGCGATAACGTTGGGTTCATTCACACATCCTGCTGGCAGGCGCATGGAGCCTACTTCGGAGTAGATCTCCTTCTCAATTTACAGGTCTCCCTACTCAATTCACATGGCTTTTTACCTACGAATTCAACACAAGACCTCTTCCGAAGTAAGTTCCCTACGCGTGCCAGCACGTTGTGTGAACGAATTCATTCTTGAGTAGTAGTAGTTGGAGAGCGTCATTATTTTGATGTGAAGTTTTAGACAAAGAATGAAGTATACATAATAATTGCAATGGAATGTATGGAAACTTGGTAGTAAAAGCCAATTAGTATCTTAAATTGGGAGTAGTAGAGCGCATCGTCATCCTACTCATTAGAAATTACTCCATGTAGTAAGTCAACTTTATTTAATTCCTAATCTGAGATTAGAGAGAGCTGAGAGAGCTAAGAGAGGCTATGAGAGTGGAGTGGAATTAGAGGATTAAGGTTTGAAAAGAAACTAGCACATTCTTCCCATTTTATATATTTTTACTTTTAATTTAGCACTTTTCTTTATCCACTTGTTATCACCAATTATGGTAGAGCAGAGCATTATGTTTAGAGACTTCATGCAATCCCCATAAAAGCATCCATGTCCACCTCCACGATAAACAATTTAATTATATTAATATTTGATTATAGAATTGTGTTATTACTAAAGTGATATGTCATTGATGAATGATATGTGCAAAGATAGAATAGTTACTAATATATAATTTATCTATTAAATTTTATTTCAATGATTTATATAGAATTATAATTAATTATGTTACAATTTTTTTAAACAACTTGAAGTTATTCATCCAAAGTTCTATATATATATAGATATATATTTATTATTTTATTGTAAAGAAATCATTTTTGAAAATGTGATGCATAGATTAAATTAACAATAATAGTTTCATATACCTTGCTATAGTTACACAATTGTTAGAATATGAAGTCTCTAAAAGAATAATTGAATTTCCTTCTACTATTCTAATATCTTTTAATGACGATGTCTAAGTTTGCAAAAAATAAATAAATAAATGTATACTGTTAAAGTTGTATTCATTTGAGTTTTTGATACGATCATTTGGAATATGAACTATCCATATATGATTTGTCTTCTATACTATTTGAAGTCCCTGAGGCTCATACACAATTGCACCAAACTACTTTTTGTCCATGTCAAATGAAGGCTATTTTTAAACTCAATGATTTTTAAATTTAGACCTACTTTACATTATAAACAAGACAAGCAAAAAACGTGAAAGAATGGTAGTGCATTTATTGTGAGCTATATAATCTTGGGCTATAAGGGAAAAAATCGGTTGTGAAAAGACTAAATTGCTACGCAGAGCATGGATAAGATCTAAAGTTTACAAAGCTACTGAGCAAATCCCTTGCTACGTACTTGATGCCATGCAAAGACACCAACAATTAATATTCATAACTGAAGCATGTCATAGAAACATACCTTAGTCTTTAATATTATTTTGGCACCCAAGGGAATTACAAGTCTTTAAATCAATTACTACTAATGAAAAGTATAAAGGCTTCATAGTATTTTCTCAAGTTTAAAGTAGGCCCAACAATAGTTATGTATTCAGTAGCTTCATTTACAACTTTCAGCATGCATGTCTAACGAGAAGAAAATAATCGAATTTCAATACCTAGACCCTATTCAGTTTTCAATGGAATCTCATTCATTTATGTATTCAGATATACTAATTAAATTCAAATAGTGTTGGTTTTGATTAACATAGTGGTTTATAACTTTCAAAGACATGTTATAACTTCTACACATTCTATAGATTTTTGTGTTATAAGATTAAAATTGAACTTAATCATTTTTCAAAAATACCCTTTACATGTGGGCTACTTCAATTAATAAATGGAAATGATTTGAGTTATTTATGACCTACATTATTCAATAATTACTTTCATGTTTTAGAATTCATATTTAGTTTATTAAAAACATTGATTTAAAGGATAATTCTACAATAAATTTTACATGAAACTTAATTCATGTGTGTTTCCAACACAATCAGCTATGTTTGATGCTAAAAATGATTATGAATTATTATTATTTTATAATAATATTTTTCAATTATTAATAATTATGAATCATTTTTCTTAGTTTTTAATGGCTTGTAGAAATGATTATCAAATGGCACTACAAAATCTAAATGCAATTATTTTGAATCAAAGTCCAATTCTTAGTGTAAATTTCAAAATAGTTGTTTTTAACATTTGAGATGTGGATTATTGAAATTAACTCAAATTTGGCTTTCAAATGAAAATTAAAGTTACATATTTTTCATAATACATGAATAAAATCTTTTTTGTAATGTCATGTGGAATCGGCTTGTAACAAACATACAAAAGAATTTGATTTCTTTTATTATGTACTTTGGTCTTGTACATAATTCAATAAACCATCATTTCTTTTTTTAATTTTGATAATTTTATATCAAAATATTGATTTTTATTATTATTGTTGTTTAGATATATAATTTTGATTTAAAATATGAAAATATTTGTAGACATACAATATTATTTATACTATTGATTTCAATTTTGGATTTCAACAAGATGCAATTTTGGTGAAGATAATCTTCCTTTCAAGAGTAATGTGTGAAATTTTGATATCAAATTACTGTAGGTTACAAGCACCTTAGGCATAAAGTAATTTTCTCAAATTTTTTGACTTTTTTTGCGCAAAAAAAAAAAAAAGTTTAATTTAAGATGTTCTCCAAAATTACATGAATTTAAACACACTAGTAGAAAATGATCCGAAATGACTCGTCCACAAATGGTCCAAAATGACTCAAGTTTGAGTCATTTTGGACCATTTGTGTCATTGTGGACGAGTCATTTTGGACCATATTTCTACTAGTGACAACATGTAGTAAAATCCACTTTGCTTTTCAACAATAATCACACAAATGAAATAATTCACAAAACCTATGGCCTACATACAAAAAACCACTAAAACATGACAAAAACCTTCGTATACAACAATATGTGTGCTTAAGGGTTTTTTATGCAAGTGATTAGGATCAAGTTAAAGATAGAAGTAGCCGCCATCCCCGATGAAAATAACTTAAACATGGATGAATGCTTAACATATAATTTAATCATAACTTTGATTTTGAGATATTATTTTTTGAATTGCCGAACCACTTTTTGCACTTTAACAGATTATGAGGCAAAACAATAGTCCAAGTTGCTAATAACCTACGGAATATTGAAAATTATTCGATTTATTGGAATGAAATAACAAAGCAAAGGTTGTGTCATTTAAAAAAAATAAAAAAAATAAAAAAATAAAAAAATTGATACAAAGAAATTAAATTATCACTATAGTCTTGTTTGATACTTTTAGATTTAAATCTTAATAAATTTCATGTACATTTAATTACTCAATAGTGGCATCAGTGTTTTATCCCCTTTACTGAATAATGGTACAATATGTGGCTCAAACCAAAGAAATTCTGAAAAATATGTAATATGATATCAATTTAGTATATTTCTTTTTCTTCTTTGGAGTCCTATTTGTTTAATAACTGATTTTTGTTCTTGTTTGTATTCTTTCATACTACTATATATTTTCCTTGATGGTTCTTCAAATTCTTGTACATCAATGCCGTTTGTGTGCGCCATGCCAAGTCGTTCAACATGTGATTTACCACATTTTTGACAATCTGGTGCCATTCCTATAACTTCTGTGAATTCCAAAGAACCGCGACACATTAGACAGGTTGTTTTTGAATATGTCTTGAATTCGTTTACAAGCCAGTTGTTTAACATGGCAAACAAAATAGATGTTAAAAAAACTACTACAATATCCACTTTGTTGAAGGCCATGGTGCTCTGAACATAACTTAAAGATAATTTCACACTGAGTCTTTCGATGAGAGTCACATAAGGTAGGAATAACATAAACCGATCAAGCCCACAAAGTGTGCAGTAGAGTCTGAGTAAAATAGAGACATGGTGGTCTCAAAAGGGGAATTTCTGCATGGTAGGCTCAAAATGGAGAAATTTTGGTGGACCAATGACGTTCCGCCACAAAATGTCAATTGTGGTTTCTTACGTTCACTTTTCCATGATGTTAGTTAACTGTTTTAGAACACCATCACGTTTGGTTTAGGAAGAGTCTAGTATACAAAAAGGGGGTTTGATGAACTTCCCACTTTGAGACATTATAGAGAATTATTTTCGGGGAACACAAATACAAAACAAGTTACATTCTTCGTCATTTCTTCTTCTTCATCTAAAAAAATTTCACATAATTTCTAACTCCATTCCTTCTGGTCAAATCACCTTATTTTTACCGTTTCTGGTATTCCTACCTTATTGCACCAATACAAGAAGAGAGCCTGGAGTTGCAATAGTAGTTCTCATTTTCTCATGTTGCCAAAGGCTTGTGTGGAGCTAGTTTGCCTCGAGCAAAGACTTTGGGAGCAAATGTATAACACATAAGACTTAAAAACTTGCATTCTTACAATTAAATGGTAAATAAATATTCTTTAGTATTTTATTCAAATAGATAAAATAAAAAATCATGACGAAAAAATTACATAAAAAGATAGAAGTTTGTTGTGAGAAAAATTTAGAAAATACTACAGAATTGTTTTGCACCTTCTCACATGTCCATGCTCTTATACAGGAGTTTTTGATTAAAATTGGATCTATCAAACTACTCAAAATATACAAAAACCCAACTGGGGACAATAGAAGGAACTTAGATAATAAGCTAATATTTTGTTAACTGTCATCATACTTTTTCTTGTTTGTAATCTTGACTTTTGTCTTGTGTATTTTATGTACTAGTTGGAAATCGTCACATTAATGACGTGCTCAAATTCCTCACTTGGCAATTTCTAATGAATTTAGTAATCTGCAACGCACCATAACCTATTATTATGATGATCTTTGATCTGAATGATTTAAAAGAATATTAATCCAATAAGAAAGAAATAACATGGCCTTGATTGTGGTTTTTTATTTGATTTTTTAATGCATTTACGATGGCAATATAAGGTATTGTCATAAAACCATGTTTTACATTTACCGTTTCTATCTTGGATAGCTTATTCATTTTATCCAAAGTTGATTGTTGAAGGCCTTAAGTTTTTAAAAAAAACCAAAAACCATTGTTGTTGAAGTGCCATACAAATTGTGAGATGATGATGTTTGAAGTCAATGTGTAAAAGGTTTTTTTTGACATTGCTGCAAGAGTATATCAAAGTTTTGATGCCCAGAAAGTATACATTGCAAACATATTTGATGTATGGAAGGTCATCAATTCCTATAGGTGTAGAAGTTAGGTGTATGCTCTCAGTGTTTGAACCTCATATGGGCTTTATAAGGGGAACAAATCCTTGATTTTGTTCAAAAGGGTGTGCTGAAATTGCCTTACATTCTCCAAAATAAAAACTCTCGAAAGGGTAATCTAAACATTTCCAATTGGAAATCCAAACAGTACATATGTTGGAGTCAATGAGAAAAAGTACCAAAGTAAATTTGAAAGCAATCGAAGTAAAACTCAAGTTTTTGGAATTTTTTGAAGTTGACAAGGTAAATTTCACTAAAATTTTGACGGGCAATTTTTGAAATAATAGGTTGTGGGGATGGGCCATGTCATAGATATTGGATGAGAAATGTATAGTCCGGATGAAAAATGAAGATTGGATGTGATCTTTTATACAGATGGAAAATGAATTTTGGATGAAAACTAAGTTTTGGATTATAATTGTCGTTTTGGATGAAAAAATTCAGCAACCGCTTTAGATGGAAAATATATATTGGATGAAAATTGTCATGAATGTTTGTGGATGAAAAAATGTTGGTCCCATCATTTTGTAAGTGACCACCCTTTGAAATTTTGTCTTATCACTTTCTACCCTTGTGAATGAGGGGCAACTTGGGCAGAAATTGGGAGATTTTGATTGGTTATTTGCTGCCCAAATTTAGAGCAGATTCTTATAAAGTCTATTACTTTTGCATCGTGACTCCAAATGCTACGAAATTTGCGCCATTGGAAAACTACTGATGAAAAATACGTATAGTAAAAATATCTAAAAATTCAAACATGAGGGAACTTAACCCCTAATTGACCAAAGTCCTAGAATGGGCGTTTTTGAAATTTGGGCAAGTTCCTAAAAATTCAAATTTACTTGAAATTTTTTGAATTTTTTTTTGGAAAAAGGTTTTTTTAAAAGGTCTATGGGGATATTTTTTTATTTATTTTTGGATGAAGTGAGCAAAAGTTATGCTCCTCTGAGCATAAAACGCCCTTCCACGGGCAGGCTCTCAGCCACTGTGAATGCAGCAATTTCTGCCCGAAACTGCCCAAAAGTGCCCAAAACTGCCAAAATCTGCCCAAATCTGCCTAAAGACAAAACTTTGAAATTCCACCAAAAATCGAGATTTTAGTTTTTTCCAAAAATGAAAATTCCTATATGTAGAAGAGCCACTAGAGCAGGTTTCCACCGTTTCAATTTTTAATCCAAGAATCTTTCATATGCTATTTTTATTGTAAAAAAACGGCCTTTGTATATGAATTTCAGCATACCCCTTGTGGAAATTGATGATTTTCTCAAGGTTCTACACCTTGCATGGGTATGCGATTTTGTGGACATGTATCTAACTCACCTAGGAACACGAATCTAAAGATTCGCCATCCAAATCTACTCAAAAAAATGGTATTTTTGGACCCTAAAATACTGCTGTCCTCTTTTTGCAGGTAAAAAAAACTTTTTTTTCAACTTTGAATGTTATAATCTCTTAAATGGTAAGGAATGAGATTGTGAGATTTGACATGCACATAGACATAGAAGTTAGATACAAGATCTTACCGTTAGAAATTCCAAAATTGGTTTCAATTTTGCACTATCTAGCTTGCTTTCAAAAGGGACTATTTGGTGGCAGTTTTGAGCAAAAACATCCTTGGTCAATTAGGGGTTAAAGTAACTTACCCAGAAGTGTTGCGACAACAATGTGGTCTTTAAGGCCTTTAGGGGTTAACATACATTAACATCACTAGTGGAGTAGGTTTGAAACAACACTAAAGCAATTGATGGTCCATTTACATCAAGCAAGATGTTTCACTTATATTCCATCATCTAAGCATTTTGGGACAATACAACAAAGAAATAATAATATAACATTTTAACCCCTAAAGGACAATGCGGCAAAAATGGGCTATTTTAGAGTTTGGGCATGTACATGTGACTTCAATTTAATTCGAGATTTTATGAAAATCTTAATGAAAGTAGGCCTTGGTAAGAGCTTCGTGTTGGTATTTTGTATTCTCAATTCCGATGTTGGAATCAAAAGTTATTCACCTCTCAACCGCAAAAGCTCCTTTAACCCCTAAAGGACAATGTGGCAAAATGGGGCTATTTTGGAGTTTGGGCATGTACTTGCGGATGCAATTTAAATTCAAAATTTATGAAAATTTTAATGAAAGTAGGCCTTGGTGAGAGCTTCGTGTCGGTATTTTTAATTCTCGATTCCGATGTCGGAGTGAAAAGTTATTCACCTCTAAACCGCAAAAGCTCTTCCAAGGGTAGTCAGTTAGCCAATGAGAATGACAGTGAATGCAGCAAATTCTGCCCAAAACTGCCCAAAATTACCAAAATCTGCCCAAAGACAAAACTTTGAAATTCCATCAAAAATTGAGATTTTTATATTTTTCAAAAATAAAAATTTCTATGTATAGAGAAGGCAGTAGAGCATGTTCCCACCGTTCGGATTTTCAATCCAAATTTGTTTCATATGCTATATTTATTGTAAAAAAACGGCCTTTGTTTGTGAATTTCAGTATACCCCATAGCGGAAAATGATTTTTTTGGCAACCTTCCACAACTTTTTTGAATATGATTTTTTTACTACAATTAGCTATCTCACTCTTCTTTGATGTGCATCATAACCGTCAAAATCTATAATTCAAAAAAATGGTTTTTTGGGCCTTCAAAACTCTGCTGTTCCCTTTTTGCGCAGGGACAAATAACTTGATTTTCAACTTTGAACGTTAGGATCTTGCAATTGGTGAGGAATAAGTATCTAAGATTTAGTGGACATGTAGACATAGAAGTTAACTACAAGATCTTACGGTTAGATGTACTAATTAAGACCCCAACTTAGCAAAATCCACCTTGATTTGAAAAGGGGCTGTTTTCAGGCAGTTTTGATGAAAAATACCCTCAGAACTTTAGGGGTTAACATATCTTAGTCTCACTTTACATGTTATGTGAAGGTTGGCCGGAAGGGTTGCCGGATTGCTTCCAAATTCAACCTGTAATCGAGCCTAAGGTGGGAGTTTTGGCTAGGAGAAACCTTGTCCCAATTGAATCACTAAGGCCCAAACATTTTGGCGCCAAAACACTACCACGTATGATTGACACATAAGATGAATTGTTCCGGTTGAACCCTAGTATTAAGCCCTTGAGGCCGGTTTGAAAAAATGGAGTGATTGTGTTGGTTGAACTTTGAAGAATTTAGATCGGCCTTCAATCCAATCCCAAGTATAAACTGGCCCTTATCCTCCTATACACACTCCATATGCAATGTACAATTACATTCCACTGTGGCGATACTTTGTCGAACAAGTTCTATACCATAACCCCATAGCAAGTTTGTCACCTTGCAAACGAATATATATATATATATATATATATATATATATATATATATATATATATATATAAGAGAGAGAATAAAGTTCGCCTCTTAAAAACTGAACTTCTCAATTTTTATTTTTTAGTTAAAAAATTAGCAAAAATGACCATAAATGACTTAGAATTAACAAAACATTGCAAAAACTAATTTATTCTACTTTCATTTTCCTATCTTCACAACTTTCTAATTTTTACGGCTTTTATTCTTAGGACTATTTTTAGACAAACCTGCCATGTTATGGTATTACGATATGTGTTAGACTGATTACATGCATCCTCACCATCCCTACAATTATCAAAATAATATTTCTTCTCACCACCACTTTACCCCAAGGGCCACAGATCCGTGACACACACACCATCAAGTTCACTCACCCTGTGTGGTAAGCTTGCGTGATATGCAACAATAACTTACAACTCACAGAAAGAAAAGCAACAATTGGCAGATTGAGGTGGAGACATGAAACAGGTGAGATGAGCGCTCGATCAAGAGCGGCCACCAAGGTCGTACGTCGGATCAGCTCCGATGCCTGCCTGCCTGCATGTGCAAAAGCGAAGCGGTCCCTCCGATCGAAACTCCCCCTAGGCTGCTCGCCCACAAGCGGCGCACACTGCACAAGCGGCGGACGCCCAAGCAAACCACCTCACTGACTCACTGCCCAACCTAGGCTCAACTCCGAAAGCGATCGAAAGCAACACCCCCTTTCGCAAAACCTACCGTGGCCCAACTGCACATACTCGGCCACCACTCCTACGCGTGGCACCTCCCTTCACCTTTCCAAACCCCCCCGCCATTCCGCCCAGAACAGCCCTCCCCCCACCTCACCTCCACGCCCGTTCCCCCAGAACTCGCCTCCAGAACTCGCCACCCGCCTCGTCCACTCGTTCCTAAATCTACCCCGTCAACCCACAACATCTACAAAATAAGTAGATCTGTCTTTGATTGGTAGATTTGGAGGGCGGTAGCGGATTTAGGAGAGGCGTTCCTTATCCCTTGTGGACCAAGGAGACATCGTAGATCACTCAATGGAGGAACAAGAGACGAATGCAGACATGCAGATGACTTAAAGGAATGCCAAGTGGGGAGAGTTGAGACTGGATTTCACAGACACTGGCATTGGGACTGCGGTGTAGAGAGATTGAATATTGTACAGTTTGATCAGGAAGTGGAATTGGAATTTGTGTTGGTAGGGTGGATTGAGAGGGGAGTGATTGGGAGCTATGGCGACTGCAGCGGGGATGGCGACCATGGTGACGCCGGGGGCGGTGGCGATGCGGGTGGGGGGGAAGGAGATGGCGGGGGCGCAGTTCAGGCCGCTGTGCGGGGGGCGGAAGGGGGTGAGTGTGAGGAGGATGAGTGTGAGGGGGGGTTTGAAGAGTGAGGGGGAGAAGGAGGTGGTGGATGTGGGGAAGCGGGGGTTGATGAAGGGGGTGGCGGGGGCGTTGGCGGCCGTGTTGCCGGCGTTGGTGGCGAGGAGGGCGGGAGCGGCGGAGGAGCAGGGGGTGGCGTCGTCGCGGATGTCGTACTCGAGGTTTTTGGAGTATTTGGATATGGACCGCGTGAAGAAGGTGGATTTGTATGAGAATGGGACGATTGCCATTGTGGAGGCGGTGAGTCCGGAATTGGGGAACAGAGTGCAGCGCGTGAGGGTGCAGCTGCCCGGGACTAGCTCGGAGTTGTTGTCCAAGTTTCGGTCGAAGAATGTGGACTTCGCCGCGCACAATGCCCAGGAGGATTCCGGGAGCGTGATTGCGAATTTGATTGGTAACCTCGCGTTTCCGTTGTTGCTCGTCGGAGGGCTGTTCTTTTTGTCGCGGAGGTCGCAGGGGGGGATGGGTCCCGGTGGGCCTGGGAACCCCATGGCGTTCGGAAAGTCGAAGGCGAAGTTCCAGATGGAGCCGAACACTGGAATTACGTTTCAGGATGTTGCTGGAGTGGATGAGGCGAAGCAGGACTTCATGGAGGTGGTGGAGTTTTTGAAGAGGCCTGAGAGGTTTACGGCTGTCGGGGCGAAGATTCCCAAGGGAGTGTTGCTGGTCGGTCCGCCCGGTACGGGAAAGACGCTCCTGGCGAAGGCGATTGCTGGTGAGGCTGGAGTGCCCTTCTTCTCGATCTCTGGGTCTGAGTTCGTTGAGATGTTTGTGGGAGTGGGAGCTTCCCGTGTCAGGGACTTGTTTAAGAAGGCGAAGGAGAATGCCCCATGCATCGTCTTCGTGGACGAGATTGATGCTGTCGGAAGGCAGAGAGGTACTGGTATTGGTGGAGGCAACGACGAACGTGAGCAGACACTAAATCAGCTCTTGACTGAGATGGATGGTTTCGAAGGCAACACTGGAGTAATTGTCATTGCTGCCACGAACAGAGCTGATATTCTTGACGCTGCGTTGCTTCGTCCCGGTCGGTTCGATAGACAGGTAATAAAAAGCATCACATTTTAATTGAGGATTTTGTTTTTATTATTTTAAAAAATGAGTCTTTGTTGATGATGGTCAGTTTTGTGACGCATCCTAACGTGGTGATATGTGAATGTAGGTGCAAGTGGATGTCCCCGATGTTAAGGGAAGGACTGACATTCTCAAGGTGCACGCTAGCAACAAGAAGTTCGCTGATGACGTCTCTCTGGAGATCATTGCTATGAGAACACCAGGTTTCAGTGGAGCTGATCTCGCCAACTTGTTGAATGAGGCAGCTATTTTGACGGGAAGAAGAGGAAAGACGGCCATTAGTGCCAAGGAAATTGACGATTCTATTGACAGGATTGTCGCTGGGATGGAGGGTACCGTCATGACTGACGGCAAGAGCAAGAGTCTTGTTGCATACCACGAAGTGGGCCATGCCATCTGTGGGTAAGAACCATAACATTTTTCGGAGTAGTATGGGAGCTGTATTTGCATTTTTCCAACCCCTCAATATCGATGTCTAGATTAATGGCACACTCCGTGGCTCAAAAGTCATTATTTTACTTGCATGCACTGATCTCCTGCATGCCATGCTGCTGGAAAATTGATCGTAGGAACTTGCATACGTATTGAAAACTGATCATGCACATGTATCTCTGTTTCTTCAGAACTTTGACCCCAGGTCACGACGCCGTGCAAAAGGTAACTCTGGTACCCAGAGGTCAAGCCCGTGGTCTCACATGGTTTATTCCCGGAGAAGACCCAACTTTGATCTCGAAGCAGCAAATATTTGCACGTATTGTTGGTGCTTTGGGTGGCCGAGCTACTGAGGAGATCGTCTTTGGAGATGCTGAGGTTACCACTGGAGCTTCTAGCGATTTACAGCAAGTGACATCAATGGCCAAGCAGATGGTCACAGTTTTCGGGATGTCTGAAATTGGCCCATGGGCGTTGATGGACCCTTCTTCACAGGGAGGTGATATGATCATGCGCATGATGGCACGGAACTCCATGTCGGAGAAGTTGGCCGAGGACATCGACCATGCTGTGAAGGCCATCTCAGACAAGGCGTACGAGGTTGCCCTCGGACACATCAGGAACAACCGCGCTGCCATGGACAAGATTGTAGAGGTTTTGCTTGAGAAGGAAACTTTATCTGGCGAAGAGTTTAGGGCTATTCTTTCGGAGTACACAGAAATTCCTGCCGAAAACCGTCAATCTGACAAGCAGTCGGCACCCGTAGCTGTTTAAAGTGATTACAACTGTGTCTGTTGAGAACACAATTGTGTAGGTTCTGGAGCATTGAAGCTCTTGTATCAGTATTTTGTTACATATGCGAGTACCTTCATGTATGTTCTAACTTTGAGAAATTGATATTACAACGTTTCTGTATATTGCAGTGTGAGAAAGGCTTGATCGATTGTTTCTTTGCTTGCTGGTGCTAGCTCGAATACTCTTTGTTTCTTTGCTTGCCGGTGATTGCCCACAGTTGATGTGATCAGACTTCGGAGCTGATCCTTTTCTTCAATGTTGGTTTTGTGACCTTCCACATATTATATTTACAGCACCGATCGTCTGGTCCAACTCCTTACAATGCATCTACAGTCTATGCACATTCACCTGCCCCTGTTCACAACTATGAATCTGGCGTTGCAATTATTGTTCTCATCTGATCAAATCTTGCATGACATTTTCACGCGCTAGCTCAATGTGTGGTATACGGTCGAAATTTGTCCTTGTGCATGCATACGCTAGGCTGAGGTATAATTTAGATTGGAGAGAAGGAGGGGTCAGACAGACGTGGGACCATTGCAGCAGAAGTTGCGATCCAGAAAGGTACAATCGTTTGAAATATCACTTTCACTACGATGGATGTATCTGGGACCAACGACGTCAACTGCCTCGTCCAGCCAGAAGTGAATCAGATTCTATCAGTTTCTGAACAGGAAAGTTCTCAATTGATGTGAAGATTTATTATTGAATACATGTGTTGTTAAATGCACAGTTCTGAAACACACGGAAGTCCGGGACGCAGATTACCGTCCCATCCTCGATTACCGTCCCGTCTCTTTCACATAAAAGTGGATAATGTCACGTCCAACAATGAAAATGATGTGACAAATAACAAAAAACTTTTCTAATTTTTGTTTAATTTTTTTGTTAAAGTTGAATTCAAAATGAGCAATTAATTTATTTTTTCATGAAGGTTTCACCAAAGCGCGTGCATAACATGATTTGTCATATCTTTTACCTCACTTGTTTGAATGGAATAAATAAAAGCTTTTAATTCAAATTTAAATCTTTACAAAATGATGATGTTTTTATTTATTTTAAAAAAATATATTTAAAGGTTTTATGGCCGCTCGCGTTGAGATTTAAAACATTTAATCATTCATAAATTTTGCATTATATGTGGGAATCTTGTGAAGCAATGCTTGACTTGTACATAGTCACCTAGAGAATCCACATACTAAATCACATAACTTGAAAACTATTTTTGTCACTATAGGGGCCTACCTACGACCACATTTTGGTTGCCTCAAAGTTTAGGGGTTAAAATTTAGTAACTATAATGTTTCAATAAATAAGCTATAACACCCCACAATTGAAATTGCAAAAACAATGTCATAGAATTTTAAAAACTAACTTGTTCCACAAAGGATTGTCGAAAGACAATTTTTGATGTGAATTCATGGTGGGCTATAAGGGGTTAATGATAAGAGATCATTTCCAAGGGAAGGAAGTACCTGGCAGATGTCTTTGCATTCAATTTGTAAGGTTACCTTTTTCTCAAGTGCTTGTAATACCTTTTCCATTATTATTTGCCTTAACGCTTGTTTATGCGTCACCTAGGCATGATGGCATGAAGTCTTTGAATGCAAAATATATGCGCTTTTCTCGAAGGTTATTTTTGGAGCTTTATTTTAGTTACTTTTTGTTTTACACGTCCACCTCGTTCTTGTTTATTGTACCGTTCTCAGTTTTTCCGTTTTCATATTGGCCTGGGCAATCATAGCAAACATCAGCTTAACCCGCCTTCGGCCTCTAGACTTGTTGATTACCTCAACCCTTCTAACTCATAAACATGTTTAGTATTTTCCTTTACTTTCTTATTTAAGTCAGGTGAAGATTTGAAGGTAGGAAGAGGACGACAACTGAAACGTGAGGGTTTCTCTTGGTAATGTGTATAGATAGGTAAACAGGCCTTCGGATGACAGGTCCTGGGATCCTGGTGAAAGGGCTACCATGAGAAGATAAGACTCGGGCGCAGTCTTGTGATGAACAGGTCTCAGGATCGAACCTTCAGAGTTGTTGCAGTTGCCACTTTTACTTGACAAGTCTGAAATTCGAGCTTGAATTGATTTACCTGTATTTGCATTCTTACAGAGCAGGTTCAAGTCGCGCAGGAAAACAGCACTGACGTTATGCTTTATCCAATCGCTCTTGCTGTTATTCAGGATACTCTTTCAAGCTTTGTTTTTAAAGATATTTTTCATGATCTACCTATACTTAGTCGACAGTCTTGGTATCTTGCATATGAACTGAAATAATTGTTGTTTGGTTTGGAAGTCACTTGTGATCATGTGAAGTCTGTGTAACACCGTAAATACATGCACCGATTCTTGACTCGATCTTGATCCACTCTTTCTTTTGACAACCTACCGAGTCTTCATGGTACGTGCTCTTTGTGCGCAGCCTTTGGTATACAATCGAAGCCGAATTATGCTATCCTCAGAAGTATAGCAGCAGATTTCGCGGACGGTGCGAACTTTGCTTTCGCTGGAGCAACAACCCGCAATAACTCGGAGTGGCGCCAGATGTCCGGATTCAACAGTCCTCTCGCATTGAATTTCCAAGTATCATGGCTGGAATGCTGTAAAGTTCGCCTGCAGTTTTCCTTCGAGCAAAATCGGTGAGTAAGAATAAGGGAAACTGTGGTACCGTTTCAGCGGAATTGGAATCGTAGTGAATCTAATTCTTTCTGTTAACAATCTGCAAGTGAAATGTGGCTCAATCATTCAACCATGTTCTCTGTTCCCTTGATCTTTCGCTAGTATGTGATCTCTCCTACTGGAACTCACTTCATTTACGTGTCAATAATCAATTGGAAAAGCTGTGAACCAGACTCAAACCGGCCGCGGACTCCCTCAGTACATCCTGGAGTTGCTACTTAATGCTCTGTCATTTTACAGCACAATCATGCTCAGCTCAGCAGCTGCCGGATTTGCTTGCGTCTGTCAACGGCATCAGATCTGATTACGCTTTGCGGCAGCAGGTACTTGAGGCTTTTCACAATCAGTAGTTGGATTAATTTGTATTAAGAGTGAGATTGTAGCGGTTTTCGTTGACCTGCCAAAAGAACTGGCTGGTCGTTGTGGTTGTTGTGATGATGCAGCAAAAACATTGTTCAAATTAATTTTTCCAATACCAGACAGACAGAAAAGTGAAGTTCCATGGGAAAAAACGGAAGCCTACAGTTTATAAAACAAAGAGATACTTCTCTGGAGTTACTTACATCGAGGGGAATCCCAAATCCACCCTGGTGCGGCCCAATTGGTGCTTTGATCTAGCACTAGCATCCTATACTACATGCATCCTGATTCACGATGATAAATCACTCAGCGGAACAAAGAGAGTTAACCAGGGATGACCAAGTTACATGCTTCAGCGCTACTCAACAAGTCAACAACTACGGTTGAGCATACACCACATGCATGTGTGATATGACAGGAATCAAATCTATCGAAGCTGTATTAAAAAATCGGCCCTGATCTCCGCTCACTTCCGACCTAGCCTGGCTTTTGGTAGACAAGTCAGTCTGCTGAAGACAAGACCAGGCTTTGGAAGCTCCCCGTGGTTCAACTTCTCATTATAAAGAGCTTTGCACTCTCCAACGACCTGCTCCCAGAGTCCCAACAAGGTACAGATTCAAATATCCGTCACTGGGCAGAATATTATATTACAGGGCAATGTTCACTCTCCATATCACGAACTGGAATTAAGAGTCGACCACACTGAGGTAGTCCTATACAAAATAGAAATTCAAAAGCATATATAATTTGATGATGGTTTCGTGTTCCATGGTGAGGGTAGTTTACTTCTTTGGCGTCTTTTTTGGGTATGTCATCTCGCAATGCCACCAGCTTCTCAACTACTTCCGGCTGCATTATTTCAACAGCAAACATCAGCTCCAAATCATGATGACAGGCATCTTCGCAGGTTAAGTCTCGTTTTCACAGGCAACTTGCATAAGAATTATCAGCACAAGAATCATAACGATGGGAGACCTCTGCAAATCTGGAACAGTACAAATAACCTATTCCGCGTTATCTTACTGGGCAATCTGGGTGGTTCTGTAGAAGTTTCGCGTATGCCTCAGTGAAGGCATCTACACTTTCTGCAGATGCGAGGTCCCGGAGCTCTGCTAGCGGTAGGATACGTTTATCCACTTTCTGCTTCGCAAAGAAACAACCATTGACGAATAAGTGAAAAATAGTAAGTTACATCTATCAGAACCTGTAGTAACAAGACTAACCAATGCTCATAAACTCATAAGTTCAATCAACTTGTAGACACCAATACTCACAGCAGGCGTAATAATCTCCCGGAAGAATTCGCCAAGTACTTCTTCATCCACCTCCAATCTCTTCAAGGTTTCCTCCTTGATGTGTCCTTTCTGGGTAACACCATAGTAAATCGTCTCAATCGGTCATGTAATGGAACTTTGTAGCTATCGCATGCACTCAAAAGGGCCGTCATATACCGGCCGCACAAGAATCTATTTTTACACCACTTAGACCATGAATTCAAATTGTAGAGATGATCCTCATTCCAAACCTGGGTAAGAAGGCGATCCACATACAGGACAATAGTCGTTTCAAGACATGCCTCAGCGAATCTTTTATAAGATCTTTCTTCCACATACCTGGATGAACAATTCAGGAGCTCTGAACTTTTCAGATGAGTCCTCTAATTTATAGTTATATGAACTCGAGCTTAAACTTCAAATCGTGAACTTGCTCCGCTAAAATGCAAATCAATATGACAATATACTAAGTTCAAAAATGACTTACAACTTGACATCTCCAAAGTAGTCAGTGAAGGTGGCCACAAGATACTCTGTTACCAGACCTTCGTACCAGTCTGTGTGAACACACCCGGATGAGTACACACGTGAACTCATGATTTAGTCCATCATGGCATACAAAGAAAATAGCAGAGATACCTCCGGTGTATATTCGGAACTGTTCTCAAGTTACATGAAAAAGCTTGAGTAGCTAAGACACAACCACTTAATAACGACACCTAAATCAAACGTAGTGGTTTGATAAGCCATGCTCCGAAAAAACAAGAAGAAGTCCAAAAATTGCTTGAGAGAACGCTCCTCCGTGCATTAAGAGTATACCTTTCTGGTAAAGTTTTGAAATCAGTTCTTTCACACCAGGGTCCTCAAAAATCACTTCCACTGCCTGCGACAGGGCCTCCTGCAGGCATGAAACAAACTATGTTAAGTGGTAATTAGCTCTCAATACTGGGCATGGAGCCGATTCAGCTACCATCCTTTGTGATCACCTCTCCCCCCCGGATCAGAGAAGTCGTTAACTTTCATCCTCATCTACACCCTGTCGGATGTAGTATAGGAACGTTTTGGAAGGTTAATTTTTCATCATGGAGGGGATCTCATTGGGATCACTGGTCCTAAATTAAGGGCGATGTTCACTCTCCATAACACGAACAGCAACAAAATGCCGGAAACAATTCTGAGGTATACGAAATAGACTCGGTTCAAGGGTACTTATCATAGAGTCCACCAACTTTGGGTTCATCCTGTTCCACCCGTCGACGGTGAGAACCACTCCATGCAACCATGCCTAGGTGACGCACAAACAACAAAGCAAGATAATAATGGAACACATATTGGTAACAGATAGTGGAAGCACTCTGAAAGTAATCTCACAGACTCAACGCGACATTGAACTTCACCACAACGTCTTTGAAATCATACCTCAGTGCCCGCACCAGAGTTTGAGGACTGCACATAAGAAAAACGTATTTGTCAAGTGACCATTGTTTAGAAACTAATGGAGAGTAGTGTCACATGCGAAGGAATGTGTGTAACATGCATGTCGATCAATAGACAATAAGAGGATTGAAGAAGGCATTCAATGGGTACCTATCTCTCGCAAGTTGGAAAAAATTGCCAACATGACCCCACAGAGTCTGCTCAAACTTTGCCCGGGTGTTGCTAACATCTTCAAAATACTCTCTGCAGGTGAGATCCATCAATGTTCCATTAGTTTCAGAATGACATGTTCCGGCCAGAACTTTCTCGTAAAACTACTTCGCAAGATGCAGACGCAGGTGAGAGATATGGCCTCACTCACGTTAACTTTCCAGCTTCTTCTCTTCGTGTTGACACTGTAGCTAGCGCGAACCGTCTTTTCTGCTCAAGTGCTGTTAGTGCCTGGGCACAAGATAACAGGAATATAAGCCCACTATAGTAGCACGCTCCCAGCACTTTGACATTATGTACTGGACAACTAGGATATGCATGATTCCTTGGGAATCTCTTATTAAATACACTTTCCATGAAAAAGATCCAGATCATCCTTTACCTCAAAAGTCCTTAACAGCTCTCGCTCATCAGAAAGAGAAGCTCTTGCTTCTGCAGCTTCTGTAGATATAGACATCATGCCCTCAACATCCTGCATTGACGCGACACGCCACCCAGGTTACGATTCCGAAAAACATATTACACTAGCACATTCAAGCTGGGTGCAGTTACGGAGAAGTTCACGAATTCGGAGAGTGTGCAGCACCTTCAAGGTTGTATTCAAATTGTTACGGGCATTACTAAGAAGCTTTATTTGATCATGGTGCTCAATCAGCGTCTGGCATTCTCGACATAACCTGCATTCCCGCACAAACACATGACACATCTCGCATGGTCACCAAAATTTCCTTCCCATAAACAACTCCATTGATACGGGCTCAAAATCGACAATCAAAGTCGACACGGCAATTCCAACTTACGAAGCCTCCTGCCAATCAATTGATGTGACATGGACAGTGTGCAATACATTGACTTCCATTGCAGAAGGTAAGCACAATCACGTCAATGCTGTCACTCCTCTGAATGTGAAGTAGTCATTCGAGCTCGCTTCGACAGTTTCCTCATCTACAATGCGAAATGAGATCTTTCTAAATTAAAGATGTGTGTACGTTAAAAAGCAAAACGTACCTGTCAATAAGTTCAAAATTTTCACGAAGACTTCCAATTTTGTGCTGCGAGTCCGCAAGGGCATCGATACCAGCCCTGGCTTGCTCTACCTGATGAATTGGATATATTCCTTGATTTCAGATTTATACGAACACTAGTAATAGCGATACAGCTGCTAAGAAATGGAAGAAATATCCTACACTAACTCAAGCTTCAAGTGCCAATGCAGGAGTCTTCAATATGCGTCCAATCAAGCAACAACTCAGCGACATCACACGGTTGTCTCAAACCTTTCTAAATTACACCAAAGGATAGGTCTCAAAATATATAAATCAAAACACGTCGCGACTGAAGTCTTTGCAAATATTTCTAAACTGGCATGAGTGCAGACTAACCTGAGACACGAAGACACGGCACTGCTGCTGAGCTGAGCATCATTGTGCTGTAAAACGACAGAGCATTAATTAGGAACTGAGCCAGGAATCTCAAGAGGATGATCATGAAATTACTCTCCACTTCGATCGATTACGATGAATGATTCCAACAGGAACCAGTTCCAAAGTAATCACAACTTTATGTAACACAATCTCGAACTATCGATAGCATTAAACAGCAGAGTACTCAGGGAGACGCCGAGAAGCTAAAAACCAGCCAAGAAATATAATTAACGAGGAACCGGCTATCGCAATACCGATCAGCGCCTGCCATCGCCATTCGGAAAACTAGTAGAGAGCCTGATGAATTGGATTCCATGGTTTCAGAATAAGTTATAATAACAGCTGCTAAGGAATGGAAGAAATATCCTACACTAACTCAAGCTTCAAGTGCCAATGCAGGAGTCTTCAATATGTGTCCAATCAAGCAACAACTCAGCGACATCACACGGTTGTCTCAAACCTTTCTAAATTACACCAAAGGATAGGTCTCAAAATATGTAAATCAAAGTACGTCACGACCGAAGTCTTTGCAACCCTACCTCGAGAGAGAATTTTTTTTAAACTGACATGAGTGCAGACTAACCTGAGACACGAAGACACGGCACTGCTGCGGAGCTGAGCATCATTGTGCTGTAAAACGACAGAGCATTAATTAGCAACTGAGCCAGGAATCTCAAGAGGATGATCATGAAATTACTCTCCACTTCGATCGATTACGATGAATGATTCCAACAGGAACCAGCAGTAAACAGCAGAGTAGTGAGCGAGACGCCGGTCGAGAAGCTAAAAGCCAGCCAAGAAATATAATCAGCGAGCAACCGGCTATCGCAATACCGATCAGCTAGCTAGCGCCCGCCATCGCCATTCGGAAAAGTAGTAGAGACTCTAGAGCGGACTGTGGAGTCTGAGAAACTAGCTCCTCGAGTCCTCATATTTATATTCTGCATGCATGGCCCATGGCCCAAGGGGCGGGGTACGTTCTTGAACATTCTTGAACATATCTGCAACTACGCTTCATCATTTCTTCAGAATCTTCAGATGTTACGTCTTGCCAATGGCCATGATCATGTGTACTCATCCGGGTGTGTTCACACAGTCTGGTACCAACACAGTATCTTGTGGCCACCTTCACTGACTAGTAACTTAACTACTTTGGACATGTCAAGTTGTAAGTCATTTCTCAACTTAGTATATTGTCATATAGCAAGTTCATGCTTTGAAGTTTAAGCTTGAGTTCATTTACCTAGTACAAATTTGAGGACACATCTTAAAACTTCAAGAATGTTATCTTGTGAGCGGTGACCGGTGAGCACTAAGTTTATTAATTTTTGACTATTTATTTGAATATTTTGAGATGATTTTGCATGACATGGCATATAGGGGACCTATGACCGTAGAAGGTGGTTAAGGGTAATTCCCCAAGACAATGGAGCCCTTCTAAATTGATAGCTGTAGAAATTTACTCCCTATTCATATCCTTGTGATTTGTGAGTTTTTTAATTTATACCTTAGGAATTCCACGTCATGAAGAAGAAAGGGAAGAGCGAATAAAAATAAATAAAAGAAAGAAATAATAAAAAAGTAAAGGAAAGAAGAATAAAAATAAATGAATCAAAAAAATCAAAAGGAATAAAAACAATTCAAGATTCAATAACAGACCAATTCTAAAATTTAATAAGAATTTTAAGAGATATTCAAAACAGACCAATTCTAAATTTACAAAGTATTGTATTTGATAAATTTATATTGTTTTAATCTCCAAAACATGAAAAGAAGATGACAATGTAAATTTAACTAAATACTTTAATGGTGATTTCTAACAAGTTTATACTTTTATGACAATTATAATAGACATTCAAAGACAATAACCGTGGTTATAAATCAATTCTAATTGTTATGTTTACAATACGAATCTCAATTCACCATCATAAAATTAATGCTTTAAGGGCATCTAAACATCATTCTCTACGTTACAACCACTAATAATCTAATCATACGACTTAGGATAGCAAGTACAATATAGAGGCTCAGATACAACACTCCTTGAATGAGATTTGTGTGACTAGTCCTCGACAACATTATTGTCATTGCTGAAGTTTACAACATGCTTAGACTCCTCAAAATCTATAAGCGTCTTTATTTCTCTACGATGCTTAGCTTAGGTGGGGACCCTTGAATCATGTTGTTCAACTTCAAAAAACTCCATATGACCTCCAAAATCAAGAACCACAAGATTGAGAACATCCTTGTTGTTACTAGTATTTTCTTTTGATAATGTAGTTTCAGTGTAGCACTGGTTTAATTCAGAATCCACCTTCATGGAGTCTTTTGATGCACGCTAAAAACATCAATTAGTTGTCAAAATAATGAAAAAATCATGCTAAAGTATGAAAATGTTCAAAGTATGATTGGATACATTAGGTCATGCAATAAGTACAATAAAGTGAAAAGACGAGTGATGAATAAAATTTGAGGAAATGGGATTAGCCTTATTTTATTGCACTCTTAAGTAAAATTTAGCCGTAGACAAAGAGTAAAAACTTAGATCAATAACATAAAAAAACTTAGATAAATAATTATATCTAACTCCTAAAATTTTAGTATTGTTAATTACTATCACTACATTCTTTTATCAAGATTGGGTGGAAAAAAGATTTTGTATATTGATGTGCTACTTCTTAACACCAATCCATTGGACTATTATTGGTACTACAAATAATATATCAAATCATATTATAAATATAGATAACATAATATTAATGGGAAAAAACAAGCCATAAATTCTTTTGTTGATGTAGCAACTATGTACTCTAATTGTCTTTGTCCATCTTTTAGGTGAAAAAGAAGTTTAAGTTGTCTCATTTGTATTTTTATGGGACCTCTAGGGAGCGCCTACGCTCCCAACATTGGGAATGTAGACGTTCCTAGAGGTTCCCATGGGATGGTAGCATCAAAGGTTCTGAGTTAGTCATCCCCGGACTCCTCCTCACAAGAAGCATCACTACTACAAACCCCTGCTCCTTGGGGGCGGGGTGGCGTGGACAAGGGGGGTGTCACCCCTCTTGGCCAGGGACTCCTGATAATGCTCTCATGCAAAACCAATCACAGAGCTCCAATCGAGTTTTTTCTCTTCACAATTTTATTGGGAGTCGATTTGTACAAGCTGGATTGCAAAGTTGCCCTGTCAGTCATGTGCTGGCAGATTCTTGTTTAGTCTCCCACATTTTAATGATTTATGTTACCGTCATTGATCTTGTAAGGTAACTGGGGATGTGGTAAATTGAGGTTCAAGCATCATAAGGCATCCAAGTGGCTGCTGACTGTCTTCTACGAGCTCGTCGTGTGTGAATAGGGTTAGGTACGTTACAGAGAGCTTCAACATCCGGCTTTTAAAGTGAATACACTGGGAACACTTGACCACTTTTGCAGTAAGTTTTATTGAAATACTGCTTTGTACTTGACCTCTTTGTTTACACAGGAAGCTCTGTGTCCGTTTTTGCACTGCAAAAAGTCCTCGCTGATGCAAAGATGTGCACAATGTGTGAAGTTTCTAGCAAAGTTACTCACATTTGTTTGGTAGTTTATTTACAACGCATCACACTTTAACCAACTTTCTCCCTCCAATTATGTTACTTTTTTAAAAGGCTGTACATATCCATGTTCAGTGATGTACAGGCATGTACAGTAGGCGGAAGAAAAGATACGTGAATTTTACTTATCTCCAAGTTAACTAGAGTATGGACACTGAACTTCAAGTGAGCACTACACTTTCACTTTGTGAGCAATTGCCTTGGGGTTTTCACCTATTTCTAGAACTAGGAGTAAGGTTGTGAAAAGTAAATGGCTTGTGTCTAATTATAGAAAAAATCTATGTAAAGTAATAGTTCTCCATTGCCCTATCTAAAGTGTGCCCACGCCTTTTTCATGCATTAACTATTATTAGGCCTCATTATGTTTCGGGCCATAGTTTAAAAATAAAATATGTATGTGATATTGAATTGTGATTGCATTGTAAGTTGTGGGGTTAACTTTTGAGATGATTGTGGGTGTTAGCGTGACTTTGTTTAGTGTGTGGTATATTATCTTATTGAAATAAGTTTGTTTGGTATTGTGGGTAGGTTGAAGATGAAGACTAGAGCCTTGACAGATGCTGAGAAAGGACAAGTGGTTGGAATGCACAAAGCTGGAAGCAAAGGTGTGGAGATAGCAAGAGAATTAGGTATGCCTTCTTCCACTGTTTATGGTGTTACAAATAGTTTCAAAAAACAAGGAACTGTGAAGTCACCAAAGCCAACGGGTAGGCCTCAAAAGTTTACAGAGCGGAATATGAGACAGTTAGAACGTCTCCTTAATGAAGATCGTCGTAAACCACTCACAGAAATTACAAATGAGATGGCACGTGTTGCAAAGGTTAGTACTCGTACTGTAAGGAATGCTTTGCATACCCTTGGTTATAGAAGCTGTGTTGCACTAAAAAAACCTTTTCTTAGTAAAAAGCACATGGCAGACAGGTTAGCATTTGCTAAAGAGTATAAAAACTGGACAAAGGAGGATTGGAAGAAGGTTATTTGGACTTATGAATCATCTTTCGAAATAGGAAGGAGTTATAGACAAATTAGAGTGTGGCGAAAGGCTTATGAAAGATATTCAGATAAATGTCTAGTATTAACTTTTAAGTCCGGGCGTACGTAGGTGATGGTTTGGCGTGCTTTTAGTGGCTTTGAGAAGGCTCCTTTAGTAATCATACCTCCAGATAAGCGAAGTGTGAGTGATTTTGTGGATCTTATTTACGATGGCGCTTTAACTCCATTTTATTTTATCCATAAACCTCACAAAGACATGTTACTGATGGAGGATGGCGCTCCAGTCCATCGCAGCAATTTGCCAAACAAATGGACACAAAAAATGGGTATAAAGAAGTTGAAGTGGCCTGCCAACTCTCCAAATGTAAATCCAATTGAGAACCTATTGAAGATTATTAAAGATGAAATTCAAAGTACATCCCGGCCACGCAATGCACAAGAATTGGTGGAACCACTTCAAAGAGTATGGGAAGAAATATCTTTTGACTTCTTAGAAACCCTTATTGATACCATGCCTACACATATGAAGGAAGTAATTAGTGCAAAAGGTGGTAGTACTAGATTTTGAGTACTATATAGGAGAAAGCAAATTTTGTGTTGATTTTGTTTTTTTTCTATAGAAACAAATACTATTATTGAAATAGAGTCTAAAGGCTTTCAAATGCAATTTTTTGCATTGAATTCCATGAATTTTCAACCTCGCATGAGCTCACCAAATTCTCTATTCAGTACATTTTTCTAGCACAAAATAGAGAATCATGTATCTTTTCTTCCGCCTATTATACAGTGATGTTCAGTGATGTCCATGTACAATGATGTTCAGTTATATCCATGTACAGTGATGTTCATGCATAGTCATTGTTCGACATTATCAGTTTGCTAATGAACATCACACAAAAACAAAATCCCATCAGTTTTTACTCCTGTTGCATGGGAAATGTAACTATACACAAAATAATCTACACAGAGGAACTAAGGTGAAAGCACCTATGAGTGGGCACCACCCCAAGAGCGTGCACCCAAGATTCTTGCCTTTATAAAGATTTAACCTCCCTTGCATGTACCTCATGCGTACGTAAATAGGGTGCCCGCTTATAAGTTTCCACTTCTAAAATTTGTACTTAATTATGTCACATGTGTGTGCTTTAAAATGTCAAAAAAACAGGGAAAGTTTGTCTTTTCTTATTCCTTATCCTTCAAAAATAGTAACCCACTCGTTTCATCACCCAAGAATATAGATTCCTTACATAATCCTTAAATGCCCGTTTATAGGTGGTTTCACCATACAATTGTTATTAAATGACTGTTACAGTCAATGTGATGTGTGCCAAATTAAACGTGCAAAACGGACTCAGACCTGGTTATTTTTAATCTTATAAGTGGGTGTGATTTGTTGATACATGATTTATGTGTCTAAATATTTTTTGTGATTTTTAAGCATTTGCAATGTTTTTGTGTTTTCTTCATAGTATGGTTATTTTAAAAGGTCTTGGAGATGTTTAATATGAAAAAATGACTAAATTTTTTGTATTTGATGAAATATAATTATTAACTAAATACTAATACAGTCAATTTAAAAAAGACGAGCACATTATATGGGGGTTTTATATAATTGTGTATATATATTGTGCAAAAAATATACATATAACATACATCCATGATTTTTACTTAAATCTAAAAAATAATACATCAATTTTTATAATATAAAATGAACAAAGCATGAAATGCATGCTTGAATTATACTTTTTTAGTCAGATAAACAATAAAAAAATAAAAGGATCCACATTACAATTTACAATAATAAGAACATAACAAATTACCACCACAAATTATGTAACATGCATCAACAATATTCTTTCCCTTTCATTATCTAACCCACATGCTTGTCATTGATATTCAACTTTTCCAAAATATGGTCTTTTGAAATTTTCTTCCTTGCGTGAAAATAGACATTTTTAAAAAATAAAATAATATATGGAACTGCATCTCTGTCTACCTTGTAAAAAGAAAAGAAGCACATCATGTGATGAAGGAATTTTGGACTCATTTGAAGTTCCAAAGTCACATGATTTCATCATGCTCCAAATTTGACATAACTATCAACCACTATACACTATAATATAAAAATTAGAGGTCAAAGTCTTGTAAAGCAACAAATGATTCATACATTTTGCAAACTTCAAATACCTATGTGAGTTTGAGGAAAGCCCCACAAAAAAACACTTCACTATAAATGAGATTATTTTTCCTAATACAGTTATAATTGTTGCTACCTTGAAAAAAATCTACACAATGCATTTTACTTTATCTAATTTCAAGAAATCTATAGAATGCATTGTACTTTACATTAATGGATCAGATACTTTCTTTTGAAGAATGATGAAGTAACTTAGTAATGCAAATATTCTAGGGTAAAAAAAATTCATCCAGAAGTATATTTTAGTGTTATTCTCTAATTCCTGTAGCTCCTTGTTGGTGGAGGAGTGGGTCAAGGCGGAGTTCGGAGAATTGGAGCCTATTCTCGATAACGCTTTTCGCTTCCCCGAGCTCCCGCCGTTTGTGTTCGATGCCCAATTTCCGAACTTCCAACCCAGCGCCGTGTTTCTCGATACGTGAAAGCAACTGTGAAGGATATGGATTCGAAGTAGTGTTTTGATAATCCGTGAGATAATCTTGAATTATCGGTTTTGGGAGAGTTGTGGAGGAATGATTCAAGTGCTCGACCCTGGTCTTAACTTATGGTTGCGTGACATTCTTGAGCAAGCTCTGAATGATCTGCAATAGCGCTTGGAATGGAATGATGCGTTTTGCTCATCATCTGTAGTCCTGAAGGTTGCCGTGGAACTTTGGAAGGAAGTGATCTGCCCAGTGCCCGCCAGCTGAGATGGTTTGGGTGCTTTCATTGAGGTGGCGCCTTTGATAACTATGATGATGAATCATGCAAGAAGGTGGCTTCCTTGCAGCTTGCTTGCTGTAGAATGTTATGTTAGTGAAACACAAGTACTAGAGTTTGGGGACTTTGGGATGTAGGTATGAAGAGGGAGGAAAATTGCGCTCATCATCCATGATCCGTGTGCAGAGAGCTCAGAGCACAGAGGAAGCCTTATAGCCTATGTAATCAGCCGCTATCAGAAACAACGATCCTCGATTCCTCACCCTTTCAGAGGCGTATTAACTTTTTGGAAACTGGGAACTTGCATTAGAATTTAGTCTGTTGCATCTGAAGTTTGAACATTCAACAGCAGGGTTCAAGTTTTGTAAATTTGGATGTATCAAGCTTTCGCCTGCATGGTTTGAATTTCTTCAATCCGCGACATGCCAAGGAATATCATGTCAGTGTTCCTTTGCATTAAATATTCGTCCACTTTCAAAGAATTCCCACTTCTTCAAATGGAACTTGGCGTGTTGGACCTCAAGGTTCACCTACAAATACAAAACTCGGAGAAAGTTGAAACTAAAGTGTAGGCTTCAAGGTAGGAGAATGAGCATATACAAGTTGAAAAAGAAGTGCATGATGCATCAAGCCAACAACTTACGGCTTTGCAAATTTCTAGGGTATCATGGTCCCAAAATTTTGTGACAATTTTGTAATACAAATACAAGTATCATCATCAATGTATGTTGTGATACCTTACGGACATAATTTGTTAAGTTGTGAATGTATAGTAGTATGTATTTTAACAATTTAATTGCAAGTAAATGATTTTGTTAATAACTTTGTGAAGATAGATATTCTAGCAATGTGTTGATGACACAAAGCAAATAATATTTGCATCCACCGCTCCTACGCCCTCCTGAACCTGGCCTCGAAGCCACGCTCGATGGAGGAATTTAGACACTCTCGTTTAGAATTCTGGAATGCAAGAGTACATAGGGCCTTGTTTAGTGATTGGAAAGTTCACTTGAAGCATGTAAGGTAGAGAAACCAAAAACCATAATTTCCAAAAAAACCCTCAAGGGCATATAGTAGAGTTTCTCAAAAACAGTGAAGTGGTAGATTGTAAACCGAGAAATTTTGCATGCATCAGGAATTTGGGACCCACTGATTCTGTACGATTTCAATGCAATCTCCGATATTTCAAGGATGCGTGTATTTTTCGCACTAATTCCGCATCGTTACGTCATGCATCGCAATAGTATTGATATGACATCATGATTGTACAAACAGATATAGCATTGATTCAGCACGATTGAATTTATATCCTCAAATAAATTTATATCCTCATAAATTCATATAATTTAAAGATTTAATTTACTAAGTATAGAAGTATGTCCAATTTATTTATTTTTAATTAATTAAATGTACCTTTCAATATATAACATATATACACATACTTTAAAATGTGCCTTTTTATGACAACACACATATACTGAATTGTTAACAATATAGTTGGTTATAATTTAGTTGGTTACAAATGAGTTGATTACATACATATTAAAATGTACATTTTAGTGATACCATGATGGTAAAACGTGTATTTTTAGTTGAACGATAGATTTTAAAGCTCAAATCAAATTTGAACATAATTCTCAATAAAACATAAATTACATAATTTACGTGTAAATTCAAAGCATACAACAGTTTTGATTTAATTAAAAGATTGTTTATGCATTAAGAATGTGAACTATTAAATTTTAACACAAGAAACATTGAATATAATCTGACTTTTAAATAAAAGTCATACTTTAAAGTGTATAAATGTCTTCTAATGAATCCATATAAACTCAAAAATTAATTTACTAATTTAAAGTCCATGTGTTTTTAATTGTTAAATTCTTACTTTTAAAATCAATATAATCAATAAAAATATGTCCATGCATTTTTAATTTTTTTTGCATAATATACATTTATATATTTAAATATATTATTTCATGCAATGAACTAATTTAAATGCATTTGTATTTAATTTTAAATTTAATTCAATTTATTAATATATTTTATACAAATTTTGTTTTAATCTGCATGAATTCATTAAAACTATTTTATTTAGACTTTCTATTATTTAGTTACTTAGTTTATTGAATAGTTTAGAAATATATTTAAGCAAGCCACAACTATAAAAATTAAAGAAATAATAGGGTAGATTATTGGGAGTGTTAAATGGAAAAGTTGTAGACGTTAGTTTTAGTCTTTAGAAATATTAAGTGAACTTTAAATTTGACCCAAAAAAAAAAAGAATTCTATTATCCCGAAGATTCGATCTTGAGATCCATGGAATTTCACTATTCCTAAGATTTTGTCCCCACGGATATTCTACACGAGCCCGTTAAAGCAGCGCTGCACGTTGATGCTCGTCTTGGCATTGGCCTCTAGGAACAAACAACCTTGCACGCAATCCCCTCCTTCTTCGTCACCACCCGCTCATGCTCCTCCAAGTCCACCTTATTCCCAATGAACATCTTAATACAATCCTCGTTGGTTGAATCCCGCTTCTATTCCTGTCCAAGAATTGTGTAGGCATTCTCAAAGCCAGCTTTCATGGAAGAATAGGCTCTTACGCACTGGAAGCGCCGAAGCGGCCTACCCTCATTGTCGGCAGACGCTTCGACGCTAGGCTCATGCATTAGACGCTGCAAAAGCCTTTCCAGTGCACCGCACGATTGAAAACACGCTCAAGTGAAATCCTAACCACAGCGTGCACGTCCCAAACTCCACACTCACTCACTCCCGTGAAATTGGCTCCATCAAAGCTCCAATTCCCGAAGGATCGAAAGGCTCTGCCCACCGCCGCTTCGGTCCCGGAAGAGAATCCAACACACCACGCACAACGGACCAGATAACTTAAACCCTAATTATAGAGTCTTCAGCTCTTGAAATATGCTCCTCGTTCCGTAATTCTCATTCGATTTTTGCAATTTCACAAGAAGATCAAGCAATGCTTGACGACACAAAAGATCAAGAGAATTCCACTTGAAACTCGTCATAGCTAAGATAGTCCACAAGCTTAATGCAGCGACAAACTCCTAAACCCTAAAAATGCAATCACTCATGATCATGATTTTACTTACCTCAAACGATGCGCTCTAAGCCTGCAAAAGTTAATTTTTTCTAAATTATCCACAACGGAATGATTGAATTGGATCCAAAAAATCTCTTCCAGCTTGAGTTCCTTACCAGTTCTTACAGAAGGGAGAGAATCCGAAGTGAACATTGTCAAACTCCATGCTTAAAGTCCATCGAAAATTGCAGTTTTGTGTGTGACATGTGTCGGTTGAACTAGGTTTTGAAGATTATGTTCTAGGACATCTACATAGCAGTCGCTCTGAACAAAATGACATTCACTTTGAAGATTATCCAGAAATCTATAAGAAGTCCATGGAACATTGTCGTTAAACTTTGTCAAATGTTAGATTTCGGAACTATGTTCTCTTTGCACAAATTTTGAAATTGAGGTCAACTTTAGTCTTTTTTGGGTAACTTTGCATGCAATTTTGAAAGTGGAATTACCTTCAAGATGTCCACAGATGGACATGCATCTGCAGTATAAGCCGGTAAACCTTGAATTCATAGGGCGTCATTTTCTGTGTCACTTAGGACATGCAATGGACATTCTGTCATTTACAAATGTGCCTCAAAGGACAACGTTCCTACTAGTGATGTGGACGCAGAAACTTATGAGGGATGGGACTCCAACAGTGGTAATACTTGGCGTGAAGATAATGCATTTGACCCGACTTGGGTCCATACAGATTGTATCATGGCTTTACGGCAGCCTCGTATTCGAGAGGGATCTCCAAATCCACGGATGCGTATCCCTGTATTGCAAATTGCAAACATTAAAGCTTCAATAGATCATTTCCAAGCAGAAGATGGTGTGGGATCATCCTCACAGGGAATATGAGTATGTGGATTAGAAATGGCGGGGCATTTTAATACGTGTATCCGCATGTTACTATTCTTATTAAGAATATAAATATATTATATATGTTAAAAACAATGCATGATTTTCCTTAAGCTTGGTTTATGTGTTGAGTACGACATTATAGTTGTGCAATATCTTGTTTAATTTACACTTCTTTGGTGAATATAATGTGGATGACATGTATTTGAACTAGGTTCTAACAAACCTTCGATTGCTTCCCTACACAAATAGTAAGTTATGCATTGGTTTATTCCAGAAATACATAAAAAGAATGAGTTCAACTCTTCATGACAATTGTGTTAGGAGAACATATGTAAACAGGGTCAGGTTTAGGCAGTTAATGGCGGCTGCAGCCGCCCCACATGGCAACTACAGCTGCCCTACAAGGCGGCTGAACCAGCCCCACGTGTCGGCTAGCTAGAAGGGCAGCGGGCCAGGAGTTGGTCAAATTCTAACTACCCGCTGCCCCTCTAGCTACCGACCACGTGGGGCCGGTTTTAATAGAAATACTTAGAATTAGAAGACAAGAATAATGGGCAGTTGACAAAATTAATCCATAGAATAAATGGATGTTCACCCCTTCATTTCTCTTCCAAGTAGCAAGAGCAGTGCATATCTTCGACAAATCATCGGACATTAGGAAAGCCTAATCCAAAAGGGCCAGTATCAAGACCGCAAAATGCATGGGTCACCACTGGTCATTGTACACCACTTGCCCAACGACAACGGACGACACAAGATCCTCTGATAGTACACCTTCGTATTAGTCTGTACGAACATACTCGGGTGAGTAGTCATGTAGACTAGTGATTTAATCCATCATGGCATACAAAGAAAATAGCATAATAGATACCACCACTGTACACTTGCTGAAAAGATGTTTACATAATGCCTTTTTGAGACATTCAAATATTTGTATATAACATTCAATAAAATTGGTCAATTTTATCTTGCAAAATTATCACTCAATTTTTAGCCAATCCCACTCAAGCATACCAAGTTTCAATGTCAAAAAAGTGAAATTCTAATTTATGGTGGATTTTGAAAGCCAAATTTTATGAATGTACAGTGTATTTTATTAAAAATAATTGGTGGTGATTTTTATAAAGTTGATTGCCTTGAGATATGTAAGGGTCATATAGACACACATCTTTTGCATTAAAAATCACTCCATTAAGTAAAAAGTTTTCCACTATGCAGAATTCTACAAAAAGTTGATATGCCCAAAATTTTGTAAAGTAGACATTTCTTTATTGGAATTAAAATTAAGGAAATCATTTGTATAAATATGCCAACCGGCCACTTCCTGACAGATCCTGAGACCGTTTCGGGGGTTACCACAGTACAGACACTCTGTATTGGAAGCGATATGGAGGTCTCAGGATCGAACCTTGAAGGTGCTCGTTAACATTCTTTTACAATCTTGGAGCATGTTCAAGGCGTCCAAGAAAATAGCACTTACGGTACTCTTTCCTCGAATTGCTCTGTCGGTCATTCAGGATAGTTTTTCAAGCTTTGTTCATATAAGATATTTTTCATGATCTACTTGTGTTCCGGTGTGCAAGCCAGGGTTTCAGATCTTTAGAAGTAGTCGAGTAACAGTTAATTTTCCTGAGGTTTTATCATTTTCCTGCAGATTATGAACGAGTTCCAGGCAGCACAGCGGAAGAGACTCGAAGAACCGGCAGCTGATATTGGGTTGGAGCCTTTCTGTGCTATGGTATAGCTCCTGCTGAAACTGATCTCTTGTGCAATCCTGATTGCATGAAGCTGCAGGATTGCAAAATTTGCTGGAGTTTCTGCATAGAAACTGGCTTGGGGACTTTGATCTCACCTACATCCTTCGTGTTTATGCAGGTGAATAGTAATTACAAGTGCCACGAATTGGCCTTGGAGCTTAGCAACAGCGTCATGGAAGCTCTTACTCCGTATTATGCTGAGCAGGTGAGATCAGCCTTGGACCATCCCTGACCCAGTCTTTCTTGATGGGGTGTTGCTGTAGCCGATTTTACACAAGGACTCATGTGGTGTTGCTGATAGCCGATTGCCTGTCGCTATGGCAGGTTAATTTTGAGGATACATGCAAGGGATTTCTTGAGGTTGGAAAGGTAAGTCTTGGTTGTCATTGTCGACGCTGTCTGAAGATTTTATATGGTCCACGTTTTGAAGCTTCATGGCGAGTCTTGGTTTGTCTATCGGGATTCGGGACACTTGATACTGATTGGCCCACTTAACATAACTTAGTCTGTATCGATGCCCTGCAGGAGGCCCTGTCGCAGGCAGTGGAAGTGATTTTTGAGGACCCTGGTGTGAAAGAACTGATTTCAAAACTTTACCAGAAAGGTATACTCTTAATGCACGGAGGAGCGTTCTCTCAAGCAATTTTTGGACTTCTTCTTGTTTTTTCGGAGCATGGCTTATCAAACCACTACGTTTGATTTAGGTGTCGTTATTAAGTGGTTGTGTCTTAGCTACTCAAGCTTTTTCATGTAACTTGAGAACAGTTCCGAATATACACCGGAGGTATCTCTGCTATTTTCTTTGTGTGCCATGATGGATTAAATCATGAGTCTACGTGTGTACTCATCCGGGTCTATTCATGGGGACGTGTGTTAGGGTTCGACAGAGCATGTCTTCGGTTCACATAACGGTGACATCAGTTAAGACCCTTCGGTGATTAGAGCCTTAGAGGTGGAGGTATGAACAATGCTTAGCGACCCTGTCGTGCTTGGTGTTATCTTGTGAGGATTTCACCCTGTTCAAATGTATTTTGATGCTGGACAGATCAAGAGAAAGGATTGTAGACGTTCGTGTCGGATGATAACGTCCTGTCGAAAAAGGAAAGAGATGGGCTAGGAACCAACGAGGGTTACGTGGTGATCACTCTGCAAGATTGCCAAGATATGACATTGTTGTCTCGATTCTGTGGCTCGACTGATGAATCTGCACTTCACAATGCAAACAACGCAAACAATGCAAGAGTATGTCCAACTGTGCCTTATCCTCATTGAACGAAATCAACAGGACCTGATATTCATATCAACACACAGATGTTATGACTTCAGCAAATAATTATACTCAAACCCATAATTTATGATGGATGCAGCAAAAACATTGTTCAAACTAACTTTTCCAATACCAGACAGACAGAAAAGTGAAGTTCCATGGGAAAAAACGGAAGCCTACAGTTTATAAAACAAAGAGATACTTCTCTGGAGTTACTTACATCGAGGGGAATCCCAAATCCACCCTGGTGCGGCCCAATTGGTGCTTTGATCTAGCACTAGCATCCTATACTACATGCATCCTGATTCACGATGATAAATCACTCAGCGGAACAAAGAGAGTTAACCAGGGATGACCAAGTTACATGCTTCAGCGCTACTCAACAAGTCAACAACTACGGTTGAGCATACACCACATGCATGTGTGATATGACAGGAATCAAATCTATCGAAGCTGTATTAAAAAATCGGCCCTGATCTCCGCTCACTTCCGACCTAGCCTGGCTTTTGGTAGACAAGTCAGTCTGCTGAAGACAAGACCAGGCTTTGGAAGCTCCCCGTGGTTCAACTTCTCATTATAAAGAGCTTTGCACTCTCCAACGACCTGCTCCCAGAGTCCCAACAAGGTACAGATTCAAATATCCGTCACTGGGCAGAATATTATATTACAGGGCAATGTTCACTCTCCATATCACGAACTGGAATTAAGAGTCGACCACACTGAGGTAGTCCTATACAAAATAGAAATTCAAAAAACATATATAATTTGATGATGGTTTCGTGTTCCATGGTAAGGGTAGTTTACTTCTTTGGCGTCTTTTTTGGGTATGTCATCTCGCAATGCCACCAGCTTCTCAACTACTTCCGGCTGCATTATTTCAACAGCAAACATCAGCTCCAAATCATGATGACAGGCATCTTCGCAGGTTAAGTCTCGTTTTCACAGGCAACTTGCATAAGAATTATCAGCACAAGAATCATAACGATGGGAGACCTCTGCAAATCTGGAACAGTACAAATAACCTATGAACCGTGTTATCTTACTGGGCAATCTGGGTGGTTCTGTAGAAGTTTCGCGTATGCCTCAGTGAAGGCGTCTACACTTTCTGCAGATGCGAGGTCCCGGAGCTCTGCTAGCGGTAGGATACGTTTATCCACTTTCTGCTTCGCAAAGAAACAACCATTGACGAATAAGTGAAAAATAGTAAGTTACATCTATCAGAACCTGTAGTAACAAGACTAACCAATGCTCATAAACTCATTAGTTCAATCAACTTGTAGACACCAATACTCACAGCAGGCGTAATAATCTCCCGGAAGAATTCGCCAAGTACTTCTTCATCCACCTCCAATCTCTTCAAGGTTTCCTCCTTGATGTGTCCTTTCTGGGTAACACCATAGTAAATTGCCTCAATTGGTCATGTAATGGAACTTTGTAGCTATCGCATGCATTCAAAAGGGCCGTCATATACCGGCCGCACAAGAATCTATTTTTACACCACTTAGACCATGAATTCAAATTGTAGAGATGATCCTCATTCCAAACCTGGGTAAGAAGGCGATCCACATACAGGACAATAGTCGTTTCAAGACATGCCTCAGCGAATCTTTTATAAGATCTTTCTTCCACATACCTGGATAAACAATTCAGGAGCTCTGAACTTTTCAGATGAGTCCTCTAATTTATAGTTAAATGAACTCGAGCTTAAACTTCAAATCGTGAACTTGCTCCGCTAAAATGCAAATCAATATGACAATATACTAAGTTCAAAAATGACTTACAACTTGACATCTCCAAAGTAGTCAGTGAAGGTGGCCACAAGATACTCTGTTACCAGACCTTCGTACCAGTCTGTGTGAACACACCCGGATGAGTACACACGTGAACTCATGATTTAGTCCATCATGGCACACAAAGAAAATAGCAGAGATACCTCCGGTGTATATTCGGAACTGTTCTCAAGTTACATGAAAAAGCTTGAGTAGCTAAGACACAACCACTTAATAACGACACCTAAATCAAACGTAGTGGTTTGATAAGCCATGCTCCGAAAAAACAAGAAGAAGTCCAAAAATTGCTTGAGAGAACGCTCCTCCGTGCATTAAGAGTATACCTTTCTGGTAAAGTTTTGAAATCAGTTCTTTCACACCAGGGTCCTCAAAAATCACTTCCACTGCCTGCGACAGGGCCTCCTGCAGGGCATCGATACAGACTAAGTTATGTTAAGTGGGCCAATCAGTATCAAGTGTCCCGAATCCCGATAGACAAACCAAGACTCGCCATGAAGCTTCAAAACGTGGACCATATAAAATCTTCAGACAGCGTCGACAATGACAACCAAGACTTACCTTTCCAACCTCAAGAAATCCCTTGCATGTATCCTCAAAATTAACCTGCCATAGCGACAGGCAATCGGCTATCAGCAACACCACATGAGTCCTTGTGTAAAATCGGCTACAGCAACACCCCATCAAGAAAGACTGGGTCAGGGATGGTCCAAGGCTGATCTCACCTGCTCAGCATAATACGGAGTAAGAGCTTCCATGACGCTGTTGCTAAGCTCCAAGGCCAATTCGTGGCACTTGTAATTACTATTCACCTGCATAAACACGAAGGATGTAGGTGAGATCAAAGTCCCCAAGCCAGTTTCTATGCAGAAACTCCAGCAAATTTTGCAATCCTGCAGCTTCATGCAATCAGGATTGCACAAGAGATCAGTTTCAGCAGGAGCTATACCATAGCACAGAAAGGCTCCAACCCAATATCAGCTGCCGGTTCTTCGAGTCTCTTCCGCTGTGCTGCCTGGAACTCGTTCATAATCTGCAGGAAAATGATAAAACCTCAGGAAAATTAACTGTTACTCGACTACTTCTAAAGATTTGAAACCCTGGCTTGCACACCAGAACACAAGTAGATCATCAAAATTATCTTTAGAAAAACAAAGCTTGAAAAACTAACCTGAATAACAGCCAGAGCGATTCGGTAAAGCATAACGTCAGTGCTATTTTCTTGCACGACTTGAACCTGCTCTGTGAGGATACGAAACAGGTCTACACCTGCTGGGGTGTAGAGTCTCCCGTCGTCACTTCTCTTCGGGGGATTTGTCCTATCTGCTTCCAGGATATTTGTATACCATTTCTGCACAACTTCAGAATGGTCAGTGCTTGGTCTCACATTTCAGGTGTTCGCAGTGTACGACTACGCAAGCACGAGATTCCAAACAATGCAGACTGTGTCATTATCGTACCCGCATGGACGTCTGCATCCTGTCCACATAAGCATCCATAAGAGGATCCATAGCTCCACTTTCAGCGCACTGAGCTGCTAATCCTTCATCGATACCCAACTGTATCAATTGCTCTTGAAAGTTCACGACCCACCCTGTAACCTGTAGCGGAAATTAGATTGCAGATTTAGCTGTGGTAAATGCAATCAATTGCAAAGGAAAAAATCTGCACAAAAATAAATCAAGAACTCTAAAACCGTCACCTTTAATATCTCAAGATTGGATAATTCGCTAGCTCTGTCACCAAGCCTTCGAAGCATTTGAATGAAACGCTCCGTGTACAAATGCACACAGTACTTGAATATTTCATATCTGCATGTATCCCACCCATCGGTAAAAAGCCAAATCATTCCGCACCGAACGTGGAGGCATGGTGCTTCTAACGGACGTATACATGCATGAAACCGAAAAACGCATAGCATTGTCAAACGATAGTTACCGTGGGGGAAAACAAGGAGCGACATAGTCAAAGATGTCAGGGAGCTCTAGAGCAATCTGCACATTTAGCACTTAGGGAAAAACTCAGAATCGTGTTTCAACTAACAGATGAAGCAGATTTATTGTAATAAACACGTAGATTTCATATGAGATCTTCGTAGAATACACATGATTACAATTCCATTATATAAGTGTTAAGTCAGTCTTCTTTGGAAAGACCCCAACAACCTCCATTAGCTTCCTCTTCTACTTTAGTAAGACAAGTTCCAGCAAGCTTGATGCTCTAGAACATGAAATGTACGCATTCACCAAGTCAGCATCCAGCAAAAGATTAACTGGTGAGATATATCCAAAGCAGCTCATAATCCTGTCAATAGGGTCATAAACAAGCACTAAGAGAAGTCGTGTCGTCTTGGTTCGGGTATCCTAAAACAGCCATTGAATGTGACACAGTCTACTTTCTATTTAACCATCTCAAATCAATAGAATTAGAAGAATACCATCAGAATTCAAGTTATTCTTCAATAAATTGGCATACAACAATCCGACACTATGAGCAAGATCCATACCTCTATAAATGAGTAAAATCCGTACTAACTTAAGTGTAAAGGTGCCAAAAATATATAGAGAACTCACCGCACTAGCTTCCTCCAAAGCTGCTTTCAGGTCGTCCATAACAAGCTGCACAAACATGAAGAAAATACTGAGAGATGGAATGAGCCTGATAAAATTCTGGTATTGAAAGAGGATCAGATAAAGAAGCATTCTCATGCAATAACAGGGTTAATGTTAAATAGACCATTCACAACTAACACAAGACACTCAAATGAAAACAATTTAAAACATCTCACCGTTTTTAACAACACGTCAAATCTACCCTCGATAGTCTTTCTGATCTCTTCGTAGCACCGATCCTTGTATCCTAGTCCACCAACTTTGGGTTTAGCTTGTTCCTCCGGAGGCTGAGAAAGATTCTGTGACCTGCAGGTAGTCAATATGAAAATCCACTCGTTTGACTTCTGTCGACCACGGTCCACCTGCTACGAGCGTAACTAGGATTTGCGAACTGAAACCACACTAACAGAACCAACACTTCACGGAGAGAATTAGAAGCTGTGGCCAATATTTCGCGTGTAAGTATTTGAGTAGGTGCATGATATGCAAAAGCAGTGGTAGGAAAGGGTGTTCATATAATACGAGTCAATTCCTTGAGGGACATGGCGGCCATTGACTGAAAATCAGACAAACAGGAAACAGGGAGCCACCTCCACCGGGAAACAGGTTGTCATTCAATCAAGGACCAAACGCCACACAGAGCCAAGGAGCGTTTTCTCCTTACTTGCGGATAGCTCTAGGGGCTGGGAGGTTGGACATTGGTCCAGCACCCTCTGCTTCGGCAGCTTCCTCGGCTTGCTGTTGGTCTAGAATCTCCTGCATCTCCACGACTCTGGAAAAAGAGCCATAAAACCAATGAACGCACACTACAGTCGTCCTCTATCCGTTGGAAACTTGAACTTAAAACCTTTGCTTGAATGCCTACTAACCAGATCAGTACTAACTACCATGATATACCATACTGACAGGTCAGGATATCTTGCATTCAAAAGACTCCATGCAACCATGCCTAGGTGACGCACAAACAACAAAGACAGATATTAATGGAACACATATTGGTAACAGATAGTGGAAGCACTCTGAAAGTAATCTCACAGACTCAACGCGACATTGAACTTCACCACAACGTCTTTGAAATCATACCTCAGTGCCCGCACCAGAGTTTGAGGACTGCACATAAGAAAAACGCATTTGTCAAGTGACCATTGTTTAGAAACTAATGGAGAGTAGTGTCACATGCGAAGGAATGTGTGTAACATGCATGTCGATCAATAGACAATAAGAGGATTGAAGAAGGCATTCAATGGGTACCTATCTCTCGCAAGTTGGAAAAAATTGCCAACATGACCCCACAGAGTCTGCTCAAACTTTGCCCGGGTGTTGCTAACATCTTCAAAATACTCTCTGCAGGTGAGATCCATCAATGTTCCATTAGTTTCAGAATGACATGTCCGGCCAGAACTTTCTCGTAAAACTACTTCGCAAGATGCAGACGCAGGTGAGAGATATGGCCTCACTCACGTTAACTTTCCAGCTTCTTCTCTTCGTGTTGACACTGTAGCTAGCGCGAACCGTCTTTTCTGCTCAAGTGCTGTTAGTGCCTGGGCACAAGATAACAGGAATATAAGCCCACTATAGTAGCACGCTCCCAGCACTTTGACATTATGTACTGGACAACTAGGATATACATGATTCCTTGGGAATCTCTTATTAAATACACTTTCCATGAAAAAGATCCAGATCATCCTTTACCTCAAAAGTCCTTAACAGCTCTCGCTCATCAGAAAGAGAAGCTCTTGCTTCTGCAGCTTCTGTAGATATAGACATCATGCCCTCAACATCCTGCATTGACGCGACACGCCACCCAGGTTACGATTCCGAAAAACATATTACACTAGCACATTCAAGCTGGGTGCAGTTACGGAGAAGTTCACGAATTCGGAGAGTGTGCAGCACCTTCAAGGTTGTATTCAAATTGTTACGGGCATTACTAAGAAGCTTTATTTGATCATGGTGCTCAATCAGCGTCTGGCATTCTCGACATAACCTGCATTCCCGCACAAACACATGACACATCTCGCATGGTCACCAAAATTTCCTTCCCATAAACAACTCCATTGATACGGGCTCACAATCGACAATCAAAGTCGACACGGCAATTCCAACTTACGAAGCCTCCTGCCAATCAATTGATGTGACATGGACAGTGTGCAATACATTGACTTCCATTGCAGAAGGTAAGCACAATCACGTCAATGCTGTCACTCCTCTGAATGTGAAGTAGTCATTCGAGCTCGCTTCGACAGTTTCCTCATCTACAATGCGAAATGAGATCTTTCTAAATTAAAGATGTGTGTACGTTAAAAAGCAAACGTACCTGTCAATAAGTTCAAAATTTTCACGAAGACTTCCAATTTTGTGCTGCGAGTCCGCAAGGGCATCGATACCAGCCCTGGCTTGCTCTACCTGATGAATTGGATATATTCCTTGATTTCAGATTTATACGAACACTAGTAATAGCGATACAGCTGCTAAGAAATGGAAGAAATATCCTACACTAACTCAAGCTTCAAGTGCCAATGCAGGAGTCTTCAATATGTGTCCAATCAAGTAACAACTCAGCGACATCACACGGTTGTCTCAAACCTTTCTAAATTACACCAAAGGATAGGTCTCAAAATATATAAATCAAAATAGGTCACGACCGAAGTCTTTGCAACCCTACCAAGAGAGACAAATATTTCTAAACTGGCATGAGTGCAGACTAACCTGAGACATGACACTGCTGCTGAGCTGAGCATCATTGTGCTGTAAAATAACAGAGCATTAATTAGCAACTCCAGGAATCTCAAGAGGATGATTATGAAAATTACTCTCCACTTCGATTGGTTACAATGAATAATTCCAACAGGAACCATTTCTAAAGTAATCACAACTGTACACACAATCTCGACCTATCGATTGTAAAACAAAGTCGCTGACCTAATATTTAAACGAATTTCAGTCCTTCCACACTAAAATTTACATACAAATATTTCCCCAGAAGTCCTACTGCCATAGCATTACTACTCCCTTCTTTCGCACAAACGCCAATCGTATAAGCTTCCACGCAGACTTAGGGTTAACACCGCATTTTACACCATCATAACAACAACCACAACGACCTGCCAATTTTTTTGGCAGATCAACGAAAACCACTACAATCTCACTCTTAACACAAATTAATCCAACTACTGATTACGAAAAACCTCAGGTACCTGCTGCCGCAAAGCGTAATCAGATCTGATGCCATTGACAGACGCTAGCGAATCCGGCAGCGGCAGCAACTTAGCAACCTCCCGCACGGCCGCCTCCTTAGCCTCGATCCCCGCATCGTGCATCATCATGATGCACCCCGCTCCTCTCGCCAATGCCGCACCACGACGAGATCCTCCCGCCCGCCCGCACACACACGCACACACACTCCCCGCTCGCTCGTCGCCGAGAGTGAAACCCTAAGCTCGCCCTTGCTTCCCCGGCATGAAACCCTCCCTCCCCGTCACAGCTCCCCTACCAAATGACCTCCTCGTCTCTCAGAATTCGTGCGTGAAGAAAACTAGCGTCGCTAACCTGTCAGTAAGTGAGTTCAGAGGTTTGATAGGAATTGAGGATGCACAGTACCGGCACTGTATCCAAATCGTGACACCATCTAAAGAGAGAGTAGATTTTGATCTGCGTGATGTAGGTAAGTGGTAGATGGTGGTGGTGGTTTTGGGCGTGGTGGCGGGGCTTGGGTGCGTGGTTCGGTGTGCATTGATTGATGGACTCGGGTTTAAATTTGAAGTCGTTGTTGCGACGAGGATTGCCAACGTGCTTTGAACTGCTGCGCGGTGTGAACAAGGGTTAGTTAGATTTATTGATTTCGTTCAGGAATGTTTTCATTTTCAAATGTCATTGTACAGTGTATCATCTTCTCAACTATTTTTATTAAACTAGGGCTTCGCTGCTCTCCGCATTACCAGTGACGATTGGTATTTATGATTGATAGGTATGTAAAGGTAATGGTGGATAGGTATATATTGGAAGAAGGTGGTTGGTTTTTATGATGGTCATGGTTCAATAGTTCATTATGTTGTTTTTGGAAAAGGCAATAGTTTGAATTGTGTAATGCTATCTCGTAGATGTTGTCGCATATTAGGTATACTGTAGATTGACGTTTCAGGATTTATTTCATAAGCAATATCAGTTGCATATGCTAATGCAAACACTCCACATGATGAATTGTCTGGTTGTTGCATTACGTCTGCATATATATATCGGAATGTTAGAGATGGGATGAGTTGTTGAAGTTTTTGTGTTATGTCATGCGGTAACAATGAGTTTTGAGGTTTTTTAGAATTGTATATTATGACTTGGTAATGTATATTATTTGGTTGTATAAGAGCTAGTATCCAATGATTTCCGTTTATGAATAGATGTTGGAGACAGTTTGTTGTATATTTTGATCTTCTGTGCAATGTGGCATAAGAATGTTCTTCATAACCTTGATGTTGTAGTTGGCTTTCATAGAGTATTTGCATTCTGGCTCCCATGTGCTCATCACTTAACCATCCTGAAGGGTTCAGTAATGTCTTCTTGTGATGTTGTGTTAGTTGATATTTAGTAATCCAGTAGTTGTTGGCTAGTTGTTCAATATTTTGTGTCTCTATATTTGTAGACGATGGTGATTGAATATTTTTAGATATGGATGATTGTGTATGTTTCTTTTTTGGTAGCTTATTAGGAAGGTGTGTCTTGTAGTTCTTCGTGTCTATTATATTTTTTTTGGGAGAATGTTTAAGTTCTTTATTGTTTGGTTGATTATTGGGAGAAGTTTGATGGTTCTCTAGCATGTATTGTACACTTCCTTTATTAAATTTATATTTATTGATTTCTTCAAATGTGATGTCTCGAAGTATTACGAGGCCTTGTATGCTATGGAGTCCTGATAGTGTTACATAGATGCTGTGCATACTGAGCGGTTTTCCATCTTGAGGGTTTTGGAGATCTATTATGAGATGACTGTGAGTTTGAACTTGTGCTTTGTGAATTTTACAGAATGCAGGTATAAGAGGTAGTTGGTATCTATTTATTTTAAATGTTTTGTTGTGTTTGTACTCATGTGTTGGATAATCAAACACCATAACTCTGGATATAGGTGCAATGGATACAACATTTTTAGGTAGTCCTTCAAGTTTTATTTGAGGTAGAGTTGGTTGGGTGCTCATGAATTTTGAAAAATCCACCAAGACGTGGGTTGGTGCGTGCATAGAGTTCTTTGTGGATGTATTAGGTTGCTCGAGGAGGACTTGGATGATTTCTCCTATTGCACCGTTTACTAGCCCCAATTTCGTATGTATGTTTTCGGTCAATATAACTTTCATTCCCTTATATAATTTGAGGAATGGGAGGAGGTTTTGGCTCTTCTTAGGAGGAATCGTTTGTCGGAGTAATAATTGTATATCTTGTCGGAGGGGTTGTTTTTTGTACGTGTCTGTAGCTACAATGGTGTAAGATGTATGATTATGTTTTTTTAGGTTGTGTTCAATCATGTAGTGATTGATTGCATTTCTTAGATCATTGCATGGAACAATGTAGCATGCATCTTTCCATGGAGGTTCGAGGAGGTTGATTTTTAGATTTGTTAAAAATCGACTACTTAATAGTTGATGATCTTGTTTAGAGAAATTCTCTTTTCGGATATTTTTTAATAGGTTACTATATTGTAGATCTTCTGCTTGCCTCATTTGTTTTGAGAGAATGGTTGTATTTGGTCGAACGTAATTTTCCCATAGGCTCTTTCCAATAATTTTTTTCTATGTATGTTTTGTGAAAGCGAATGTGGGCTCAACATTTGTGGTGTACAGGGGTGCGTCATTCATAGGTGGAAATTGCATGAAATCGCCCATGAAGAGAATGTTTGTTCCTCCAAATGGTAACATGTTTGCTTTTAGTTTCTGTAGTTTCATATGGAGGGTTCCAAGCATATTGCAACCTATCATAGATACTTCATCAATGATCAAGTGGTCTATTTCTGCCCATTTGTCTGTGCTTGATTTAAGTATGATGGAATTTATTTGCGTATCTATTGCTATTCCTACTAAAGAATGTATAGTGGATCCACCTATTAGTATAGCTGCACTTGCTGTGTAAGCGCCTACTTTTAGTCTATGTTCCATATGAGATTCTTGAAAATATAGTTTGATAGCTCTAATGATTTGTGTTTTTCCTGTACCAGCTGCACCTCCAGCATACATGAGTATTTGATTCATAGATGTAGTTGTTCGTAGGTGTTGTCTGTACTGTACAAAGATTTGATTTTGTTGAGAAGAAAGATTGAATGTGCTCTGTATTTTCTTTTGTAGTGACGTGTCGTGTGTGGGATACGTATTTATATCATTATTTTCAAATGTCATTGTACAGTGTATCATCTTCTCAACTATTTTTATTAAATTTGAAATTTGCTAATTTCATCTAACTTTTTGTATCAAAGTGTTACCTATTGTAGTTTGGTAGCTGAATCATTTGTAAATAATAGAACCAAAAAAATGGGAAATTCTTAGTACAGAATGATAAAATTAGGATAATTTTTTTAAAAACAAGCCTTATTTTTTGGAAAAACATTTTTATTATTCTATTTAGAATTAGACAAACCGCATGATTTTCATTAATTTGTCTTATTCGAAAATCGTTAAATAATGTAGGTCACTTTAATTAAGGAATCCACTATATTAGAGTTACATTATAATATGCACTAGTTCACATCTTTGATTATAAATTATCGTTGTAAGTTATGCATCACTATAAAATTTATTATTTTTACGGATGTATTAAAAATAGGCTTTATTGAATGAGCATCACATTATTTGATAATCCCCACTACTTTGAATGAAAAGTGTACTAAATGAATGTGTTCAATGACTTAGATTTCGAACCATTTGTATTAAAAAGCTAGCTAATTAGTCTCACAAACAAATTAGAATATAGGAATTAGAAGACTCTTTCGATAATAATGATATTTATTAAAATAAATTTTAAATTTTAATATAATTATTATTTAGATTCAATTATTTCAAATGGTCGCTAAGTAATTTCAATTGATGGTAAAAATTTGTTTCTTTGAATCATCTTTTCTGTTTCAAAAACATCTACTACATAGATTTTAGTTTATATTAAAAGAAAAGATTTTATCAAACCTTCTAAATCAAAAGAATTTCAATCAAGACTACATTTAAGTGTTATAGTAAATAACATTACATTAAATAATTAAACTTTGATGTTCTTTTTTACTTTAAATGTTATCAACTTTATCTTTGATGAATATATTAGCAATGCTGCAATGATTTGGATAAAACTTTGATAATTTTTACTTTGATAGGATTAAAAAGATGAAAATGATTTTAAATTGTCATTGAGAATACATCAAACTTTTTTGTCGATAATCTTGTGAAATTTCACCTTCATGTTATTTTGAATATTTCCAAATGCCTTGTATTGTAACCTGATTATCATTTTTTTTATCATCATTATAGTAATAATCAAAAAATATTTATTTATTGTCATATGCTTTAGTTAATTTTTTTTATATTGAATTTTTTTTCCATCACATATAAAAACATGTACTATCCAATGAACTGATCTATCACTAAAGTTTAATAGAATAATACAACTTCGAATTTATTTATAAAACTCATATAATATATATTTTATAGGTAGTACACGTTCATATTTATCATTCCAATGAATAGAAGAAAAAAAAATTGTAAGTTGTAAATTTTCACCAACATTTCTTTAGGTTTTTAATTTAATTTGAATCGGATAACAAAGCTAGATATTTTGCCTCATGAGAATCGGAAAATAAAAATTATTTGATAATCTTGAACTGAAATTTCTATAATTTTCTATTTGAATTGAATAGGAATTATTTAAATACAGATGATAGATTGTATATATACTGGTTCATATGTCTCAATATATGTTGATTAATACTCATTATATCAAATGTATAATAGTAGAACCTTGTCAAGAAAAGAACTCTTAATTTTTTATAAATACTGATTATGAATTTTTATACGGATATCTAATTTAAAAATAATAATTTTAGCTAAAACATTCAATTCAACAAAAAATATCTGATAGGGTTTTATTTGAAATTCAATTTTTAAAATACCGGTAGTAGTGTTTAAAGATAATAATTATCATACAAATAGAACTATTAATCAACAATCAATTTAAATTAATGTATAACTTGTTTCAAATTATTGAAACAAAGTCATTTCATAAATAAAATATGGAAGCAAAATTCATTTGCTCAAAATGACTGGATGAAAGGTTGTAGATGATAAATTGTAAAGAAAGGCTTATTGATAAAAGACTAAGGATGAAAAATCGTGAAAGATTGCTAAATGACATAATTTAGGAAATGTGAAGACATGCATGGGTCATTGGACTAATCATCTTGAGTTTGATAAGAAATGTCTTTGCATAGTCTTTAATTCTTAATTTGAAAGTTTATCATGAAGTCAAAAAAGGTTTGTTGATATTTTTCTTTAGTTTGTTCATTCAATTAATTAAATCATTCTAAAATTCATGTAGGATCATCTTTCATTTTAAGTTTGATAGTGAATTTAATTTTCTATAAAAACATACTTGTATGTTTAGTCTTGTCTATTTTACAAATATCTATTTAAAATTAATTATATATTTGAATGTGAAGTTAGACGATTTAATAATATTATTTAAGTTTTTTTTTTTAATACTAGAGTGTGACGTGCCTTTTTAGCCACAACAAGTCGATGGCATCTCCATCACAAATGCATAATCATTCTATATGCAATTTTTATTTATGATATATATACATCACTTTTCAATGTATTTTTGCAAACACATGATCATTTTTAGAAGCAATTAATGATATATAGTAAAGCAAATTTAGACATTCACTCACCAAAGCATTTTTGCAACCACAACTAGTAAAAGCTTCAAGTAGTTTACATTACTTTTATTTTTTATAATATTTTTAATTTGAAAATATTCTGTGATTAAAAAAAAACAGGTGTGCACATCAAAATGTACGTATAGAGTTAATTTACTAAATACATGAAATTTTCATGTACCAAAATTATTTTATATTGGCTATATTAGTTAGGGTATAAATTTCATATTCTATAAAATTATCAAATTTAAAGAAGTATTTTAATTTTTAAGATTTTCAATATTATCAAAAATGATTATAAATGTAGTATGTGAAAATTCTAGACTTAAATAATGTTGATTTTGTGAAATGATTCATAATAAGTACATGAGGAATTTCAATCAACACACAAAAATACTTTCAAGTAGTAAAAAATCTGCGTGTTTCGAAAAGACATATATATCAAGTTTTGTATGAGGTTCCTTGTGAAATTATCAATTCACGAACGGATACACTATTTTATTTCTATAGTATAGATGTCTTCGTCTTTAAAAACTCATTTTTTTATTAATGATGATTATACTTTTATATTAGTATTAATAGGGTCTTTCTTCAATGAACAATTCACTTTTGAATCCACTTTAAAATGACAAACTTAACTACATCATTCATTAAAATCAAGATGAGATTAAAAATTAAAAATTGAGAGAAGGCCAAACAACCACATTCTATTTAGTTAAATATAATTTAATTATGCATATCTCTGGTAAATTTTATTTATTTATTTGAATTATAGTTTCTAATGAGGCACATCCAGAATATGAAAATCCTCTAAAATTAGTTTGCTTTGCATCTGCTACGAAGCTTCTCTGAGGTTACTATCTAAGCGTCAATGTCCACAACTCGATAAATTTTGTGGCACTTTGTCTAGAAAATTTGTATATAAGTTTGGATTTTAGGGTGGTGGCGGATTAGGATGAAGTTATTTTTGCTCGCTTCTGCCCTTGCTCAATGTCTATAGTGTAGTGCTAATCATCATCATGAACGGGAATATCATTGGTGTTGCTCATCGCTCTTCCCTCGATCTTACTCTAAAATGTAACTAAGTAAATACTTGAAACTAAGAGTTAACATGATGGTTAGTTTTTTAGCACTTCCAATGATTAACTCTATTTTTTCTTCTTTAATTTTTATAGCTCCTTTAATATATTTCAAAATTATTCAATCAACTACCTTACTAACTAATAAAAAGTATATCCAATAAAATAGTTATAATGAATTTATGCAAATAAAAATAAGAATTGATTAAAAAATATTCATAAATCACATTAAATTTAAAATCAAATATGAATGCATATAAATTAGTAGATTGCATGAGGTAATACATTTAAATATATAAATGTATATTATGCCAGAAAAAAAACTATGTATAGAGATGTTTTTATTAATTGTATTGATTTTAAAAGTAAAAAAAAACAAACTACTAAATAGACATGAAGTTTAAATAAGTAAAATAATTTATGACTTCATATGGATCCATTAGAAGATATTTATTCATTTTAAAGTATGATTTTTATCTAAAAAATAAATTCAATTCAATTTTTGTTTTGTTAAAAGATTTATAGACAATATTTATGATGTATAAACAATCCTTTAAATAATTAAAAATTGTATGCTTTGAAAATACACATAAATTATGTTTTATTGAGAAGTTTGGGCAAATCTTATTCATCCTACAACTTAAAATACACGTTTTAATATCACTAAAGTGTATATTTTTATATGTATGTAATCAACCAAATTGTAACTAACTAAATTATAACCAACTAAACTGTAAACAATTCAATATATGTATTTTATCACAAAAATGTACATTTTAAAGTTTGTATAGGTATGTTGTCTCATAACGATACACTTTATTAATTAAATATAAATAAATCTTACATACTTTTATACTTAACAATTTAAATCTTTAATTTTTATAAATTTATGATAATATTAATTTAATTGAATATATGATTACTTTGAAAACAAACAAATACCTTCAAAATGATTTTTTCAGATAATCAATTCAAATGATGTAACCTTTTATGCAAAAGTATGGAAGTATCTTTAGTCATACATCCAATAATTTTCTTATTTTATAAATTTATGTTAAGAACTTTAATACAATATATCAAAGGTTCCACAAAATTTTATTTGATATTTTTTTATTCTAAATATGGTTTTAAAAATAAAAGTACAATTGTTTTTGGAAAATTCCAGATTGAAAATGTATTGGAGAAAAGTCTTTGTAAAACATATGACTATTATAGAAATATGATAAAACAATATTGAACATTAGATACTTGATGTATATCTTGTGGTTTTGTGTGTTTCCCCTCTAATTAGATATTTGAGTTAAGAAGGTTTTTACTTGTTTTAAAATTATCTTGGAGAGATTTTTTTTGTACTAATTTAATTTAGTCATTTTAAATAAATCATAAAAATTGAGTATTTTATTTTATAGATAATTTTTACAATAATCAATTTTGATAGAAGAATAAACAACGCATCATATAAATTCAAAAGAATACACTTGATTAGTCTATAGAAAAAAATACAAATGAGACAACTTAAACTTTTCTTTCACCTGGAAGATTTACAAAGACAATCAGAGTACATAAATGCTACATTAACAAAAGAGTTTATGGCTTATTTTTTCCATTGAGATTATATTATCTACATTTGTAATATGATTTAATTTATTATTTGTAGTACCAATAATAGTCTATTTGACTAGTATTCAAAAGTAGCACATCAATTTACAAAATCTTTTTCTAGCCAATCTTGATAAAAGAATGTGATGATATTAATTAACAATACCAAAGTTTTAGGAGTTATGCATAGTTATTGATATAAGTTTTTAATTTTTTTCTGCGGCTAAATCTGGTTTAAGAGTGCGATAAAATATGGCTAATCATTAATACTTCATTTTCATACTTTAGCATGTTCTTTTCTTTATTTTGACAATTAATTAATCTTTTCAGCGTGCATCAAAAGACTCCATGAAAGTGGATTCTAAGCTAAACCAGTGGTATAATGAAACTATATTATAAAAAAAAATACTAGTAATAACGAGGATGTTTTCAACCTTGTAATTCTTGATTTTGGAGATAGTATAGAGTTTTTTGAAGTTGAACAACATAATTCAAGGGTCCCCACCTAAGCTAAGTATCGTAGAGAAATGAAGACACTTATAGATTTTGAGGAGTCTAATTATGCCAATAGTGTTGTAAAGGAGTATTCACATAAATCTCATTCAAGGAATGTTGTATCTGAGCCTCTATAGTGTACTTGCCATCCTTAGCCGTATGATTAGATTATTAGTGGTTGTGACATAGAGAATGATGTTTAGATGCTCTTAAAGAATTTATTATGGTGAAATAAGATTCATATTGTGAACATAACAAATTGAATTAATTTATAACCATGGATATTGTTTATGAATGTCTATTATAATTGTGATAAAAGTATAAACTTGTTGGAAATCACCAAAATATTTTGATATTTACATTGTCATCTTCTTTTCCTGTTTTGAAGATTAAAACAATATAAATTTGTTAGATACAATACTTTGTATTTAGAATAATTTGGTTTGTTTTGAATTTTTATGCCATGTGTTATGTTATAATAGGCCATATCTTAATTCCTTTCTTTGAATTATTTTTGCTACAGGTCAATTCCATCCTAAAAATGATCCTATGTGCTCTACGCTCTACGTTCACCTAGTAGATATCTTGTAAGGAAAGCATTGTCATTTTAAAATAAATATTGGTTAAAATGTAGTAAAAATTTATAAATATGAGAAACAAATTTGACGAGCATTTAACGGGCGTAAGGAAGTGAGGTGTGAGGCCACAAATAGACATAGGAAGTTCAAGGTGTGTAGGCATATGGCACATAAGTACAATTCAAGGAAATATTATTAACTTCGTTGAAGGCTTTTGTATGAAGATTCAATAAAAGTGTCTTATAAATGACACATAGAAGGATACTAATTATTTTTAGTTTAGATTCAATATCACCAATGTTTAAATAAAAAATGTGATGGATACAAGTATGTTGTAGTAACCATTATGTTTTAAAACATAGTTTTTCGTGCATGACAATAATTAGATATGAAAATGAAATGTTTGATAGCGAAGATGGTATTATTAATCTATAAACGTTTATTGATTTTAGTATGATAAAAACAAAAAAAATTTAATTTAATTTAAAAAAATAAATTTAGATGTTATTTGTAGTGATAAATTAGTTATTGCAAATGTGAATTTTAAGATTATCTTAAAGTGCACATAATTTAATGACAATTGACAAAGAAATCAGTATGTATGAGTTTTTATTTAGAAAATGATATTTTGGCTAAAACAATCTAAATGAATGGAAACTTTGTTAAAGATATTTAAATCAATCAAAAAGTAAATTATTTGGTGTCATATGAACCTCTATAAAAGGATTAAACCAATATATCAATCAGAGAGAGAGAGAAACTTCGGTCTCCGGAGGAGACCGACGTGAATTAAGTGTCTGTTCGACCTACCCCCAATCCAAAGCCCACAGGACAAAGGTATGGAAGTAAAGATCTACTCCCCCCTTTCGAGAGTAGACACTTTAGTCACAAGTAACCAGTAACAAGAAACCAGTGAAAAACAGGCGTATAGAATAGTTTGTGGTGATGTTATGGACATCAAACCACGAGCTCATTTGTTGGTTGGATGTGAGCGTTTGTCTCATTGATCTGGTCCGGGTTCGAACCCTGATGGACTCGTTTGAGTGGATGTGGGGGATGGAGTGGCTTGATACTGTTGAGTGAGCAATCACGAGCAGGAAATAAGTTGTGCCAACCAACAGCCCCCTTTGCGAGAAGTGACAAAAAGAGACTTGACACCTATATGCTAACAATTTAAATAAAGTAGCTTTAGCTACTACCAAAATTTTATTTTTATTTTATTCTAAAGTCTTTACTAAGGGGGATCTAATGTTTGAGGAATTGGTTGGTGATTTTCTATTCTTCTTTTGTGGAGTAGAATGGACATGGCGTATTGTATGGCGATAGTGTTTATGTTTTTGAAGGTGTTTTTGATGGTGGGCATCGGTATTTGGAATTTTTCTTCAAGTGATTTCATTGATGGAATGTGTGTAGTTGCTCTAGCTCCAGCTGTAATGACGATAAGAGGGTCAACTTTCCATCCTAGAGCAGTGATATTAGCGATTAGTGGATTATATTTGTTGGTTTTGGCTTGGAGTGTTTCTGGGGAGAATCTGTCGTTGCAAAATGTAAATTCAATAAATTGTATTGTAAGGTTGGGATTAATTTCAGAAGGGGGTTCACTTTGGTAAGGTAGGCCTTTCACACACAAGATGTCTGGTCTGAATCTTGAGTTACAGTGGCATCTTTGTGTGCCACATGTGCAAGGGAGTAACCAATTTGGTACTGTATTTTCTGGAGGCTTATCATTGAAGGTTCCAGCATTCATGAGAATAAAGCATCGGGATTTTTCTGATGAGATTAGTAATTTACGGATTTCCCAAACTGCTTTGTTGTGTCTTTTGACGCGGAGTGAATGTATGTGTTGTTGTTGGCATGTGAGTAAAACATGTAACCATGTGTCCGGTTCATGTGATCTACAAATGGGACATGTGATAGATGGAAATCTTTCTCTTCCAAAGAACATTTGTTTTCTAGCATGGCCCATATATGTTCCAGTACGGAATTTAATAAGGCATGTTTTTTGTTTGTCTGTAATAATTGGATTTTTCCAGAATTCATTGGAGAGTTCATTGTCTATATCTTCATTAGCTGTCCATTTGTAAATATTGGGAGTTTGTATGGCCATAATTTCTAAGTTTTTTTCCCTGTCGTATTTCTTGATTTGTTTTTCTAGGTTTCTAACTGGGCCTTTGTCTGGCATGTCTATCATGGATGGCCATACATCTTTTTGGTAGTAGTATGGGGTAGCATGTGCGTGTTCGTGCGGGTGTTCGGCAATAGTATATTCAAGGTCGACACCAATTTTTGCTAGTTTATCTGCTTTCTCGTTTCCATCAATGTTGATGTGTGCTTTGACTTTGTGTAAAGAAATGGGTTGTATTCTTTGTTGGAGTAGTTCTACCATTGAGGCAAGTGTGGTTTGGTCCGGGTGACTATTATGTAATGTGGGGTGTTTAATTTGCGTGTTTAGTAGATATAGTACGTTTAGGCAGTCAGTAAATATATATGCGGGTTCATTAGGAAATTGTGTGTTAATGATTTTTAGTGTTTCGTGTATAGCCATCATTTCAGCTCGTAGAATGTTTTGGTGTCCATGGAGTCTTTTGGGGATGTTAATACCTTTAGGGCTGTAAATGCCATATCCTGCTTTTTCCCTCATCCATTCATTATTGGGGCCAATTTCTTTTGGAGGTATGAAGGAGCCATCGGTGTAGTAGCTAAGTTGGGCTTCGAATTTTAGTGGTAGGTTTGTATGGTAGTTTGGGATTGGGGGGATGTGTGTGTGGCTATTTGTTAGTGTATTAGGGTAGTCTAATTTGGACCATTTCTTACTGGGTTTAACCGGGGTATTTAAAGGGGTAGGAGGAGCACTTTGTATGTAAATCTGTGGTATTTTTAGATTATTTGTGATGGAGTTGAGTTGATTCATTTGTTCTAGATTACCGATATTGTTGTTTTGGTGATGAATGCAAAGTATTTGTAGGGTTGACATTTCTTTTCTTACAGTGTTGACGTCGGGAGGTATTGTGGGTTCTATATATGTGATGGTGTCTGCGGCGAAGTGGGCAATGATGTGTGTATCTGGGAAGGGGCCAATGTATGGATTAAAATTTTGGTACCAATTAGTGTCTGGGGATATGATTATGGTCATTGTGTTTGGGTTGTTTTTTGCTGCAAGACGGGCCCAATGAATGGCTTGTTGTAAGTCTGTTTCATTATGGGGATGGGCGTAGCCAATATCTTTCCATTTGTGATCAAATGCTTTCCCTAGGGAACCAAAAATAATATCTCGGGGAAATGGTGAGTAGAATTGGCTAAGTTGTGTGGGGCATGTAACTGGGGATGAGAAGTAAGATGTTTGGATTTTGAATGTTTCAATGAGAAAGTCTAGTATTTGAGTTGGTATGGTGTATTGGGCACATTTAAGTGGGTCATTTTTTGGGATGCGGTATTTATATCTTTGATATAGCCATGCAATTTCAGTTTCAAAAGATTGGGTTGGGGGTTCTAGACTATGTGGGGTATTTTTCGCATTCTGATATTGTTTCCATAGCCATATTAATCTTGTTTTTGGAATGGTAGTGAGGTGTCGACCATTTTCTTCATATATGTGTGCTACGTTTAAGTTAGTTTGAATTGTATTTGTATTTGTTTGAATGTCGTTTTCTGGGTTGCATTCATTAATAGAGATGTGAGCTAGTGGAATGGTTGTGGCTGGGATAACATACCTTGTATCTTTTGCTTGTGTAATGGAAAAGTGTTTTTTTATGATGTCTGAACAATGCTTATTTTGTTGTTTTGTATAGTATTGGGTAAGTATTTCAGAGTTGTGATGACATGTGTGGGGGTCGTTCCATGGGAATAATTCTCTTTGAGTTCTCCATTTATGGTAAGAGTTGTTGTTTGGCGTGTTCCATTGGCATAAGTATATGGTGTCTTTTTTGATAATCCAATATTTATCCTTGATTTTACGATGTTCGTGATTTAGTATTTCATGGATGGGGAATTGTTGGGGATTTTTAAGTATGTTTTTGGAAGGAAGGGGGAGTTCGGGGATAGGAGGGTTAGGTGGATTTATAGGGGGGGTTATATCAATCACACAATTTTGCCATAGAAACATAAGGTTGCAACATCTAAAAACCACAAAATCACAGCCTTTATGTTTGCTTAACCCTAAAGGTCCAGAAATCCCGATTGTGGTTTTTGTTATTTTGGGCAGCCTAGACGGAGAGGTTAAAAGTAATATTATTTTCTAAGATTTTTATTGGATGCTCCCTTTACTGCAAGGTATATGCGCTAAAATTTTCAAAGTCAAATTCCAATTTTAGAACCTTCATCTAAAAATTTTAGGTTTCAAGTTGAATTAGGGCACTTTAAAATTAGGTTTTTTTTTTCAATTAAAAAAAATATATGTTCATAATCAAATCACTACTCAAAATCCAAAGTGATTCAAGTCAAAACGTTTACCAATTTTACAGGGGCAGCCTTCAAAAATTACATGAACAAGCTTCAAAGTTTTCTGTAATTTTACATTCTTCCTTTCCAAAATTGTCAAAATTTGAGATTTTGGATTTTTTCAAATTTTTTTCTTCCAAAATTCACAAACACATAGATGTATCTTTTCATCGTTCACTTTTTTCCCAAACCAAAAAAGTTTAATGTTATTTAAGTTTTACTGTATTAAGGATTTTGTACCTCCTTTGAAAAGTAAAATTTCCATGAAGGCCAAATAATCAAAATGAGTCTTCAAAATTTTGCATGGAGGTGCCCAACTTAGTTATCTACATGGAAAAAAATATGAGCAAAATGTTTGGAGTAACAATCATCAAGTCTCCTTTGGCACCATTGGACTATGCCTTTCGAGCAAAGCTAAAAAATAAATAAAACAATAATCTTTGAACGTTATAATCTTACAAATGGTAAAGATCCAAGAGTAGAAATTTGACATGTTGTTACTGCAAGTAGTTAGGTTGAAGATCTTACGGTTGGATATACCAAAAAAAATAATTTGATTGGAAACATACATCAATTTCCACAAGGTGGTCAAAATGTGCAGTTTTGGGTCTTGGAGGTCCCAAAACACTTTGGACCTTCAGGGTTTAATGACATAAGAAGTCAAGCAAACATAAAGAATATGAACAAAAATAATTTCAATTTTTTTGAAGTTGTATTAAATTTTTTATGAATTTTCAAACTTCCATAAATTAAATTTGTAAATAACCGACTGCAAATACTTATGAGAACTACAACTAAAAGGCCACCAAAAGCATGAATGTTCAACTACTAGTTAGCCAATGAGAAACAACTAGTTCACTAACAACAAAGAGTCAAAAAATAATGCAAGCAAAAATTGTTAGGTTACTAGGAGCTTAAAGTCGGGCAAGCAATATCCTAAAGTCAGATAGTAATATCTCAAATTTGGGCAAACCAAGTAAAGAATTTCAAGAAAATTTAGGCAGACTTAAAAATAATTATTTTCTGCCAAGCTGCTAGTAACCTATGGTATTAGAAGGTACAGAGGACACTGTCAATGAGGAATTAGAAAATGGCGTCATCGTGAAGTCTAATGGGAGGTCTAAAACACACAGTTACTGGTCAAGCACAGTTATAGGGACCTCTACCTTCCTGCAAAGCCCCCACTAAAGCGCTTTGAACCTGCTTCCAAGTTCGGCGACATATTTTTAATTCCATGTGGATGTGGAGAAGGTCTCGTGCAACATATTTTTTATTCCATGTCGATGCATGGTCTCGCGCATGGTCTGCGAAGCACGTGGAGGTGCATTTTACCACCACATTTAGCCGATCCGCTCACTGGAAATGATGCCGGGAGACCTGCTCAAAAACTTATAAAATTACTCCCGATGATCAGTCTCAGTCTGTTGATCAATCAGCCAAGCTTAGCAAGTGCCAACGGAGACGTACAATTCATCATCTGACCGGTGGATTTGTCTACTTAGAGAGTGTGAGAACAACTAGTATGTTGGATTATTATTATCAGGGGAGTGGAGGACTTGGGTTTATGGTCGTGGCTCGACTTCCAGCGCTGTCACGATGTGAGCAGGAACGTCGAAGCGACTTGTTAATGAGGGCCAGTACGATGGATGTTGATGATGTTGTTACTTTTTGACTTGCTGGGAGTCGCTTTTCTTGTTTTTGACGATGTTGTTGAGTGGACTGGGGTGCGTGGGTCATGGTGGAAGAGGTGTGCAGGGTGCCACCGGCGTCACTAACACCGATGGGAAGAGGTGGAATATGTGACGCTCGACTGTATCAACTGGCCGGGATTGAGGCTAGCGTTGTGAAGTTTTAGGGGACGTCTGGGATGGGGTGAAGATGAGAGGGGCCGGCTGGGACGGTGGCGATGTTGAGCAGCGCCATGAGTGCCCCAGGTTGCGGCTGCTGGTGCTCCAGCTCTTGATTGTGGTTTCTGTGGTGTCACCGTTTCTAATCTATGGCTGGTTCGATGGTTTTGGGAACAACTGGCTGGTTCGCCGGCCTGCTGTGGTGGATGTTGACTCGCTCCGGATGCGGGGGATCAATCTTCCAGAGCCCACCGAGTTAGCCAAGCAGTTACTGATCCGGAACAGCCTCCCTCCCCGCAACGTCGACCTGTTTCCCTCCCTTGGCGATGATCGCGTCATCATCGTCTTGTACGTACACTACCGACCCAGCTACCTGAAGCTCGTGGTGTCTGCGCTGTCCGCTGTCCATGGAATCAACGAGACGCTCCTGATTGTTAGCCACGACGGGTTTTACGAGGAGATGAATGCTATTGTGGAGTCGATACGCTTCTGCCATGTCCGTTTCTTCTGTCCGCCGGTACTTTGTAGAGAGTACCGTCCACACCTGCTCTTAAGATTGCCTATAATGGATTCTAGATGAGCGGGAAGAGTAGCTCTAACAAACAAATAAATAGTATATCGAGACAAGTGAATAAGTTAACATGTACTCATACAATGGAAGAGTCGGAATTTGAGGATTGCACTGTGGAGAGCTGAGAATAGGAAGAGCAGAGGACTACTCTAAAATGATTATATGGACTGTGAGGAAACATGACAGCGTGGTTCCAACTTCCAAGGCATGGGGAGGGTTGAGAAAGGAGTCACTTGTAATCTCATGGCAGGTTACAACTTAAATTAATATTTTTAATTTGTTTGATCAATGCTTTGGACTTTTTTAGTACTCTACTAAAGTGTTCTCTTAAAAAATTATAATTTTTAAAAATAAAATAATTTACAGGATATAACAAAAATAGGATAAATTGCTATTAGTGAGGTTTGGCTGTTTTTAAAGGCATTTGAGGCTATTTTTGAGTGTTTATTTTTTGAAAACACAAAAAAATCAATAAATTCACTTATTGAGAAATAAGCCTTAATTTTTTATGAAGAAAAAAAATTGTTCGGAGGTGCAAAAACTAGTTATTCTATCATAGTAATGGAAATATACTAGGGATAAATTATTTGGTTTGTCAGAAAATCATGAGGCTATTGTAAATGACGTGTCTTTTTTGAAAGCTCTTTGGTGCAATGTCAAAGTCGTAATAATATATTAATTTACTCATTTGAATGTGTCATGTTTACAAAATTTCAACGGTGATACTGTGAGGGTTTAGGGTTTAAATTCATATTTGGGCAATGGGATGATTCTTCAAAAGCCTTTTTGAATGGAGTCAATTTCTATCTAAAAGACTATATAACATAGTGTTTCTTCTGTAGAAACATCCTACAACCATGGCTTTCCTAGATTCATTTCATAACGTTACAACAATGGCAATTACATGTGTAATGCAATGTAAAACCAATCAAAAGTTACCATGGTTACTGTTCAATGTTAATAATTTTGTTAATTCACATTCTTAAAGAATCTTAGATAATGCTAATAAATTGTTCAATGTTAATAAATATGTTAATAATTTCTATTCTTAAAAAATCTTAGATGATAGTTTCCTTCAAAAATCGGAAAATCAAATCACAATCTACTAAAATCAAATTACAAATTTACTAATACAGTTATTTCCAATCTTACCTTGAATTCTTAGAAAACACCATATAGATTTTACTTTAATGTATTAGTTTCTTTGACTTCAAATAATTGACAAGTACAAAAAAATCTGTTGTTTTTTTAAATGAAGAGAAATTAGTATAACCATCAATCTTGACAGCAAATCTACACACCAAATATAGGTAGATCACCAAGCTCATCTATGTCTATCATCTATTAAGTATTAGCTATTTATAAGTGTGTGCAAGTAAAATTTGTGTTATCCAAAAACTAACAAAATCCAAGTTAAATCAGATTTTTAAAATAAATATGTTATGAGGATGAAACCTTGATGAGATCTGGATTCTGCTGGACTGGATGCTTGAACCCTGTTTGGCCTTGTTGGAATGGAACTGACAAGTTGAATTTTGTGTACACGATGGTTTTGCCACTCCGCCAGGTGAAGCAGATCTTTGCACCATGGTCTCCGCATCTGTACACTGATGAATTCCCCGGAGCATCGCCAGGAGACTGCGAGAACAAAGACGACGCGGAGAAGCTGAGCTGCGCAGGGAATCCTGACCAGTACGGGAATCACCGGAGTGTTCGCATTGTGTCGCTGAAGCACCACTGGTGGTGGATGATGAACACCGTATGGGATGGCTTGGCAGAGACCAAGGGATTCGATGGCCACATGATGTTCATCGAGGAGGATCATTATGTGTTGCCGAATGTGTACCGAAACATTCAGATGCTCGTCCTGCTGAAACAAGTGAGGTGCCCCTACTGCATTGCGGTGAACGCTGCTCCGCTTGATGTCAAGAGCAGAGGGGAGGGATTTGGCAAGTTGGTGGCTGAGAAACCGGGCAATGTGGGCTACACTTTTAATCGCACTGTGTGGGAGCGCATCCACTTGCAAGCGAAGCCGTTTTGCATGTTTGACGACTACAACTGGGACATAACCATGTGGTCTAGTGTTTATCCGACTTTTGGCGATGCTTTGTATACGTTACGTGGTCCTCGTAGTAGTGCTGTTCACTTTGGAGAGTGCGGGTTGCATGCGGGGTATAGCAAGGAACATGCATCTGAATGCCAGGACTCACCTATCGATTTGTCTAATGGCATCGAAAACATAGACAGGGTGCGAAACATTAACCCCAGGTGGCCTCTGCGCAAGGTTCGCATCAAGGGGTACGCTTCTGGCTTCCGGGGGTGGGGAGGGTGGGGGGACATGAGGGATCAGCACCTTTGTCTCTGCTTCTCTTCCATGTATGCCGAGCCATTAGACCATAATTAGTGAAATCTAGAGGTATTTTGAACCTGGAGAATCGTCCTTTGGTCCTTCCTTTTAGAAAATGGACGGTACTCGCCGGATATTTAGAGCGAAACTTCTGGTCAACCAAGTTAGAGGAAGGTGATCTTCACCACGGGGATTACTGTTTGTAATTTAGTTCCGGAGCGAGGTGCATGTAAGCTGAGCTATAGTTTGAAGGGTGCACGAAAATTTTATCACTTCATACAAATAGACTATGAGTTTGTCCAGATTGGAAAGAAATTGATTGATGTTGACGATTTTGCGATTTCGATCACTTGAAGCCGCTATCATGCTTGTGAACGTGATGAAACTTACATTTCTCACGTCCGTTGATTCTGTTAAACGACCGATTGGGAAAGGTGTGATCCTCCTGTGTGAAGTGTTCGTGGTCTGTGATATTCCAGGTGGTAATAATTTGAACGGATCATCGAATGTACGCGATCATTCTGTAATAATTCTGTACGCGAAGACAGCTGGGCTGTAATAATCTGCTAGACATGGAGGATTCAGCAACTTGCGAGATCAGAAGTACCATTTTGATTATTCTGCAATGTACCGAGCTCGTTCAAATATACCGAGCTTGGTGAAAGAATGGCGTTCATTGTGAGCATCTTTCAGACAGCTCTTTCAATATTTCCCACCACCCCTGTAAATGGTGAACCAAATTTTCTACGGTGTATCTTTCCTAAGTGTTGTCAAGAAGAATATGAATATCAGTTGTTCAACGTGCCCGTTTCTACGAACTACAAATCATGAGGAATGAGCGGGTTGGACAGAGTCACAGATCCAAGACTTCGACACCATAAGCAATAAGTAAAGCATAAGTGACGAAACGCTTCGTTTAGGGAGAAGAGCACCCTGTAATTTACATACATGACAAGTACATTGAAAATGACTCCCACTAATTTATAGCCTGAAAACAACGGAGGCAATGCACCTGCATCAAAGTTGCTAACTGCACAGGTGAGTCCTTTGCAGGTGACATCTTCTGCAATCAATCTATGCTTCAGTCAGACGCAATCTCTGAATTACTTCTGGTGGTGTTAGATATATGATTCCCCACGCTGATGCATGCTAGAGTGGTCACACAGTCACACGCACACTCAGCTACCTAGGCACTAATTAAATCTGTTTCATGTCCAGTTCATATTTTCCCACTACAGCCAAGTGCCTAGAATCCGGCAAATGCTCTTTAGAAAAGAACCACACAGAGAAAAAGAGATAGAGGGAGAAAGAGAGAGAGAGAGAGCGAGCGAGCGAGTATCATTTCTATAATATATCCGCGTATGTACAGAGAAATGATTCAACCTAAAGAACTAGTTAAACTAGCTATCGAGGCATTCTTCAACTATGTCGTATCAACAACCCATGTCCCCCGCGCGCCATACTCGAAGATATGGCCGTCGTACGTAGTCAGCAGTGATGTTGAGGGCGATTGATGTAAACGTATGCCAGTCCTCAATATTTTCCTAACAATGCTTCTTCGGTAGATCGAGCAAGTGAGTGGATCACGATGCCAATCGCTGCTACTTCCAGATTTCCCCTTTCAGTAAGCATCCTTGTTTTTTAGTCCATCGTGAAGTGCAGTTGCTCAAAAGAACCACGACCACGGGAAGCCTAACATGCGCGGAGCGAGAGGGACGGAAGGCACGCGGGATGCTGCAACAGAAGGCAGAGAGCTGGAGCTCACAAGCGTGAACACCGCAATTCCAAGCAAGATGAGAAGCCAGTGGCCGCCGAAATCCATGAACGTGGACAGCAACCCTCTATGCTGGTGCGCGTTGTAGCGGTAATTGTACTGATTCAGCGATGATGAGCCGGACCACGGCCAGTTCCATCCTCCTCCTCCTCGACTCATGGCTGCATAAGCGCCCCCTGGCGCCATTGCCGCGCCGCCGAATGATCCACCGACTCCTGGCCTAGCTCCATAGCGATCGCCAACGTACACACCTTGGTACCAGTCGCTGGCGCCGAAGAACTGTAATGCGATGAAGCCCACTACTGGTATCCACAGCAGGGGCAGCGAAAAGCTGGCCGACGACGCTCGCCCTGCTGTCTGCCGATAGTAAGCCATGGTGGCCATATCCGGAGTTCGCATGTATGGCATGGCAGTAATGAGCAGGATCACTCCGAGAATGGTCGCAGGTCCCCACGCTGATGGCCCAGCTCGGTGCAGCTGCCTGTGCGGATCATACAATTCTCGAGTACCTCGCAATGCCGGGCCAACATTATTATATCCCCGGCGTGCATCGTAACCTCCCATAGCCGGAGCATATCCCCCTAGGGCAGGTCCCCTCATCATCATCCTGCCTCTCCCTCTCTCAATTCCTCGTCCAGGCTTGCAATTCCCACCTAAATCTCACTCACAGCAGAGTACCAGACCAGCAATTAAGAAACCTATAGCCCTCAAGAAGTGCTTGCTGGCAATCTCGGCAGCTGCACCGGACATCTTTACCGCTCCAACTCCGATGATCCAGCGAATTCATAGCATCTTCACCAACTATGTAGCGTCCCTCCAGGCTCCGACACCCAGAATTCTCTTCGCCAAAAAATTCCACATGTACTAAGCTTACTGTTCAAACGCGGCAGAGGACGCTCAGATCTCCATGCAACTCCATATTGTTTCAGATCTGAATATATCCTACTTCACCACAAAAGGTCATCAGAAACTTGAGCTTTGCGGTCAAGAATACTCTTGCAGGCAAACTGGGGAAACCGACATTAAAGGCGTCGGTATACAGTCAGGCACTTGACTCCTCCAGAATATCTTGTTCTCAGATTGAGACGGAACTGCATGATCCGTGTTTCTCCAGGGATTTCAGCGGGCCTAGCTGGCAGCACTGTTTCAAGGAAAAGCCGGGGAGGAACAAGATTCGGAGGATGGATTCACGGCAGATGTTAGGCTCCAGTTCAAGGTGCAAACTGGCGGAGGCTGTGGGGACAGTCACACAGCTCGTGTGTGCATCTTCCGGTCCTACTACAGTGTGCCTGCGTTTTGGTCCCACTTTGTGCCCCAAGTTGATCAGTCATGTAGAAGTCTTGATACCACCACTAGGGGTGTCTATCAGGATTCAGAATGACTTCTGCCGGAGATATTCTGCGACTCCCACCTGTAGAATTTGTAGGTATGGGGAAGAGCTTTAAATGTAGATGCTCAAGATTCCGTGTCTGTCCAATTCAAAACAGTTTCTATTAAGTAAGCAATTGAAATCACTTCCACTATTCAATACTTTGGTAACTCGTACTGAGCTTCGTGCAGTGCATAACACAGAGGGCATACCTGGGCCCAAATTACTCTAGGATATTGCCATATCTATAAACTTGGATGCTTTTTATTCACGTTACTGTAGTTAAAAATTAGCGTAACAAACTAGCTATTTGACTACACCAAAGGGTACTGTAATAGGAATATATTAGTTCATGGTATGTAGTACGACGATGCAATATAGCCCTTCCTGAAAAGGCAGGGCCTAACAAAATAAAACAGGAAGAAGAGTGGAGGAGGGGCAGCGAAGGGCGTTCGGTCATTTGCAGAGTTGGGTACAAGACCGGGCAGGAATTTGGAAACCTGGCCAGCCCGCGAGGATGAAGGTGGATGGGCTCAAGACATCCATCACTCATCACCCATCCATCTGGTTCACCCTGGCCTACGTGGATTATGAGAATAGAAGCAATGAGCACAGAGTGTGCTCACCTCGGCCCTGACATGATGTCATTCCATGCCTTCACTAAGCACAGATGGCCTCACGTTGTGTGAAAGGTAAGCTCCTGGAACAAAACATAACATCACGTTACAGCTCTTCTTTACTCCGCCGAGGAACATTATCACATATAAAAGCCCGGCTTTTTTTCACACAGGTATTTTCCCGAGTTCTTTACGAAATCATTGCACCCCATGTCATCACAATCGCCAGTATGGACCCATGTCACTGTTTCATACTACATTCTACCACTATAAGTGGCCTCCTGTATTCTGGACACACACACCAACTTGCCATATGCGTGTCTGCTCACTTAGAGGTTAGAAAGAGTTAAGACTGACCAACACGGGGATTTAACATTGAGCTTATGGTTCTTACATTAGCTAGACAGTGTAGCAGGCTTAACATTTCAAGAGTGGGACTATGATGATTCTGGTTCAGTCATGCACAGAAGGGGCTGTGGGGGGACTAGAGAGGTCCAGGTTGCAATACATTTCCAGGCTGCATTGCTACAAGAGTTAGTGCTTTACCATCTCTAGAGCCAGCTTCAACTGTACTGCCATCGGTCCTGTCCAGTCTCTCCACGGCCCGCTCTGTGTATAATTGTGTAGTCAGCGATTTTAGTGGAATCCTTATTTGCTCTCAGATCAGAGTGTAGTGGCTTTTCATTATCTTCTAGGATAGGTAGCTGTTGTTTCCAAGATACTGCATATGCTATCTGTCGACTTGTAGTTTTGGGCATCCTAGGTGTGTTTCCACCAAAGAGGGCATCGTCGTCGTCACCTCCACGAGCCTAGAGGTGCAACTCCATGGTGGAATCGCACCCAGGATGCCAATGCTACAACAAAGAGGGTACTTCCCAGGCGCAAGCAAGGGATGGATAACTTCATACCAGAGAGGCGGTTGGAAGCCTTCAACTTCTTGCGTGAAAATCTCAACCCCACATGGATTTCTGCGCGTGAATTTGAAGGCTCTCACCCGTTTTCTGCGCGAACAGGAGCAGGGACAAATGCAGCTTCAAGTCAGGCATTGTTGGATTGTACCCATATTTGTCATCGGACTCATCCGAATTTTGATTTCATGGAAGAATTGTGTCACATCGAGTCGTTTGTAATATCCAATTTCCAGCAACACTTCAGTCGCTTCTGCATTGTGAAGTTGTCGTAGTGAGCTACATAACATAAAGACCCACTACCTAACTTTTCGACATATACTTTGTAGACCTAGAGATTGGGGAAGACGTAATCATTTCAAAAGGTACAATATCCATCAAGCAAGAGGATGATGATTGTAACTGTGGAAGCCATGCGGATCACATTGTCCTTCAAAATGCAGTTAAGGATCCTACACCACAGCATAATACAAATGTTGCAAGCCTCCACGAAATGAACCCTGCTACACAGCCTCCAGCCAACTGACCGTGACCATGGCTGTGTCATTCAGCTGAGTAACAGTTATTAATCAGTTGCAGATTGCCTAGATCAGGGAAACATTTTTACAGTATAGAAGGTCATAGCCGTCACTTTCATGATCGACAATAGATGAGAGTTCTACAGCTTCGCAAAAAACCAAATGGAAGTGGCGGAAAATGGAAGTGCATTATACCTTACATTATCAGCAGACGCCAGATTTTATGACGCCATTGACCGTGACGTCCTTGGGCCAGACATTGCAGATTTCTTGTATTCATCAATTGTAGGGTTAAACATATTCAAATTTGTACTGCACCACTTCTGGTCACGATTTTGTACGCATTGACTGAGACCATAGATATTTAGATCCTGCAGAATAGTCAAGTGAGGTGTAAGAAAATTTGATCCATACGACAAACAGTAACGTTCATATAACCAACACATAGGCATCTGGTGAGAAGAGGAGATGTCACAATTGTTGCAAGTTAACGAATATATGAATTGATGGGACACCACAGCATCCACCATCGAAGTATGATAAGCTAATTGGGCTAACCTCGAAACACGTTATTGCGACGAGTTCCGTCGTGAGTACTTAGGCTTGTTCAGAGACTGGAGGAAGTGTCCAATCAGTTCAGAATATGTTCGTTGATCCTTAGCTTGACCTTCCATGTTCCTCGCAAGAGTCTCACAAGCAACATGAAATCTTCCTTTTCGGAATACCTCAAACACTACAGGATCTGTCTCAACCTCCGCTACAACATCAAGGTTCCTGAACTCCACCAGCTCCTCCAATAACTTGGGCCGCAGCTTCTCTTCAATGAATACATCGATGACCGCTCCATATGTCACTAAGTCAGGAGCTATTCCATTATTCTGCATCGTGATGATGAACTCATGCAGTTCCCAGAACTGTTTCATCCGACTGTAGGCTAAGATCATTATATTACAGGTCGTCACGTCTGGGTAAAACCCCGCATCTTTCATGTTTTCGAACTCTACACTCAAATCTTTCATTGCAAAGTTAGCTGCACGAGATAACAGGAAAGCGTTCCAGAGGTAATTCCCCATCGTCTTCCTCTTCAATCCCACTCGTTTCACAAATCCGCTTAGCTGAAAGAACAAACTATTCTTCACATAGGTCCAAACTATTGCTTTGACTGTTTTCTCACCGGGTATGAAAGAGTACTTCGTTAGAATTTCATAATGTTTCTCCATCTCCTTGACCAGCCCAGCTTCTGCATATGCCAGGACTACTGCGTTCATGGTCGCTGAGTCTGCATACATGCCGTTTCGACTCATTTCTTTTATTGTAAGCTGCATCCTACTAAATAGCCCTCCCTGGGCGTATGCTTTGATCAAAGTCCTGTAAGTAAATTCGTCTGCAGGAATACGGTAAGTCTTCATGCTGTTGAAAGTTCGCCACATGCTATCATACATCCCATGCTTACCGTATGCATGTATAAGTCCTGTTCAATGCGAATCATGATCAGTCCTTGACATTACGGGTGCACACAACACTACCCTGGAAACATGACAGGCTTATCATACAATTCAAAATCGGAGAACAGGGACTCAAGCCAAGATAAAAATACATTCAACTACTTTGCTCAAACAAGTGAGTGGATGCTTGGGACCTGCTACCTGTATACGTGATAGTATTAGGTTTGGCATCGCCAGATAAAACCATGTCTCGAAGGATCAATTCAGCCTCGTCGAACAGGCCACGTTCTGCGTAGCTCTGGAGAAGGCATGTGTAGGTAGCCACGCTCGGTCGAAGACCTAATTCACACATCTCAACAAAAAGTACTCGAGCGTCTGTTGACATGTGCGCCTGTCCAAGCATTCGAATAAACCTCGTGTAATGGAGTTCACATGGTCGGTACCCATCTTGCCGCTTCCACCACTTAAACACCTGAGCATAAAGAATCAGCCAACAAAACATCAGTTCAGAATTCCAATCAAAGACGTACTAAATCATACAAATTTATAACGACTACAATTACTTCCAAGAAAATTGCAAAGTGGGCAAGTGCAGAAGTGAAATCTGAATCACCTCAAGAGCTTCTGCCATACGGCCATTTGTATGCAGGTAATCTACCACAGCCCAGAACGCAGGTGGGCTCCAATCTATCATACTCTCTAAGATCTCAATAGGGCTGCGCCCTAATCGAAGCTCCTCCACCATCTCCTGTTGCACAGAATTTGTATTCCCCCGTGCCTGCAACGCTGAGCCGTCGTCATGTTCAACAAGGACCTCAGCTACAGCCTCCTCGCCCACAATATCAGCTCCCGCAATCAGCTCACTGGATTCCGATGGTATACTCACGGTGCGTTCCTGATAGACAGAAGGAATCAAAGGGACATGACAATGAGAGGCAATGTGAGGGGCAGAAATCGGCTAGCCTACCATTTCAACACGACTATTGTTGAGTACATTTTGCATTAATAGATGGGAATTGCGGTATTTACAGCTACTCCATCTTCATTTTCATGGTGTTGGCTGTCTGTGGACGATAGTGGCGAAGTGTGATCACGCACGACTCTAGCAGCTGCTCTGACATTTCGACTCTTGTTCGTGCTGGCGCAGGCATTCTCACCTCTAACGACCCCAATTGCTTTCGTTTGGTTCTCTGCAAAGACTAGAAGATAAAATCCCGATGAGACGATACGATGAACTCAAGATACCTCAAAAATTTGGCAATCACAGTGCAGTGCTCAAAACTAACCTCTAGCAACAGACTTATCCATTTGAATCTCAACAAATGCCTCAGAAAGGAAAAGAAGGGCAGATAGATATGCACCTCCATGAGTTCCAAGCACAGTGCGACAGAGAATACCAAGAGGGAGCGATGCTCTACAAGAAATCTCCCACAACACATCATCTGCGCAGGAAAACCCTAAACCCAAAACCCTGGGATTCCTGGGAAACTTGTAGGTTGCGAGACTGGGGCTCGAAATCGAGCTTGAGGGACATAGCAGTCGACTCGAAGCGATTGACGCGGGGCTTCCACACGCGGAGCAGGTGTTCATCATGAATCCCGGTTGGCTACTACAGCGACGCTATCAACTGAGCCCTCCAGAGCTTCGCTATGGTGGAGCAATTCCTGCAATTGTGACCATACCGGCTTTCAAGCTCCAACCACCATGTGGTTTCTGTAAGATTTCGCTCCTCAACACCCAGTAATTACACAGAATCCCTCTGCGCTCTACAAAAGATTCTACAAAGTCTCTACCACGAGTGGAAAAGAAGCTCAGGAGCTAAGGATGCAAACTTCTCTTTGGCTCTCCTGCTCTTCGGTTCATACTGACAAGTTGCAATTCTCATCGTCCGGAGGCTGTTAAAACTTCAGAATCCACGTTCGGAATATATTGTCCTCCTTCAAAACTGCTCCTTCACGGACAGACACAATGTAAATACTCTGTTTGACCTACTTCTGCAGGATATTTCCTCTTGGAAGAACAAGCTTGGACATGAAGAAGCTTGTGTTTGAGACTTGCAACGACAATGAGGGATTCGTTGTAACTTAGTTCAGCAGTCTGAAGGTGCCTAAAACTTTCACTGACATAAGTGGAGATGGACATGAGTGCTGCAACTAATCACTGATCCAAGGGCGTCCACGATCAAGACTTCTTCTTCGCCGGAGATGTTGCAAACTTCAGGACAGTTGCAGATTTAGCATCTCAGCTTCTCTACTTCTTAGGCACAGGGCAGAAGGCAGTTGGCATCTTCATGATCTTCATGATAAACTGAAGTTGTTTGTTAACACATCTGGTATTTCACTTTAATTAAACTCTAAATAGCTTATAGGCATGGAGGATCAACACATGAATACAAAATAAATGTAGTGCAAGGTGACTTTACGGATAACTCTAATAGCTTCTCAGAAATGTTACATGCCGTAGGAAGACATCAGCATTTCTACTTCTGAGGGTTATTCGGTGAGTCTAGATTCTCTATGTACAAACCAGAACGGCTGGTTGAGAGGTCGTCAGTACGAGGATTATCTTTGTAACACATTTGACACACTGAGGCTTTGGACGGCAAAGTGTATTGCCAAAACCATGGAAGTGAACAGCACAAAACAAGTCGTGCTGACTGGAAGAGTGGAGAATGAATTGGAGACGGCTGCAAGAGCGAAATTTCATTTCATCGTGATGCATACAGGTGTGTTGTGTAGCACGTCAAGAATCCTAAACCACCACTATAGACTTCCTCGTGAGAATAATGACCATGATAGGTTTAGTGATCACACGAAACACTGAAGTCTTTCCTACTCAATGACGAGCAAGCTTTAGCCAACATCCTCTAGCCGAGAAGCGCTCCAACAAGACGGATCAAAATTTTGGGCAGCTGTAAGGGTCCTTACTCTTGCAAAACTCCTAGGAGGTCATCATTGCGATACAACAAAAACCTGTACAGCCGAACACATCCTAAGTTAGAGCAAGCTCAATAACATCATTGGATCATTCAAATCAGAGAGAGGAACCTCTTCTCGATTCTGCCATAGTCACAAGGAAATATCCTGTCATTTAGACATCGTCACTTACTCTGATGCCTAACATAACCTATTTCCACACCAGAGGATCACTTTTATAAATGAACTGAAAGAGAAAAACTTAGGCTTGCAAGATCTAGTTTTATAACGGTGATATGAAAACATGCAATCCTGGTATCTGAAAAAGATAAAATAGGAGAGTGACTTACTCTTTGCCTTCTTGGCCTTCCAGCTTGACTGGTGTGCCTCCATATTCTGGAAGAAGAACTGTGTCGCCGCTTTTCACATCACAAGGGATGACTGTGCCGTCCTTCGTCTTTGCACCAGGACCAGTTGCAACAACAACACCTGAGTTCACCTGTTGCTCACAAGACATATCGACATGCTGTAAGTGATCCTGAAGATTTTCACCTCTCCAAACATTGATCAAAATTACTGGTAAAACCATTAAAACATAATCACAACAGGATTCTTGACCTACTTCTACACCAAAGAGAAGTGAACACGAGAATGTGCGATCAACGACATTGAACGAGAAAAAAGGACTAGAAGAATGTAAATGACTAAACGGTTATAAATTCTTCTCCACGTTAACCACTGATATCATAGCATCAAACAATTAAGGCTAATTTCAGAGCTTCACCTCGAGCTCTTCCCACAAATGTGAAATACGAGCAAACCATTACCGAACATATTGAACTCCTCACCTCAGTAGAGTACACAAGAAACGATGAAAACCAAACCTGACACCCCACTATAGCCAACAGCCCCGATTGCACAAACATGTGACCCAACAGAATCTGCCGAAAATTTGACAGGACCAAGTCTATCACCGATACCCAAATGCCAAGCTACTCTATTCGTGCCGAATCCTCGAGCAACCTCGACATGAAATCGCGGGGGAATTACAACCGGAGAGATGAACTACCTTGGTGGTGGTCTCGGGAAGAAGAATGCCGCCAGCAGAGACAGTTGGGGGCACCACTTTCTCCACCAGCACTCTGTCCAACAATGGCACCAACCTCTTGGCAGCCGTCACGAGCGACATCGTGGCCCTCCTCTCGTCAAAAAAAACCCCCCAACAGCCAAAGACTCCAAACTAAACTCCACGAACACAAGAGCACCAGGACACCCTGAGGCAAACAGTATTCCACGACGAGTGAGCACTAAGAGACACTGCAATCGAATCAGGAACTCAAAGGGCAACGACGAATGCGACCCAAATAGTGGAGCCGCACGGATGTCGCAGTTCGTTTGCCCTCTTCTAGAATGCTCGCCAGCCTGAAGAGTAAAATTAGGGTTCTTCTGGGTTTAACTGACACACTCTCCGCTGCAGAATCAGCTCATGTGTGCCATTCCGAACTGGAGCATGCCTCATGTTCTCCCTTGGGGAACTCCAACGAATATTCCATCCGTGAAAACTAACTCTCGGCAGATGATGATGTTGATGATGATGCCAATTTCACCTCCATTTCTTTCGGTGAAATAACAGAACATGGGCAGGGAGTCTCTGAGAGAGATGTGAAACTGTAGTTTTATCAGATTCCAGGGGCTTCGAAACATGGATTTGTGAATATGAATGTGTGCAGCGCTATTGAAATTATCAGCCCTATTTTGTTTGTGTCTGCAGGTTGCCAGGTTCGTTTTGACATTCCGAGTATGAGCCATGAATTTCCCATTAATTCGTTTGTTTCAGGAAATAGGAAAGTCTCGGTAGTTTTTTAATGTGCTTCCAGAGATTTCTGGAAGGGCCACACTTTGTGTCTGTTTGCGAGCTTTGCACCGTCTGGGCTTGACATTCTGCAGGATTGTAGCAATTCTAAGTCAGATCACCTGTTGGATTTCATTTAATCTCCTGTGCTGGCAGTTGTGGGGGTTTCTTTCTTGGTTCTGCTCAGTTGTTGAATTGGGACGCTGGTTTGTGTAGCGAGGCTGTGTGTGTGTGTGTGCGTTGGCGGAGGTTGCATGTCTGGGTTCGTGAGGAAGATGTCGACGGTGACGGCTGCCAAGAGGTTGATTCCATTGTTGGACAGAGTGTTGGTGGAGAAGATCGTGCCACCAAGCAGGTCCGCTGGAGGAATTCTTCTTCCGGAAACCACTGCCAAGGTTTCTCTTCGCGTCCTTAATTTCTGTTACATTCTCTCCTTTCGTTTTCTTTTTGTGTCGCCTGCCTCTGTGATTGAGGTCTGTGAGCTGTTGTTGATCCTTGCCACAAACTTCACGAATTGTTCATTACCTTGGATTCTTGGGCTCTGCAAAAATGAGAAGATGACTACCCTAATCTTGCCACTGCTACTTCGATCACCGAATTTCAGCCCCATTTTCTTCATGCTCCAACATCTCCATCTCTTCACTTCCTCGCTGTCATGACAACTATTTCTTGTTGAAGTTAGACTCTTGAGTTTTGAAAAAACCATCTTCAGCAGTTTACTTAACCAGCAAAATCTCCTTATTAGCCATTCATGTTTGGCCCTAATTAACACTCCACTGTGATGAACGATTCCGATCAAGTTTCCTGTTTCTTAATAGCAATTACTCGCGGTCACGTCTTTCTTCACAATCAATCCCAGTAGAAAGATCCCTACTCCAATTTCTCACACCAGCTGCTTATCAAGCCAAATTAGGGTAGAGCAATGGGAATTATCAGGCTTATGAAATTTCAGCAAATTGGTAGTTGTTAAGAACACCCAATCATATTCTGTGAGGGCGGTTTCCTTGAACTCCATATTTTTGTAGTAGTTCATGTCTCTGTAACTCGCCTGTTCTATTCTACTGCAAGGCAAAAGGAGTATCAGTAACTCGTCGTGGGCTTCCGTGTGCAGTTGAATTCAGGAACTGTCATTGAAGTCGGTCCTGGAGTGAAGACCAAAGAAGGGAATCTCGTCCCTCTTGACGTCAAGCAGGGTGACACTGTTCTCCTTCCAGAGTATGGGGGTAGTCACGTCAAACTCGAAGGCAAAGAGTAAGTGCACAGGAACTATGTGCAACCATGAGGATGCTGCACTGCTTTGCTGATTCCAATCTCTATTAAACATCGTTGTTTTGGATATACATACATTGTGAGTGTTAGTTCATGTTATGAAAGCTTAATTGCAGATCACTAGGACATCAAATTATCCTTTTTGCTTTAACCTATACATGCCACTTGCAATGAGTCCTTGTTCAAACTGTTGCATGTTATGACGTTGCATCCTGTTTCTGATTGCAGGTATGTATTGTACCGCCACGATGACCTTCTGGGGATTTTGGAGCAGTAAAGAGTCTGCAGAGAGCCTCAAATTTTGACCGACCTGATTGAAGCACTTGTTTTGCATATACGTTTAGAGATGAGATTTTGAAGAGAATGCTGTAAAGCAGCGGATAGAGATGCCTGTTTTCTTCAGTGAATCCCTTAAATATATTAATCTGTGAAGATGGTAATGTACAATCTTGTTTGTGAGGATAGATATGTGATGTTTGCATTTGTCCTACTTTTTTGTTGTTCTCCTGCTACTTTGAGATGCACGTTTACAGTGTCACAACTTTGGTGCTACTGTGATGATGGTATTTTAAGTCTGAAAGTGAAAATAGCAATGCTTATTGCAGAATCACAGAAGTGTAAGGAGTTATGTACATAATTCTGTCAAATCGCCCTATGTTTGCTTGTCGAATTCATTTGGTGCGAGTTAATGTTTATAGATATTTCTGGGCTTCTTTGATAACTTTTGTTGGTCTAACATTATTAACCCCTAAATGCCCACCATGAATTCACATCAAAAACTGCCCTTCAACACTCCTTTGTGAAGCAAGTTAGTTTTTCCAATTTTATGACAATTTTTTGCAATATCAACCGTAGGATCTTATAGCTAACTTATTGTGACATTCTTTTCCAAAGTTTTAGAGAAAAATACAACACCAATTTCAAGATCATAATGTTCAAAGTTCAAAAATAAGTTCTTTTCAATCCTTCAAAAAGCTGAAATCTCACTTTCAATGAATTTTCAAAAAATATGCTTTACAAATTTGAAATTTTCAACTCCATATTCTAATATAAAAATGACTTGAGAATCTACACAAAAAATATCAAAAGAAAAAACCTAGATTTTCATCTTCAAAAGATATGTAAATCAAAATACACTCTAGAACACAAGGAAAAACTAAATTGCTAATTACATCCACATAAAAGTGGATAACGTTACTTTCAAAGGTAAAAATAATGTGATACATAACAAAAAAAAATCCCAATTTTTATTTTTGAAAAATTGTCAAAATTGTATTCAAAATGAACTCTTAAAGTTTTTTTCATGAAGACTTGACTAAACTGCCCACATAACATGACTTGTCATATCTTTTACCTCACCTGTTGGAATGGACTAAATCAAAGCATTCTATTTAAATATGAATCTCTACAAAATGATGATATTTTTTAATATTTTTGAAAAATATATTTGAAAATTGTTGTGGCTGCCCGCGTTGAGAGTTTTTACCTTCAACCATTCATAACTTTTGCATTACATAACCAAATCTTATGAAACAAAGCTTGGCATGTACGTATTGACCTAGAGAATCCATATATAGAATCTCAAAACTTGTAAGTTATTTTTGACATTGTGGGACCCTGCCCAAAATAGCAGGCGACCACATTTTGGTTGCTTGGGAGTTTAGGGGTTAAGAGCTCAAATCCTTGAATTAACCCTGAATGATGTAAACAGGGTCCAAATTTTTGACGTTGGACGAATGTGCTTCTGAACAACTCTTGATGTTTCATTTATCCCAGCTCCAAAAAAAATCTCTTTAACATCTTTAGCTTGTTAGCTTTTTATTTGAGTTTTGAGTAATTACAATCATATCATAGTCATTTATGTATATGTGGAATTGCTTTTATTCAAGAGTGGTCCATTGAGGGACTCAATTTGGTTTGGACTTGGGCCAAAATTTTGGAGAAGGCGATGGAATGAGAGAATGTTTAGTAGATGTAGGGAAGATGTGTTGAAATGATTATGGTACTTATGTAGAAATTCCTTTCTAATATAAGAATGGGCACATAAGCATCCCATTTGCAAAACAAAAAGCAACAATAAATGCACCACATTGATGAAAACAAAGGTATCAACAAATGCACATAACTATAATTATTAAGCATATAAGTCCTAAAAGGTTACCTTTTGAACTTCAAAATTTGCAGCAATGGCATCAAATGTTTTATAAAGTGAAGTAAAGTTTTGTAAATTGATGAAGCAACCATAATCTTAGAAAAAAACTCTCAAAGTGAAAGAAAGCCAAGAAAGTGAGGTGTACCCACTCATGCATCTCCAGAGTCCGTCAATAGGAATTTCCATTGCTACATTGTTCCATAACGAAGTCGTTGCTTGTGCACGTTTTACAAACAAATCCAATCAAAGAAGGAGATAGAAAGAGATCTAGAGAGGAAGGGTGAAAAGTAGAAGTTGAAGTAAATTCATATATTAGTTCCATTATTGTTGCCACACCATATTGAATGCAACTTTGAAAAGGTCAAATGAGAAAAGTTATCTAAATAGAAATTAAGAGAAAAGATCTAAATGTGGTGAGGGCCCTTACCATGATAACATAAGTGACGATGAAAAAAGTGATAAAATGGAGAAGGACAATTCTTTGCTAAACTTTTCTAACTTCAAAAGTGACAATGACGACTTTAATAACTTGTTTTTCAAGGATGTCATCGAGCTACTTGATCTCTATCTAACAATAGCCAACAAAAGAGAAAGTTTGATGAATCAAGAATGTGGAGTGAGTGTCTATGCAAGAGGCGAAAGTCAAGAAGATGCGAGAGGATGGAGATCGATAGAACATGTAAAAAGAGGCGACGCAAGGCAAAATAATGACGACCGCAAAGAAGAGAAGAAATGCAGAAGGGAGGGACCTAGATGAAGGGAAAAGAGAGGATAGTAGGGCCAGACAAGATTTACGAGCAAATCTATAGGAAGTACTTACATGAAGACCTCCAACGGAAAAGAAATGTGGAAAAGGTGTAATGATAATAAAAATTAAAAAATTATAGGATTCGTGCCAACAAATATTAAAAAACCCCAAGGTGGATGAATAATAGAGTGTAAGAGAAAATATAGCAAGGAGAAGATTAAAGAGGGCAAGATGGGGGGAAGAAGGAGTAGAGAGGCGGTAGGAATGACAATAAAGTGAAGGAAGAGTATGGTAAATATTTTGAGAAATACTACGCCATTATATATGGTAATTCACTTGAATTTTTTTATATTTACAAACTATATTTGTGTATAAAGTCTCTTCCTACATACACTTTCACTTTTCTATAGTATTCATTTGACGTCTCATCATGAAATTCTTTTTTTTCTAAAGAATTGCTGTTGATTTTATTGCATTAAATATTTCAAAAAAATCAAGATACAAACAACAGTATTGAGTCTATGGCGTTGTCAGCTTTGCCGATGTTTGATTTAAATACGTGCAATTTCAGAGATGTAATGTAATATATGTATTATATAAAATGTCAAAATCGACACAAATATATATATATATATATACTAAATAAATTTTTAAATACAATTACTGTGATTTTAGGTAAGTATGAAACATATAAACATACAAATAATACTTTAAAACAACATCTTCATAAATTATACATTTAAATCAATATTGAATATATAAAAATAGAAATTCACATATATTGATAAGAAAAACTGAATATCTTTGATTTTTTATTACAGACTATCAATAAAAACAAATCACATCTTCTTTGACGAAATTAATGGAAGTATTGAGCATGATATTTGGATACCTTGTTTTGAAACTTAGACTTGATTAAGGTAGATTTTATGTTTTACAAATTTTATTTTACATAAAGTATTTTTTTTTATACTTCTCCCACCAAAGATTGTATCGTTAATAAAAAGAAATAAAAAACGCCTAAAAGAGCAGGTTATTGCTCCAGCAACGGCAGCTCTCCGCTCCCAATCGTCGCCACTGCATGTTATAACATCCTCTCAAGACATCCACTGAAGTCTTTGGCTGAGTTTTGAGAACATGGAAAAGTTTGCCGAAGAAAATGGGCAAGAAGTTTTGTTCTGCAACGAATCAATCGAAGACAGAGTTACTCAGGGTATGAGCAGAGCTAAAGCTACCAAACTTGACCAGGTAAGTGTTACATTTCCCCGCATTCTTCAATTGCTATACTCTAGCGTAAGAACAGATGGTGACCCGGAGCAACAATACAACCTTATATAAGTTCCCGTCAACATTTCCATTGATCCTATCACCTTCTTTTCTTTTGTTTTTCAGATTTCAATTCATTTCCAACTATCTAATACTCTCATTTTTCACAATCATGTTACAAAAATTGTTAGAAAAGGCTAGACTTCATGCATATTCCTCTTAATACTAACCTTATTGAGCCCATGTCAATTATGTGCATGAGTGTTAAATGGGAGAGAGAAGGGAGTTTGAGCTGGAATAGTCAAACTACACCTTCTTCACCCTGAAATTGATGGAATTGCCCTCGTGAGAAAATTAAGTCCCTCAATTTTGCAACTTGACCCATTCTAATGTGGCATCTTGTGAAAGGTACGTAAATCCTATCATGCCATTGCTAAGAATAACAACTTGTCCGTTAAAATCATTAGTGACAATTTAATTGGAGAGTAGCTTTAGGAGAGGTCTTAATTTTGAGATGATTGATGTGCAAAAGAACATTTCTCTTATCCATGCCTATATAGTAGCACACAGCCTTTTCCAAGCCAAGAAAATTAAGGATAATCAAGTTAACATCCACCATGAGGTTTAAGAAAAGCAAATGAAGAGAGGCCTACCATTACCTTGGAACAAAAACAAAAGAAAAAAGGCCTCACCCTCACTCTCTATAATCTTCCAATATTAATATGCATTAAAATAACCTCTTTTGAAATTTGTAATTTTTTTGACTAAAAATGTGGTAAGCATTTGCTTCCATAAACAAGGTGGCTTGAAACACAATGGTAGTGCTAATGTAAATTGTCCTAATCTTCATGTATGTAAAAAATGGATAGAGAAAGAAGCGAAAATTAAGACTTACAGCATGTATTGTCTTATTGGAAAATACTTCTCTCTGTACCGAATCATGATCTCATCTACGATGAGTGCAATATTGAAATTCCACAATGTTGCACATGTATCCCTTACATCATTGGAAATTCACTTCACTTTCCAAATTTTATCATAACTTGGATCACTCTTGTCACGCTCTCTCATGAAATCAAGGATCAAGTGCAAGCACTTCGTAATTAATTCAAATCGATCACTAGACATCATAGAGGAAATAATGAAACAATGATATAAAACTTGGTCACGTGACCAATAAAGTCGGATATCAGGCAATATTTTGAGACTCATAAACATATGAATAAACAAGTAATCCTTAAAATCTCGATGGGTCTCGCAGGTCCATTTTGCACCACATCTAGTACTACCCACATCCTTAATGACCTCTGCTGCATAACGGTTGGTCTCTTTAACAATTGTCTTCAAGATGGATATACAAAAATTTTTATGAAAAATGTCCAAAGATATAAATTCCTTGGAGGTATGTTGTTAAAATTGCCCCTCATTGTAGAACCCTCGAAGGAATTGAAAAAATCCTCTAAAGAATTGTTAGCAAAATTTGATTTCAATGACATTAATGTGTGATTGATTAACACCATTGAAGCTATTCAAAACGAACCTCAAAAAGATAAAAATGCTATGAAGTAGAGCTTTCCCACTTCAAAAGCCATTCTGATCTGTGAACAAGCATACACAAACGCTTCAAACTCTTAAATGTAAAGTTGTTATTATTATGAAGGAGGTTCTTGAGGAGAATAGTAAGAACTTTAAGTTGGAATTGTACAAGAAGATGAATGAGTTAAAGTAGGATATCATCAAAGAAACTTATCATCATGTAAATGTCATCAACGAGAAGTTGAAGAAGCAAATACTTGACGTCCAAACTACACTAACCTTGACACTTACCGGAGTGCAACAATTTATTGAAGGACTTTTACTACAAGACAAATCAAATGTAGATTGGCCAGAAATTGCCAAAGTAAAAAATACTTACTAAAATATTATTGTAGATACGTATTAGTACATTAGCATAGAATTTTACCTAGAATATAATAAAATACATTTGTTTTAACAATGTTTTGTATACAATATGAAATACAAATACAATTACTATACTTTATACTTGTGTAAATACAATTTTTAACCAAATACTCATTTAAAAACTCCATCTTCAACAAAATTTCAAATTTCAAATAATTAACAATTTAAAAAATTAGATTGATTGAATATTCATATTCTTAAATAAAATAAAAAAACTGAAGAATTTGAAGAAAAAAATCAAATATTTAAAAGTAAACTAATGTCTTTGAAATAAATAATGATGATTATAAATGCAAAAAAATAAAAAATGCTATTGTAGTATATGATACAAACATAAAAAGATTTGGAATGAAATCTAATTAAAGTGTGTATATATTAATTAAAAAAAAATTTAAGCCAAAAGTATTTAGCTACTAAGTGGATTTAATTTAGATAGAGTTAGATTTGAGGAGCTTCAAGTATGGATCTTGTGCCTCATAACGTCGAAATTTTATATTTGTCATTAACTTTCATTATGTTTGGTAGCGAAATAAGGCTCTTTACACCAGGAGTTTGATGTCTTCTAAATAAGTCTTTTAATATACAAAAACAAAATGCACATCTCTTAATTCTTCTACAGTTTGTACTAAATCAATCGAATTGGCCATTAAAATGAGAAAAATAGTGCGTCGAAAAACGACTTGGCCCCTGGAGGTAAGTCCCATAACTCTTACATTGGGCCTGCATCTAAGTTCTTCTCTATAAATGGCTAAAAATGTAATTTTCAAAATTACATGTACAACTCCTAAGTCGTAAAATATGAAGTCGTCTTCAAGAGTGTTTATACCGCACTTGAAATTCACCTTAGACGCCATTGTCATTGTCAAACTCTTTCCATTGGCAAACTACTTTGATGGTCTTCGCAATTCACTCCTTATATTAATAACTTTTATAGCATTATCAAAAGAATCTAAATAAACTAACTTAGAAAAATGAACATTACCTACATTGATTTTGGCCTCAAATCTCCATTCACTTAAGTCCTATTGCCATGCGGTGATAGCATCTTTTGGTTTAGGACAATTGCTAAGCATATGACTTTTTATATCGCAAATAAAGTAGAAAATCTTGCATTTATCTTCCTCCCCTTTCTTGATTTCTTTTTCTGTTTTTCTTTTTGGAAAGCAGCCGGCTTTTTGTCTTTTGGATTGGCTACCTTCAAAGCCTTTTTCTATAACTTCTAGGTATGATAGTCAAATTATAATCCCGTTTCTGTTATTATCACCTAAAGTGAAAGCTTGAAAACAGCAAAATCCAAAATGCGAGGGGAGGTAGAGCTTAACACCAAATCAACTGACTGGGGTCTAAATTTGATGACTGCGCATGATTTCTGCTATTGTGGCATGAATCACCTAAGCTCGTCTCGCCCCATGGACACAACATATAGAGAGTGACTCTATTTGGTTAGAGTCATGGTTAGTTATGAGAAATAAGAAGTCATATAGTGTTGTTTAGAGAAGCTCTCCTTCAATGAAAAAAAAATTATATAGTAAAATTGGATTATGATATAAATGATTGTCCAAAATAATCACCAAGAAACATTATACTTACACAAATGAGGAATAATGTGAAAAATATTAGTAACGGATTCAATCAAAAATATAAAAAATAAAAAATAAAATTGATAAGTTATAAAAATTAGGAATAACTTACATAAAATGCTAAATTTGGCATGGCCGTTAGTTGATAAATTCATTGTATCATCTCTCATATCATCTACGTTTAAGAGACATCTAGTTGTCAACACAATTGTGACAATAATAATGAAGTCTATGAATTCGGCAAATTGCACATTGGCATTGTAAAGATGGTCTTTGAAAAGCGCCTATTGCCGGTTGTTTGGGGACAAGAAGAAAATTAGTGGGTTAAGAAGTCTTCATCGGCCATCCACGGAGTAATGCTTCATATAAGCCTTTCATGAATTGTACGGTGCGTAATGGAAGTTATCAGTCTCCGACGCATATTAACATGTTGAACAATCCAAAAAAATAAATGTACATGTTTACCTCTAAAAGATTCAATAGAAAGAAATATAAGCAGTGCCACCATTTGTGTGTTCGTACTTGGCATCTAAAAGATGCCCTCAGTTGATCGGCAATATCAACACCTTTCATAAAAGTTGTATATTCCAATAATATAGGTGAAGTTTGAATATACTTCTGAATTGCTTCATTTCGGCGAGGAACTGTTACCACCTTCTCACGTGGAGCTTCAATGGGTCTAGAATGAGCGGAAATAAGAAGGACCGACTTTTTAACCTTCCTCATAAAACATGATATGGTGCCGGAATTGTACATTCTCTATAAAGTTGTGCCGTAAGACACATTTCTGAAAGAATTTGTGTTTTTCAAACACAATCAAAGGCCAATATGATTTGCCGTTATAATCCCAGATGCGTACATTGCCTTAGCTAAAAGCGTAGTAAATAGTCCAATACTTGTAAAATAATTATTTGTGGTTACACAATGACCTAGATCCTATAGGCCATCAAGCAATTTCAAAACCACGTATGTCCAACCCTTATCATTGGTAATTGATGTTGCTCTTAACCCCTAAAGGTCCAAGGTGTTTTGGCACTTCCAAAACTGAAAACTGCAGATTTTGACCACCGTATAGAAATTGATGTATGTTTCCAATAAAATTTGCTTTTCTGGTATTTTCAACCATAACATCTTCAACCTAACTACTTGCACTAAGACCATGTCAAATTTAAACTATTGGATCTTTACCGTTTGTGAGATTATAACGTTCAAAGTTTACTTTTTTTATTTTTGGCTTTCCGCGAAAGGCATAGTCCAAATGGTGCCAAGGGAGACTTGATGATTGTTACTCCAAACATTTTGCTCATATTTTTTTCATGTAGGTACTAAGTTGGGCACCTCCATGCAAAAATTCGAAGACTTATTTTGATTTTTTGGCCTTCATGCAAATTATTTTCCAAAAACAGGTACAAAATCGACAATATGATAAAACTCAAATAACATTAAATATTTTTGGTTTGAAAAAAAAGTGAACGGTGAAAAGTTCCATCTATGAGTTTGTAAATTTTGGAAGAAAAAAAAAATTGAAAAATTCCTAAATCTCAATTTTTGACAATTTTTGAAAGGAAAAATTGTAAAATTACAGAAAACTTTGAAGCTTGTTCATGTAATTTTTGGAGGCTGCCTTTGTAAAATTGGTAAACGTTTTGGCTTGGGTCACTTTAAATTTTGAGTAATGATTTGATTATGAACATACTTTTAAAAAAAAAATTGAAAAAAAACTGCTCGTTTAAACTGCTCGTTTTGGACTTGAAACCTAAAATTTCTAGATGAAGGTTTTATAATTGGAATTTGACTTTGAAAATTTTACCACATACACCTTGCGCTAAAGGGAGCACTTAATACAAATATTAGGCAAAAATATTACTTTTAACCTCTTCAACTAGGCTACCCGAAAAAGCAAAAACCCAAATCGGGTTTTCTGGACCTTTAGAGGTTAAGGTGGAGGAATTATGTCATTTTCTTTCCTACAACAGATTTCAAAGTTGCATACAAACTTTGAAATGGAACATGCAACAAACCTAATCTTCAAGCCCCACTTTTGTGGTTTCTAAGGCATATATTGGCGAATTGGGGAATAACTCTCCTTATATCTTATCATCTCTCATCAATAATTATGAATTTCATCAAATACCAAGCCATTTTGTCCAATATTTCAAGCATATATACAAGGCGCTAGTATGAGTATATTACAAGATGTTTACATCATACAAACGTGGAGGGGATGCACATTTGGGTCAAGTTCATCTTACACTTAGTGGGAGGCCCAAGGCTTTTGAAAATTTACATTTAGATGAATTGTGACCATGAAAGTGTGAAAATGGAATTAACTTCTAAAGTTGAAAATAGCTCCAACATGATCGGTTTGACTTTGGTTAGACTTTCAATTACCAAACATAGATCATATTTTAGGAGATATTAAATTCAAAGTTTCAAAACATGCTGAAATCTGCCCAAAACTGTAGTATATGCTCAAAATTAATTAGATTATAGAAACTTCAAAAACTCACCAGAAATGAGAGTTTTATTATTGATACACGTAAATATATTTTGAAGGCATGATCTCACTACTCGGATTTTCAATCCAAAATTTTTCCATGTGCCTTTTTACTATTATAGACTGGCCTTTATATATGAATTTACGCATACCTCTGTGCGAAAAATCAAGCATCTCTTTAGGTTTTATATGTAGTATGAAGGTAAAAAATGCATGTATATACTCCTAATCCACAACGGAAAAAGAGTTTGAAAAGCCTCAACTCAAATTCTCTTTTGAAGTTGATTTTTCTGGCTCACAAAACACTTCAAATCAATTTTAAACAAAGAAAAAAAACTTATTTTTTGAACTCTTAATATTATGATTTCACAAATGGTAAGGATTTTGAATCTAAGGTTTGGAGTACATCTCCTTGCATAAGTAAAGTACTGATCCTACGGTTATTTCCCCCTTAAATACATCAAGCCTTGAAAACTTACAGTTCATATAAGAAAAAACAAGTTTAGAGAAATTTTGGGAGTTTTGAGGCCTTTTAACTTTAGCGATTAATCAACCTTCCTTGATTGCGGCTCTTGATCTAGGCTCTTAGTCTAGGCTCTTGGTATGTAGTATAAACCACCCCTTAGAGTTTTTTGGATCTTTGAGTTTTGGATTTTTAGATTTTTGGGTTTTAAGTTTTTTGGGTTTTAAGTTTTTTGGGTTTCAAGTGTTTGGGTTTTGAGTTTTTGGGTTTTAAGTTTTTTGGGTTTTGAGTTTTTGGGTTTGGAGATTTTGGGTTTTGGAGTGTGAGGGTAGTAGGTGGGTGTGGGTTGCTGTGCTCATTTGGGGAGGTGGGTTTCCAAGCTTGCAAAGGGGTTCCTGGTTTATCATACCGAGGTGAAGCACAGTAACGTAGTTTTGGAAGCAGTGGATTCCTGTGCAAGTACCAGAGGAAGTGGCAGTGGTGGTGGTGGAGGCGGAGGCGGTGAATTGATGGCGGAGGAGGTTGAGAAGATTGACGGGTGGGGGATTTTCGACCGCCTCAAGAATTTGCCTCATGTCATGACCGTCAAAGGCAAGTTATTTCCATCGGAATCCCAATCCCCTTCTGTTTTTTCATTTAGGGTTGAGGCCATGCGATGTTGGACGGGTCACAACATGCGAGGATACAAGTGGGTCAGGTGTTGATATGCCCAGTGATGTTTTGATGCGTTTTCTGGCTGTTACACATTAGATTAGTCCCATCGAGATTGGAACAGTGTGGTAAAGTTTACGTTTTTGAGGACTCAGTAGGCACAGAAATTAGATCCCTCAACTAGAAGTAGGTGACTGAAATGCAATGTGAGATGTGTTCGGCATTTGCTTTAGGAGTTTCTTCTTAAGTAGTGTGTCGTTGCGCTGGATATGAAGAGAGTGCGTAGTGTTTTGGCTACTGTTCTAGCCTCGTCTTCAGTAGTACTTTGGAATCTTGTTGCTGTGATAGTTAAGCGCTCCTGGATTTTTTAGGGTGATACATTTGGAAAAAAAAAGTAGAAGTTGATTTGTTATGTCACACTTCTGCCATAATGATGAAATGATCCTCGTTTGTTGTTCCTCTGTGCTTCACATGGTCTGCGGTGGTTTCATGTGACTAATTTATTACTTCTTGTTGTTACTTGTCGTAGGGGATCTTGTTAGGTCCCCTTGTAAGACGTCGTTGCAGTCGGAGATTGATGAGGAGGAGCCGAAGGTACAAGAAATACCCGCGCCACAGGAGCAGCAGGGGGACCAGTTAATGGACGAGCCTACTGTCAAGCAGAATGAATCTGGTGAAGGAGGGTACGTTAAATCCCTTAGAGGCAGCCCTTGCATACTCATGTCTAACAATTTTTATATAAATTGCTAGATGTTTCATAATGTAACATGATCCGATCCGGACGAATATCTGTATGTGTCTGGTATCTAGTAGAAAGGGGATACTCCGACTCGTTTGTTCTTGCAAATGTAGTTCATTTGTTGACCAGTAGTATATCTGTATCCGCAGATGATGAGTGTCCTGAGGTATGATAATGTATTCCAGAGAGGAACCTGAAATCGGAAAAGATAACGATAGCGCCTTGAGCAACCGGGATCTTCTGAGTCAACTCCAAGCTGTTGCTGTGGGCATACGAGACTTTGAAGTTCTCGGTGCAAAGCCTAAGCTGACTGAGCTTGTTGGAGAGGTGAAGGATAAACGAGTCCGTCCCAAGAGCAATTCTGACAATAGCACGAAGTCCAAGGCGAAGGAACCATCCGAGACGAAGCTTTCAACACCAAAGCAATCATCATCATCGAAAGCAACATCGAAGGCAATATTGAAAGCAGCATCTAAGGTTAGAAATGGAGTTATGGTCATGGAATCGAAGGAAAGAGAGAAACTGGCATTCTCAGATAACTATCTTGAGAAGACATTTGGTTTATCGAAGACCGCTCGATTAGCAGTGAAGCCTAACGTTAATATCTCCGGGAAGAAGTCTACTAGTACCATCATTGACAGTTCCGCAAAGAAGCCTTTGAAAGCGAAGACCTTGTCGACAAAACAACCGACACTCCTCTCCGCAGATGGCTTAATAAAACCAGTAAAAAAGGAAGCACGACTGAGAGAATCGGGATGGGATTCGGAGGATAAGTTGCCCACAAAGAAGAAAGCTAAAGTTTTAGTAAAGAGTACGGTGAAGCAGAGACTCCGTGTATTGCCTCACGAGAGACGAGTGCTTCCAGAAGCAGCCCTTGCGGAAGTGGTGGCAGCAAAGGTTGCTTTCCTAAATTTTACTCCTGTTTGCGCTTATAACGTGATTGTGGGTATATGAGCTTAGACTGATATTATCTTATTTTGTTTTGAACACTTTTGCTGTAGTTGGGAGGAAGATTCGATCCTCATTCTCGTCTATCAATGCAGCTCTTTCGTTTGAATCTTTCCTTCGTATTATAGTTGCTCTTCTGAGTTCTCAAAAGCAAAACCAGGATGGATTGCCTCTGCTCGAATTTGTTTGTTGACTACTGTGTCCTGAATATTGTCTACAGAAGGAACGAGAAGTAGCAAAAACCGAGATGGCGAAGCTCGTGGATGAAATCCGTGGCACCAAAAATGACAATTTCAATGACCTACCTCCCGATGTCACTGAACGATGGATGGCTGCCCATGTGAAGAAACTTCGTAACTCATTTAATTTTCATAGCACCATCATTAGACATGCACTTCTTGCCTCAACCCCTAAAGTTGGGCCTTAGTATTCTGTATAGTACCGGTATGGCCTCTGGGATTGTGATTCTCATGCAGTCCATGAGGGACCAGCCATTCAAATATATTGTCATTTGAGAGAAATCTGGAGCTCTGATACACTGGTGCGTGCACCTATTCCCGAACTTCAATCACGTTTAGGAATTGCTTACGGGACTGGCATGTTTGTCCTCCTTTTTCCTGATCCTAGGGTGCTACCTGAGTCATGTGCCGAGATTTTGAATATTTTTTGGATATCATTATTGTTTAAGTCACTTTAATGCCTAGTCGACGACGGTTAATGTTGACTTGTGCCTGTAGAATGTTACAGTTGTATCAGATGGTGCAATCAAGTCTGGATGTCCTTCATTACAGTGTGAAGGGGTTATGCAACACTGGAAACTGTGTAGTGACAATATCATGCCATATTCTTTGAACTACTCGGCATTGCATGTAGCATTTAGAACCGAGTTGCGTGTCACGAGTCACGTGGGCTCAATTGACGTGGGAGCATGAGCAGGCTGCGAAGGCAAGATGGGCATGCGAAAGTCTGAAATCACCGGTAACCCTCTGGATTTGAAATAGTCACTTACACTTCTTGCAGTGATCTTCTGCATTTCTTCTTGTGCAAACCAGAAGAATTCCCACAATTTGTTACTAGACTTACGTATTCGTGCACGTGCTCCAAAGTTGGGTGCAGACGAAGAACCGCGAGGATGGAATTTAACGTGGTGAAAAGAAAATAGTGAGGCCGTTAAGGGATTTAGTATCGTTAGGATCAAATCCAACGAAAGCACTAGATCGACGTTGGGCTTCTTGCTCCACTCCTCTCCAATGGCCTCCACGTTCCCCAGTGACTCTGCTAATTAACTGAGTTTGATGCCTGATTAATTACGGTCTTAGGCAGCTGGTGAATAATACCGGTAGTGTCCGCGTTCGTAGGGGTAGCTTCTTGTTCATGTGAAATTGGACTGTTCTTGGTTCGGCAACATAATTTCTTTGTGCGATTCAGCTGAGGTGATGCTTATATGTCTGCTGCAACTCACTGTACCTCCACAAGCATGACGAGAGCGTCGTCGAGGTCGAGGTCGAGTAATTTGGCTAATTGCATCGACTGAGGGTAGTCTCTGTTATTCTACCTCTCTCGAGAATGTGGAGTGGGATACAACAGTGCGCACAACAATCTCATCATCATGCAGCCGCCATGCTGCATGTAGTTACAGTCCCTGCGCATGTGTTACAATTAGCTTATTAGAAGGAGTGCGTCCTGGCATGTGCTTAGAAGATGGAGGTCATGATGGAGGCGTCGCTTTGAGCCATGGCTAGTCTTCACTAGCAATCCTTGTATTGGAGCTGTATTGCTTCTGAGCTTCGAAGAAACTCGATCGGCCAGGTGATGTACTGTAATTGCTCGACATTCAAATTAGGACTGTTATAGTCTCACGGTTGTGCTATCTGTTTTTGGCTTGATTCGTCATGGTTTGTTCTCAGTATGTTTTCCAACTGTATGTTTTTTGACGACAACAGTATTTGTGTGCAGTGAAGTGAAGAGGAAGACCAATGGAACTGAGGATGTCAAGTGTGGGGGGAAGCGCACGGGCGATGGCATTCATGTACTGTGCACTGGCTTTTGTGATGGCTGCTGTGTTTTGGGGCACCGCCTCCGCAGATATTCACCAAGAAGGTATAATTCTGCTCAATTGACGCTTCAACAGTAGTTACTGTCTTTGAGCAATGGAAAGGCAATGTTACTTTAGAAATTGTTAAAGTATTCGTTTTGTCACAGGATCGATTTAAATTCTATATGTGATGATATGTGTTGGAGTGCTGTTTGCTTGCAGAGAATGCGCTTCTGTTGTTCAAGGAGGCATTGCACGACACCAGAGCGCTGGAGTCGTGGTTAACTAGCAGCACCAATGGTGTGTGTTCCGGCTCCTGGCGTGGTGTGGGTTGCAATCCCAGCGGCGATGCTGTTATGGCCTTGTGAGCTCCAGGCCTCCTCCTTTGGTGTCATTTTCCATTTTGCTTGCTCGGTGTGATATCAATCGTGTGCATGGATGTTCATCGCCACTGACGAATTACTTAATATTATTGTTCAATGGGGACCTGTTTCTTGCAGGACCATGGAAGGCGACGACTTCAGAGGTCCAATTCCAGTAAGTTTGTTCCTTATATACACTCTGGATGCATGCTCAGTTGGCAAATCTTCCTATAATTCTACTTAATTCAGGATAAACACTCTGTAGCTGCATTTGAAATTGTACCGGGCATGAAATACTACCATGTGATGATACTACGAGTGCATTTGCCATTACACTTGACTCGTGGAGAAATGTAATGGACTTGGTGGACGTGTTCAATGAATGCAGGATGATATCAAGTACCTCACATTTTTGAAAGACTTGACCATCACGAAAACTAAGTTCACGGGCGTCATTCCCAAAACCATTGCTACGCTTCGCAACTTGGAGAATCTGTAACCTACTCTATCACTTTCTTCGTTTATTCATTTGGTAATAGGACAATACACTTGCATAATAATTCTAAGGGAAACTAATAGGATCAGTCATTGCAGACCCCAGCCACAGATTGCCAGATTGTTGATTAATTTTGAGTCGTACTCAGGTGAATAGAGCAAGATTTATCAGCTTATCGTCAATTCCCAATGTACATGACTAATATTAATATGATCATCACAGGATCGTGTCAAACAACCCTGGACTATCAGGGCCCTTTCCACAATGGGTTCTCAACCTACCAAAGCTCGAAATACTGTAAGACAGTCCACCCCAACCCTTCTGGAATTCACAATCATGCTCTAGAATCTGTTGGCTACAAACGTCTCCTTCGTGTCACTTCACTTCTTCTGAAAGCTAATCTGAAGCCTATGATCTGTGTGATCAGGAACTTGTCAGGGAACAACTTGACGGGAACCCTGCCGGGCTGCAACAGCACGTAAGCGCCAGAATTCTTGTCATACTAACTGCTCAAAAGAACGAATAATTAGTATGTTGAATATTGAACATTCGATTAGTATGCTCTTATTACCGGCAGCTCAGGCTCCATACAATGCACAACTTAATTGGTTGCAATGTGTAACCTTGATGGAAGACGTTAAACACTACTGTTTGATGTGGGGCCGCGTTGATTGAATTATATTTTGCTCTGGGAGCTGCTCCTGCGCAGAACTGTGGTTATTGGAGGGCCATTGGGATCGGTGACGGTGACGGTGCCAGTTCCGGTGCTGCTCCCGTTTAATTACAGTGTGCCGGGCATTCCTCTACCTGTCGTGGCTCCTGTCAATGTGACTGTGCCGCTGGTGGCTCTGCCCCTCCCTGTCATCCAGAACGTCAGCTTCCCGTATGCTCATCCTTACCTTCTCTTTTAGGGTGTGAGCTGATTCATTTCCATTTATTGACAGATAGCTGAGCAGTATAAGAGAAATTATATTTTGTGGCAAGTCAATTTAGTAAACATAATAATAAATGGTCTTAATTCTCTTCAAGTTCAGAGATGTACTGAATTTGTTTTGGTGGATAATTAGCATGAATTGAAAGGGAGTTTTATTAGTTGGTTTCTCCAAGAGCAGCAGCCACTGTAGTTTCTGATACACCATATGCCTGGTGATGTGGTGATGAGCAGGAACTTAACATATGTTAACCCCCCTGTCTGGTAATATTTTGCTACACCTTTCCAACTAGCCTTCTCAACTACACATCTTTCTGCAAAATTAAATTAAACTTGGATGATGTCAGACGTTTGTCTGCAATATGTGTGAAGCCTCTACAAAGTTCAATTATGACACTGGTTTGCCATGTACGTTCTCGCACATCTGCTTAGCTGATGTTGCTTTTCTGAGACTTGCTGATAAACATGAATTCTGACTGTGTTTGAGCCCTGGATATTGTCACGTGCAGGGCATTACCACCATTTCCTCTTGACAACCCTCCCTTGTAAGTAAAAAAGTTCTGCCGTTGCTTGCTTTGATCATTCAGAATTTTCTGTGAAGAAATTCATGCTGCTGTGCATCACCAATCTTTGATTCGATATCTTCGTTACAATCTGGGGCTTAGTGTTGAATATCGAACCTCAAAACCTTAGTCATACTGGCTGTGAAGTCACCAACTGCACTAGTGCACAGTGGTTGTTCATTTTTGGGCTAATTAAATCTTTGTTATTTGTGGCATTTAGGAACATTACACCCACATTGAACTGGACAGTCCCTCATTTGTAAGTGTTACAAAAATGCACAGCTAGTGACTTCCACCTTTGTGTATTAGCTTTTGAACGATCAAAACCCCTTCGTCTGTAATTTAGTTGAGCAATCCATTCCTATTTGAAGCTCTGTGTGGAGATGTCCAACCAAACAAATTAATCTTTCTAATGATCTCTGTAGACCTGTCCTTTCCGATGCTATCTTCAAAACTGTTAGCAGACTCAATGAACAAACAACCACAATACAACATCTGCTTCATGTATGATTTGAGAATGACTTCATATATTCAAATGAAATAACTGACTTCTAATGTTCAAAGCTGCACTATTTTTTGATGCCACAGGAACCTCTCAGCAGCACCTCCATTGCCTGATTTACCGCCACTCGTTTTGCCTACGTAGGTTTTCTAGTTGGAGTTAACTATTCTTGATGTTCTAACGTTTAAGTACATCTGTGATTGTAACCATTGTTTCAATGCATGTTAGAATTCTTAATAATCGCAAATGGCTTACTCATTTTGCATATGATGAAAACTGTGTATTTGCAGACTTCCTCCTGATGCATTGCCAACTTTGCCACCTCTTCCAGCATTGCCAACTTTGCCACCTCTTCCAGCAGTGTATGTTTGCCGACTTTGCCCTATTTATTTAAAAAATTAAAAATAATTTGCTTACTTGCAAAAAACAATTGTGTATGTTTAATTTGCGACCTGCAAGATAACCTCATGAAAAAAATCCTAAGTTTTATGTTCTGGACCTTAATATCTAATGATTACTTCAAAGATACTGTTGTAAATTTATTCTTGAAAGACATCAAAGATGTAATTTGAGTATCTAATTATAATTTATGTTTATTATGCAGGAATTTGTCATTCCCCACCCTTCCACCCCTTCCATCTGACAACACTGAATTTCCAGGATTCCCATTACAGAGAGCTGCACCCAATTTTACTAGACCTTATATACCTCCAATTCCAAGCATTAGCCTTCCTCCAATTCCAAGTGTAACCCTTCCTGCAGTGCCTAATATCAGCCTTTCTCCGGTTCCTCATGTCACCTTTCCTCCAATTCCTAGTGTGAGTCTTCCTCCAATTTCTGGTGTAAGTCTTCCTCCAATTCCCGGAGTAAGCATTCCTCCAATTCCTGGTGTGACCCTTCCTCCGATTCCCGGTGCACACCTTCCTTCAGTTCCTGGTGTGAGCCTTCCTCCAGTTCCAAGTATCAGTTTTTCTCCAACTCCAAATGTTAGCATTCCCCCAATTCCAACTCCAAGCTTTCCTAACTTAACTTTACCTAGCCTTCCACCTTTTCCTCAGATTACACCACCAAACGTAACCACACCTCAAATTCCTCCTTTGCCTTCACTATCCATTCCAAATCTAACCTTACCTAGCCTTCCTCCTTTTCCTCAAATTCCTCCTTTGCCATCACTATTCATTCCAAATATAACCTTACCTAGCCTTCCTCCTTTTCCTCAAATTCCCCCTTTGCCATCACTAGCCACTCCAAATCTAACCTTACCTAGCCTTCCACCTTTTTCTCAAATCCCTCCTTTGCCTTCGTTATCTACCCCAAATCTAACCTTACATAGCCCTCCGCCTTTTCCTCAAATTACACTACCAAATATAACCACACCTCAAATCCCTCCTTTACCTTCATTATCCACTCCAAATTTAACTTTACCAAACCTTCCACCTTTTCCTCAAATCCCCCCTTTGCCTTCATTTTCCACTCCAAATCTAACTTTACCAAGCCTTCCTCCTTTTCCTCAAATTCCCCCTTTGCCATCACTAGCCACTCCAAATCTAACCTTACCTAGCCTTCCTCCTTTTCCTCAAATTCCCCCTTTGCCATCACTAGCCACTCCAAATCTAACCTTACCTAGCCTTCCTCCTTTTCCTCAAATTCCCCCTTTGCCTTCGTTATCTACCCCAAATCTAACCTTACATAGCCTTCCACCTTTTCCTCAAATTGCACCACCAAATGTAACCACACCTCAAATTCCTCCTTTACCTTCATTGTCCACTCCAAATTTAAGTATACCACCTTTGCCAAGTTTACCTCCACTTTCAGATATCTACAATGAACTTCCTCCTTTACCAAGCCTACCTCCACTTTCTAGTCTTTTGCCTACTAATTTTACATTTCCGGAAATTCTACCACTACCTTCATTAAATCCACCAAATCTTACAAAGCCCGTCTTTCCCCCATTGCCAAGCATTCCACCATTTTCTAGTGATATACCACCACTTCCAAGCATCTTTGAATTACCTCCATTGCCAAGTTTACCATCAAACTTCACATTACCAAGTCTTCCGCCTTTCCCTAGTGATTTACCACCACTTCCAAGCCTGTCCGGACTACCTCCATTACCAAGTTTGCCGAGTATTCCGCCCTTTCCTAGTGATTTACCACCACTTCCAAGCATCTCTCAACTACCTCCATTGCCAAGTTTGCCATCAAACTTCACATTACCAAGTCTATCTCCAATTCCAAGTCCTTCTCCATTGCCAACATTTCCAAGTCTTCCACCTTTGATAAATGACTTGCCTCCTCTTTCTGATATTCTGCCTGCAAATTTGACAATGCCTGTACTTCCCACACTTCCGCCTATACCTAGTGAACTAGTCCCTCCTCTTCCTAGTCCATCTAATTTTCCACCCCTACCTAATCTACCTTCAAATTTCACATTTCCTCCGTTTCCAAATCTCACATTTCCTCAAATACCACCATTTTCATCAATATTTCCTTCGAACGTGACATTACCTCCTCTGCCACAATTTTTGCCTCCAAATTTCACTTTGCCAAATATTCCAAGCATAAACCTACCTCCGTAAGAATTTTGTTTTTTTATTCATCTGATTTTCAAATTTTATTTTATATATTGAAGAACATATGACTATAAATATTGAATTTTAAGTAACCAATATATCATCATCTATTGAACTAAATACTTTGATTTCAATTCTTTGCACCTTGTAGATTCAACGTCTCATTTCCAGTGCCAACAACTAAACCTCCGTAAGTTTCAGTATCTCAAATGTGACGTTTATTTCTTTACATCAAACATTAGAAATACAAATGTTATGATAAACTATCTTATATTTTTCATAAATTGTAAAAAGTCATAAACTGTATTTGTCAATAAATTGATGGAATGATACAGTAATAAAAAATAAAATAAAAATAATATTATATAAACTAAATATTACTAGATTATATCATTACATTTAAATTAGGTACAGAAATAGATCATTTTTTTTTTTTAAATATTGTTTGACATGCAGAGTGGGAAGTCCTCCATGTGATGATGCTATTGTTGACAAACCTCATGAGACAACTGCAAATGGTCGCCATCTTACAGAATCAGATCTGTTGTCAAGGTAATGCATATGAAATAAATGTTGTTTATAAGGTGTATGTCCATTGTCTATATAAATTTATTTAAAAATATATATACTGATTGTAATTTGTCAATTTTAAATTTAAATACAATGGTACTAATAAAAGATTTTGAATTCTTCATTGCATTCTTCTTTTCTTAAACTATTTTTTTCTAAAGTACTAATAAGTTCTATTTTTTAAATTTTCAAGTGGAGTAGTTTTTTAAAATGATAAAACTTAAATTTGATGTTGTGTATGTTGTTAGAAACTTGAGACACTTTATATGTGTCTGTGTGCAGGAACAATACTTCAAAAGAACCCAGTTTCAACATTCTCTCAAAGCTTAAAACCTTGTACGCTTAACATATTAGTGATTAATCATGTTTAGTATCTAATTTTAAATTAAAAAATACACAATTATGGCTTTCCAAAGCATTGAGATCATACTTGATACTTCCACTGCTCAATCGATGTTATTTCTAATTTGCAATATGAATTAAAGTAAAAATGTTTACATGAAAACTTACTTTTTCTGAACATTCTTTTTCCTAATGACGGTATGCAGAGATTTATCCAATAATGCATTTATTGGCCAAATTCCTAAAGATCTGCATACTCTACCAAGTCTAAAACATCTGTAAGCAAAAATCTCACAAATACAATATTTGGCTTAAATATATTATAATCTAAAACTTTCCTAGAAAACACCTAAATGCTTGAGTAAATTCTCATTTTAGATAAGTTATATACTGATATCATCATTATTTATATTTATTTTAATCATGTGTTGAGTTTGTGAATATATTTGCATTGAGATACTAATATAAATTTGACAGTCAAATTTTACTATGTGTATATTGATTTCAATTACCAGGGATCTAAGTAACAATGAGCTTACGGGAAACATTCCATCCACACTTCTAAAATCCAAAGTGAAATCCCTGTAAGCAAGTTTTTTTTGGATCTTATTCCTTCATTGAAAATATAAAAGATATTTTCATTTGTACCTTTTTTTTATAAAAATTCCTTGAAACTTACATTCTATATTTTAAATTTGAAAGAATTAATTAAAATTTCAAATAACGTAAGATATGAACTACTATTACATTATCATTATGCTTTTATTTACTATTTAGTAATCCATTATTCATATTTGTATCAAATTTTTATGAGATTTTTTTCAAATAATATGTAATGATTTATGTGTATAATCATAATATCTTTGTAGTGGAGTTAACCAAAAATATTTAAAAATTGTCCTTGTTGCAGAAATCTGGCCAATAATTTATTTAGTGGAAAATTACCACATTCACTTGTATCGAGTTTTGACCTCTTGTAAGTGCAATGAAACTAATCCATAACGGTATCTATAAATATTTTTTCTTTATTAATTTCAACAAAGTTGGACAATAAACAGGGAAACATCACAATAGTATAAAAAATTATGTTCATCATTATAAATCACATAATAAAAAAGTCATTGTAACTTTAAAAAATTCAAGGTGACTTTAAAGTTAATTCCACATTGACAGTTGCTGGACCATGAAGTAACTTAACAGAAGCTGGTGTTGTAACTTGTGCAGTGATGTTAGCCGCAATTGTCTCACTGGAATTGTCCCCGGGAAGTATGGCAAAATGACTCCACGGTAATCACCTTCCATTGAAGCTTTGTCATATATATATACATATCCACATCTACATATATTTTCCCTCCAACTCCCCTGCTCCATCCCTCTAGTCTGTCCCATATCTTAGTCTTTTAGATTAGTCCCTTAGATTAGTCTATTAGCTTAGTCTCTTAGTTTCAATATTTAGTGTCCTACATGTCCATAGTAGGGTTCACCTTCGAAAGAAGGCATCAAGGGTAGCCCGCCCCAGCCTGGTCTTGGTGACCATACTGGTAGCACTACCCCAACGAACCCTTCATTCACGTTGGCCCTCCGGGCTAGAGTTCCTCTTCTTCTTCTTGAAGCTTTGTTGGCTTTACTATAAAACTGATTCAATGCCATTCGGTATATCCTAGTGGCGACAATAATTTGCATGATTTCTAACATACTTACTCCCACATGAACAGATTTTCATATGCTCAGAAATGTTCACCCAAGTCAAGGCATTGCAAGTGCAGGAAAATCAAGAGCTCACTTCCTGGTATGTGAAATTTTGCTCAGTGTTGACAAGCTGTACAGGAATTAAATTGCTAATGGTGATAAATCATGTGTAACATCTTTTGTGTCATAATGAAGACAAGAATGTTGTGCTTCTTCTACAGGTCGAAGTAACCGGCACTAGGGAAGTGGAACTGCTTGAGAGAGCCGGTGTTGCCATTAAAGAACACCACAGGAATCAGATGTCCAGTGCAAGAATAAGCTCGGAATAAGCTACACATTAGCTGGTAGTCATTTGGAGTATAAGTTGTATGTCTCCGGCAGTGTCCAATTCCTGAGTCATGGACCTGCGACAAGGGCAGATGTGCACAACTTACACCACCAAGACTACTAATTAGTGATTTAGCGAGGAGGATCTTCTCTGAAGGGTCAGATAGAATTTAATAAGAGTCTTGTGTTGTGCGGGTGATGGTAGATTACAGCACAAGCCACAAGGCATGTGAACCCAAAGACACACGAGATTTTGATGATGCTCCTAAACGTTTGTTATAAACATCTGAAAGTGATATTTGCTTGAGACTTTGTAGATCCACATTCGTGTGTTGTGGAAGGTTATGGTGCTATGATTCCTACACTGAAAGTGGTGCTGTTAGAATAGTTGAGGCATCTAAAACCAGCATCTGAACATATATTCCAGTTCAATATCAATGTCAAAAAAAAGGAAAAATGTTTTACGACGGTGCGTTACTGGTAGAAGAAAAAATGCATTGTGGCTGCTGGGATTCGAGCCCAGGTCTCCACGGCCACAACGTGGAATTCTCACCACTAAACTACAGCCACATCAGACAGGTGCTCCTACAAATTTCTGAAATAGAATTAAAATTAATTTGCCTACGCAGCGGGTATCAACAGCCTACAGGGTTTATTCAGGTTTTTCACCGGATATCAACCCAGAACGAAACGCTATCACTGGGTGTTCAGTTTTCTCTTGGACACGACTTCGACTTGCTAGAAACTCTGTGCAGCTATTTTGAAAGGAAATGTTAAGAATTTAGTTTAACTTAATTATTACCATTCTCTTTATCAAAATTATTTTAATGAATCACTACTTAGTTCATTGTAGGCCTTCAAATCACGATGAGATAGAGGATGGGGAGAGATGTACTGTGTGAATGGAACTGCAAGGCTAGGATGAGAAGCGGGCCCTGGATGCTGAAGGACGCCAGGAGACACCTCGGATCATGCCCAGCCCCTCAAGAATGCCACTGGGCTCTGAAATTGCTCAAAGTTCAAACCCCTTCAGTCGGCACTCTGGTCAATGCAGGGTGATGATCACACTGCGAACCTGCTCATCCACGAGCGCCGTGCTTCTCTCAGACGTCATATGCACTTGTGTCACTGCGCATCGATGCTTGATGCTGGTCCTGGTGGAAGTTATACTTCACATGAAAATATTAATACTGGAATTAGACGATCATCCTTTGTTAGACCAGGTAAGATATGTCTCAGATATTGATGAGTCACAGCTAAGCCACAGACAATGGTGACAAGGTGGTGCGAAATGTCTGCTTCACAAGCGTGTATTCCTGCTTCCAAGTATAGAGATTGTTAAAAATATAGGATGGAAAAACAGGAATCTTGAAAATATGCATGAGCAAGCACTTCAGGGAATGCAGTGCACTCTAACAGCTCTTACCATTAGTCTCAAGTTCAAAGTATCTGCCGTTCGACCTCAATGGAGACCCTGGTGAAACGAAGCGTCAGGAAAAGCTCAAAGGTCCAACGGTGCATCCTCCCATATCTGACAGGCACAAGCACATAAACGACGACGAGCAGAGCAGTGCAGTAATGCAGAATGATAATTCAATATTGGCAGTGACGTTGAATTAGTGCAACAGCAGAGGCCGGTGCACTCAGCGTTAAAAATGAGCTACCGGAGTTGTAATTGCCTAAATCACAAGACTATCGATCACGCCGCCCATGCGTGGAATAAGGAGCGGAAATAGAAATAGCAGAATCAACTCCACCAGCTGTGGGGCTCAGATGAGGCGCACAACAATGGCCTGGAGCACGAGATCCAGGGAGTAGAAGCCAGTTTGTGAAGCAAGGCGGGCGGGAGGGCAGGGATGGTAAGGAAGGGGTGTGGGTTCCCGTGGGGCGGCAAGAGTACTGCCGGAGAGGGTCTACGGTACGCAAGAGATGCAAAGTGCCCGAGATGCAAGGCATACTCTGCACCATCCACCCCGAGGGGCACTCGGTCGCGGTCTCGGTCGCCGAGGGGCCGATCGGCCAGCAAGTCCCGAGGTGGGTGTTTCGGCGGATCAACTGTGTCCACACGCAGCAAGTACCGCGACACCGGCCGTAACATCAATCCCAGGGCTTTGCCCATTGTGTTGCACCCTGACCATAAACCTCGCAAGGTGGCCCCCATGCATAGATGTCAAAGCCCCCGCCGAGGGTGTACCGACCATCGCTGCCACAAGGATCAGCGAGGGTACTCACTCACTCTCACCCTCATCCACTGCAACAACATCGTCGTCATCATCATCATCCGATTGTTGCTCTTTCACCATAACCCAGGCATGTATAGAAGCTGAGTGGCTCTAAGATGCTGCTGTTCTGACACTGATTGCCACCCATCTTGAATAAACAAATTAATGCTATTAAAAAAGACAAATTCCAACACAGACAGGCAGTTGGACAATCTGCAAGAGTTCTGGCACCGTATCAATTAACTAGGATAGATACAAATTACCAGAAGTTTGACCTAAATGTAGATGATTGTCTCGGAAAGCATCGTGATAAATCTATCGAAGATATGCATACCTACATACCATGGAGCTCCGACAACGTTGTGAATTATAGGAGAGTGATTCACAGAATTAATGATGATAACCTAGTACTTATTTTGATCTACAACAACGAAGCATAAAAGTGAGAATGAACCTGGTGGTTGTTGTGGCTGTTTCTGAATGCAGGTGGTGCACAATCTCCTAGAGCTAACTCGTCCTCATACAAACTTGCCATGGCTGAAGTTTACCGCTTGCGTGACCGGTGGAGTTTCCCCTCGGATGATATTTCCTAATGAAGCAGATGGCGCTTCAGAAGCTGCCCTGAGGACCGGTGAAGACATTGTGGTCTCAAAGTTTTGTTGCGACATTATACCATAGCTGCTTATACACTCTGTCGATGTTGGATATTTCCAATCGCTTCCTCTGCAGCGTTGTGAAAGCCAGATTTTACTTCTGACCAACAAATCTATTGCAGCTCAGAGACACTTGCTGATCGAGCTACCTGCTATGGGACAACTCACAAACCACAACAACACTGCACCAAGCCCTTGAAACCATACATAATAGAAACGTCTGAACGAAATGCCAACTCTTCTTTGGTCTTAGATCTGCAAACACATACACCACAACCAGGAGTACAGTGGTCATTAGCTGTTTCTGCCCAGAGAACAAGTGCTTTGCAGAATTAGGAGTGGGTGTGACTACCTGAATCTTAAATTGCGTATTCCGTACATAAAGGGAAGGTGCTTCTCTCATTTGAAACCCTAATTTTGTGAATCCTCATGGCCTATGAGTGTTCTCTCTCCATTTCTTTTTCATATTAGATGTGAGTCAAAATCACTCTATCCTACAACATGGATTATTTCCACCTACTCACGGTCATTGAGTCCACAACTTCGAGTTTAAGCTCACTTGACCTTTCTACATGTAAATCTTATCTCCGTCAAAGACAAGTATAATTGTACAACGTTGTTGGAAATGACTATTGTTGTATTGCAAAACTTTTGCATTTGAAATTTTTTGAAATGAAGAAAGAAAGGTGAAAGGTATCAAAGAAATATGTAAGAGATGGCAAACATTGTTACATATCAATTAATTGGTTAAGGATCGCCAAATGCACTTACTATACATCTCAAATTTATAAAATATATTCATACATGTTACTAAATGTTACTTTCAAGCTTGCACTACTGAAGTGAATGCTTATTAGCTAACATCCACTTCTATTTACAAAAATCCTTCATTTTGTGTATGAAAGCATAAAAAAAAATGAATCAGTTCAGGCAAATCATTCAATTAGTGTAGGAAAAAATAAAAAAAATGAAGCTAGTGGAGCGATGGAAGGAAATATTAATTTTTGTTATTTGTTTTTGTTACAAAGTAGAACTACTTATAAATCCTCAAAACTTGGTTCCAACCTACCACAACAAGCTAGTTTAATGGAATTATTTTTGTAACTTTTATTTAGGTGGGATCATGCAAATTAGTCTTAGGTAATGGTTTAGCTTCCATTTGAGCATCAACTACTCCAACGAAGCCTATTTGCCTACCACCTATGAATAATCCTTTCCAAGACGCTACTTTGAATTTTATCTCATAGAATTCAATGTGTTTCTTACAACTAATCTTATACCTTGCCTTATACCAATTAATTTGACTACTACTTCTAGTCTGAGCTAGAAAAAATTAGTGAGGTATCTTAATTTTTTCTTCATTTATAGAGATGGTTAAGCATTGACTTTGCATTTTCTACTTTGAGGCAAGGAATTTTTTTAATAATAAACTTCAATCTTTTATTGAAAACGTTAATTATAATCTCAAGAATAATTAAATACACAACAACTAATAGTTACAAGTCTCTTCATTTGTTTCATTGCTTGACTAGCAAATATGAACAACCATTTTGGACTTGGTCAAAGATTTAAAGCTTAAATAAATTACTATGTAAAGGTAGTTAGTTTTTGTACCTCTAATTATTTTTCACATCCTTTTCGACAAAACACACCAAAAATATGTTTCTCAATTTTGTTCAATCCAAAGAAAATACTAAAAATAACCTCACATGGCATGTGAACGGGGTGAGGGAATTGGACGATGATGGTAAAGGGTGAGCCCCCCCCGGTAGGGGCTCACGCGATGGGAGGCCCCCCGTCGCAAAAGGCGTAGGGCGTAGCCCGAGCCGTGCGAACGGGGGCCTCCCATCGCGTGAGCCCCGACGGGGGGGGCTCACCCTGCGTAACCCGCGTGGGATTTTTCCTCCCCCTGCCCACGTTACCCGTTATACTGCCCGCCTTGCCCGTAGTGCCCGACGCTGCCCGACCACTTGACCAAGTTACGTGCTGCCCACACTACTGCCCGTGCCAGCGAACGGGTCACTCACACGGAGACTATGTCCATGTAATAAATTACTGTTAATCCGCATGAGGTAACTGTATTATATACTTGAGTTTTGAATTTTGAACAACCGATATGGGTTAAATGGTGAAAGATATTCCACAATCCTAACATGTCAAACATATCCGCCCATATCCGGCCATGTCCGGCTGCATTACTCAGGGTATGTGAATTTCAGGGTATTAAGAACAACTCGCACGGATGGGATTCAGAAGACCCGAAATCTGTATAGAAGAGAAACTTTTCGATAGTTTATACTTGGTTTTATCAGTGGTGGCAATCGATATGGGAATAATGAACTCTGAAAATTAAAAATCTGTTTAAAAATTTCATATCTATCATTAAACCACGTGTCCCAGTCACAAGCACCACTTACCCACTCAACTGCAAATCGGATATGTTAGGGAAGTATTTAACTTTGTAGCCAGAGTTTAATACATTCGATATGGGATTCAGAAAACTGTTTAAAACTAGAGCTCAGTGATGGCAGGCAGAGACATGTCCGACTGATAAAAACCACAAAATTGGTTGAAGGGCCTGTGTCGCTGTGCATAGAAAGTGGTTCCTGCACTTGGAACCTCTAACCGTGATTAGCTGACTGAAAAGTTTTCGTAATTGAGTTTAATTGCATAGTGTATTACGACTACAGATCTCTCTAATAACAAAGAAAAGGCCGACCAGGTGTAATCATGCGTTGGACTGAGTGGTACAGCATTAGTATCCTCTCTACAGATCACCTCAAAATTATCTCGAGTGGCTTTTTTTCAGTGAACAGTTGCATCTCTCCCGGCCCGAATGTATCCCCTTCAGTGATTTCCCCTTCAGCAACCCCCTTGTAGTAAATCTCAATTGTTTCACCAAACCCGACGGCAAGGGCTCCTTCGACATCAACCAAAGCTCCCAAAGCTCGTTATAATCACCGGTGTTGTGACCTAATCCCTGCACCAATCACCTCACACGTCAAGCCGAGCAGAAACAGAAATCTACATTTCAATGCACTCAATTGGAATGATTCAACATACCTGTTTAGTGTTTGTTCTTCTTTGTCAAACTCAGCCAAATCATCTCTTCAGTCTCTTCACCCTCTGTCTCTTCATCCTTCAAGTCGATGTGAGCTGTTTTTCCCTTGTTGATGGCTGCTTGATATTTGGTGAAGGAATACGGAGTTGCCACTGTCGGAGGAGCTGCCACTGGAGCTGCCACTTCTGTCTCTATTATCTCCATCATCCGGTTTTTGATGGAAGTGACCTGATCCTTGAGGTAGTTGAGTTGGTTCTTCCAATTCCTTGGAGGGTGCATCACCCCAGTTGCATTTGCCACGGCAAGAAATTGCCTCAGAGCCATGGAGTTCCAAGTTCCGTTCCATCCATCACAATTCATCCCAGAAACTTCGTTGAAGTCAGGTACCTCATAGTTGGTTGCCTCTTGAAATTTGGCCACTCCCTTTAGCCAATTTCGGAGGCATTGCAGCTTGACAGGTGCATCTTTCATGAATTGGAACTCTCCACCTCTCCTTGCTGCTGAATCTCTCCAGACTGGAAGATCTGGTTGCTCGCAGTCTCCATTGAAGACCAATTCGGGTTGCACTTGGGAGGTTGAACCATCCTCAATCTTCATCTTCCCCTTCTTGATGATCTAGGAAAAAAAATTCAACAAAAATAATGAGAAGAGTAATACACATTGAAGCTGATGCCAGTGTCGAAACTGAAAGGAAAAACTATGGCATAAATTGGACACAAAAGCCACTATTGCCTATACACCATAAGAGCCTCATGATCAGCTCAGCAAACGCCAAACCCCAACCACGCTAGATCTAACAACAAAACCCTAGACTGAGACTCTCGGACAGTGACCGCAAAAGCACAGCAATGCACAACAAAAACCGACTAAAAACCTCAATCAACCAATCTAACCCCTCCAATCACGCAACCGAGGCAATGCCAGAAAAAACTCACAGTCTCAGACCGCTTCAGCGACGGCCCCTGCAAGAGCACAGTCCCAGCGCCACCGCTGAGCTGCTTCTTAATCTTCTCAAGCCTCGCCTTCGGATCGTCACTCCCAACCTGCCCAACCCACAAACACCACACCAACCCTCTCACACTTCAACTCTAAACACCCAAAACACGCCCCAAAATTCCAACCCACCCCAAAAAAACACCAACCTCCATCCACCAACACGAACCTCACAAACCCTGCAACCAGAAAAACAATCCGACAAAACCCAAGCAACGCGATGGAGCATTACCTTCTGAGAAGAAAACTTGGATCCGTAGTCTTCTCCAGCGCTTGCACTACTGCAGAATACCGCGAGGACTTGTCATGTAATGCTTTTGCTTGATAGTCGAATCCCTGCAACACCCAAGCACGGTAAGTCTAAAGAGACTCCAGATTGCAAAGGAGGTCACAAGAGCAGTTACCCTTAATTGCCTACTTCTCTCAACCAAGAGTCCTACATATATCAGCGTTGCGACTGCATAGCTCCAAAACATGGAAATCACAAGAGATATATCCAAAAAGTCTTTCCCATCCCTGAACTACGACAAGATGATCCCTCGTCATCCCCGTGATCTAACTCCATCACAGTCACACTTACACCTAACAAACTCCACAGATCACCCGACTCTTCCACTACCTTCCAGAACCCCTCTCCACCAGATCCCCTCTCACTCAGTTTCTTCCCACACCAACTTTTCAAAAAACACGCTTTACCAAAACTCCCTCAACTCACCCCCAAGCTCTCCCTCCTAATCCCTCAGCCCTGCTAACCCTCCCTGAATCGATCTAATGCTACAAACAAGAGTATGCAAATCTCGAACAAAATAAAACAGCAAAAAATGGACACAAGCTCAGCAATGTCGGAGCTGCAAAACACAGACTAAAGATCTTCTGCTCACAAGTACCTCTTCCGCCCCAGATCAACGTCCGCGCGCTCCACCGCCGCCTCTAAACATTGTCTTTCCCTGTATCAATCCAAAACCAATTGCCAAAGTAAGACACAACACACAAGCATCTAGGAGTTCATCGAGAAATCACCAGGATCGGGATCGCCTTCAGAGAGATGCCTAGATAAACCTCGCCAAACAGCCTGCTACCACTATACAACAATATTGATAGCATCGATTTTCCAGCAAAACACAATCCGAAGCCCCTCACCTTGGCGTAAAGAGCAACGCTATCCTTCTTCTGATTGAAGGCGGCAACCTTGAGGCCGGAAAACTTCTGCGTGAGACTGCCCTGCTTATCACAAACCCACCTTGTTTAGAAAATACAATCAAAGATAGGGTTCAATGCCCAGCAACGCATGATCAAAAACCCAACAGCCCCTTACAACACTCACGAATTGACAAGGGAACGTAACAAACCTTGACAGCTTCTTGACAGATAGCACAGAAACCCTAAAAAATGTTAAATGAGCTTGGGCTGTGCAAAATGTCAACTCACGTCCCCACCCGCGAGCCCACCCGCGTCTCCACTCGCGTGCCCACCCGCGTGCCCACCCACGTCCCCAGCCGCGTGCCCACCCACGTCCCCACCCACGTCCCCTCCCACGTCCCCACCCACGTTCCCCCGCGCGTGCCCACCCACGTGCCCACCCACGTCCCCACCTGCGTGCCCACCCACGTTCCCACCCGCGTGCCCACCCACGTGCCCACCCACGTTCCCACCCGCGTGCCCACCAACGTCCCCACCCACGTCCCCACCCGCGTGCCCACCCACGTTCCCAAAAAACCGATGTGCACAAGCTCTCAGGTGTGCTACCCGGGAGGATACCCGGCGTGAAAACACCCGAGTCACAGGTTCGATCACGCGACCTTCTTCCTATGGCCTTTCGCTCTAAACCATCTGAACACCGTGAACTATTTCTGGATTGACGGTGAATTTGATTAAGAATATACTCTGAATGGATGATTCTGGAATTCGGACACGTGGCGGATCACTATTCGCTGCGACCCCAAATCGTCGGAATCTGACGTGGCGTAAATGGATGAAATGTCGTGGATGACCTTGTCGACTTGATCGATGGAAAATCGGGATCGACTGAGTGAATCTCCACCGTCCAGGATCGACTTCGGCTTCTCGAACAATCTGGAACGTCCACGGGTGTGTGTATATAAACCCTCGGGATCGCGGAGCTCTTCATTTTTGCACTCCATTTTTGCGAGAGCTGTGTCCGCGAGAGCTGTGTCTCGAGAGCTGTGTCTGTTTCTTTGTGTTGTTTTGTTGTGTCTGCTCTTGTTTTTCTTGGTCGTTTTGTTTAGTTTTGCATTCCTGTAGATTTGTGATGTTTAGAGATCTGCTGTGGAGAGTTTTGCTGCGGTTTTTCTCTTTGTAGTGTGGTCTTATTTTGAAGATGTTTTCCTATATGTTTGTGTAGGTTTTGCGTCGTCGTGTCTAGGGTTTGTGTAGCTTTGATTGTTAATTTCTTTTGTGGATGGTGTGATTTCGTTGTGTTTTTATTAGGTGAGATTTAGTTGTCGAGGGTTTTAGGTGATCATCCAGGTGTAGTTATGCTTTCTTTTGTATCGATTTTTCTTGTGTTTATTTGTGTTACTCTTTTCTTGCTTTGGCTGTTGGGGTTTCTGGTACTACAGAGGAGCGGATCGGAGGAGCGCGTCATCGGACTTCAGGTTTGGTTTACTCTTGTTTTGTTATATTTGTTCGTCGTTTCTTTAGTTGTTTGTCTGTTTCGTTGTTCATCTTTTTTTTTATATTGCATTTGTGTTCTGTTTTTAACCTGTTTTCTCACCAACTTTGATGATACCTTCTCTGCAGATCAACTCTGTTGCTGCGTTGTTCATCAGGTTTTTTAAGGTGAAGTTACTTTTTCAGTTTATCCTCTGTTTAGTGTTGTTTGATTTTCTGTTTTGTTTGTTTTGTCTAGTGTGTAATTTCGCTATGTTGTACAATTAGTTTTGTTTTTTAATGCGATTTCTTTTTGTAGATGGAGAAGTCGGAGGATATTCTTAATGCGAGAAAGGTGTCGGGGACGAAGCGATCTCGTGTGGACAGAGACGACAGTATCGTCGAGCCGGTGCCGAAGATGCTTGTTCTTCCGTCGTTCAATCTTCGCCATCGAAACAACAACAACATCACCGACATCAAGATTGAATCAGAAGTTTCACCAGGTGTTTAATTATTCATTTATTCTCTTTCTTGCTTGTTCTATTATTTGTTTTTAACTTGTTTAATTCTGATCATTGATTTAAAGTTTAAGTGGATTTTGGATAATGAATTTGTTCTCGTTTTTGCAGTTCACCTTGGACCTGTTTTTCCGGTTGAAGTTGTCGACGATGAAACTCTGGAGAGATTGGAGCGTGAGGTTGAGATGGATATCCTAGCTCGGGAGAAAATCGAGGACGACAGCGAGGAAATCAACAGCATCGTCAACCTGTCCTACGACATGTACCTGTCCCAAACTCAATCTCAGGTAACACTAATTTCCCTATTGTAGTTTTCAATTAGTTATTAATTAAGTAAAGAATTTTTAAGGATTAATGAATTTAGTTCAATTTTACTTATAATTATATTAATAAGTTTTATTCAAAATTTTAATCAAAGGTTAAGAACGACGATAAAAATTTAATCGACGCCGGCGCTGTAGAGGAAGTCAATTTCTCTGTTGACATAACGTGTACTGAAGGTACGTTTGAACTTCTAATTCTGACAGAATATTAATTACAGTTAATAATTGAAGTGAATGAATGGTTTGCTAAATGTTTATGAAAGTTTAGCCAATGTTTTTTAATCTTGAAAATGAAGTTTCGCGGCAGCGCATGTTTTAGTATATGGTTTTAATTTTTATCGTTTTTGCAGATGTGGCTTATTTGGACTCGGTGGTTCGTGAAGGTTCGGCAGAGAGCACAGTTACTGGTGAGATTTTTTGTTCTTATTTGATTTGTTTTGTACTTAGTTTTGATTTAGTTTATTTGTTATAGATTTCTTGATAGTTCTTGATCTCATTAGAAGGGGCCATGCGCGGCCGCAGGCCGCTGAAGCCGCGCGGCAGCGCATGGTTTTGTCATTTGTTTTTAATTTGTTCGTTTTTAAAAGATTGTTTTCATTTTGCAGGTATTTCAGGATGTAATGACTCTGGCGCCTCCGAGGATTTGTTGCCCTTGGAGAATTCCGTTCTTGGTAAGTGTTGTTTGTTTTTCATTTTCATCATGTATCTTGTACAGTAGTTTAGTATAGTACAGTAGTTTAGATTAGTACAATAGTTTTGTATGTCTATACTCTATTTGTTGATATGATATTAATGTTTAATTGTTTTTTAAAATCTAGATAGAAGAGGCCATGCGCGGCCGCAGGCCGCTGAAGCCGCGCGGCAGCGCATGGTTGTGTCATTTGTTTTTACTTTGTTTATTTAAAATTTTATTTTATTTTTTTGCAGGTAATTCAGGTCTTAATGACATTGGCGTTTGCGTGGATTTGTTGCCCTTGGAGAATTCTGTTCTTGGTAAGTGTAGTTAGTTTTTCATTTTATCAAGTATCTTGTAATGGTTTCAGATTACTATGGTAGTTTTGTACTTCAATATTCTATTTGTTGATGTCGTATAAATGTTATGTAATATTTTTAAATCTAGATAGGAGGGGCCATGCGCGGCCGCAGGCCGCTGAAGCCGCGCGGCAGCGCATGGTTGTGTCATTTGATTTACTTTGTTCATTTCTAACACATTCTATATATTTTGCAGGTAATTCAGCACTTAATGACATTGGCGTCTGCGAGGATTCTTTGCCTGCGGAGACTTCTGTTCTCGGTAAGTGTTGTTCGTTTTTCATTTCTTTTATGCATCTGTTAATAGTTTCAGATTAGCGCAGTAGTTTCGTATGTTTATTTTCTGTTTGTTGATAGAATATATTGGTACTGTTTGTTACGTATGCTGTGTATATTATAGGAGTTGTTCAATATTTTTACTGTTCTTACTTATGTTTTGATGTTTTTAATTTCTTTGCAGAGTTAAATCCTTATGAAGGACCTGGCTCGTTGGGTGTGAATGGAATTGGTTACGTAGACCCAGGTGAGTTGTAGTGTAGAAATGTCGTTGTCGCCTGTGCGGCAGCTTTGTTGTGTCTAACGTTTGTTTGTATTTCCAGATAGCGGTGTCGTGTATTGTTATAGTTGGAGAGAAGCAGAAATTCGAAGAAAGTTGGTATTTGATTACATCAATGATCCTAGGTTAACTAGGTTCTATGGAGGTAATTCGTGGTTTTGTTTGATTTTTGTAATGTGTTTGTGTTTGAGTTCTATGTTTTGGATATTGTTTTCTTATTATTTCTTTTTTGCAGTTGTTCCACAAGCAGGTCCTTCTGCGGGAGAAGCCGAAGTCGAAATTGATGCAGGCGGAGCTGTCGCAGGCGAAGCTGTAGCAGCCAGAGGAGTAGCAGATGAAGTTCAAGCTGATGCAGTAGATCCTGAGGACGAGGAGGACGGGTTTCCTGAAGAGGACCTGGATGAGGCTCCGGTTGCAGAGAAATTTAACCACGAGGACGACGAAGAAGATCCTGATAATTTTTTCATTCCTATGACTGGAAATTTCCCTGAAGATGAAGAAGTTGCTGAGGACGAGGTCCAGAGCGAGAATGTTGAGAATTCCGGACAGGCTAATAACTCTGGTAAGTTTTCTGATTTCTTTTTATAGTTACACTGTTATTGTTTGTGATTGTTTTTTTATTGTTATGTTTTTAGTGTTTTTTAGTAGTTGTTTACTTGTTCATTTTCTTTTGTTTAGTATTTTTTTTTCTAACTGTTTTATGTCACAGGTCATTCTACAAAGTCCAACCGCTTCCGGGATTTGGACGCGGCCGAGGTCAAGAACACGAGTATGGGAGGTGAGCGGAGGTCTCTGCATTCCGAAACTTGGGCTAGGAACGCCTTCGACGAATGGCGGCGGTTCAGGGGATATTCGACCGAGAAAACTATCGGGGAGCTGTCCGAAGCCGAGGACATCAGGGGATTCGTGGAGCAGCTTCATGATTTCGTATTGCAAGTGACGAAGCATGATGGTACCCTGTATCCACCGACGTCGTAAGTTTATCGTAACTTCAGTTTAATCTGTTTTAGTTTTTCTGTATCTGCTTTGTTTGTGTATGTTTGTTTGTTAGTGGAAGTATTTTAGGTAGATTGGAGTAGTCTGTTATAGTTTGTAGTTTAGGTAGTTTTGAGATTGTAATTTATTATGTAGTTTAAACTCCTCTCTAAAGGCTTGAACTGAATTATTTCCTAACTCAGAGGTGGTTTTTTTTGCAGGCTGCAGAATATGATCCGGGCCATAGGCCGGATCATACGTCTGCAGCAGGAGCTCCGACTCCAGCGAACTTCATGCACCGAACCGCCATTCAACATAATGTTGGATCCGCGGTATCGGCGTGTGAAGTTTGCTGGAACGGAGAGCGTGAAGAGGTCCTTCAGGCGAGGTCTCGGTTTGACGACATCAACATCCGATGTTCTCACAAGAGATGAGGAGGTTCTCGTTTTAAATTCCGAAGCTGCTTCTGTTCATCACCCTATCGGTCTAACATACAGGCTAGTGTACTTCTTCTGTAGGAACCTCTTCATTCGGGGTCAAGACGAGCTGCGTGCAACTCACGCTGGCCAGTTCCAACTGTTATCTGACGGTGGCGTTGAGTTCTTAAGGTTTGTATACTGTGTTTGATTTTCTTTGATGTTTTCTATCTTATATTCTTTATTTCAGCATTTATTAATTTCCAAGTTTGTGTTGATAATTTTGAGTGTAATTTCTAAGTTAAATTTCTGTTTGTGCAGATACAACCCTAGTCTATCGAAGAACTACAAAATGGATATCGAGCATTGCTCCAAACACAGCATTAGACATAGCATAGATTGCTCTGATCCTGATGTAGTAGATAGTTTTAAGAGATTGTCTGCCAGGTGGCCCAAGTTCAAGAAAAAAGAGTTAGAGGATAGGTTCGAGGGAAATCCGCATCCTGTCTTCTTGATGGCCAAGTCGAATTTCAATCCCGAGGATGAAGTTTGGTTCCAGAAAAGACCGGTTGGGAAAAACACCCTGGGGAAGGCTGTTCGGAACTTGATAGAGGGAACTCCTGGTGAGTTTATCATATCCTGTCTTGAGTTTTTTCTTTTAGTGTTTAATCTTTGTTGTAGCCATTATGTACTCGTTTATTACTGTCGAATATTACTCACAATTTATTTTGATTTTGCAGGTATAGTAATTGGGGATCGAAAGTTCACCAACAAGACTCCACGCAGGATGGGGATATCGCGTATGGCAGAAGCCCAGATTCCGACAGACAAGGGGATGCTCGTTACTGGACACCGAGACGTGAAGTCTTACAATCAATATAACACCAATCCTGTGAAGTTGCAGATGGACACATGTCAGCGGATTATTTCCGGGGATGGAACGAAGTATTCTGAAGTTCTTTCTCAGGAGAGAAAAAAGGTAATAATACTTTTGTTAATTTGTAGTACTGTTTTTTGAATTCAATTATTATGTAATTTGTCACTTGATTCTAATTCTGCTTATGTTGGTTTAGCATGTTCGGGGAGCCATCGACGTGAAGGTGAAGCGGGACTTTGATGTAAAGCCTGAGTTGCAGGTTAAAGCTGAAGTGAAACTTGATATTCCGGAAGGATTCAAACCTGGCAGCAAGCACTCTCCCCAGTCTCAGGTAGTGCAGTTTAGATTAGTTGATTTCGTAATTGTAATTTACTATGTTTTCATTTATTGTGATAATCTCATTGTTATTGTTAAGCTAATTGTTATTGTAAATCCTATTTTTATTGTTTTACAGGTTGACTATTCTAAGCCTATCGGACAGGCTCCTCGGTTCTCTAAAGAGGTATGTGTTTATAAATTCTAGAATTTTTAAAAACATATATCTTTCTTTGTTGTTTTTACATTCTGTACTTCGTTTGTTGATAAAGTTTTTGTTTTTGTAAAACAGGGAAATCCTAGCAGCGGTTTTGTTTTCGGTTCAGCTTCGGGCTGCAACTTTTTTAATTTCACCAGCTCTGTTGACTCAAAAGTCATTACTCATCTCATTTCTAAATTTTCTAAGGTAATTGATCACTCACCTTGAATGATTTGTGATACAATGATTTGAATTTTATGTTCAGTTTTGATCTTACTTATATTTTCTTATTGTAAGTTTCTAATTTTGTTGCCCTTGTTTTCCAGGGCGAGATCGTCTCTTCTCCTTTGAGTTCACAGTAGTCTTCAGTTCCAGTTCTCAATAGGTTTAACTTTGTAGTTGTAGACTTTTTAGAATTGTATATAGATGTATAGTTTTTCAGTACAGCTACAGGTTTTAGCCGCCTTCAGTGCAGTTTTTGGGGATGTCTCGGTTTTACTTGAGTTCTGGCGCTGTTGACTCAAAAGTCATTACTCATCTCAGTAGTCTTCAGTTTCAGATCTAAGTAACTTTTTAGAATTGTATATAGATACATAGTTTTTCAGTATAGCTATAGTTTTTTGCCCCTTTGAGTATAGTTTTTTTGGGATGTCTCGGTTTTACTAGAGTTCTTTAGATGTATTGATATCATAAAAAAGGAGAGACTCGTAAATGAGATTTTTGTAATTGACTCAGTTTACTAGAAATCTACACATATTTTTACTCTCCATATACTTCCTCAGGCTTGAAGTGCATGTAAATAATTTTGCATGTTAATATACGATGGCATATCTTTACTTTGATAGACTATATTATATCTGAATGATATAAATAACTTTTTTTCCACAAAATTTTCAAAAAAAATTTCAGAAAAAAAAACCCCTGCCCGGGCTTTTGGGCGTGGCGGGTTTTTGGGCGGGGCGGGAATTCCGCCCAAAAACCCGGGAGGCTCTGCCAAGCGCAGATTATGCCAGGGGAGGGTCGTTGGATTATAAGGCAAAAAAATCCCAAAGGGGGTTACGATGAGGAAGAGGAGCGGAGCAGTGACAGAGTCGTTGGACAAGCATCACGAAATCACGTCCAGGAAACAAAGAACACGCCGGCCAAGGAGCTCCGCCTCGAATTGCCGAGACTCGAGAGGTTTGGAAGAGTTGGGATCGATCAGCAGACGACGAAGAGACCACAGCGCACACCGCAGGGAGGAGGGAGAGAAGACATCACACAAGGCGAGAGCGAGAGAGAGAGCAAAGCACGCGACGCAGGAGGGCATGGCCACCGCACGAGAACGCCACGCCACAGCCCGCCTCGACTCTGCTCCTGCGGCCATGGCGGACGCCAGTGCCAACGCCCAAGCTGCAGCTGACGCCTCCAAGCAGCGAGTTCGCGCAGCTATGTGCATGGTCTTGCTCACCCTTCAGTATGGGGTGCAGCCGCTCATCTCCAAGCGCTTCACTGGGTACCCGCCATCGTCCTTACACGCTCTTGCTCTTGCTCTTGCTCTTCATCGGAGTCGATTGATTTCATGGCGATTATCACGTTCTCTTGTCTCTGCTATCTGTTCGTGCAACTCGCACTGGTCAGGTTTAGGTTAGGTTGATGATTTGAATTTGAGCCTGAATGGTTCGCAGGTTTCGATGAGATTTAGGGCTTGATGAGATTGTTATTGAATTGCAATTCGATTCATGGCAAAGAATGTATGAGGGTTTTTGTTAGAGGTGAAGTGATGTGGGCGAAAAGTACAGGCATGCCAGAGGTGGGGAGTTGTGGGTGTGCTGTTATTTATTTCAGGATCGGTAGGATTTGGTTGATTCTATGTTGCCCTGGGAGTCGCTTGGCGGTGCAGTGGGGGTGCCTATGTTTTCATGAGATTATGGAGAAGCAGGTGGTGCAGGAACGGAGCTGACATTTGCGGATGTTTTGGGGTGGCAGGAAGTACGTGATCATGACATCGGCGGTACTCACATGTGAACTGGTCAAGGTACATGATCGCTGCCACCTGCTGGAGGGGGTGCTACCTGCCTGCTTGCTGCTCCTGTAGGTGAGACACTTGTTTACATTAGGCTTCGCGGACTGCTGAGTACCAGACTGCCGATGCAATCCCTAATTCAATCTGCAGTTCGGTATTCTCAGCTTGAATTAGCGTGAAAGGGACGACGTTGAATTGCCCCATATAAGGGTAGTCCAATCGGTTATGAGTCTTAATATTGTGAGCAGTCGGGTAGTGGCTAGACAGGGTAGTGCACGTTAATCTCCTGATATTCAGGGTGCATAGTTGGTTTTTAGCTATCGCTACATTGTATGCCTGCTGAGTACGTTTTGATGAACGAATGAGGTGACTTTAGGCTTGAGTCGTTTTTGAAGTTGTTTTTCTTCTACCTAATCGCATAGTGACAAATCTCGTTGAATGTTATTATAATACGCATGTTTGAGTGTAGGCGGATATCTCTGGCGCTTATCAGTTCACTGAATCTAAGCCTTACGATGAGTGAATTTGATTCTGTCCCATGTTAGTTAAGTTTTCTTATGACATTTGTCAGTGTTAACCATGCGGTGTATTGTGCAGTGTGCGGCTGCTCTAGTTTTCATGGCCCGGGATGGCACCTTATGGAAATTGCCAAAGGAGTGGAGTTTTGTTGACTCTCTGAAAGCATCGGCATCACCAGCAGCAATTTATGCGCTACAGAACACTCTCCTTCAGCTCTCATATCGAAACTTGGATTCACTCACATTTTCCCTTTTAAACCAGACCAAGCTTGTCTTCACAGCAGTTTTTATGTTCATAATTCTCGGGTACGTAACCTCCAAATTTAGGGTCTAGTCTGGGCTCACCTTATGTTTTGATAGTAAGCTTCTGTAATCCAAGGGTGGATTATAGTCTAGTTGTGTACTTGTGTTTGCCGTGATTTGTGTCTGCTCAATTTTAATTTCTTTCTTTTATAAACGCTCTTACACTGTAAACTAATGGTTGGATGAGGTAATTCCATGCAGCCATTACATGTTCACAGATATAATTTGTGAGTAAATTGACTTACAGGTCTAGGCAGACAAAACAACAAATTGGGGCTTTGTTTATGCTATTAATAGCAGCTATGTTGTTAAGTCTTGGGAAGACTGCCCCACAGCAGCGAGGCAAGCAGGTTGCATGGGAATCAACATTGTGGTTGGGCATCATCCCTATTATATCTGCATCTGTGCTTTCCGGTCTGGCATCCACCCTTTGCCAATGGGCCGCTCAGGTTTGTCTTGGATGACTCCTCTATACTTTACTGCGAAAAATCCACTGCTCATTCATGATCCAGTTTATTGCATAGGATTTGGAGGAAGTGGAAGTATCTCATATTTGTTCCGCTTTTATGGCGAGGCACTTTGTCTTCTCGGTTGTTGGTATTCGTTCGCTTCAGTAACTTTCTATGTAGGTGCTTTTGTGGTCTTTCTGGAATTTAGTGGTGAATTGTCATGGTCTTTGAGTTTCGGCAGGTGGTCACATCTACTGAATCATGTGCAGGTGAAACGCAGAAGCACATACTTGATGACATTGGAGATGTCTACATATGGAAGTCTAGTTCTACTGATTAGCATGTGGTGGTCGCCTGATGGTGTGAGCATACAGAAACGTGGTTTCTTTTATGGATGGACGTTACTAACATTTGTAAGCATTGATCTTCCTCTATTGATTGATTACATGCATCACGTAATAATCCAGTCTTTTCAATTTCTATCATTTTTCTTTTAATCTTCAATACTCATACTATGCTACTGCCTCTAATGCTTTTATCATGCTGGGATGACAGATTCCAGTAATCTTTAACGCTTTTGGTGGCATCCTTGTGGGGCTAGTTACTCAGTATTCTGGAGGCATAAAGAAGGTACTGTGATTATCTGCAGAAGTGTTTGTAGAGTCATCATGCAGGTTTAATAGTGTAGCAATGGTTGATGTGGGTGACTATTCATAGTGGGCTACATTGGAATTAAAAATTGAAGACAATGGATACTTATCTCTAACTGATGTTATAGGTCTTGGAGGAAGTCGTATGTCAGCGCTGTGCTCACTACTTTATGTCTCCTTGTCTTTGCAAAAAGTATCTGCCCTTCTACGGCTTTTGTATGAACCAGTCTGACAGTTCTGCTTTGGACTGTGCAGGGTTTTGTCATTGTTTCAGCATTGCTTGTTACAGCTTTGTTAGAAGTGGTGGTGGAAGGAAAGCCCCCGTCAAGTTACGCTATAGCAGCTCTCCCATTGGTGGTATCCAGCACCATTATCCACCAGAATTATCCTTACAAAGCAAAACCTAAAACTGCATGATCATATATTTGTACGATATCGAAGATAACACATGGCTTATTCCCATGAAGCAATTCTTCATGTAGACTCGTTAGATTCTAGGGCCTAGCTTATCCAGTAGCTGCACTCGAGATGTTTCTTGTGCGGCTTTTGGAGGATAATACCTTGAAGTTTGATACATTCAACTCATTGAATTTGGGGTTTTGGAATGAGGTCTGCTTGCTACCTTTCCAAAGTGGAACAAACTCTTCTCAGAGATGGCTCCTGCTCTCAATGTAAACCAATACAAAGAATTGAACTGACATGCTTGTCGTGATTATCACACTCACCTCCGTCGATGACTGAACAGCATCAACTTCACTCCTTGTAGAAATCTCTTATTGTTCTCCCCTCAACGTCGACTCTCTCATTTCACAGGTCACAAGGCTGTCTACTACTTTTGTGCAGAACACGTCCAGTCACAAAATAATATATTACTTTCTCTCTGATCAAGTCCAGGCGCATAGTCTGTCAACTGGGCGAAGAATTTCCAACCAAGTAACCGAACCCAACCAACCGACGCAAAGCTCCAAACCCAGACTCAGACCTTGCAAGCGAGAGCCTGATTGAACGAACGCTTCCGCTTTTCTGAGATTGGCAGCGAATCAGAGATTCAGCTCTGCAACGGTCGCTGAATTCAACGCACCGTCCAGCGAGGAGTGCGAGGCCAGTTTCTAAATATGAGAGAAGCAGGCGCATCTGGGAGAGAAGCAGACGCGGATGTGGCATTGCCAAATCATTTCTCACACTTGCTTCTGGAATCGATTGCATCATCGCCTCGAGCGAAGTACAGACTCCTACGGACGAGAACCGAGACGCAACAGATCGTCGTTGGGCAGCATTTCCTCTGCGTTGAGCGAGGGCTGGCGCAGCGGCATTGTGAGCAGGGATAGGTAGGGCGTGGTAGTCGAGTGAGTGCCGCGGTGCTTCTGCGAGATCTGTGCTGAGATTGTGGTTGGCGGGAGTTTCTTTCTTGCGTTGGGGTGACACGGTTTGGAAGCTTGCTCAAGGAGCGGACGAAGTCATTGGAAGCTTGTTGCAAACTGATTGCTTACGAGGAGGAGGAGGCGGCGTCGCCCTAGGCCAGGCAGAGGGCGTTGTTTTTCGTGTGTTTCTGATTTGCATTCTGTTGTTTGTGTACTGCTGGCTCTCCGTGGGTTGAAGTGAACGGGCGATGGTCCTCGTGCGATTTTGGACTCTGCTTCACTTTGAACAGATTTCTTACAGCAATTGAGCAAGCCAGGTGGGTGTGTTTCTCTTGTGCGAAAATGTGGTGGCATTGACGATCTGGTTAGCTCAGCTCGTACAATTGGGTTGCAATGAATCAGAAATTTTATTGTCCCTGAACCAGAAGTAATTTTTTCTGTCTGTCTGTTGCATTTTTCTTCATTCTTTCTCTCTGATATCCTTTGGGATATTCCGCTCGTAGAATTCATTGAACGTTTTTGGTGGTTATTGTGTAGTACGGTTTTTTGATTCGCGTCCCAGGCCATCATCGCCAAATACCTCCCAAAACCTCCCTCACATTGTTGTTATCCTCTTTTCATTGGGACGACTATGCCTGCGCAGAGTGGAGATTTCGTGTAGGTTCTCTGCACCGATTGGGTGTGGTCCAGCGACCTAAGGAGGAAGCTGGGGAAGCCAGAATGGTTTCAACTATGTAAGACTTGGGTATGCTCTTCAAGATGAACAAGAGGAGCATTGTCTTCGTTTTGAGGATCATTGGACTTTTTCTAAACTCCCTCGCAAGAACAGTTCCCTTTTCCTGAGGACCTGAATCACTTGTGACCCAGGAACTAAGACGGTGTGGCTACTGTTTGATCACGTTGAGGTAACAATGGGAGGACCAGTGTCAGACTCGGAGTCAATTGGTGGTTTAACGACGTCGGGGCCAGTGTTAGAAGTGATAGTCTTGGCAGCTGAGGATCTCAAGAATGTCAACATGGTGGGGAAAATGAGCGTGTATGTTGTGGCATGGTTGGAGAATGATTGCAAACGAAGCACGAGTGTTCGTCATAAGACCGGCCGGAATGCTGTCTGGAATGATGCCTTGGCCTTTCCAGTGACTGATGACATTCTTCTCAACCCGCATTCCGCCCTCACTGTGCAGGTTAGTTTTTCTAGTCCTCGTGCTGTGCCAAATGGTCACCAGAGACATGAAGATCACATTCGGACTTGTCTGTGATATACTGAACTGACGAGTTATTATGGTGTCCATTAGGTGAGGTTTTTCTGTACGATGAACATATGTACAGAGTTAGTGAGTGACGATGATTATGTTCATTCCTACAATGCAGGTATATGTAGTGTCCAAGAACTTCATATTCCCATGCTTTCTAGAACAATGACTATGTATCTGGAAGGTAGCGTAATTCCTGGGGAATGAAGGGCGTGTGAGATTTTTGTCTTCAAACCCGTAGACTTTGTGAGAAGTCTTTTCTTAGAATCAGGAACATGATGTTAACGTGAGGTTTCTTGAGCATTTGCGGAGCACCTTCGTTAATGCTATGCACACTGCAGTCCTCTCTGTTGCAATATCTCCGTATTTCTTTAGTGATGATAGTAAAACTGATAAGTTTAACCTTCGAAGCATTCATGTGCAGTGTGACCCCCCTCACCCACCTCTGTGCTTGCTGTGTATTATAAAGTTCGTAAGTCGTGCAGTTGACTAAAGTCTAATTGTGAGATTCCCTTCCCTTCAGGACTACTGTGGCAATCTTCGGTTCTAATACTTGGTCTCTGAAACTGTTCTAATGGTCAACATGGCAATACCAAATGTTGGTGGGCTGCAGGTTTACAGTACTGGAACGGTGAGTCCGAGCGTCGTCGGAACTACTTACCTGGCGCTAACAGATATTGCACGAATGAAAGCCACAAAAACCAACTCAGAGGAAGGTGACATTGTCACGCTGCCACTACATAGACGGTCCGGGCGAACGCAAGGAAGCATCAGGATCTCCGTTAACTTGACTGGATGTACGATCCAGCAGATGATGTATGCGCTTGGTAAGTAATACCAATCAATCCTACTCATTCAACAACTAGACTAGAATATCTAGGTCCTTACAGGTCAAAAGGACAAATACCTTCTCTATTCAGCATTTGATCTTACATTCTCCACATAATTATCAGAGCCACGAGGAAGTTCTTACTTGCTCTCAATTACGCCTACTTCCCTGCTCCGTAATGTTTTTGGTAAATTTGGTAAACGTTAACAAAGCTGTTTTGCTGTCACAGACAAGGGTCATGATGGTTGGGCGATTGAGATGCCTACTAGCTTCTCTGGCATTCCAGATGGAGTTGCCGTCATGGGATACCCAGCCGTCCAATCATGTGAAACTCCGGGATCCTTTTATCCACCCTGTACTGATTATGACGATGACCATACGGCATTTTTGCCTTCTGCTCCTCCGTTGTGGCTTGCTGCTCCTCCTGCTCCTGAGCCATGCTTGTCGTTGAACCCGGGTACACAAGAGAGCGGAACACCAGTTACTCCACCGCCTCCTACAAGACCTCCTCCCGAGCTCCCCTCCTCGTCTCCTTTCTTTTCCAACAATTCGAACGTGGATCCCCATCCATGTGCTCAAGCACGTAACCAGTACATACCTGTCCAAATTCGACGCCAACAAGAAGGCAGAGAGAACTTCCTCGTGGCTCTGATAAGTGGTGTGGGGGGTCTTGTTGGTGGCCTTGTTTTAGGAGACATCATTAGTGCCGCTCTATGACGTAGTCAGACAATCTGATCCGGTGAAATTTCAAACACCGGAGTGGCAAATTCCTCAATAAGACCGAATGTAAAGATCATTGTGCCGAAGTAAATTCTAACTGTACAAATATAATGAGGCTGGATACCGTAGCTTTTTGGCAGACTGGACACCTTTCTGCCTAACACTTCAAAGTACAAAAGTCAGTTGGCAGCCCAAGAAATAACATATTAAAATTGGGCAGATTTCGAAACCAATTTTAAAAAGGTTATGCACTCATCCAAGTAGCTTGTATCCCTTATGGATTTTATTGCGAACTCATCTATGATGATTGCATCTGTGTAAAATATTTGCCTTAGCTAGGATAAGATATTCTAATGATTTGTCACTCAAAACCCAAGATTTTGCTTGGTCGTAGGATTTGTTGTATGTGAGAGCAGCAAGTGATTTCCGCCGCCCCTTGCCAGCTTGACTTATGAGGACCTATAGTGACAATACGTAATACCTTGTCGTCTTGATTTGTGGTGCAGTTGCACATGGTTTTGGTAGCCTTCTAGTCTTCACTACTTCTGCTTCTAAACCATCAGAAACTCACAGAAATTACAAGACAACTCCAAATAAACTGAATCTTTTGGGTCCATATTCTCTATGATTGCTTCACTAGGTTTGCCATTTAACCAGCAGCAAGGCTCCGAAAGTAACGGTTTCTGGTGTCGCTACCTTAGTGGAAGTCAACAACACTTGTGACCAGGATAGACTGGGCGGGACACTTTGGTTGAACGTCAAAGCCCCACTTTCAAGACCATTGAAAGTGGAAAATGGTCTCGATGGGCGTCGCCCGCCCAACGAACAGCGAGATGGAATACGTCACACAGTGATATCGGAACTGTAATTTTATTTCACATTTGAAGAAAGCCTCGTCCAGGATTTTTGTGAAGACTAGCCTATCTCGTCCGTGCAGCTGCTGTTCGGGACATTCATCATTCACATCGCTGCTGCTTCTCCCTGGAAAGCAGCGACGCAGCACAGGAACGTGCACTTTCAGCCGCATTATCACGGGAGCATGCGTCATGCGCCCACTGCCCTGGTGGGCCTGGTCTCCTCTCCACCCTTTGTTGCTGTGGGTGCACACTCAGTTCGAGGAGGTTTTATCCTGCTTCTGCATTCACGGATCATGGTCTAGCTTGAAGTATCCACCGAAAGGAGATGTTGTACGGGTTGTACTGTGGACTCATTGGCTGCTTTGCATTTCACTGCTATCTAGAAGTACCACATGCTAGTCGAGAGGGCTGATCGAGGGGGTTGCTGCTGCTGCTTTCGGGAATGTGAACAAGCTGATTGCCTGCCGGAGAAACTTACCATAGCTGGCTGCCTTTGTCTCTCCGGTAACCTACTAGTCCGATTCGCTCCGAGCAAGCTCCAAGCTCCTGCACGATGCTTTGTGAATGACGTCCATCATGTTTCATTGCTTTTTCGCTCCTGCTTGAATTTCGGTCCGACAGAGATGTGTGTCGAAAAGATGTCAATTTGTCGCCTCTGAAGCAGTTTCCGCGGCCCTCGTCGACGCAGGCTAGGTGTAATCAGGTGGTGGTCTTGTGCCAAGCTAAAGAGCTGCTATGAATTAGTATACTGAGAGAGAAGTGAATAGCCGGCGCGAGGGTGGATTGTCACTAGAAGCGACACTTCAGAGTGTCACTGGAGGGCGGCTCTAAAGAATGCCACGGTTTTTCTGACAGTGAAATTGTTGGAGGGTGGTGGCTTCCTGTGTAAGAGAGGCCTTTCGTGATTCTAGTTTCACCGCATTGCTTCTGGTTACATTCTAGTGCACGCGAGGGGTAGTTTGTAGAATTGACTGGGACTGCTTTTCATGCGTGGGTGTGGCGTAACGTTTCGAAGTGATTCCGTGTGCAGGGATTAGGATGACGCCCCTAGGGATGCTCGGGCTTGTGCTCGTGACGGGCCTGGCATGGTTCCTAGGGACGGATCCATTGAAGTTGTCGATGGGCCGAGGCGTGACATCTTTCAACTCTGAGTACGTGGAATTGACGCCGGTGAAGGACTTCCCTCGCGACACGGAGAACAAGCTGCAGAGCGCCGAAATCAAGTGGAAGGGCCAATTCTTCGGGCCTGAGAGCTTGACATTCGATGCCCAAGGGCGGGGCCCTTACACGGGCGTCAGCGATGGCCGCGTCCTCCGATACGATGGCCCTGAGCTGGGTTGGAGCACGTTCGCTTACACTTCTACCAACAGGTTTGCTCTCTCTCCCCATCTCGAATTCCCTCTCTCGGTATCATTCTTCTCGCACCTCTCAACCTGGCTTATCCTCGTGTGAAATAAAGTTAGTCGGGGATTGAATCTGGGAATTAGAGGAAATTAGAAGAATGTGGGTTCTGACGAGGAATTTGGGATGCTGCTGCTGCCTGGATTGATCGCAGATCGGAAGTGTGTGCGCCCAAGAGTCCACCAGGGCCAAATCTGCCGCTAGAGCCGGTATGTGGGCGGCCATTGGGGCTGCGGTTCCACAAGCCGACAGGGGACCTCTGGATTGCCGATGCGTACCTGGGCGTTATGAAAGTGGGGCCTGAAGGCGGTCAAGCGGAGGTGGTGCTGGACGAGATCGATGGGGTGCGCATGAAGTTTACGAACGACTTGGACTTCGACAATGAGGGCAACCTATTTTTCACCGACAGTAGCAAGCGCTGGAATCGCAACCAGTTCATCTTGTCGCTCATGGAAGGCGAGGGCACGGGCCGCTTCATCAAGTACAACCTGGCCACCAAGCAGACCACTGTGCTGCTCGACGGCTTCCGCTTCCCTAACGGTGTGGCGATCAGCAAGGACTTCACCTTCGTCGTCTTCACGGAGTGCCGCATGGGGCGGATGTGGCGCTACTGGCTCAAGGGCCCCAAGGCCGGCACACACGAGCTCTTCGCGGATTTGCCCGGGTGGCCGGATAACGTGCGCCGCAACGAGGCGGGCGACTTCTGGGTGGCCATCCATTGCCTGCGAGTGAAGTCGGCGGAGATTCTGAGCAGCATGCCGTGGCTGCGCACCCTGCTGGTGCGGCTGCCCGTGCCCGTGAAGGCGGTGTATGGGCTCCTCGCCGGCAAGCCCAAGGGCATGATCCTGCGCTACGGACCCAGCGGCGAGCTGAAGGAGGTGCTGGAGGACCAGACGGGCGCCGTCGTGAAGATGGTGAGCGAGGTGGAAGAGCACGACGGGAAACTCTACCTGGGCTCCGTGCTGTTGCCGCACGTCGCCGTCTACACTCTGCCCCAAGCGCCGGTGGGGAACCCCGATGTCGACGTGACGGAGGAAACACCGGCTGCTGCATCCGGCTAGCTCGTCATCCGCTTCAGCAACTTGTTGCGCTGGTTTGAAGTATTTCGAATGTAATTTATCGGTGTTGACGCTGACGATGATTAATTGGTGCGTGTGTATCAAGTAACTTGGATTAAACTTTAACAAACTCCGATCGCTATGTCCTGTTGCGTTGCCCGGGATCTGAATTAGCTACTGGATATGAGATTGCAGGAATTATAACTGTTAAAACTGAGATTTTAGAAATTAACCATGTCTTGTATAAATCATGTTTGTTATTTGAGTTGTAGTAATCATGTCTCATCACCACAGCTCCATTATTAGTTCTTCACGGAATCTCATCTGTGCTCGTTTATTGTCACAATAATCATTGTGGCGTTAACATTAACAGTGAGCATTACTCGAGGGATTTCTCTTTGCAATTCATAACTACCGGTGTCACGTGCTGTACTGTACAGCACAGATTGAGTGTAAAACAGGAACTGGGAGCAAGATTTGATCATGGTAACAGAAATGCATAAAAATTTACAGGGAAATGCTACCTGCAACGAGATGAAATGCCTCATGCAAGACATAATATGGAAATAAGAAGAATCAAAACGATCAATTCAGTTGAGACACCAATTTAACAATATGATAGCTGCTGCATATCAATGTCAGGTGGATATTTCAATTTAGCGAAACAATCTTTGAGAGTCATCAAAAGACACCTCCATGCCACAGACGCCTGGAGCTACTGTCCAGAGTCTTACTAAGTTCACAGTCCAAACGATACACTCTTGTGTAAATTGTTCAATTTTGAGCTGAAGTGACAGATACCTGGTATGATAATTGAGGAGGCTGTATATCAGATAAGTAGCTTGCCATCCTAACTCGAACACCGATATCATTATGGTCATGCAGAAAGATGGCACTGATAGAAAGTTTGGAGCAAGTCTTGATGTTGAACAGATCCATATAACAGCTGTGTAATTGCGTAATTGTGTTAAGCTACACAGTTACACAGCCTGCCAGAGGCATTTCATCGCAAAGGCACATTCTGCATAACAAGGGCTGCCATACGGGGTACAGACTTCAGTTTTGGAGCAGAACGAGCATTCAAATACGCACCGCATTGGATAAAGAGCACCTGCATATGCAGGAGGTTTTGAAACACGAAGGCGCAGTAACCAGAGCTCAAGCATCAGTTTTTGAATCACTAACATTTTACCGGTATACACCCTAGAGTTTAGGCATTGACCAAAATAAGGCCACAGCTATTGGGATGGGCAGATGCACTAAGGCAGTCAAAGTATGTTCTACCACTTAGTCACGTCACCCTCATCAGGTTAACTCGACATTTAGCTTCAAGTAATGGTCTTAGCATATGAAATGTCTTTACAAGCCTTCACTCACATATTATTTTGGCTTCGAACCAGAACCAGAAAATTTCAGTCTAAGCTGTGCACGTTTCCCATAAGTTGCACCTCCTATACATGATTTAGTTCAACCAATCTCCATGCTGCCATCCTTATACTGCCTGCATTGACATTCTAATTCATCTAGAAAAAAAGTTGAGCAGGAAGAGGTATTGGCTTCTCAATGGGAACTCTGCACAATGGGCAGTTTGGGTTACTCTTCCATGCTTTAGTGGCACAAGAAAAGCAAGCATTTATATGGCCGCATGGATCAAGACACGCCCTCTTTCGCTTCTTGGTGAATTCCATAAAACATACCGCACACTCGCTATTTCGCTCCTTTTCCAGTCTATGGGCCTCTAGTTTGTCCTTCGCCTGCAGCAGCACGATACAATGTAAATCTCATTTCACAAATGAAACATAAACTAATTCAAGTCATGTTTGCTCCTATTGAACTGAACATCAAGTAATGAGATTTTCCGAGCCTTAGTTTTTATATTAAGTGTTATCTGTTTGTGCTGGAGATAAAAGCAAACCACACATGACAGATAATCATACACTCTGATACACACAGGATGTAAATCAAAAACCCCGATTCTCACCGTTTTCAAAGCGCCCCCAACTTGTTGAACAACTCCCTTCAGTACGTAGACTTCAGCTGTCAAATTAACATCACTCCTAATGGTTTCCTCTGCTACGCTTGCCATATACTTTTCCTTCTTGTACATCGCCTCCCGTACAACATCCTCCACCTCTTTCTGACGGGCTTGAAAAATCTGGAACAACCAAGTAATGGACTGCAATGTAAGCAGGAACTCTGTTCCTGTGTATATTGAGCTTTTTTTTGGATCAATCAAGGTTTAAGTCACGCTGCGGTGGACAGAACAACAGTATACAAACGTCTATATGTGCAACTTCCATATCATACATTGGTCTACCCTTATTAAGCCACACATGTTGTTTATCTTGCAGTAATTTGAAGTCACAATCTTGAAAGTTTATGAAATATGGAAGTTTTCTTCAAAACATTCACCATTGTGAACTCGTAACCGGATTTCAGCAATATACTTGGATCTCTGACTTCCTGTGGGAAATTTGTTTATTTATCAAACGAAAGGTATAACTGTTACCTCTTCGAGTCGTTCAAACTGCTGTTTCTTCACAGCTTCATATGCTTGTCGGTGCTTCTCATTGATTTTCTTCAACTGATGAACAACTTCCTCGGGCAAATTAGTCTCCTTCTTCAGAGCATTTAACGATGTCAATTCACGTGACATAACGGTGTCCATGACAGATGCGGATGTATCACTGCATCACATTGAAGTCAAACCATTCTGTTAAGAAATCACCTTTTGAAAAGCCATGGCTGAAAAGTCGAAATATAAATATGTTATTACGATTCTGGAGAAATCCAACACTTTACAGTAGAGCAACATCTCCAGTTCTCAACTTCTTAATTCTCCAATTAGAATAGTACTGTGTTGGACATGGGGAGCTTGTCATTAAGTGGTGTTGGAAATCCTTACGACATGTAAGAATTGAGGTCAGCGCTTATCTTCTTGGCAAAGTCCAGGCGGTCCAAACACCTCTTTGCCGTATTGAGACGAGGCTCTAGTTTTGGGGAATCGATTAAGAGGGCATTCGCTGATTTGCAAGATGATGCCTTTGTGCGATGATTCTCCTCCTTCTCTGCCCAGCGCCTGGCTATCTGACCCTGGATGCATAAATGGAGAAATTAACGTAAGTTGGAGTGAATGTGTCTTGAAGCAATTTTACCTTTGGAGATCACGAAAATCATCAACGAGGACTTCAGGGTTTGTATCTCCAAATGGGCACATGTCCGGAGGACTTTATAGTTTTGGGTGCTAATCTAAAATGAGATAGAGAAACCCTTGAAAGCCTGCGACTTACGTATGCTTCAGTCTGATTTAGTGCACCGTTAACATCATTGTAAAAAGAAGTTTTGTCTGTGTCAGCAATGGAGCAAGCGTATAGAAACGATGCTCGTTCCTCATCCGTTTTTAGGTATTTCTCCTGGCTTCCAGCTTCCTGGAGATGCACGAACGTTAGTACGTATACAAGCTATTCACTACCAAAAGATATAAATGAATGCCTATCCACAGGTTGAACTTCTTTTTGAATTATGAACCTGGAGTTAATCCAAATAAATCAAACACCAATGGTAAATCTCTGTCTTCAATAGGGAAAGGTGCCGGATGATGTTGAAGACTGAAAAATAAATTGCATATACATGTATATTAGAGCTGTAATGCTTGGCAATCTTGTTTAACCAGCACACAAGTTCATGTTCTGAAACGCCGCCAGCATGATTCCAGAAGAGCCTCACAATCCTGCCTCACTAACAAGTAGGAGTCATCATTAACAAGTATGAGTCATATTCTGAAAGAATAGAAGGTAAATTCGATAATTTTCAAATTCTCACATCTGTACCATTGTAGAACCTAAGTAGAACACGCTGAGTACCTTGTTTCACGACTTCTTTCCATATCGCATACCAAGAGATTGTTGAGAATTTTAATGATATTCGGCTTCAGCGTTGACACAGCCATCTCTATCTGCAGCCCCGGCGTCAATTTAGTTTCAGTATGGGTAAAGCTCAAACCAAAAGAGAGATTCATATAAGTTCCTTGATGACATGCTTATTTGTGCGCACATCGAACTTAATTATGCACACGTGACGTAAAGATGCTGCACTAGGCTATTATAGAGCAAATGCAAGAGAGTTACGCACTTCAGAGAAATTTCCATTGCCATCACCAATCTCCTTAGCGATGCTTTCAAAGCGCTTCTCAATATCCCGTGTTTTCTGCAGTTCCTTCTCAATATCCCGTGTTTCCTGCAGTTTGATCGAGAAACACCCACGTCATATTCTTCGAATGCAATTATAATTTCACTCTCACTTCAAATCGACCTTCAACCCTCTAAACCTGTACATAGTGGCATGCAGGAAGTTGGTATCAACTGAGATGATCTGAAAAACCAGCACACAGCTATGAGATATTGGACTAGATGCAGAAGTGGTCGCCATGCTTATCTGCAGCGTGACCCATGGGCCATTCCCCTTTCTTCCGCACAAAACACACCGTCCAAATACTCTAGACCCAAAATTTCATTTCAGGTGCAGCTTTCGCGGTAGAAATACACCATGACAAACCCCGACCCAACTCTTCCATAATCAGACAAGAAACGAGTAGAACGCATACCCGGTGGCGTACCTGGTTTAATTCTTGGACTGTGGGGTTGAGTACAACCGGAGGGTTCACAAAGTACGACATTGCTGAGGAAGTAGAGACCAACTTGAAGGTGTCTGTGAACAGACTACAAAACAGTTCTGTTCTGCAATAAACTTTAGTTTTTGTTGCAAGACTTCACTTGATAGATTTTACTTGGAAAGCGATTTACATTGGCGCACTTCTGCAAACTTGATGCTGGTTGCTTGTTAAAGTTATCAGGAGATGATGACGTGCAATCCAATTTAAGGAGGCCATCTTTGAAGTGATATGTTAATCCTGCCCATTTTCCCAAAACTTTCTTATCAGCAATCATATCGTGTAATTACCAGTGATTTGGTACTCAGCGCCAAGTTTTCACTTCAAAGTGAAGTGGACATTTCATGCTAATGGCTACTGGTACCAATCCTAGTCTGCTTTTTTAGTAATTAGAGCCACTTTATTCTATACTATATACTTGTTTGTAGATTTGTGATACCCAAATATAAGTAATTAAATCCCAAAAAAATAAAATAGATTAAAATTTTAATTTTGAATGTTTTTATACAAAATAATAGAAATGAAGGAAAATTTCCAACAATGCAATGTGAGTATTGTAACCTAAAAAATATATATTCTAAATAATATTGAAGTTGTATTATGGAGAGGGGTCCTACGTCTGTGAAGTTTCTATGCTTCATTTCATGATTACATGATTTCACCAATTTTTTGAAAGAATTTCATTTAAAGGCATTTTCCTTTTATCATAATATTAATCTTTTAATTAATGCTTATTGTAGTTGCCTTTAGAAAATGCTTATTTACTTCGAAGAAGCATCCTTTTTTTATTTTATCTTCGTTTTGAAAAATAAAAAATAAAAAATAAAAAAATATTAGAATGGATTCCAATCTAAAGTTGGTTTATGTAATGATATTTTTAACTCTGTTCAAGATGTTGTGAAGATTTTGTCAAAATTTTAATAGAAATATAGGTTCTAATTGTAGGTTCTTGTTGCTATGTAAAACTTGGGCTATGTTCTAACATTATAACAACCAAATTTTAGGAACAAGTATTTGATATATAAACATTATGACCTTTCAAGGTATGAAACATCTTGAATCTAAATTTGATCCAAATCATTACAACAAGTATACTATAAGATTATAGGATTAATATTCTTATATCTAGCTTCCATTTAAATCAATAGGACTTCAAAAGCAATAATGATTTTTATGGCTCTAATTTAAAGGAATTAGAATTGTAGGCCAATCATTGTAATTGAGTCTTATTATGGTTAACCCCTAATTTAGGCCCTTGAGACCATATTCAGGACGCAACACTTGTGGGCAGGCTATTCTAAGGTATTATTTTTTGAAATTTTTACTCCATGTAGTTTTCAATGGTACTTTTTAATGGGGCACATTTCAAAGCATTTGGAGTTACGATGCAAAAGTTATGAACTTTAGAAGAATTTGCTCTAATTTTGGGCAGCCAATGAGCAATCAAAATCTCTCAATTTTTGCCCAAGCAACCTGTCATTCACAAGGGCAAAAAGTAACAAGACAAAATTTGAAAGGATGGGCACTTGTAAAACAATGGGCCCAATATTTTTCATCCATATACATTTATGACAGATTTCATGCAATAGAAATTTTTCATCTAACGAACGGTTTCATCTAGAGAAGTTGCTGATTTTGTTCATCCAAATGACAACTATCATCTAGAGCTTAGTTTTCATCCAAAATATATTTTCATCCATTTGTAAATTATCATTCATTTTTAATTTTTCATCCAAACTTAATAAATTTCATCCACTATCTATGGCATAGCAAGGGGTCCATCTACATGACCCTCTCTTACCAAAACCGCCCTTTGAAATAAAAGGGAATTATACAATTTACACTTCAAAAAATTCTAGATATTTGAGATCTACTCGGATTGCGTTGAGATGTCTGTGGTTCTTTTCTTCATTGTCTTCAACATATCTACCGTTTGGTTCTTGAATTGGACACATTTAGATTACCATTTCGATAATTTCTAATTTGGAGAATATAAGGCAATTTCACCACACCCCTTTTCACAAAATCAAGGTTTTTTCCACTTCTAAAGCTTGTATGAGGCTCAAACTTTGTAAGCTTATACCTAACTTCTAGACCTAAAGGAATTGATGATTCTCCATGAATCAAATGTGTTTGCAAAGTATACTTTTTGGGCATCAAAACTTTGGTATACTCTTGGAGTGTTAAAAACAACTATTACAATAACTTCAAACCTTACAACCTTGCAATCCGTCCGGTAGATTGTGCTCAAATTTTTTATACACCTTTTGAGATAAGTAGAGTACAAGATCCTATGGTTACATATTCAATATGAAGTCTAAATTTAGAAAAAGTAAGTTTCTATTAATAGAGGTATGTTTTTGGCAGTTCTGGCTCCAAAAACAGCGAGGACCTTTCGGGGTTAATAATTGCAATTGACATCTTACACACCCTGGAGTTTGTGCATTGACCAAATCAATATCACAGCCATCGGAATGGGTAGATGCACCAAGGGAATCAAACTCTGATCTACCACTTCGTCACGTTAGCTAAACACAGCTCTAAGTAGTGGTCATGGCATATGAAATGTCTTTAGCCGCTTGGCCTGAAATTTTCTGTTTCTGGTTCGAAGTGAAAATAACACGTACGAGTGAAGGCTTGTAAACACAGCTTACAAAACTTGCATCTCCTCTACATTGCGTTGCCTGGGATCTGAATTAGCCACTGGATATGAGATTGCAGAAATTATAACTGTTAAAACTGCGATTTTAGAAATTAACCATGGCTTGTAAGAATCATGTACGTTATTTGAGTTCGAGATAGTCATCATGTCTCGTCACTACAACTACATCCTTAGATTTTCATGGAATCTCAAATGCTCGTTCATTGTCACAATAGTCATTGTGGCATTAACATTAACAGTGAGCATTACTCGAGGGGTTTCTCTTAGCAACACATGAACTACCTGTGTCACGCACAGATTGAGTGTAAAACAGGAACCGGGAGCAAGGTTTGATCATGGGAACTGAAATGCATAAAAAAAAATCACAGGGGAATGCTACCAGCAACCACATTGGTATGCAGGGATGCATACCAATGTCAGGTGGATATTTCGATTTAGCGAAAAAATTTAACAGTCATCACAGGACTCCTCCATGCCACAGAGGCCAGGAGCTAGTTACCTGGGTATATACTAGTTGATATCACATTCCAAATTAATATAGTCATTATTAAAAATTCTAAATCCCTCCAACGATCCATTCGTGTAAAATTGTACAATCTTGAGCTTAAGTGACAAAAACCTGCTGTGATAATTGGAGTGGGTGTATCACATGAAATCAGCTAAGTAGCTGGCCATCGTAACTTGAACACCGATAGCCATCATGGATATATAGACAGATGGAACTGACAGAAAGTTTGAAGCTAGTCTAGTGATAAACTGATCCATATATACCCTAACTGTCTAATTGCGTATGTATCAGCTAATACCGTAACTGTCTAATTGCGTAACTGTGTAAAGCTACACAGTTACACAGCCTGCCAAAGGCATCTCATCGCAGAGGCACATTCTGCAGAACAAGGGCTGCTATACTGGGTACAGAATTCAGTTTTAGGAGCATAACGAGTATTCAAATACGTACAGCATCGGGTAAAGAGTATCTTGATAGGCAGGAAAATTGAAACATGAAGTCGCAGCAACCAAAGCGTAAGCATCAGTTATGAATCATTAACATCGTACACATCCTAGAGTTTGTGCATTGACCAAAATAGATGCACTGAGGCAGTCAAACTCTGTTCTGCCACTTGATAGTTACGTCATTCTCATCAGTTTAACTAAACACAGCTATAAGAAGTGGTCATGGCATATGTAACATGTCTTTAGCCGCTTGGCCTAAAAACTTCTGGTTCTGGTTCGAAGCGAAATAACATGTAAGTGAAGGCTTGGTTAACACATTTCTCAAAATTTGCACCTCCTCTACATGATTTAGTTCAACCAATCTCCAAGCTGCCATTCCTTATACAGCCTACATTGAGGTACTGATTCATCTAGAAAAACAGTTGAGCAGGAAGAGGAATGGGTTTTTCAATGCGAACTCTGCACAATGGGCAGTTTGGTTTCGTCTCCCATGCTTTTGTGGCACAAGAAAAGCAAGCATTTACATGGCCGCATGGATCTAGACACGCCCTCTTTCGCTTCTTGGTGAATTCCAAATAACATACCGCAAACTCGCTCTTTTGCGCTTTTTCCAGTCTATGGGCCTCTTGTTTGCCCTCCGCCTGCAGCGGCACAACAGTGTAAATCTCGTTTCTGCTCCTCAATATGAAACATAAAGAACTAATATTTCTGAAAGTCATGTCTGCTCCGAGTGAGCTGACCATCTAGTAATAAGATTTTCCTAATCTTAGTTTTTATATTAGGTGTTATCTGTTTGTGCTGGCTCACATAAAAGCAAACCACACATGACAGATAATCATACACTCTGAAACACACAGGATATCAAGGCAACCAAAAACCCCGATTCTCACCGTTTTTAAAGCGCCCCTAGCTTGTTGAACAATTTTCTTCAGTACGTCTTCAGATGTCAAAGTAACAGCACTACTAATGCTTTCCTTTGCTACGCTTGCCAAGTATTTTTCCTTCTTGTACAGGGCCTCCCTTACCACATCCTCCACCTCTTTCTGACGGGCTTGAAAAATCTGGAACATTCAAGTCATGGAGTGCAATGTAAGTAGGAACTCTATTCCTGTGTATATATTGAGCTTCTTTTGGATCAACCAAGGTTTAAGTCACGCTGAGGTCGACAGAACAGCCGTATATAAACGTCTACATATGGAACTTCCATATCGTTATACATTGGTCTGCTCTTGTTAAGCCATGCATATTGTTGTTTATCTTGCAGCAATTTGAATTCACAATCTTGAAAGTATATATGAAATATGGAAGTTTTCTTCATACGTTCACCATTGCAAACTCGTCACCGGGTTTCAGCAATAGACTTGGATCTCTAACTTCCTGTAGGAAATTGTTTACCAATCGAACGAAAGGTATAATTGTTACCTCTTGGAGTCGTTCATACTGCTGTTTCTTCACAGCTTCATATGCTTGTTGGTGCTTCTCACTGATTTTTTCCACCTGATGAACAACTTCCTCTTGCAACTTAGTCTCCTTCTTTAGAGCATTTAACGATGTCAATTCAGGTGACATGACGCTGTCCATGACAGATGCGAATGTATCACTGCATCACAATGAAGCCAAATCATTATGGGGGAAGCACAATAAAGTGGACCACAAAAGTGCTGAGCTCATTGCCAATTTCAGCCTGTTGTGTAAACACGCTAGAAAGTGGCATCTAAAACTTCTTGATGGGAAATTAAGTTTAGGATACGGAAAGTAGACTTGATGTACTACAACTTCTAAAATTTGCGTTCGTAGTTGTTGAGTTGAGACACCTCTATAAACACGACAAAGTTGAACAAAGTGAATGCAGTCATTTGGAAAAGTGACCGTATTACATTGTAGTTTTGACAGAAATCACTTTTGACTTTGTGGGGCCCTTCGTTTGTACATTACGCTAGTAGAAATGATCCGGGTGGCCGTGTTTGCAATCCTGGATCGGCGAAAAGTATCCCCAGGACGTTTTTAAAACACTGTTTTTGGTGAAACTTTTTGTGAGGTTTTTTCACTGAACATTGTTTTTTAAATTGGAAAAAACATCCGCTAAAGACAATATAGGGCCCCAAATCAAGAAATTAAGACTTTGGAAAAGTTCATTTTCATGATTTAGAACTAGGGGTCAAATAAAGTTTCAATTGACGATGTTTTTTTCATGGAGATGTGTGTAAGATACCCTATGACACCTTCAAAAGTGACTCAAATGCTCAAAAACTACACCAAAATACTCAAAATCAGCTCTGAGCTATAAAAAACAGCACACTTCATATTCACTTCCTAGTGATCACATATTGCACTTGGTGGTCCACTTTATTGTGCTTCCCCCTATGTTAAAAGATCGCCTTTTGAAAAAGCCATGGCTGAAAAGTCGAAATATAAATATGTTATCACGAATCTGGATAAATCCAAATCTTTTACAGTTGAGCAACATCTCCAGTTATCAACTTCTCAATTCTCCAAGTAGAACAGTAATGTGCTGAAAATCGTGGTCTTGTCATTAAGTGGTGTTGGAAATCATTACGAATTGTAGGGATTGAGGTCAGCGCTTATCTTCTTGGCGAAGTCCAGGCGGTCCAAACACATCTTTGCTGTATTGAGACGAGCTGTTTCTGTGAAATCGATTGAGAAGGCACACGCCAATTTGGAGGAAGATGCATTTGTGTGAAGATTGTCCTCCTTTTCTGCCCAGCACCTAGCTATCTGACCCTGGATGCCATAAATGGAGAAATCAATATAAGTTGGAGTAAATGTGTCTTCAGGCTATTTTACCTTAAGGGATCACAAAAATCATCAACGAGGACTGTAGTTGTTGGATTTATATCTCCGAATGTGCACATCCCTAAGACTTTTGCAGAGTCGGGTGCTAATCTAAAATGAGATAGAGAAAATCTTGAAAACCTGCAACTTACGTATACTTCAGTCTGATTCAGTGCACCATTAACTTCAGTGTAAAAGGAAGTAGTGTCTTTGTCAGCAATGGAGCAAGCATGTAGAAACGATGCTTGGTCCTCAGTCATTTTTAAGAATTCCTCCTGGCCTCCAGCTTTCTGGAAATGACGTAATCACGGATTTTAGTAAGTATGAAAGCTATCTACAACCAAAAGATTAAATTGAATGCCTACCGTATCCGCAGACTGAACCACTATTTTGAACTGTGATCTTGGAGTTAACTCAAATAAACAAGACATGACTGATAAGTCTCTGTTTTCAATATGAAGGAGCTGGACGATGTTGAAGACTACTCCACGAAGGAAATAGATCAATACATGTCATTGAATATTAGAGCTGTAATGCTTGGCATTTTTCTTAACCAGAACCCTTGTAAAGATAGTGGAACGTTCAGGGAAGCATGATTCCAGAAGAGCTTCAAAATTCTGCCACATTAACAAGTGTCAGTCAAATTCGGAAAGAATAGAAGGTGAATTCATGTTCTGAGACCTGTGGCCTTGCAGGACATAAGTATAAAATTGCTGAGCACCTCGGTTCGTGACTTCTTTCCTTGTCACATACTAGGAGCTTGTTGAGAATTTTGAAGAGTGTCCGAGCGCCCTTAGCCCTTGTCAATGAGTTGACCTGTTCACATCAATACCCTTAAGTGTCTCAAGATATACTCGTTATTGTAAGAAAAAATTCATACAATTTGCAATTGAATTTATTCGAGAGATTGATCCTGCATGTCCGTGGGAAAATTATCAAGAGGTCATATTGGACCAAGTCAGAGTCAGATTACTAGGTGAGAAGGTGAGAATACGCACATCTTGTGAAGAATTTCTGGGAAATTCTGTCGACACTATCACCCAACGATCTTCCAACCACTTGAGAGCATATTCTAAAAAAACAGATGAATATGCATATGCAGGTTTTCTGAATTGTAACTCCTCCAGTAGATGTGATACATACTGTTTTGCACAACGAAAGCCAATGAACTCTCTCTTACTGTGGCACCATAACCGCGAAGTCTATCAATTCTATTACGTAACTCATCGAGTGAAAAATAATTTCGTCTCAGTATTAAAGTCATTGAGAGGCAAACATTTGTATGCAAAGTTCAGCACAATACCATGTTACCCTCAATGAAGGTCTTTTCTGACCCGTTCTGATGGGTTCTCTCTACGAGAAATTTTATGATTGTCAAAAAACTTTCTTCTGGTAAAGAAAAAACCATGATCCCATTTGAGCTGGTCCGTCTCATGCTGCCGTTCAAGCGCAGCGTACTCATGGCTGTACTAATCTGAATCCCCGGAGTCAATTTTGTTTTATTATGGAGTAAATCGGAGGCTCAGATCAATCAGCAAAGCTCAACCCAAAAGAGAGATCTTTGAAAGATCCATATAAGTTCCTTCATGACATGCTTCATTTGTGCGCACATCGAGCTTGATTACGCACACGACGTAAAGTTACTGCACTAGTCAATATTAGAGCAAATGCAAGAGAGTTACGCACTTACATCGATCAATATAGTTGCTTCCATGTCTGCTCCATTGCAATCACCAACCGCCTTAGCGATGCCACCAAAACGCTTCTCAATATCCCGTGTTTCCTGCAGTTGCTTCTTAATATCCCGTGTTTCCTGCAATTTGATCGAGAAACACCCACGTCATATTCTTCGAATCAAATTATAATTTCACTCTCACTTCAAATCAACCTTTAACGCTCTAAACCTGCACAATGTACTTCCATGCAGGAAGTTGGTATCAGCTGAGATGATCTGAAAAACCGGCACACATCAATGAGATGGACTAGATGCAGAAGTGGTCACCATGCTTATCTACCGCGTGACTCAGGGTCATTCCCCTTTCTTTCGCACGATACACACCATTCAAATGCTCCAGACAAAAGATTTCATGCCAGGTGCAGCTTTCGTGGTAGAAATACCTCAGGGCAATCCATAAACCAACTCTTCCATAAATCAGACAAGAAACTAGTAGGTGACGCATACCCGGTGGCATACCCTGGTTTAATACTTGGACTCTGGGGTTGAGTACAACCGGAGGGTTCACAGACTCCGACATTGCGGAGGAAGTAGAGACCAAACTTGAAGGTGTCTGTGAACAGACTACAAAACAGTTCTGTTTAGTTTTGCAATAAACTTTAGTTTTTGTTGCAAGACATCACTTGATAGATTTTACTTGGAAAACGATTTACATTTCACTTCTGCAAACTTGATGCTGGTTGCTTGTTAAAGTTATCAGGAGATGATGATGACTTGCAATCCAATTCAAGGAGCCCATCTTTGAAGTGATAAGTTAATCCTGCCCATTTTCCCAAAACATTCTTATCAGCAATCATATCGAATTGTAATTACCAGTGATTTGGTACACTTATTACAGACAAGGACAACATAGCCAAGTTTTCACTTCAAAGTTAAGTGAACATTTATGCTTATGGCTACTGGTACCAAATCACCAATCCTAATCTGCATTTCTCATAATTAGAGCTACTTTATTTTATACTATATACTTGTTTGTATATTTTTGATAACCAAATATAAGTACAATTAAACCGCCAAAAAAATTTAAAAATTATTTTGTGCATTGATTTTGAATGTTTTTATAAAAAAGAATAGAAATGAAGGAAAATTTTCAGCAATGCAATGTGAGTATTGTAGCCTAAAAATTATGAACCCTAGATAACTTTGAAGTTGTATTATGGAGAGGGGTCCAACTGTGAAGTTTCTATGCTTCGTTCCATGATACCTAATTTCACAAGAATTTTGAAGAATTTCAATTTAAGGTGTTTTCCTTCTGTCATAATATTATTCTTTTAATGCTAAAAGCAGTTGCTTTGGAGTAGCATTCTTTTTTTATTTTATTTTTGCTTTGAATAGAAAAAAATATTCGAGTGGAAGCCAATCAAAAGCTAGTTTAGGTAATAATATTTTAAACTCTGTTCAAGATGTTCTGAAGATTTTACAAGAATTTTGACTAAAATATCCCTTTAATGCCTAAGGCGGTCTCAGCACAATGGTTCGGCAAAAAACACATCAGTTGAGCTATATCCCTCTTAGTGGTCCACGTCATTTAAAAAAGAGAATCTGCCTTCTCCAACCGTACGGATGTGAAGGGGATGATGTCACAATGTCGTCATCCTTAGATGAAATTCATACAACCGTGGTTGAAGGGTCATTATAATAGAAATATGCCACCTTTCAGGTCATATCTGACACATAAAGTATGCAAATTCACTAAATTTTAGTGCATTGGACAGATTAACTACCTGCCCCTATTCGATGTAAAGAACTCATATCCAAATTCCACTTCATTCAGACACAGGCATCAATAAACATACTTTTGCAACCAAAATTGGTGCCGTAGGCATTAAAGGGATATAGGTTCTAATTGTAAGTTCTGTTGCTATGTGAAACTCAGGCTATTTTTTAACATTATAACAACCAGACTTTAGGAACAAGTATTTGATATACAAACATAATGACCCTTCAAGGTATGAAACATCATGAATCTAAATTCCATCCATATCATTACAACACGTAAACTACAAGATTATAAGATTAATACTTTAATATCTAGCTTCCATTTACATCTATAGCACTTCAAAAGCAATATCGATTTTTATGGCTTCAATCTAAAGGCACTAGAATTGTAGGCTAATCGTTGCAATTGATTTTTATAATGGTTAATCATTGCAGTTGACATCTTACACACCCAAGAGTTTGTGCATTGACCAAAATAATGCCACAGCCATCGGAATGGGTAGATGCACTGAGGGAGTCAAACTCTGTTCTGCCACTTGATAGTTACGTCATTCTCATCAGGTAAGCTAAACACAGCTGTAAGAAGTGGTCATGGCATATGTAACATGTCTTTAGCCGCTTGGCCTAAAAACTTCTGGTTCTGGTTCGAAGCGAAATAACATGTAAGTGAAGGCTTGGTTGACACATTTCTCAAAATTTGCACCTCCTCTACATGATTTAGTTCAACCAATCTCCAAGCTGCCATTCCTTATACAGCCTACATTGAGGTACTGATTCATCTAGAAAAACAGTTGAGCAGGAAGAGGAATGGGTTTTTCAATGCGAACTCTGCACAATGGGCAGTTTGGTTTCGTCTCCCATGCTTTTGTGGCACAAGAAAAGCAAGCATTTACATGGCCGCATGGATCTAGACACGCCCTCTTTCGCTTCTTGGTGAATTCCAAATAACATACCGCAAACTCGCTCTTTTGCGCTTTTTCCAGTCTATGGGCCTCTTGTTTGCCCTCCGCCTGCAGCGGCACAACAGTGTAAATCTCGTTTCTGCTCCTCAATATGAAACATAAAGAACTAATATTTCTGAAAGTCATGTCTGCTCCGAGTGAGCTGACCATCTAGTAATAAGATTTTCCTAATCTTAGTTTTTATATTAGGTGTTATCTGTTTGTGCTGGAGATCAAAGAAAACCACACATGACAGATAATCATACACTCTGAAACACATAGGATATCAAGGCAACCAAAAACCCCGATTCTCACCAATTTCAAAGCGCCCCCAGCTTGTTGAACAATTTTCTTCAGTACGTCTTCAGATGTCAAAGTAACAGCACTACTAATGCTTTCCTTTGCTACGCTTGCCAAGTATTTTTCCTTCTTGTACAGGGCCTCCCTTACCACATCCTCCACCTCTTTCTGACGGGCTTGAAAAATCTGGAACATTCAAGTCATGGAGTGCAATGTAAGTAGGAACTCTATTCCTGTGTATATATTGAGCTTCTTTTGGATCAACCAAGGTTTAAGTCACGCTGAGGTCGACAGAACAGCCGTATATAAACGTCTACATATGGAACTTCCATATCGTTATACATTGGTCTGCTCTTGTTAAGCCATGCATATTGTTGTTTATCTTGCAGCAATTTGAATTCACAATCTTGAAAGTATATATGAAATATGGAAGTTTTCTTCATACGTTCACCATTGCAAACTCGTCACCGGGTTTCAGCAATAGACTTGGATCTCTGACTTCCTGTAGGAAATTGTTTACCAATCGAACGAAAGGTATAATTGTTACCTCTTGGAATCGTTCATACTGCTGTTTCTTCACAGCTTCATATGCTTGTCGGTGCTTCTCACTGATTTTCTCCACCTGATGAATAGCTTCCTTTCGCAACTTAGTCTCCTTCTTCAGAGCATTTAACGATGTCAATTCAGGTGACATAACGTTGTCCATGACAGATGCGAATGTATCACTGCATCACATTGAAGTCAAACCATTCTGTTAAGAAATCGCCTTTTGAAAAAGCCATGGCTGAAAAGTCGAACTATAAATATGTTATTACGAATCTGGATAAATCCAAATCTTTTACAGTTGAGCAACATCTCCAGTTATCAACTTCTCAATTCTCCAAGTAGAACAGTAATGTGCTGAAAATCGTGGTCTTGTCATTGAGCGGTGTTGGAAATCCTTACGAATTGTAGGGATTGAGATCAGAGCTTATCTTCTTGGCGAAGTCCAGGCGGTCCAAACACATCTTTGCTGTATTGAGACGAGCTGTTTCTGTGAAATCGATTGAGAAGGCATACGCCAATTCGCAGGATGATGCCTTTGTGTGAAGATTTTCCTCCTTTTCTACCCAGCACCTTGCTATCTGACCCTGGATGCCATAAATGGAGAAATCAATGTAAGTTGGAGTGAATGTGTCTTGAAGCTATTTTATCTTTAGGGATTAGGAAAACTATCGACGATATATCTCCAAATGTGCACATATCCCCAGGACTTTCCTAAAGTCACGTGCTAATCTAAAATGAGATAGAGAAAATCTTGAAAACTTGCAACTTACGTATACTTCAGTCTGATTCAGTGCACCATTAACTTCAGTGTAAAAGGAAGTAGTGTCTTTGTCAGCAATGGAGCAAGCATGTAGAAACGATGCTTGGTCCTCAGTCATTTTTAAGAATTCCTCCTGGCCTCCAGCTTTCTGGAAATGACGTAATCACGGATTTTAGTAAGTATGAAAGCTATCTACAACCAAAAGATTAAATTGAATGCCTACCGTATCCGCAGACTGAACCACTATTTTGAACTGTGATCTTGGAGTTAACTCAAATAAACAAGACATGACTGATAAGTCTCTGTTTTCAATATGAAGGAGCTGGACGATGTTGAAGACTACTCCACGAAGGAAATAGATCAATACAGGAATATTAGAGCTGTAATGCTTGGCAATCTCGCTTAACCGAAACGCTTGTTCAATTTCTGAAACGTCGGAAGCATGATTCCAGAAGAGCTTCAAAATTCTGCCACATTAACAAGGGTCAGTCAACTTCGCAAAGAATAGTAAGTGAATTCATGTTCTGAAATCTGTGGCCTTGCAGGACATAATTAGTAGAAAACACCGAGCACCTGGTTTCGTGACTTCTTTCCTTGTCACATACTAGGAGCTTGTTGAGAATTTTGATGATTGTTCGAGCGCCTTGTTTCACTGAGTTGGCCTATTCACATCAATATTATTTAGTGTCTCAAGATATACTCGTCATTGTAAGAAAAAAGTAATACAATTTGCAGTTAAAGTTATTCGAGAGATTGATCCTCATGCCCGTGGGAAAATTATAAAGAGGTCGTACTGGACCAAGTCAGCGTAAGATTACTAGGTGAGAAGGTGAGAATACGCACATCTTGTGGAGAATTTCTGGGAAATTCTGTCGACACTATCACCCAACGATCTTCCAACCACTTGAGAGCATATTCAAAGAAAGCAGATGAATATGCAGATTCTCTGAATTGTAACTCCTCCAGTAGATGTAATACAGACTGTTTTGCACAACGAAAGCGAATGAAGTCTCTCTTAGTGTGGCACCATGCCATAACCCTGAGTACTAATCCGTGACTCATCGACTGAAAATTAAATTCGTCCCAATATTGAAGTCATTGAGAGGCAGACATTTGTATGCAAAGTTCAGCACTATACCATGTTATCCTCTATTAAGGTCTTTTCTGACCCCTTCCAATGGGTTCTCTCTCCGAGAAATTTCATGATTGTCAAAAGACTTTCTTCTTGTAAGGAAAAAACTATCCCATTTGAGCTGGTCCGTCTCGTGAAGCCGTTCAAGAGCAGCGTACTCATGGCTTTACTAATCTGAATCCCGGGAATCGATTTTGTTTCAGTATGGAGAAGTTCGGGGGCTCAAATCAATCAGCAAAGCTCAAACCAAAAGAGAAATCTTTGAAAGATTCATATATGAGTTCCTTGATGACAGGCTTCATTTCTGCGCACATCGAGCTTAAATATGCACACGACTTAAAGTTGCTGCACTAGTCGATATTAGGGCAAATGCAAGAGAGTTACGCACTCACGTCGATCAATATAGTTACTTCCGTATCTGCTCCATTGCAATCACCAATCGCCATAGCGATGCTTTCAAAGCGCTTCTCAATGTCCCGTGTTTCCTGCAGTTTGATCGAGAAACACCCACGTCATGTTCTTCGAATCCAATTATAATTTCACTCACTTCAGATCAACTTTTTAACGCTCTAAACCTGCACAATGTACTTCCATGCAGGAAGTTGGTATCAACTGAGATGATCAAAGAAAACGGCACACAGCTATGAGATGGACTAGACGCAGAAGTGGACGTCGCCATGCTTATCTCCAGCGTTACCCATGATGGGTCATTCCCCTTTCTTTCGCACAAAACACACCATTCAAATTCTCGAGGCACAAGATTTCATTTCAGGTGCACAGCCTTTGCTGTAAAATTGCATCATGGCAAACCCTTAACCAACTCTTCCTTAATCAGACAAGAGAACAGTAGAACGCAAACCCGGTGGCGTACCTGGTTTAATACTTGAACTTCGGGGTCGAGTAAAACCGGAAGGTGATCCACAGAGTCCGACAGTAGAACGCAAACCTGGTTGCGTACCTGGTTTAGTTGGTCTTCGGGGTCGAGTACATCCGGAAGGTCTACAGAGTCCGACATTGCGGCTGAAGTCTAGAGACCAAGGTGTCTCTAAAGCAGTATTCCGTCTCACCCCCACAGAATTCACTTCAGAGTCTGGACTTAGCTGAGCAAAGAAAAATGATATGCAGTAGAACTTTGTGTGCCTAATGTGTCTGTTGTATGGTACAAGGAACATTGAGAGTAAACGATCTCATCGACGCCAAAGAACATTCTAGAGCAGGGATAATCATGGCATCATTGCGGCTCTCTCAAGTGCACCCGGTCCGCCGAATTTACAGGTTAAACCTTTGTTTTTATTGCAAGACTTCACTTGATAGATTTTACTTGGGAAACGATGTACATTTCACTTCTGCAAACTTGAGTCTGGTTAAAATTATCAGAAGATGAGGACGTGCAATTCAATTTAAGGATGCTATTGTTGAAGTGATATGTTTAATCCTACCTATTTTCTCAAAACTTTCTTATCAGCAATCATATCAATTTATATTTAGTGGTGATTGGTACACTTAGTACAGACAAGAGCCTCATGGCCAAGTCTCACTTCAATGTTAAGTGGACCTTTCCTAATGATGGCTACTGGTACCTGTCCTAATCCGCTTTTCTTATACTTAGAGCCACTTTATTCTATATAATATAATTATTTGTAGATTTTAAATAGCCAAATATAAGTAAATTAAAACCCAAAAAAATAATCAAAAGAATTAATTAATTAATTTTAAACTTTTATTGAAATTAGAAAAATGAAGCAAAAATTTCTACAATGTAGTGAGTATTGTAGCCTAAAAGATTTGTAGTCTTGATAACTTTGAAGTTGTATTATGGAATGGGAAACAAGTATAAAGTTTCTATGGTTCATTTTCAACAATTGCTTGGAATGAATCCATTCCAAGCACTGAGATACAACCTCATTGCTGTGTTGTTTGTAACAAGCTAAGATGCCATCTACATGAGATTGACTGTGGACAACCCTCTAGCAATAGAGCAATTTGACTCTCACCCATACATTAACACAAATAAATTTATTACACAAAATTCCATTTCAAAAGATGTAAGGGTGAGTGTGCTTTTCCAAAAACTAAACAGTCCTTCACTTAGAATCGAAAAACTAAAATCAAGAGTAAGCTCCATATCATTGATTTTTTTACATAAATTCATCCATTCCAGTACCAGCTGTGATGATATGTACAAAACAACTCTCAGCTCCGGAACGGTATAGAAAGTATCCAACGATTAAAAAACCCAGACTCTTCCAAACAGGAATTTGATGGGAGACAGCGTAGTGGATGTCGAGCTCAGCAACAAAAGAGGCTAACACATTAATTTCACCGATGCAGCGTCCACGGGACTCGTCACCGCTCACGATGGGCGAGTTACCAGCAAGCGATCGAAACATGGAAACGTGGTCATGCAGATTGGCCAGAATTCATGAGTCATTCCAATATTCTCTAAGAATCTTCTCCGTGACAACTACCCCCCTTGAATCAGCACCTGCACATGCACAGCCTTGGTTCATGAAAACTGAAAGCCATAAAAGTGGAGAGGGCTACAAGTGTTGCAACATGAATAGAACACTATATATTTGTTTTCACTCTAATCCAATCTCAAGGGTAGAAAGGGGCACGTCAGAGGGAATTCCACACGTACAATCTTTCTAAAATAAGAAATTAGCATATTTTCTCTGTTTCCCACAAGTCTCACGAGTCTGGGGTTCAGACTGTTTTTACTTATGCACAACATTGACTTGTCTGTACTATAGAGAATAGTATTGAAGATACCTACCAGAACGGCAGTAACTGATCACCAGGGCAGCACCAACTTATGAGAATAATCGAATACACTTGCTCCGTGTCCGCTCCACTTCGAGAAACGTAAAAAATGGACCTTGATGTCAGCTCAGTCCTTACAAAGACTGCGCTCATTCATTTATTTCGCTGTTACAATAACTGTCCTCCTTGGTGACGTCATGCACACGTCACGATGTTATCATCCTCAACTTCATTGCATTTGCAATGGAAGTTCAATCAAGGCAGAAGCCTGACGCACATTGAGCACCCAATTGGTGTTCATGGGCTGGGCTCTCGCAGTTGCAGCAACAGACATCTAAGGTGCCCAATTGCAGAGGCTTCCTGAAGTGATGGTCCCATGATGCACATTTATCCAGGAGCCATGCTCTGCACATAGAAGGCTTGGAAGCAATTCGAAAAAAATTGTGAGGTAGACCTGTCGAATGCATCGTACCCAGAGGCTGCTCCTAATGGTAACAAACGTAGAAAGTACTATCAAAAACTAACACATATACTCACTATCACTCCGTATGAATCTCTGATAGCTCTCAGCAATGACCACCTACCTCTCAAAAACTGCAAGAGAAATAACGTAATATTGATGGAGACATAACCAAGGCAAAATTAAACGCCCACATTAGGACAGAAGGCTCTCTCTAGAAACGATTTATTTAAACCTTAAAGTAACCACTCCCGGTACACAAGTCATTGAACCACTGATTGATCTCTTGATAAACCACGAAGTTGATTATAATGTCGGATGGACAGCATCAGACAAACTCACACAAATTTTATAGTTTCATGCAGTGAAATGTAGACCCTTCGATTAAAAAGGCAAAGAAAAACTGAAGAAGGGAAAGGCGACAAGAACACCAACCAAGGTTGTGGTTGATGAGAGGAGGGAAGAGAATTAAGAGATGTTGATATTTTTCGGAAACTAAATTTGACACTAAAAATTCGTGCACTGCTGTTTGATTCAAGTAATCGACTCTCATTCGTAGCTTATTTGGTTCATTGCGCCTCACATGATGATCGCCAGAAATAAATGATTGCTTCCAGGCCTCCATGTCAAGACTCAAGAGGATTCCAGCGTATGGAACAGAAGGTCACCAACACTCAAGCTGGTCCAAAAATGAGCCCTAAAAGTTGGTAGAAATGGTTTCCTCACCTATGCAATTAACTGAAATGAGAGGCGAGCTATGGCAACACCTTCAGAGAGCAAACCCCTCAACCCATCGCTCATTCTTCCCCTTCTCATAATTCTGCCGCTTCAAGTAGTCGAGGTACTCCCCCCATGTGAAACTCTTGTAGCGCCGTTTCCTGTCCGCTTGCACTATCTCATCCGGAGCCGAGATCAGGGTGTTCAACGGAGGCGCGTAGAAAAACACGAGCGAGAGACGAGGCACCTTGTCATTCAGCACAGCCCGGTGCTCTACACTTTTGAACCGTCCATTCGTCCACGCCTGGAGGTTATCCCCGACATTGACGACGTACGCGCCGCGCCGCGGCCTCACCGTGATCCATTTCCCGTCCTTGCACACCTGCAATCCTCCGACTTGGCATTGGTGCAGCATGGTGAGCGTGTAGGGATCGGTGTGGGCGCCTAGGCCGAGTGTGAGGTCGGGGGTCGGGCACTCGGGGTAGTAATTCAGCCTCGCGATGGAAGTGCTGGGGTTCATGTGCTTGATGAAAGTGTCACCGGGTAGCCCTAACCCCAGAGCGCATAGCTCCAAGGTGAGATTCGCCAATTTCTCTGCGTTGGCGCAGAAAGACTCGACCGAGTTCTGGAATTCTTCGCAGGGTCGGCCATCGAGGAGGCGCTGGGCTTGCTCGCGGATATTGGATTCGGGCGACCAGCTGCACTGGAATCGCTCGATCCACGGGCGGCCAGCGTATTTGTACCCCGCGGTGTTGATCCCGTAGCCGAACACGTTGTTGTTGGATTGGGCGGACTCGAGGTTCGTAGCGCACTGCTTGTGCTCCATTGGGAGCTCGAAGAAGCGTCGGGTCTGCTTCTGGACCTCATCCAGCTCAGCGACCGGGATACCGTGGTTTATGAGCTGGAAAAAGCCCCACTCCGAGCACGCCGCGGCGATGCGCTTCGCCAACTTCAGCTTCGTCTCCGCGGTGCCATCCTGCAAGCCCGAGAGGTCGATGACAGGGAGCTCCCGATCGCGACGGTAATCGTTGTGCGGGATGGTAGGCCGCTCCTCCTCTGGCCACACGAAATCCGCCAAGTCCTGGGAGCCTTGACTAAGAAGCGACTGCAAATTACTCTGCGCCGCCGGTGTGATGGACGCCGCCCGGATGAGCGAAAACGGATGCGGCCCGGGATTCGTCGCCATGGCTGACTTTCAGGCTCAACTCAACTCACACCCCCAAAACAGAGCGCGCAATCAGTAAATCCTCCACAAAATCCCCCACCAGTACCCACTCCTCCAGTCCGCAATCTCTCAGCTCCTCCGCAGATCCTCACAACGACTCATCTAAGCTCACTCCACCATCCACTCCACATCCCGTAAACTCCCATCAACCCAAACACCGGTTGTTCAGCTTCACGACTCAGAGAATCCACCCCCATAAAGGTCTCATGAGACAAAATTCTCGTGACTTATATAGTGGCTCCAAAAAGCCACCCCGCCATACCCGATTCACCCACGCCAACACAGCAACCCTACGACGCTAGCACGCTACCTGGCCAACAGTAGCGCCACCCATTCACTACAAAAATGGCAAACTGAACAGTCTCCAGTACACCTCGAGACTCCAAACCATTCAACGCCCCGCCTCACTGCTGCAACCGACCCACCCAGCCCCAACTAACCAACCAACTTGTCACTGATCTCTCCCCCTCCTAGCCTACTAGCATCGAATCCTACACCCTGACTCCGCCCGGCCCCACTAGTACCACCACTCCCCGATTCATGAACCGCCTCCAGCCCCTCCACTCATCACTCCTCACTCATCACTACTCACCCCAAGCTGACTGATATTCTCACACCGCCATCCTCTCCTCTCCCCTCTCCTCGACCTTCCTCCCTTCTTCCTCCGACCACCTCATCCGCTACCCCTCTAGCGCTCCACCCTCCCTCCCATGCTAGATTCTGCCCCAACTAGACATGATCGCAAGTTGCCAACCAGCTCCTGGAACTCTCCCCAAGCCCATCGATCGCTCCGAATCCTTGACGAGTCGAGCCGCGGGATGTCTAGGTTGCGAACCTGAGCGAGAACCTGATCGAAGCGGTTGCGGTACACCAATATGATACGTATAAGTACTTCTGTGGTATTATACGGATGACGAGGGTGCATATTCTGGAACCGAAGCATCTTTTCTCGTCGCGTCAGGATCCTGTCGCTTGGTTTTCGTCCACGTGTGCGGCCTCGTGCGCCATGCAGGGGTTCGTTCGTCCGGGGGTGGACGAGGGTGGACGGTGGTGGACGAGGGTGGACGGGGGTGGACGGAGGGGTGCGCTAGGGTCCAGGGAAGGGAATCCTGGGGGGGAGGGGGTGATTGGAGGCCCTGGGCGGATGGTGAGCCGTGGGATGAACTGGAAAGTGAGTTGGGGGGGGTTGTGATTGGGCGGATGCGTTCTTTGAGGGGGTTTGAGGGGGGAGCCTTTTGTGCTATCTTTGGGTACAGCTCTGTACCTGGGGTTTGGATGCTTTCCTGTGTTCTGAATCATGTACTGTGGGTAGTGTTGTTTGTTTAGCCTGATCGGGAAGTTGGGCTGGTGTTGTACAGTGGGCTTTTGTTCGTTTTGGTGACTTTGTGGAGGCATGCTGATGTCTTTTCACTTGATGTGTAGTGTATGAAGTCTTTGTCTGTTGATTGGTGTATTGGTATATTCTGTGAATTGCAGTTGCCTGTTGTGACCTACAGGTGACAAGGGTGAAAACTCCAGCGTGATTTTTTACAGAGCCACCCAATATGTATGTATTCTCCATAGCCACCAAACTTGTCGTGTCAATTCCATACCCATCCAACATGTTTGTGCACTCCATAGTCATTGAACTAGTCATGTCAATTCCATAGCCATTGAGCATGTCATGTCAATCCTCCTACACAAAAGAGGACTAGAAAATAAGCAATTTTTTCCACAATCACATGGTATACCATAGGCAAACAAAAAAATTAGAAGTTTAGACTATTTTATTTTAGTAGGAGTTGAAGTACTTGTGTCTTGTTACATGGTGGGTCTGTTAGTTGGTATGATTCTTTTTCAATGTTCAAATGCTCACTTTGTAGTGCCAAACCATTATATATGAAAGAAATAAAGAAGACAGTCTTCAGTTTTCATAAAAAATTGGCATGAATTAAGTATCCATTTGTTCAGCTCTATTCAAGAATATACATTTTTGAGGTAGCAAGTGACTAATAAACCGTAATAATTAAATTGGTCAAAAATAACTTCTAATTTTTTGTTTTGAATTTGTTGTCGTGTTAGTTGATTTTTGTGGGGTCTTGTTCATCAAGTTTGTTGGTTGGAAAGAACTTTAATTGCATATAACTACTATGGGTTTTAAATCTAGTGGACTTGTTTGAGAGGGTGAGTCATATGTAGCTACTTGGCATTGCAAAGTAGCTATGGTCTAGCAAAATATAATTGTGCCAACCAAGAATGCAACATGTGACAATAAACATGTGCTTTGATTGCTAACAATAAAAAGTTGTTTATGTTGCTGAATTTTTTTTATTTGCTTGTGGCTGATCATATAGTTATAGTAGAGGTTGGCTATTTTTAAGTCTTCTTTTGAAGAAGAAAATAGTTGTGGCATGGTAGAAGGCTACGGTATTGACATTCTTAAAATTAGTTTTAATCAAATTTTTGGGTATTTTAAATTTATCTTCAGAAAACTTGATTGACATAACATTTATAGCAGCTCTCGATATAGCCATAATGACTATATGCATGTCTATTCTCCACCATGTCATGTTTACTCAATAGTCACAAGAGCCATTCATTTTAATTTTGCTACATGTCTAGTTTCAGACCTCTACAACAATTCTATTATATATTTCTAGACAAATTGACATATTTGAGGATGTTTTATCTAACATTATCCAAAGTATATGCAATTGTTGATTGTAAGTATGTTAAATCATTTGTAGTAAATCAACATACTTCCATTTTTTGGTTGTTTGCTTCATTTCTAATATAGACTACGGAGAAATATGTGCACTATCATAAACATGAAAGAATATATAGATTTAATTTTCATTATAAATTAAATTGATATTTGATTTATATATAGATTTGTGTTTGATTTATAAAAATCCATAGATTTAATTCAAATTAAATTTCTCATTGTAAAGATTGAAAGATTAGAGTAATTGAAGTAATTTCTTTTTGGATTTTTATTGAACCATGAATTACATGATGAACCTACTTTGACTCCTCTTAATGTAAGAATTTCATACTATAAAAAATTTACATCCTTTACAAAAATGATATTAACAATGTATTCATTTTATGATGCAAGCAATTATTTTAGATGGATGTAGTAGCACATGACAGTAGATACTATAGCACTATTGTTTTTAACAAAAATACATATATTATGGACTAACTTATTTACATGTGCTTAATGCAATAAAATGATCAATACGTTGTATTATGATGAGGTTTTCATAACTTTCGTCGCATATAAGGCAAATCTTAAGGTGATCAAAATTACGTTTTAGGAAGTTTGTTCAAAGGGCCGATGGAACTTTAGAGATTAAAGATCAATCATCACTACAAAAAAAAAGGGTTCTTTCCAACAAAGTTTCAACAAAATTCTATTGATGCTACCTGTTGATTTGGAATTCTTGATTCGGAACGATTTTAAGACAAACGTCTTAATTCAGAACAATCTGTTGATGCTATTTATTGATTCGGATTTCTTAATTCGGAACAATCTGTTGATGTTACTTATTGATTCAAATTTCCTGATTCAGAACAATTTTAATGCAAATATCTTTATTTGGAATTCTTAATTCAAAACAATTTTAACACAAATCTCTTGATTTAAGGCCAAGCTAGGCTAGTCGAAGGGTGGCAGTCAAGGAATTCAATCCTTGAACCACTTGGCTTCCGCTTGAAATAACTAAGCCATGAATTCTCAAATATGATCATGGCTTAGCCACTAAGCCACTACTAGTAACATGACAGAGAAGGAGTATGTAACACTTTTGTATACTGAATTACTCTCAATTCTCTAATCACATTAAATACAATAAATATGGTAAATTCATTAAATATAGTAATCACAATAATTATTATAATTTAAGTAACTTAAAACTACTAGAATTAAAATTAAAATTACTATCATAAGAATTTACAATTGTAATTTTAAGTAAATACATTAATTAATATTTATAAATTAATTACTATAATTTAAATTACATAAATACACTAATTAAAATTAAAATTTCAATAATTAAAATTCCTTTGTTCAAATCAATAAAAAAAATGTGAAATCTGTTGAATTGAGTGGCACAATGAATTTATATCGCAGTTGTTTTTCCATATATGTTGAAACCAAAAGAAAACAGTTGTTTCTGTATTGATTCAAACTCCCTCTTCTTGTTGTCTATGCACAATCAATTATTAAATTGAAGCATAAATATCTTTTAATAAAATAATCATAATTTGGATATCAAATAAAAGTATACATTTTGCATTAGAAATAAGAGTTATATGTTTTTAAAAGAATATAATTAAAGAACCTTAAGACACAAATTTTGACAATAAGATTTTTTTACATGTACTATTTCTTTGAATGAATGTTTTAAATGTTTTAATTATTTTTAATTTTTAATGCATGCAAGTATTAGTTTTTATTGAGTCAAAAATGTACTTACATTTCAAATGTATTACCAATTTTTAATTTTTTTAATTTAGATGTATTATCATCTAATCTACAAAATGTTGTTTATTAGCATGTCACAAATATTATCCATATCAACCAGCAAAGGACAAATATGTATGATACGGACAGTTAAAATTATAGGTTAGTCCTTCCGCCATATCTTTTTTGGAAAAGCTTTGTAAAAGTATCAATGTTTTTCTATTATACTTCCATATAAAACATTTTATCTTCTAAGTTATTTTTCTTTGATTAGATGCTACCTCTAAAAATCTCTACATGCCCTTAATACATTTGACAATTTTTTTATCTTGATAAGTAGCATAATCAACTATAAAAATTTAAATAAATCTCTCTATAAAGAGAAATTTCACTCCAAAAATCACAAATATTTTGTCACTTTATGGAGCAATTTACAAAAAAAATTGTAACCAAATTTTGATAATTTTTGAAATCAAATTATTCAATTTAAGAAGTGTTTGTCTGTATGCAATTTTAAAAATTATCAAGCTAGTTACTTGAATATGATTTCTTCAAGATAATAAAGGGATATAGCAACATGATATAACTCCTTCAAAGAAGAAGGACAGAGATGACCTTAATTTCTTCTTGAAAAAAATAAATATTCTAGCGGAGCTCTTCAAATCCTCCATATTTATGAGAAATTTAAAATATCATACTCAAAATTGACAACTTATTTAGGTGTTTAAGATTGCAATTATTCATGGGATGGGCACTTGTTCTTCAAGGAATAAACTTGAAAATTTAATTTATTCGAGACATGGTCATTGCATGTTGGTCTTAAAATTCTATAGATATTTGATCCTTGGTTGTTTTATTCTTTTCTTATCATATACTTTTATATTCCTTAAATCTATAGTCAAAATTCTTTTCTACGTCCATAAAGGACACAAACCTTTGTTTTAATGCCATGAGTTTATATCCTAAAAAAAAAAAAAAGGATCATCAAAAATATTAATGTGAGTATAAGCAATAATGTGAATCCATTTTGCTTTCGCAATGCTACACTTTGTTGCTATCTTTAATATTTTTTGTACAAGAAAATAACTTCACTTATACCATATTAGAATAAAACCTTCAACTTGTGTAGTGCAAAAATTGACACAAATCAAAATCAAAATGTGCTAATAATGCTTAGAAACGATATAAAAAACAAATGTTTATAATTTCAAACTCCATAATCTTCTATTTCATGTAGTCAAATTTATTTAAATTTTTGTATGTATAAGCTAAAAGTTAGTCTAGACTAAGATATTAGTTGCACTAGAACTAAGAGAACTAAGAAGGTTTTAGGAGGTCCTAAGATTAGAAGGAAAAGTATTGTTACTTTAAGAAGTAATTGTCCCTTAACCTTAGAAACAACTAGGCATGGTAAAGAGGTATATAGGACCCTCAAAAGCTAAGAAGAACTCACTTTATATTTTTTCCAATATATATTTGGGTCAGAGTCTTGGGGAGTACTTCGTGGTTGGATGGTTCATGCCAAGAACACTTACATGTTGGCTAGAATTGTCTTTGGTTCTAGTTCATTCAGAAGATATTTATTACATTCGTATTGAAGCTGGTTTCCATTTTTTTATAGGAAAAAATAGCCGGCAGTGCTTCCCAAACGTTGATATGGATAGTGGTTTTGAAAAAGCTTTAGATAAGTCTATCACGTCTCAGCAGCTTATGGCTCAGATGCAAGAATTGAAGGCGGCAAAAGATCGTGCTGAATTGAAGATTGCGGTTCTTGAAGCTGCAAAGGAGAAGGAGCAAGTATCTAGGTGCAAGCTAGCAGGTCCTGAGAAGTTTCAAGAAGGAGAGCGGGTGCTTATCAACGCTTGGTTGGATGCAATGGAGAATTATCTTCAAGCCGGTAATACTGCCCCTAAACTTTGGATTGATTTGGTTAAGACTTACTTAGAGACTAAAGTTGCTCAGCATTCGCAAATTGTTGCTAAGAATTTGGAGCTTGAGGGGAAGGATGCTAAATTTTGGGTGCATTTCAAAGAGGCATTTATTAAGGCCTATGGAAATGTTAGTCTTGAGTAACTTGCAAGAGCCAAGCTGGCAAAATTGACTCAAACATCATCTGTGGAAAGTTATGCAAATAAGTTTCAATACTTATGTGCAAAGATTATAACTTTACCTATAAGTGTTGGAGACAAGATTCATTGATTTATTGCTGGTTTGAAACCATAGATAAGATTAAAAGTAGCTGTGGATCCAATGAATAATGCCCAACCTTGAGAGGATTTTCAAAGATTGGTTACATATGCTCTTTTTATTGATGCTAATCTCCAGCAAAGTTAGGGCTTCACTAGGTGAAGCACCTAACAAGAGTATCGAGAAAAAAAATCCTACCACCAAAGAAGGGGCAGGTGGTCCTATCAAGTTCAAAAAAAATCTCTGATCAAGTTTGATGATGGTAAAGAAATTGATTACAAAAAAGTAGCTTTCTTAAAGAGAGAAGGAAAGTGTTATTATTGTGAAGAAAAGCAATTGCCGTAAGAATGCCAAAAAGTCTAGTGGTGAAAAGAAGGATTTCTATATCCTCAAGAGAAGAGCAATGAGCAATCTCTTGAGGTAAAAAGAAAATTTAGGTTTAAGTTTTTGGAGCCTCTTGTTCCCATCTTAGAATCCAAGATAAAAAGTTCTATTGATTATGTATTGGATTCTAGAAATTTTGATATGAATAATGAGATTCAAATGCCTTATCTCCATAACTCATTTGATACACTTTTTGTTGAAGATTCTAGTGTTTATGATCATTGTTTATTACTTGATCCTTTTCTTGAGAATTTAGCCAATTATATACCAACATATAAAAAGGGCAAAAGTAAAAGGTCTTTTAAGACAAGTGCTTGTATTTTGATTAACCCCTAAAGGTCTGAGGGTATTTTTCATCAAAATTGCCTCAAAACAGCCCCTCTTCAAAGCAAGGTGGATTTTGCAAACTTGGGGTCTTGATTAGTACATCTAACCATAAGATCTTGTAGCTAACTTCTATGTCTACATGTCCACCAAATCTCACACACTTATTCCTCACCCATTGCAAGATCATAACGTTCAAAGTAGAAAAACAAGTTTTTTTTCTCTGCAAAGAAAGGGGATAGCAGAGTTTTGAAGGCCCAAAAAACCATTTTTTAAAGTAGATATGGAATGAGTCTCTCCATGTTATTGTTCCTAATTGAGTTAGGTACATGTCCAAAAAATATTATATTCAAAAAAGTTGTAGAAGGTTTCCAAAAAAATCATTTTCCGCTAGGGGGTATGCTGAAATTCACATAGAAAGGCCGTTTTTTGACAATAAAAATAGCACATGAAAAATTCTTGGATTGAAAATCCGAACAGTAGAAACATGCTCTACTGCCTTTTCTATACATAGAAATTTTTATTTTTGAAAAATATCAAAATCTCAACTTTTGGTGGAATTTCAAAGTTTCATCTTTGGGCAGATTTGGGCTGTTTTGGGCAGCTTTGGGCAGTTTTGGGCAGAATTTGCTGCATTCACAGTGGCTTAGAAAATTTCAGCAGCTGCCCAACAAGCAGCTTTTGATAGTTAAACGTTCATAACTTTTGATCCCGATGTCGGATTGAAAAATAAAAATATGCACACGGAGCTCTCGGAACGGCACACCTCCATTTAAAATTTCAGAAAATTACGATTCAAACTGCAACCGTAGGTACATGCCCAAGTTTCAAAAAAGCCCATTCTAGGACTATTGTCCTTTAGGGGTTAAAAAGAAAAAGAGTAAAGTAAAAGATGAAAATGACAATAGCGATTTGTCAAGATTTCAATTGCTACATGAGTGTAAATACTCTTATGGAGATGCTCTTGGATTGACAAAAAAAGAGGTTTGGCAGTTGTATTATGATCCACCTAAACCTAGAATCTTGAAAGCTCTAAGTTTAAGTAGTGGTTTAGTCATGCAATTTCTTAGAAATGTTTCTGGAATGGAATGAATGTTTTGTTATATACAACTGCTAGTCATTGCTATTTGAATTCATCATATGCTAGACGTATAGGTTTGTATGTGGAAGAAGATAATGGTAAAGTTGCTTTAGGAAATGGATTAGAAGTAGAACTTGACGGTAGTGTCAATGTGCATGTTAAAATTCAACAATACCAGTTTCAAGTCTCATGCTCGGTCATTATGTTAAGTGATGGCTTTGATTTGATTTTGGAGAATAATTGGTTGAATAAACATAGAGCCTATATTGAGTATGACTCTAAAGCTTATATATTGTATAAAGGCAATAAGAAAATCACTATTAGTAGTGTGAATACAAGCAAGAAGAGGTTCAGACCTCAAGATAAAATCTTTTCCGCATTACAACTCAAAGTGTAGTGAAGAAAGGTTGTCAACCTTTACTTATCCATTTGAAGAAGATAGAAAGTAGGGAACCATTGGAGAATTCTCCAATGGAGTCTGTTTTTTTAAAAAAGGAAGAAAGTTTTGTATTCATATAAAGATTTTGTTGATAAAAAAAGATGAAGATATTTTTCAACCAATACCCCCAGGACTTCCCCCATACTATACCATTAGCTCACACTATACCATTAGAAGAAGGGCATAAGCCCCTTTTTAGACCTATTTATAGGCTCTGTCCATTGGAGATTGAAGAGACTAAAAAAAATAGCAGAATATATCCACAAAGGATGGATAGAACCAAGCTTCTCACCTTATGGATCATCAATCTTATTTGTTAAATCCCTATGCCAACGTGGTGCCTACTACCATAGTCCATCCAACTCTGGTGGGGGGTCTTAAGACCTCGTTGTATGGGTATCTAAAAAGACCTTGGAGGAATAACATGTCAGCTGTCTTCAAGGCACTTAGTATAGATGCACTTAGTGTAGAAAAGTATTTACCATACCTTCAAAAAGGGGGAGTAGCTTTAGATTTATTATCCTTTGTCCAACGGCCATTGGATTAGTGAATAGAATGAACAAAAATTATATTCATGTCAGCCCCTTTGGGGCCATAGTTCTTCTTCTTATTTATTAAAAAGAAAGATGGTGGATTAAGAATGGTGATAGATTATAGAGCTTTGAATAAACTAACCATAAAGAATCGATATCCATTGCTAAGAATTGATGATTTATTTCATCAATTGGCAGGATCTTATGTGTTTAGTTCATTAGATCTTGTTCAAGGGTATCATCAAAGTAGAATCTTAGAAGAAGATGTACCTAAGACTGCATTTAGAGTGGCATTTGGTCATTATCAATTCAAAGTTTTGAGTTTTGGATTGACTAATGCACTAGCAACTTTCCAAAGAGTAATGAATAAAAATTTTGAACGTTTTTTGAGAAAGTTTGTGTTGGTATATCTTGATAATATCTTCGTGTTTTCTAAGAACCAAGGAGAGCACCTTGAGCATTTGCGCAAAATATTTGATATACTATGCAAGAATAAATTATATGCTAAGTTGACCAGGTGTGACTTTGCAAAAGAAGAGTTAGAATACCTTGGTCATGTGGTGGGTAAGGATGGAATTAAAGTTGACCCTAAGAAGATTCAAACAATGGCTAAGTGGGCAAGGTCCAAAGATGTGAGTCAATTGCGTTCATTTTTGGGTCTTTATAATTATCTTAAGAGATTTATTCAAGGTTATTAAGCCTTGGTAGCTCCTTGAACCCACTTGACTAGAAAAGATGTCAAATTCACTTGGACAGACCAATGTGAAGAATCTTTTGAACTTGGGGTAAAGTATACATTAACTCATGCACATGTTTTAATCTTACCAACATTTGGTAAAAGATTTGAAGTTATTTGTGATGCTTCACTAGTAGGTATAGGGCGGTTTTTTTACAGAATGGTAAGCCTATCGCATTTGAAAGCCACAAGCTTACACTCGCATAGAGAAACTATACTACTGGTGAACAAGAATTAACTGCAGTTGTGCACGTTATGCGGACATGGCATTGTTATTTAGAAGGTTCAGAATGTGTAGTGATAACAGATCACAATCCATTGACCTATCTAAAATCACCATAGAACTTATCAAGGCGTCAAGCTCGATGGTTAGAATACTTGGAGCAAACTTTTGATTATAGATGGGAGAAACAATGTGGCTGATCCCTTGAGTAGGAATCCATTAGATCAAAGGCAAGTAAGACTAGCCTTGCTTACTAAAAGTGCTTCAAGTCCCATCAAACAATTGGTGGAGCCCACACTAAATTGGGAGATCCTGTCGAAATGACCAACATTAGAGAAAGTCCCTTCGGGTTTGACAATGAATTTTTAAATAAGATTATTGCAGGGTATGCTTTAGATCCATGGTTTAAGAACCCGGTTGATTTAGAAAACTTAGTTTTCAAGGATGCCTTGTGGTGGCATCACAATGCATTTGTCGTGCTTAATGTAGATAGTGTTTATGGAGATATACTTATGAAGTGTCATGATGCTTTTTATAGTGGACACATGGATATTACAAAGACCTTGAAACAAGTAGAAATAAGATTTTGGTTGCCAAGTTTGAAGGATGATGTAAAAAAATATGTGAATAGTTGTGATGTATGCCAACGTAGTAAAACCTCTACTACAAAAATTACAAGTTTATTGCAACCCTTAGAAATACATGAGAAGAAGTGGAAGTGTGTTAGCCTTGATTTTATCACAGGTCGAACTCCCACTAGGCAAGGGCATGATGCAATATTGGTATGTCTGGATAACTTGAGTAAGTTGGCTCATTTTATAGTTAAAATTACTACATTTACTGTAGAAGAAACATGAAGGTTATTCATAAACAATGTGTATTAACACCATGGTCTCCATGAAAAACTTATTAGTAATGGAGACACTCGATTTACTAGTAGATTTTGGGTTGCATTGTGTCACATATTGGGTACTGGACAAGCTATGTCTACGACTTTTCATCCCCAAACAGATGGCCAGACGGAGAGAATTAATAGGATTCTAGAAGATGTACTAAGGCACTATGTGAGTCCAACTCAAGATGATTCGGATATGTATTTATCCTTAGTTGAGTTTGCATATAATAATACTTGGCAAGAACCAATAAGAACCACTCCTTTTATGTTGAATTATGGTCAGCATCCCTTGACACCATTGAACCGTGTGATCAGGAGGTGTCATGTCCTTGCTGCAAAGGACTTTGCGCAATCAATGTCTACTATTTTGCAAGAGGCAAAGAAGCATTTACTAGAGGCGCAAAATAGACAAAAGTCCTATGTTGATACAAAGAGAAGATGACTCTTTTTTAATGTTGGTGCTCAAGTATTATTAAGTACATCTAACATTAAATTAAAGATTTCAAGAGTAAAGAAATTGTTGCCTAGATGGATTGGTCCTTTTAGAATAATGAAGAGGGTAGGCAATGTGGCTTAGAAATTAACGTTGTTAGAGACATTGAAGATACATCATGTATTTCATGTTTCACTTTTAAAGCTATATAGGGCTTCTGACAAAGTACAGCTCCCACTACCACCAATCTTTGAAGAAGATGATAAACTATTGTTTGAAGTTGAACAAGTTCTAGCACATGATACAAGGGGTAGTCGTACGAGGCTTCTGAAGTATTATCTCATTAAGCGGCTCGGATATGGCCTTGAATACAATTCTTGGGAGCCAGAAAAGATTTTGAGTTTAGAAGTGCTCAAAGAATATTGGGACACTGTGGCACGTTCACAAGAGCGGCTCACACTAAAGAAAGTGTCAAGAGTTTTAGTGTTTCCAATATGAAAGTTGAAAGATTTTTTTTTTTAAAAACTCTGAAATTTGAGATTTTTGGACCATTTGAGCAGAGACGCTCAAGATTAAATGGAGAGGAGTGTGGCATTGGCTAAGATAAACCAAGACTAAGGTAAAAGTTAGTCTAGACTAAGATATTAGTTGTACTAGAACTAAGAGAACTAGGAAGGTTCTAGAAGGTTTTAAGATTAGAAGGAAAAATATTTTTACTTTAAAAAGTAATTGTTCCTTAACCTTAGTAAACACTAAGTATGGTGGGGAGGTATATAAGATCCTCAAAGGCTAAGAAGAACTCATTTTATATTCTCTCCAATATATATTTGGGTTAGAGTCTTAAGGGGTACCTTGTGGTTGGGCGGTGCATGCCAAGAACACTTAGAAGTTGGCTAGAATTGTCTTTGGTTTTAGTTGACTTAGAAGATATTTGTATACAAATGGAGCCGCCAAATCGACATCTTTACTATAATTTTAGTCTATGACTGTGTTGTGCAAGTGTAAATATGTGGTTTAGGCTATATTCTTGTTTGATTGCAGTGATTCCTAGACTTAGTTAAACCTTGCAATTTTGCAATAATTGACATAATATGTCGCACGGGCATAAAAACATAAGTGGCATTTAAATATTGATAAACATGCAACCTTGTCATAAAGGTAAAATAATTTGTATTAAATATTAGAATTCAAATAAAAATAAGCATGCAGGTAATTACATTTTTCCAAGGAGGCAGTGTTGGAGTCTGAGTTGCTAAAGCTAATGCATCGTAAACAAGGCTAAATTTTTTTGGATTTGTTGAATCAACTTAGCTTCTTGGCCCCAATGCCATTACATATAGGAAAATCGGCCTCTATTATAATATTATTATAATGAGGACCTTGAGGTCGGCTCCAACCCAAAATTGGGCTGAAATTTTCAAATAATTGGCCCCAAGGAAAATTAGCCCGGCCTCTATGTGTAAATCGGCCCTTAGATGGAGTTATAAGGTGCTCAATTAGGAAAACATGGGTTGATATTAACCTTTGATTCTTTATTTCTTTGTCTCGCTCTTCTCACTTTTCCTCTCTTTCAAGTAGCTAATCAATCTACAGAGGTTTTTGTATTATGTGTTTTATTTATTTTTTGAATATCATGTAATTAGAAATAATTTTTTTTAAGCTTTCCATAGAATTATTGCTTCCTTTAAGAAGAATTAGTATGAAGTCATAGTGTCTTTTTGAATAATGGACAATCAACTGCCATGATTTCTATAAGCAATATATTTGATTATTCATAGAATTTTATACAAAAATTTGAGATAGTCAAGCTTGGTGTGTACTTATAAGGGCTAATTAGATTTTAATGTTCATTATGTGCTTCATTTTGAAAAAAGTATGAAGTCATGATGCTTAATTAAACGAAGTTCATAGTAGCCAATGCAACCTACTTCCTCCTTTGACTAAATAGGTGCCGTGCATTTACATTTTTTAAGAGTTGAAAATGTAATAGTTCATTGAAAAGTTATTTTATTTATATATGTACATTCAAAATTAGACTATACCAAATTCTTGGTATGAAATGTCATGTGAATTTAAAATTGTTGTTTATATTAGCCAATGCTCATTCATAGTACATAGTTCTATAGATCTATCATTTGTTCTATTTCAAACCACTGAAGTAAAAAAACTTATTTGAATGAAAGACAATATATATATATATATATATATATATATATATATATATATATATATATATATAAGTGTAAATACAAATTTGACCTAAAGATTACTTTTGGTTTTAATTTCTTAGAAGAGTGAGGTTTTCTATAAGTATTGTTATTACCTTATGTTTTTAGATAGAAAAGAGAGTTTTTTATTTTTTTATTTTCTTGTCCCATCAACATCAATTTGATTCAATAATTTGATTGCATTCGTAATAGATTGCAGATCATTTAGAAGTCTTTACATTCTCAATACATTGCAATTCCAAATCTTAGCAAGTGGGTGAAAAGATCAACTTCATGAAGTTCTATACCACTGTTTGAATGTCCTTAACCCCTAAAAATCCAGGAAAGCTGAAATGGGTTTTTGCTGTTTTGGGCAGCCAAAATGAAGGGGTTAAAATTCATATTTTTGCCTAAGATTTTTACTAGATGCTCCTATACTGCAGAGTGTATGTGGTAAAATTTTCAAAGCCACATTCCAATTTTAAGACCTTCATCTAGAAATTTTAGGCTTCAAGTCCAAAACGGGCAGCTTAAAATTAGGGCTTTCTTCATTTTATTTTCTTGAAATATTTTCATAACCAAACCACCACTCAAATTCCAAAGAGACCCAAGTCAAAAAATAAACCAATTTTACAAGGGCAGCCTCCAAAAATTACAAAGACAAACTTCAAATTTTTGAATTATTTCTTTCAAAATTCTTCAAAATTTGAGATTTTGAAAATTTTCAAAAATATTTTTGCCCAAAAATATAAAATGTATGAAGGCACCTAACCACCGTTTAGATTTTTCTAAAACCAAGTATACGTAACGTCATACATGTTTTACGATATCAACGTTTTTAGACCCGCTTCTAGAAAATAATTTTTATGAAGGTCTTAAAAAGGGAATAAGTCTCTAAAATTTTGCGTGCAGGTACCCAACTTGATTACCTACATGGAAAAAAATATGAATAAAATGTTTGGGATAATGAACATCAAGTCCCCATTTTCACCATTTACCCTATGTCGTTCGGTTTGTAGCAAAAAAAAACTTTTGCTGCAACTTTGAACATCATAATCTCACAAATGGTAAACATCCAACGGTTGAAAATATCATCAGTACTTCTAAAGAGGGTAAAGTACAAGATCTTACGGTTAGATTTCTAAAAAAAGGAAAAATAGCTGGTCCAAACCGTCATTCCCACAAAGCAGTCAAAATTGACAGTTTTGGAACTTGGAGCTAAACAGATTTCCAAAAACGGCTGGATTTTTAGGGGTTAATAATCTAAACCACTGGGGTTTGTATATGTAACTTACATTTTGTAGTTGTCAAGTGAATATATGCTCAAATTTGGATGAGCATCATATATGTGGATGTGCAAATAAATGAGCAGGACCAACAATTGTCTGTTTGGACCATCCATCATCACTATATTGTAGTATCATAGCAGGTTTGTTCAAAAATAATTATAAAGATATGTAACACATAAATTAGGAAATTATGAAGACAAAAACACAAAAATAGAGTTAATTAGTTTTTGAAATATTTTGTTATTTCCAAGCCATTTAAGGTCATTTTTGCTGATTTTTGTTAAAACACAAAAATTGAGAAATTCAAGTTTTGAGAGGCTTGCAAACCTTATGTTTTCAAAAGAATAAAAAAATTGTTCGTGAAGTGGTGAACTTGCTGTAGTGTTACGGTATGATGGCACCATTTTCCAACTCGTTATTGTTAGTGTCAATGGCTCCTCTTTGACCAACTAATTATTAAACCCTTTACTAGGTTTGGTGGCATGCTAGTGGCGGTTCTCATGAGTACCTATTGTCGGATGTTGAAATTGTAGTTTTGACACCTTTGATTCTTTGAAAATTCACTACAATCCAATTTTTTTTTTTAAATTCTTTGGTTTATATTTTCAATGTTTGCCCAATCTTTCGTATTCTTATCAAACCTCCTCTACAATCTAACCTGCAGAAGCCTTTGATTTTGTCAGTTTCTGGTGCTGCCACCTTATGGTCCTTGTATGATTGTGCTTAAATTTTTTCCTTCAAACATACCTTCATTCTCTATGCTTTAGATTAGCAGTCATACTCTCAGGAGAAGAGATAACTTTGTTAAGGTATTGAAGATTGCTTTCCATAAGCCAGGCTTCAATAACCCTAATGAATCATTCAGGGTAAGAGTACTGAATGAACACTAAGCAACCAGAGCATCATCAACAACAAAATTAATTTCTCTTTAACTGTTTATGATTGTGACCCATCTACAATTTCAACAAAATGGCTTAACAATTCAGCATTCTCTACCAGTAGCTGGGATAGCAATGTTATTTTATGAAGTAGTTGTAAGCACTTGTAGTCATCTTGATCTAATTATGACCTCTGGAAAATACTTCAAAGTCAAGCAACACAATGTAATACACTAGTCACATTACAAATTACCATGTATTAGCAGGAATCATGTATCAGTCCTGGTAGTGAGGTGGTCATGTGACTACCATTTTTCTCATGAGACGGAAGCAGGGTTTTTACACACCTATCAGCTCATCTAGCTTGCAGTTCACGAACCAAACCCTAAATTTTGAAGAAGAAGAGTACCTCTAGTCAAGATGACCAGCACAAATCAAGAAACCACTGCAACTAGATAGATCACCTGGATGTGCATAACTATGCAAGCATCTGCAAGAGTTAGGAGAGTATTTCAAAACTAAGTTGTACACAGTTTTGCAGGAGGTCTGGACATTACTGAAAAGAGTGCCAAACATTAGGCTATTGGCAACATCTTTTTGTGCAGCCTCAGGGATCAAACTTCAAATTGTTCAAACTCAAGAGAGTCAAATAAGCTGGTTGACAAATGACAGGCAACAGCTCTGCTCTGTTGTATTGCAGGCTTGAATATAAGTTATGCAAATTTTTTTGACAGCCTGTGAGATTTCAGTCATTTTGAAGTGTATGTACACTAGATAGTATGGAAGCTTGAAGCTTTGATGGATGTGAGCTCCATTGTGGAAATTTGTTGATTAGTAATTTAGTATCCATTCAGTCGATACAAGCTCACTGGTGCACGGCAATGTTTTGCATGCAAAAGGAGGATTCAGAGAAGTTGACAGTAGGTTCTTTTCTTGAAGAGGGTGTGCTCCAAGAAACCAGGCCCTTGTCCACACTTGATTTTCATATTCCAGCATCCTACATGTGTTTTTGCAGTATGACTTGGACCAGTCTAAGAGGAGTAACAGGTCCACTACAACTCTCTAAGCATATTCAAAGCCATTGCAATTAGTAAACATGGTTATCAGAACATTTCGCTCAAGTCCAATCAACAATCAGGAATGGTCAGAAATGGCAGGTATTCAATGATATAATTGCTGCACGAATATGGCAAGCACAACTTGCACAATGCATTCTCCTTGAATCCTTCCCAGTTTATCCCTTCAGTCCACAGATGATCAGTGCAAATTATTAAGTCAATGAAAAGAGGTGAATCATATAGACATATTCCATGCCCTTTATATTTGAGTATAATGTTTATTAGTGCAGTCAACCCAATGAACAGAATGTTAGTTCCTAGCTACATATGGTGGGTGCATCTATTCCTTGAGCATCCAGGAATCTGTTGGTCATTTTGGCACCTAACTACATCCTATCTTGAAATGCGGCTGTTTACAATACCTTGAGGTGAGAATCAGAGTCTAACGTCATATTCTCTATTCACTCCAACAAATGCGCCAATGCCAAATTTGGCGATTTGAGCCTCGGCACAATAGGCCACCGTGGTCCCGCCAACGCTACAATTGATTTTAGTCACTTTAAATATAGTTCCTTAGATGGCAATTTGGAGTGCTCCATTGTGGCCGGTAAAAATTGACTTTTATTGTACTGCTACAAAGTTTTAGCTTGTCAAAAGACAAATGGAAGGAAAAAATGTAGGGAAAAAGGTAGAAGAAAGGAAGGGAGAAGGAGAGGGCATGTGAAAGAAGGTCCTCTCCTTTGTGCCATGTATCGCATTGGAGGGACACCCTACTCTTGGGCCCAATCGACAATATCGTGGAATAGGTCGCGGCATGACAGTCAGGTCACTCTACATGTCACGCCAAAGGCTTCCCAGTGGAGAGAACGAGTGACAATGCCCTAAGTGGAAACAAATCAACCCCTAAATTTCCTTTTGTTTTTTGAAAGCTTGAATCCTCAAAACTGCGATTTTTTACCACTATGCTCTCCCGAGGATATGAAACAATTTTTTTAACTTTTTTTGCAAATTCAACCGTAAGATCTTGTACCTAACCCTATTTGAAAGATTTTTTTAAAATTTCAACCGTTGGATGTTTTCCATTAGTGAGATCATAGTGTTCAAAGGTTCAGCAAATATTTTCTGGGCCTTGGCCGAGAGGCATGGAGCAAATGGGCCAAAGGGAGACTTGATGATTATTACTTCAAACATTTTGGTCACATTTTTTCCCATGTAGCTAACTAGGTTAGGTATGCTCATGCAAAATTTTAGGCCAAAGAAACGCTTTTTAGATCTTCATAAAAAATATTTTCTATAAGAAGGTATAAAATTGACAAATTAGTAAAACATGCATTACAAAAACAATTTGTGAGCTAAAGAAAAAGTGGACGGTTAGTAGGTACCTTTATGAATTTTTGATTTTCAGAAAGGAAAAAAAAATTAAAAATTAAAAAATCTCAAATTTCGACAAATTTTTAAAGGAAAAATTTAAAAATTACTAAAAACTTTGAAGGTTGTCTTTGTAAGTTTTGGAGGCTGCCCTTGTAAAATTGGTAAACTTTTTGACTTGGGTCACTATGGAATTTGAGTAGTGATTTGGTTATGAACATATTTCAATTTTTGTTTTTTAAAAAGACCTAATTTTAGACTGCCCGTTTTGGACTTGAAACCTAAAATTTCTAGATGAAGGTTCTAAAATTGGAATTTGGCTTCAAATTTTTTGCTACATAGACCTTCCTGTAAACGGAGCATCTAGTAAAAATCTTGAAAAAAAATATTACTTTTAACCTCCCCATCTAGGCTGCCCGAATTTGCAAAAACCCATTTTGGGTTTTAAGGATAGTTAGGGGATAAAATTTTTAAAAAAAATTAAAAAAATAAGAATCAAGAAGAGTATTAGTATAGAGGAATCAAAGAAAATATTGAAATGACACTAACACTGTCTTGGGTACGGAGTCTTGTTTAGGCACCCAAATTGTGTCTCAGTAAGCCAAAGTACCACCATGAGGTCAAATACCATTATACCTTAGAGAGTCAAGACCAACCATACTCTGCATTTCCTCTATGTTTTGAGGCTTGAAAAGACAACAAAATACTTGTCAAGTAAGAGGGTACCTCACAACTGGAAGTCACAGTATGCTGAGTCTGCATGAGACCAGGTCCATACTCAACAAAAAGCTAAACAGTGATTTGATGACACTAAATTCAAAAGATGAATACAGGTATTCACTCTTAGGGGCCAAAGATATGATACTGCTGTAGACTAAAGAGATTAGAGTACTGCCCCACCAAGCTGAGTTTCCAGAAGTTTTGCAGTTTCTGACCTCTAACGTTGAGAAACCAGAAACCAACAAAATTAGAGCCCTTCTCGTGGTTAGAGAGAGAGAGAAACTACGGTCTCCGGTGGAGACCGAAGTGAATTAAGTGTCTGTTCGATCCACCCCAAATCCAATGCCCTCCTGGTTAAATGACATAGGATGTATGGTAAAATACATAGAGGTCCGGTAAACATAGAGAATATGAAACTCAAAAAAAAAAAAAAAATTAATTAAAAATTGAGATTTTTGGAATTGTATTGGATTTTCTGTGAGTTTTAGAGGTCCAAAAACTAAGGGTGCCAAAAAACAATGAATGGGTGTTTATGAAATCATCACTAGTTAACTTCAAAAAACAATGTGTGTTCAAGTAGGCCAATGTATCCAAGTAGTCTCCTATGAAGAGAGACTAACAATAAGAATGGAGAGTGAGAAATTAGTACCATCATTATCAATTTATGATGATCTAATATTGTGAGTTGTTGACCCTTCTCAATTACTAGTCTATTACCTTAGAGCCCCACTAGAATAGGTGTTAGATCCAAACCTAATTACTTAGGTTTGGGAACACTCAAATGTCTTAAAAATTGAGGAAAAAGAGATGAAAGAATAAGAAAAAATTGTGCTATGTAAACATTTAGTTCTTTTGAATTAAATGCACATTTGAACATATAATTATCCTTTGTCTGTGCACTAGTAGGAAAAGGTTCCAACTACACCAAAGGACTACACCGAAATGAGACATTGGTGTAAGTTTATTTTCAGCCCAATGCTCTCGTTGGTGCAAAATCTTTTTTGGTATAGATAGATTAGCTTTGGGAAATGAATGCCTCAAAATAGAAAAGCCATTACAATTTTGAGACATATGTGGAATGGCAGAGTCTACTGTTCATGGAATTTCTTGGGCATATGATCTATTCATGTCTTTCTGTTGGTAATTGGGACATGCAGTCTGGCATGGTCAATACTCCCACTGCCAACATGGAGCCACTGGGACCAGGTAGAAGCCATGGACATGGAGTATGCCAACAATACTCCCATGCCAGGAGCCATGGACATGCAACATGGCAGCTCAATACTCAGAAGCAGACTTTACTCCCTTAGTATCGAAACCCAGAGTCCCAACCCTCCACACACACAATTGGATAAAGATTGCAGTGTGAACCATCCCTTCGCCCTTGACATCGACCAAGTCAATATCAACTTCAATCACCCGGGTATATTATAAATCAAAGAGTAAAATATATCAAAATGAATACTGTAGTCATGTTACTATACAAAACAATTACAGTGTTGTTCCACACTCCGGATTTGCGGGCCAAAAATACACAAGGTTTGTGGGGACCACGGTGACCATATTCATCTTCACCCCAAGAGGATTCTGCCGATGTCAGGTGCCGGATTTTACCAGGGAGTACACCATTTATGAAACCCAAAATTAGCTGCCATTTGGTGCAATATTTGGTGTAGTCAGACCTGTTTTCTACTAATAATGGACATATGTTCTAAGGGTGGAACAAATGCACGTTTAATTCACATTGCTCTCATTCATAAACCAAAGTTTCTCTTTTAACAAATGAAATAACGACTTTGAATTTGAAAACAATTTACAAAACAACATTTACATTAAGCCCAAATTCAAACGGTTTGAAATTTTCAACATCTAAAATTTCTATAAGTTTTTTTCTCACTTTGAAAGTATGTCTTCTAGTAATTTAATTTTTGAACCCCTTGTTTAAAAAATGTTAGAAAACAAGGGCTTTTCAAAATTTGATTTATTTTTTATAATTCACCTTCAGTATCTCTTCTTCTTTAGTTCTAACTTTCAAATTCATTTATTACCAAAATCTAAGAACATTTTAATTAAAAACTAAAATTTATTTTCAAAACTTAAATATGAATCCTCTCTAGCTTTAACTCTTAGACCCTTTACATACAAATATTTGAGAAAATACTAAATTCAAAACAAAATTTCATATTATTATTCTATTTTCGAAGTAAGCCTACATTTGTTTAGATATGCAAACCCTCACAATACCGAAATTCGAGATAATTCTAAATTAGTTTGTTTCATTTAGAACTGAGGCCACCTTTACACAAGAGGTGAAAGGTCGAGATAACAAAGTTTCAGCCAATGACATGCCTAGAAATTGAGAGGACCAAAAAATGTCACTTGACACCCAAAATTTCAGCCTATGGGATGAAACGAGGAGAAAATCACATGGACAACACTTTTGTCCTTGATGGCAGTAAAAAGGCACATTTTTAAAAACCCTTAGATTTTTATTTAGAACCACCTCAAGAGGTGGGCTTGACTAAAAATCCAGGAGACCATTTGGCCAAAATTCTCACAGCCAATCATTCTCATTTTTGTTAATAATTTTTCTTAACCTTATATTAGAAAATGTACTAAAAAATTGAGCACATTGTTTTTAGGCCCCTTCTCACTCTATCCTATATCCAAAGAACGTCAAATTTAGAGTCGGACTTCTCAAGAATGAGCCATGACCCTTGGCCAATTTTCTCCATAATTTCATTTTGTAGTGTAAAGAGTGCATGAGTCTTCTATCATTTTAATTTTCAAGCCCTCTCTTTGCAAAATTTGGAAAAAACTCTAAATTGTGAATTGCATTTCTTTTCTACTTTTTTTCTAAAATGTGAACTCTTTTATTTTAATTTCTTAATCCTACATCTACAAAAATTCGAGAAAATTCCAAATTCTAAACTAATTTTTATTTATATATTACTTCAAAAGTCACTCTTCACTTATCTTTATTATCAAAGCCTCTCTTCATAGAAATTTGCTAAATTGTGAATTATGTTTCTTCTGTATTTTACTTTGAGAATCAATCTTCACATATCTTTATTTTTGAAACCGTCTTTTTATTAATAATCAAAACATATTTTTTAAAAGAATTATCTGATTTTTTACTATATTTTTAGAAAACGCATATTTTGTTTATCAGCTTGGAAATAATATATAAAGACATCTAAGTTGTTAAAATTATACTATTTTGATTGGTGGGAGAACGAATATACGAATTTGAAATTATATTTTGTAATTTTGTTTGATTTCAAATTTGTATATTTCTAAGTTGATCATTCATAATATGTTTTCTTCTTGGTTGAATATGTTTTCATACATATATTTGATAGGTTTGATAGGATCTATTTCTACTTCCTATTTAATGATCAAAACTTCTTTTATCAATACATTTTATTATATATATATATATATATATATATATATATATATATATATATATATATATATATATATATATATATATATATATGTATCTATATTTAATCAAAATATATTTTATGAATTCATATTTGAGACTTCAACTTTCATTTTTGGATCTTCAACTTTCATATCTGGATCTTTAACTTTCATATCTGGATCTTTAACTTTCATATCTAGATCTTCAAAAATCATCAATGGATTTTGTTTTAGATACCAAATATCTATTTATGATTTTTGACCTCTCATATATGATTTTAAATCTTTCATCAATGAATTCAAATATTTAAGGCTTTTAGAATAGTTTCAAAGATTGGTATGGATTTTTGCAATTTATATACGATATTAAAAATTACAAAATCCTAATTTTACTTTATTTCTAGTGGTTCTTCATAGGTGAAGCTTTTCTTCAAGCCAAATCCTCCTTGTTCACTCTTTAAGCGCTCTACAATATATTTTTGCCTTCTTTTTTTTTCCCACCTCTCCACGATGTTCTACTATTTCTTCCACATCCACCGACTATTATGTTTCTTCTCTCTTTATTAGAAGCGGCTTAGTTAAATGAACGGCCGTCTTTAGATTAAATTTAAGAGCCATTCTCACTCTTATTTTTGCAAACTCCTCTTGCCTTCTTAGCTTCATGTATTTCTGCACCTCCTTTGTCTTTATTAATTTGTTAGGCATAATCATTACCTTCATAGCATATTGATCAGCTAATATTTGAACTCTTTTCCTTGTTGCATCGGCCATCTCTAAAGTACTTGGAGTAAAAGCCTTCATTGCCTCCCCTCGAACCTTTGAAAAGTTAAAAGCTTCCTTGGCCTTCTAATACCTTTTGGACGTCTAAAAATAACGTCTTTCCTACTACTTCCCTACTACTTGTGTCTACAAAGTCCACTTTATCATATGTAGCTACTTCAAGTTCGATTTTAAGTGAAAAAACATTTCTCTTACCATTAGTTCTTGTAGATGTTATTCATGTTGCTTCTCGTGCAACTCTCGCATCCTTCTTTGTTTATCTTTGAATGTCCATAAACCAAGGAATATTCTTCAAAATTTGCGAACAATGTACAAAACAAATTAGGGTTTTTTGGGAATTTTCTGCAAAATACAACTCATTAGCTCTCTTGAAAACATCTTGTTCATTTGTGCCCAACTCTCTCAAACCTTGCACATTCTCTTAGCATCTACAGAATTCTGCTACATCATATCCAAATAATTCTGTTACATCAAATCTTATTGTTCTCCATTTAGACTACAAATCTCTTGAAGTCCTACTTTGATACTCCATCAGTTTTCTTTAATTGTAATCACCTTGCACCATCATCATAGTGATTTCTTGACAATAGGATCTTCATTGATTGCTAAGAATGATCTATAAACGTGCTCATCTTTCTTCATTGTAAAATTTTTGCTCCTGCCCAAATTCTCACTATTATAACCACTAGCATTTTTTATCCAAAAAGGAATTCTAAAGCCATAAATGAAATAAAAATATCTTGCTTTGAAGGGGAGGGAGATGGGTTGTAAGGTCTATAAACTATTAAGGAAAAGTGGCTTTTGAAGAATGAGGCACCCTAAATATATGCGATGGCGGGTTGGGCGAGTTGGGTGGTTCAACGCCAACTACCCCTGCTAAATGGAGTTGACGAGGCAATTACACCTTGCGGTGTAGATGCCATAAGGTGGAGTCTTCAAATCCACTCTACACCACTTGTGGACCAATAACATCACTCTACAATAAAGCTTATTGTGCCAAAAAGCGCATAAGCTTAGGTTAATGGAATCAATGAGTCCCCATAGCTAATATTGCTGCCAACAAGCCAGTTTTGGCACATCCTTCGGCTCACCTTGTATACTTAACAACACTTTAATGCATTTTTAAGATACCTTGTAACACACGTCCACAAGGACTCTAAGGTTGTGTTAGGGCCCCTTTAGCGTGAAACGTTTATATTTATAACTAATTCATGATTCAAATAAAAAAATTAAAAATTGTTAGACCTACTTCCTTCATTCTTTGTCGATCAAGGAAAATTAGTTCCAAAATTCTCCATCTAAACTGAAGTCCTGCATTCCGGAATTTGTGCAGTTTCTGAGCACTCCACCTTAAGTCCAACAAAGTTGATGTAATCCATTTGAATTGGACCCGGACCCTAGTGTGAGGGGCCGCAAGTTAAGACACAATTAGGCTATCTCTGTTGCAAAATCTATCCCACGTGCCTCCCTGATTCAGACGATCTCAGAGGCTTCGTCAGTTTGACAGGTACCACTGTCAGGTCTCTGAATAAATTTGAAACTTCAAAGTACAGTACAGTAGGAGGTGAGCAACAGTGATATACTGTAGCTTCAGAGGATGCTTGACCATCGGAATGGCAATGTTCATCATCTGACCCTCTCGAGTCTCCTGCATACTATTCACTTCGAAAACATGCCCACGTCCCCAGTTCCGACCTGGGATTTGGCCCTCTATCAGGCTCGCCGACCTCTTGTGACTGAATAATTTTCAAAAGAACAACTTTCTTAACTAAGCAGCACAGTGATGGTTGATGTCAGGCTGGTGGCATTATCATAATCGAATAATTTCCTTCTCTGAAATTCTGTGATGCATTTCAAGTTATGTCTGGTGTATACGGTAATGACCGTAATGTACTATACTGTACAGCACAGTTGTGCAAATGTTCGAGGTAGTGACGGCGGACTTCATTCGCTGCAAGGCGCAAAGTTCCGCAGTGTCTGCAAAACCATAACAAGTATGAATCTGAAGTTCCAAAATCCAATCGGTAACTTAGATGATCCGGAATGCAATCTATGTGTTCATAACTGTGAGAGATTGATTGAAGTGATTTCTTGACCGAGTATTCATACTCAAATCGCTACACTAAAACTTAGGTGGCTAATATTTGTAAAAGATTTTTGAAAATAGGAGAAAGAAGCTAAATCAAAGAGATACAGAAATTGTAACCAAGGTATCATTTAGATACCAAAACGTTATCACCAAAGTTTCACTTCAGTACTACCCCAATGTCACATGTGCATTGAATGTATCTTAGCTCCAGGCAGAAGAAAAAAATGAGTGAAAAAATCCAAGGGTGTTTTTGCTCCAAAGTGCCCTTTTGAAAGCAAGCCGGATAGTGCAAGATTAGAACCAATTTTGGTATTTCCAACCATAAGATCTTGTATCTAACTTCTACGTCTATATGCTTATCAAAACTCACACTCTTATTCCTTACCATTTGAGAGATCATAACATTTGAAGTTGAAGAAAAAGTTTTGTTTACCATGCAGAGGATGACAACAATCTTTTGAGTCCAAAAAAACCATTTATTTGAGTATATTTAGAATGCACCTCTTTAGATTCTTGTTCCTAGGTGAGTTAGGTACATGTCCACAAAATCTCATGCCCATGCAAGGTGTGGGAACCTTGAGAAAATCATCGATTTCCAAAAGGGGTATGCTGAAATTCACATACTAAGGGCCGTTTTTTAACAATAAAAATAGCATATGAAAGATTTTTGGATTTGAAATCCAAACGTTGGAAACATGCTGTAATGCCTCTTCTACATACGAAAATTTTAATTTTTGAAAAACACTAAAATCTCAATTTTTGGTGGAATTTCAAAGTTTTGTCTTTAGGCAGATTTGGGCAGTTTTGGGCAGTTTTGGGCAGAAATTGCTGCATTCACAGTGGCTAATAGCCTAATTCTTCTTTCATTTGCGTCTACAAAAATAATACACAATAAATAAAAATTCTAATTACTGTTCTTATAAGTCATCTATCAACGCAATAAAAGAAAGATTCACTAGCCTAATGAAGCAAATTTATTCCTCTTCAGTCAAAGTCCAAAAAGAAAGTAGCAGTAAAAAAAATATGCGAACCTGCACTGTTGGGCCCAGGTCTTTTAGGGAAAGGCATATTGCATCGTGATCAAAATCTGTATATCCTATTTCACACTGCCGTTCTACTGTTCGGAATTACACTATTTAGTATGAAGCTGCCACAGACTACAAGGTCTTTGTATATTGATATCTTGTTTTCAAAGGTGCCGCTGAAAGCTAACATAAAATGCTTCTGAACGGGGGTGACATACATTTGGCAATAGCACCGCCTGTGTGCGATAATTATTTTTGAAACGCATGGTAATGATTCATTTCAAGTTAACCGCCCAGTCTCAGCACTCGAAAAAATGTTTTGGTCAAAGCTTATGATTCAGATCATTCTAACTTAGCTGTGAAATAATCAGAAGTAATCTCCACCAGGCAATCCGAGCATGATAAGTTCTTGGAGTTCGAAGATCTTATCAACCCGGGCCTCGGACCCAGACCCGAAGATCAGATTTAAATTGACCTGCTGGGTGAGCTTTTCTCCACACTGGTGGCAGAAATTTATGAAAAGTCATCACTCCCATTATCACGTAATGCCGTCAGAATAGCACACATGGAAAGTCAGCAGAAAGTTATAACTATTTTGCAACTGGACAGTTGAGAACAGTGATGGAAGTTAGCACTGTGGATTACACGACTCGTCCTGACTGTTCACATTGACTGGCATACTATAATCCAAACAGTGCATTACATTCGCTGATCCACGAAAGCAGATGGACCCTGGTGAATTTTCCTGGCTCCCTCGGGACATCCTGCACTATTTACAGTACTTCATCGTGCCGCCCTTGCCCAATCTACTTCGGACTGTAGCCCCTTCCCTCGTAAGCTGTTCCTGTGGATTCAACAGTTTCATTAACAGCTGTATGAAGAAAATGGTAACGAGCAACTCATGCGCATCGCTTGATCGCCGCTACGCCTTGTTTTATTTTCAAAGCCAGGACTGACATGATGCCCAAGTTGACTTGTCTAGTTTGCAACATTTTCTAATTATTCCAGTGCACTATATCTCTCACAACCACTCCGAATCCTCACAAGCCTCAATCACTTCCTCTTGGAACCCTCCTTGCCATCTTGCTTGTGCTCGTCTTCTTGGTTTGGGATCTTTGCTTTGTGGGATTGTTTGTTCAAAGCAGTGAAATTAGTGGAAGTGCACATATTAGGAGCGAGTTTGGAAAAGTGGTGTCGGAAGCAGGTGCCCAGTAGTTATTTAACAAGGAAGTCTTGTGTAAGCTTTGCTGGTAGTGATTGCAGCAGTACTGTAGTCTTGCTCTCTGAATCGATGGTATCGAAGGACTGTAAATTAATAATACGATGCAGACTGCTGCGGGGTTAGCGAGTTCTGAAGACGTTCATTGGGCGTTTGGTCGTGCGGGGAGCAGTTTCAGGATTGGTGCGTTCAGGAGAGGATTGGAAAAGCAGTTTTCTTGACGAGGGTGTTTTTGAGGTGGTGCGAGAGTGGGGACGCATTCGTGAGTTAAGGACTCTGGATATTATGGCTCTCGGCGCCAGCCTGCCAGCGCTCAAGTCATCGGCGGTGGAGCTGGGGCCGCCGAGTGACCCACAGGTACTGCAGGTTCAGGTCCCCTCGTTCTTCCTCTGCCCCATCCATCTCGGTATTATGAAAGATCCCGTCACGCTGAGTACTGGCATTACATACGACCGCCGAAGCATAGAAAAGTGGCTGGACGGCGGGCACAACACATGCCCCAGTACCAAGCAGATCCTGGAGAGCTGCGACCTCATCCCTAATCATACCCTCCATCGCGCTATCCAGAACTGGCGCGCCGCCAATCCAGCCGCAGTCAAGAAGGGAGTGGAGCCGGAAGCAGTACAGACCGTACTAGAAACCATCGAGCAATGCACCGACGCGAGCTCATACCACTTCTCTCTCAAGCAACTCTATGTCATGTCGGAAGAATGTAGACGGAATAGGAAGACTCTCAAGGAAGCAGGAGCGGTCCCTGTTCTAGTTGATGCCTTAACCATTTTAGGATCAACTGACCGCGTGCCTCCTTCTCATCCCGTCTCCAGACACTTAATCAAAGGATTGGAGTACGCCGTTGCCACAACTGCGCTGCTGGACTTGGACGACGAAGACAGGCAAGCCATGGCTGCACCGCCAACGTTTACAATTCTTTGTTCGCTCCTTGCAACGGGAAGCTCAAAGGCGAAGATAAACGCAGCTGAGGTGATTCATTTCGTATGCGGGGAGGATGCGAATCTGAAAGCTATCGTGGGCAAGTACCCGGGGGCCATCAAGGGGCTCGTCACGGTTCTCAAGGAGGAGAAGCTGACAGCAAAAGAGATCAAATTAGGGTTGCGTTGCTTAATGTCTCTCTCCCTCTCGAAGAAGAACCGCGTCATCGCCATCGATGCCCGAGCTGTGCACGCACTCGTGGAGCTTATCCCTAAGGCAGAGAACACGCGAAACGTAGAATACTGTTGCGGCATCCTGGAGGTCCTAGCCAACTGCGCGGAAGGCCGCGAAGCAATCTCCAGTCATCCCTTCGCCATCCCGCGACTGGTCGCTTCCTTGCTGGGCGTCTCCAATCTAGCCACGGAGCATGCAGTCGGAGCGCTACTTGTAGTCATCGAGCTCGCTTCCAATCGCAGCGTCATCAAGACCGCCCTGCGTGCTGGAGCGTTTACTAAACTGCTTATGATCTTGCCGAGCGATTGCAGCCAGCGTGCGAAGTCCAAAGCGAGAGACACACTCAAGCTTCTCAACGAAGTTTGGGGAACTTACACATCGAGACCGGACGATGATTCCAGCATCATCATCGAACGCGGCAGTGTTCGACAACGGCCGCACTTCAACGCCGAGTCCTGATCGACGATCAACTTCGGCCTGAATTCTTTGCCATTTTTTTAAACCTTAGGACTTAATCAAGCTTAACTAGCGGCTAATTACCGATCAACTAGCGGTAAATCATGTAGTAGGTTTTGAACTAGCTGATGATTCGCTCGAAGAGTGGGTGATCGGGGGTAACTCGATGTGACATCATTAAATTCTTTGAGCTGCTGCATGTGCTGTTCTGCAGTGCGGTGAGCCACTTCTCAACTTTCTCATGTATAATATACGAGTTCAAATGAGCGTGGTTTGGTCTTCGATCATACTGGTGATGCTTCTTCCTGAGTCCTGACGTGCAGTTGCGTAAGTGGTGTTCATGGACGTGAAGCTTTTGAGTTGAGACGTGACTGACATGAGGATCTTTTCTCTTATCATGCCAGTGAGATTGGCTCTTGAGACGCTTTTGAACCAGCCTTGAGTTTTGGCCGAGAATGAAAAAAGGCGAGAGCTGGCAGATTGGGTATGGATCATAATAACTGTAATGTTTCTTTTGATGAGTGTGCAGTTATCTGCTCATGGCCGGTGGTTGTACGGTGGAAATTCAAGTACACCCAGCCACCAATCAGACATATCTCAGGAAGGTTTCTGATGTGCTGTAGATGCTGCTTTGAAATGGCTTTGAACTGCTTGACTGAATGCTTTTGCTGACGTTTTGGTATTGAGGTGTATGCATGCAGGCGTGTCCACAATTCACACTTTCACCGAGGCTGACATCACTATGGACTCTGAATTTTCATCACCTATCTGCATGGACCAACTGATGAAGATTGTGCTCGGAGTGTTGTAATGGAATGTCATCTTGGCACCTGTCGATCCAGATTGAGTGAACTGTGAGTCATTACAGTGATTAGATGGACGACATAGCAGTAATAAAATGTACAGTACAGTACAGTAAATCGTAGATAATGTAAATTGTTTTGGGAGCTGGAGAGTGGGCTTCAAATCGACGAAGATAATAGGATGGAGATCATAATCCCTGCAAGGAGAGAGGATTTGACCAAACATAGACGTGTTATAAAGTTTGATTTCCACAATTTCAATGATATTCCTTTCAGAAATGAAAATGTGAACCATATTGATTAGAAGTGAATTGTTAGGTTAAAATTCTATCATTTTCATCCCATTTTTGTAAATTTAGAGTGTTTTATTAATTATGAAAAATGAAATTCCTATTTCTTTTTTTTGTACGTGATAATTAGGTGATAAATAAAATCATATATTGCATCAATTAAAAATGAACATATAAACACAATATTTAAAACATCATTAGTTAATTGAAATAGTAAGTTTTCTAAGGCAAAACTAAGGTATGGTCTGCTTAGGGTACCCCCTCCTAGACAAACTGGATTTTCTGGAATGGATCGTATAAAGTTGGTATCATCACGCCCAATATATTGGCAACATCGATGAATTGTAATGATTTTGAGAAATCATTTAGAAAGAAATTTTCATCTATATTTTTAAAATGAGAGCATATGGCTTGTGTGGAGTACCCACTCTCAACACCTTTCAATTTCAAACGCGATATATAGACAATCAATATAAAGGAGAGAATCTCTAAAAAGGTTGTACACGTTATGGGATGACCAACTATCTTATGTCAAAACCTACCACAGATTCAACTAAACAGAGGACGAATGCTTGTAACAAGTGCCGCAATTGAAGAAATCAAGAAATAGTCATCATGTATGTAATAATTCAAAAACGAGAAGACATGGCATCTACATCGAAGTTGCACCCTTTAAGAGTAAAACTATTATCATTCTTGGATATAACATTGCAATTTACGCAAGTTTTGTATCTAGACAAATTGATGACTCAAGTCTATTAAATAGTCTTTTAGTGTTAAGCTATGGATGTTTGGATGAAGAGAGGTTCTGGGAGGGATTGTTTGATGATTTGAAACCAATAATAGAAAATAATTGCAAGAATCCTTGGTTCAATAAATATATACAAATTTTGAAAACTCAAACAATAGGAGTATCGGTGTATGCGTTTTGTCACGTGAAGCTATACAGACAACATCGAACATACATGATACTGGTAAAAAATCTTCTTTTAAACAAGAAGACGGTGAAAAAATTGAAAAGTTGTCATTACTATTGAATGTTGGAAGCAACAAAGAAAGACCTTATCAAAAGACTTTTATGAGGTTGGAAGCATGAAAGGGAGAGGAGAAAGACATAATTTAATACCATCTGTTGACAAGAAGGGTTTATAAAGAGGAAAGAGTAACATTACTTTAGAGCTTGCTTTGTTTTCATTCCTTTTTCCAAGTAGCAACGGGGCCTATGATGGTTTAATTTCGATGCATGAACTATATGTTCTCTCCATTCACGTCGTACAAGTCTTACGTATTGTTGATGTACGACATAAGGCACTCTCTAATGCTAATTAATGCATCGAAGCAAATGTGTTTGGAAAAGGACTATCAAGCGATACAAGCGAGAAATCCAACAATATTTCACGCACATATCACTGGAGAGCTTGTGAAATACACTTTGCTAGAGACATATATATGCTTGCCTAGTTGGCACAAAAGCCAATTAAGTGATTCAATTGCCAAGGTGGACATGTACGGTTTGCTGCATTTGTTTCTCACGTTGACATGTGATGAGACGTCCGAGCTAAAGTGAGCCAATATTGAGGACTTGGATAAGATCATTTGAGGATAGAACTTTACTTAGAAAGATTGTCCAGTGGAGTGTACGCATTAGTTTTACACAAGAGTGAAGGAGTTTTTGTACTCATACATTATTTGAGACGAGAAGTTATTAGGAGAAGTTGAATACTATGTGATTCAACATGAAGTCTAGGAACGAATCTTGTTGCAGGCTCACATCATTTTTTGATTCCACAAAAATGATGTTTAAAGTGTCACTAATGAAATTATGGCGTACGTTACTACAAAGTATGACAAAGTAGAGAATTGCTATATTGAGCTTGAAGATGATACTGAGAAGAGGCTATTTCAATTGGCTAAGCAAAAGCAATTGCAGACTAGTAAGGTGGATAAGTGCTTCAAATGAAGTAAAAATTGCAATTATGAATACCCTTTTGAGATTACTTTGAATACAAAGGCTAAGGTAAATGCGCATACGAGACGTTGGAAATATTATTGGCTAAGGTATAGCGATTGGAACGTTGTTCCTTATTATCAACCCTCATCCTTGATACAAAGCTTTTATTGCAAAGCTTTTAAAGTGGTGAAGACCATGTATGTTTGTAAAATTGACTAAAGAAAAGACGAATTTAGAATTTTTTTTATATATCAACAACAAAATCGTTTGCTTCACAGAATTATTAATCCTAAAAGAAGCATAAGCTTTCTTTTATAACATTCGTCTTCAACAAGTAGCATTCAGGGATGAAGGTGGTCTTTTTTCACCATCAAACGCAAGAATATCATATATTATGGAATGTAAAATTAGGGATCATCTTTTGAATATCGATTCATTGAAAGACTTTGTATTTCATTATGCACAGAGAAATATTTACGATGAAATTAGTCAAGAAAACTTGTTAGATAAGGTTCTCAAGAGACATTGATATTTAGATTTGGATTATATTGGAAAGGTTGACGGGGTTGTTGAGCCGCAGGTTTATGAAGGAATTGGAACTATTGAACAATTTTAGAAAAAGAGATGAAGTTAGCTACATTAATAGATGAACAACAACAAATTTTTGATAAGATGAGCACATCATTAAAGGGTATGCATTTTTTCAAAGGTACACCAGGGGGTGGAAAGAGTTTTAACATTTTGTATTTTACAATCTATCTGCACCGCTTGAGAAAAAAAGTTTTTCTTCTGAAACAACTAGTGCAACAACAAAATGATTGTCAAGTACAACAACAACACTTCATACACATTATAGAATTCCAGTTTGTGGCTACTTGTATGGTTTCCGTAAACCACATGTTACTTTATAGAGTTTAGAAGAAGCTGATGTGTACATCAGTGACAAAATGAATATAATGAAAAATGGTTTTTTAAATGCCATTTATTCTAGAGTCAAACAAAGCTTAAACGATTTTAATAATCCATTTGAAAGAAAGTTATTGTTGTTGGTGGGAGATATGGCTCAATTGCCTCTAATATGTCATCACCGTGCCGAGGACTCTCCCACGATATACGAATTGTATTTTTTGAAGAATTCTCCTTACTGTTCATCCGGAAAACACTGAATGTTGAAGGCATCTGTACGACATTGCGAAAACCCTTTGTATTTAACGTTTCTAAATATTATATCTGAAAGGAAGCCAAATCAAGAAAAAATTGACTTTTGCTAAGGTGAATGTGTTATTGGTGAAGACTAAATTATAGCAGACTTTGATAATCAAACGATAGTTCTTTGTACCCATCAAATAGCTGTCAATAAATATAACACCATCATGATAACCAAGCTATTCAATCTTAGTGAAGTGTTCTTAATGCCTATTGACTCTAATGCAATCATTATTGAAGAACTGAGTGATTGAATAAAGGACTTCAAATTCAACCAATTGAAAAAAGTCGGTATATGTGCGCTTGTCATGGTTTTAAGACAATATCAACATTGAAAAAAAAGTCAACAATGGTGCAATGCAGCAATGGGTAATGTAGAAGCTATTCATCTTAAAAAAGATACAAATGTTGAAGGAATTACAATAGATATATTAGAATCCGGCTACAAAACAAAGTTGAAGAAAGGAAAAACAAAGTTTAAATACATCTATTCAAGAAAATATTCCAAGTCTTTATTTTTGTTGGCTTTGACATATGGGCCATGACTAAACATAAAGCTCAAGGAGCCACTATTGCTACAAAAGTGATCATCAACATTTGCAAAGCATTCACACCGGAATTAATATATGTTTTATTATCCAAAGTAATAGAAGCAAATATGTTATGCTACCTAGAAACCTTACTGTTGATGTCAATTTCAAACCAATGAAATATAAGATACTTAATAATAAAGAATAAACATAGTTGTGAAAGTTTTGAATGTGTGGAAATCTCTCGTTTTACTGAAGGATAAATGCGAAGAAGGCAAAGACAATAGCTATGTTGTTTGCATGATTAAAATATGGCTTTTGATAATCATTTGGTTACGGTTGCATGGTATTTCACGTACAATTTTACCACTTATCTATACTAGACGAGATCGAAGACAAGAAAAAACTGTATAGGATAGATATTTCTTTTGGCATCTATTTCAAGAATCCATTGGGAGTAGCATAAATTTGTGATGGAACGTTATTAGCACCAATTTTGTCTTCAAACCTCCCAAAAACACCGGTGAGGCAAATTCAGATGATTGAAGAATCAAATACATATGCATTATGAGCATTTTGATACTGTAGGTGCTCTTGTTGTCACGCAATGTCTCCATGTGCATGTGTGTGTAGTGAAAAGGAAAAGTAAGGATTGATGTGTACTGTTTCATTGAAGTGAAAATTAATGGGATGATTACATATATTCTTTCAAAACAATTTTTTTAATATAGTGCAAAAAAGTTGGAATTTGTCATATGTACGGACCATTATAGGTGAATTAGATGACCTTTATAGATACACTTTTTTTTAGTTTGGGAGAGTGTAGACATCTTTTTGAATCAATTGGATAACACACACTACAAAATTTCATAAAAAATTCATACTTTGTTTAAAAAACAAAATTTCATTTCCACTCTCTATTTTTGACATTTATCTTTATGTGAAATTTTGGAAAAATTCAACAATGGCAACAAGGCACACCAATCATTCTACCTATCACAGGTTGTTTTATCTTGTGCGGATATGTGATTTTGAAATATCAATATTGGAGTGTGGAGAGATCTTCGCGTTCACAAGCCAAAATTGCTTAGATATATCAAATCATTATCATTTTGGAAAACCACGATGCAATTTTCTTGTGCCAGGTTGTAGAACACTATGATTGAAATTACCAAATCTATTCAAATATATGGAGAAAGTGTACATTTAACATTTAGCCTCGTCATGCATCATATATACCACTTAAAAATCCAATTGAGTATAGAGCTAGTTAAGTTTGTTTTTATTGCAATACATAACTTTCTAGTTCATAAAAATAGTTTTTTTTTAATAATAGCTTATGGAAATAATTGATAAAATCTATATAAGTTTTGAAAGAATAATTAAGGTAAATGATTGATAAAAAGTGTAGAGTATTTGAATGATTTTGTTTGAAAAAGATGTGGATGTTGGTCAAGCTATCGATTTTGATTTAAAGATGGGAGTTGGAGCATCTTCACAGTACAAGAATAATATACAAAGTAATCACAAATTGTAGTTTGTATGATAAAAAGTTCAACATCAATTTTATCTTCAATATTGTGAATTTGATAACTACAGCTAAAAGAAGCAGAAGTTGTGTATCTATAGCTTTGAGTCATCAATACACTGCTAGAATATCTATCTTCACAAACTTATTTAACTGCGACAAAATTGTTAAAATGCATACTGCTATAAATTCACAACTAGACACATTATATTGGTAAGGTATCACAAAATTATACATTGATGATGAAACCTGTATTTATATTGCAAAATTGTCACAAAATTTTGGGACCATGAAACCCTGGAATTACAAAGCCGTAAGTTGTTGGCTTAACCCCCAACTGACTGAGCCTATGACCACGGAAATAGACTTTGACTTTGGATGCTCTATTTTGCTGCTATAAATAATGTAAAGTATGAATTTTAAACTTTTCTTAGCTAGATACACATGTTATCTACAAGAAATAATTTTATCAAAATTAAATGTTTCAAAATGTAATTAATATAAATTTTCAAATAAAAACAAACAAAGAAAATTCATATCAAATATAGGTTATACTAAAAAATTATGAAATATTTACCATAGATGAATATGACAACCAAGAACCTTATATCAGTTACCGTGCTCAAAAATCATGTTTTAATTCAAAAATATGATGAAAAAAACTAAAACCGTGGAAAATCAAGAAGTAGCCACGGTTATACCCCTTCATCTTATACCAGCTATAAATCACTCAATTTTAGGTATTTTTCAAAATTTTAAATTGGACTGGAAAATAAATTTTCCAAACTACATTTCATTAGTGTTCCTCAACTGCAAAAAAGATCATTCCGATAGTCAAAATTGTGTTTCAGCTGTCTGTATCAAGGAATTTTTTAATACACACACGGTATTGATCTTTTTGACTTTAAGGAGGCACCAAAATTCATGAAATTATTATTTTGATGATTTTTTAATGAGGTTAGATAGATCTCTCTCAACTTTACCACGTGAAAAAAAAAATGGATGAAAAATTGTCATTTGGATGACAGTTATGGAACTTGGAAAAATGAAAACGACCAGTTTTTGGTCGTTTAGGCGTTTAGGGGTTAATGCAAGTTACTTGTATATGCTCATACTCCTAACTTCAACCCTACACTTTAGTTTCAACTTCGAGTTTTGTATTTGTAGGTGAACTTTGAGGTTCCACATGCCTTGTTCATAATGTGAAATTGAAAGGAATAAGGCGTAAAGAAGATTCTTGAAAGGTCTTAAAATGTCACATTGAGATTTTCATTAGTAGAAATGTACCATGGGTAGGATCTCCTATTTATTTAAACCAAGAGTGATGAAGCCCATTTCTGTGTTCTAGGAAAGTTATTCCATGTAACAGGTCAATATTGCTTGACTTCCAATCTAAAGCACCTCAACGAGAGTAGAAAGATGCAACATGATTAGAGTTTCAAATAAAAATGGGCTAGATATCTCCACTTCTATAATGTCACTCCGTTTCAAATATGTTATGGAAGCTGCAAAATGTGGTTATGCATGCGGTTTCAGAAAATTCTGGTGAAAGGTCTCTCTGGAGACTTGCACACGTTACAAATAAGAAAGTGATTTATGTGTAGACTCACCTCTCGGCAACACCTGTTGGACGAAGAGGTTGGTGTTGTTTCAGATCCAGGTTACTGCTTCTACTAATTGGTGCTTTACTTGACCAGAATTCCACTGATCTACCCGGAGAGTGAACAGTAGACTCAGCAAGTTCTTAATCCAGAAAACGATACTCACAGACTCATGACACAACACCGTTTATTCATTATGAAACTCGAACACAAAACCAGTGCCAGCACCAACTTCACAAGTCCAAATTCTGGTCTTTGAAATATAATATTTCTACAATATTGGAGATGGTACTGTTATGATATCAAATTGTAAGCCTCACAGACCTGCATCAAGACTGATAATTCTTGAAAGAGGCTTATTTCAGCTTGATATATTGCATTCTTCCATTGTGTATGTGCACTATGGAATGGGCAGAAAAGAAAGGCTGCGGCAATACTTTGCCTTCCTGAACCGTATGACATTATCCCCCGCCTGCAAGAAACTGGATAAACCCCCTGCAGATCGATTCGGCGCCTTCAAAGGACTCAAAGCCAGCCTCTTTCTTAAACGTGAGCCTAAAACCAAGCCCCGAGTCATTGACCAGATGTCCCCAGAGCCAGCTTGTTCGCCAGACAAAGATAAGCCTTGATCTTGAGACATGCACCGGCCTCAGCTGAGTTTGTTCAAACAGCTCAACGTCTAGAATGGTTGTGGGCACTTTTCATGATCATAAGAACAAGAGTCAATATTGGTACATCCGAGCCCACCTGCAGGTCAGGAATGCATGTATCCTTGAGCCTGAGAAGCTAGGATGGCAAGCAGACGACGCTCATGTCGCGAAATCGGTGGCATTTATAGAGTGCTGCAACCCTCTTGCTGGGGGAAAGTGAGGATCTCAATGTGGACGTCGAAGGCGCAGTACACAACGTCCATGGCTCGTATATTTTACGGTATCGAACCTTCGAGGTAGATTTTGCATACGTTCATACTCTCTGTACTGATCAGGACGTCTAGCATCTCAAATAATGCTGCATTTAATTATTCGAATCAAAACCATGCCATGCCATACTTGACATTTCGACCATAGCCAGCTCCCTAATAGTGAATCACAAATGATTAATCTTTACATCAAGTACGAACAACAACAGAAATATTCCTACAGAGATTACAGTGTATTACAAAACTTGAACAATCACGCAATGCCATGGACTTGGAGTAAGTCTCCCAGGTTACACATTGCACCAATCATGCACGAGCTTCTCTTGCTGAAAACACTGCAATCTAGTAGATAGTGTTGGGCTATTTTGCGGTTCTCCGAAAGGGATCACAAGCACACACAGAATCTTGTGTGAGACATGTGCTTCAGGTGCATATGAGCTAAGGTAGAAATTTTATAAACAATGAAAATAAGGAGATTCATCGATTAGGGAAAATAGTTTAATTCGAGGAGTATATTTTTGTAGATATAGAAGATAAAAAATTATATAGAAATAAAGTGTTTTGAAGTTGATTCCTTAACTAAATTTTTATATGATTTTTTTAGGGTAGAAATCACATGAAATCTTTCAATTGTTATATAATAAACACAAGCTGAATCAAATACCTATGAAAGAAGTGATAACATTTCACACCTTTTGGACATAGTCGGCTTTCTAATTAAAATACCCTCATTTACACAAGTCCAATGTTGGCGACAACTTTTTTCTCCTCAAAAATCATTTTAAAAAATAAAAAATTTTGGGTTGAACTTTTCTTTTATCCAATTTTTGGCTAGACCTCTAAATGAAACTATTATGACTAATCACTAAAAGAAAGATATAGTTACATATCATATTCCACCATCTAATATCCATTTATATTGATTGGTCATGTTTACATATTCTAAATCACGTTGCAAATAATTTTTAAAAACCTTTATTATCAAAAGTATTGTTAAAAAAGGTTAAAAGTTGAAAAATTAACTCTGAATTGCCATGTCGTGGAGTAAGGTTCGTCCACCTAAATCAATAGTATTGGTTATTAGTGCAGTAACGGTTTTAGGTAGAGATCCCACATGAAAGATAATCTTCCAGAATTAGGGTTTGGTTGACAGAAACCTCGAACATGTTCGGGAGACATCTTCGCAGATTTACCACAATTCTCGAGTAATTTCTCGCATTAATTGAGCTCCTGCCAAGTGGGTTTATTTCGTCACTCGCATACCAAGTTCCAGTGAACAACATCAACAACAACAACATCTCCAGAATCCGAAGGTAAGTCCTTGTGTTGAGATCATTTCCGCTTGAAGACTATCTGATCCGTTTATATCATACTGGCTTACATTGCAAAGTGCAGCTGCCAGAGCAATTGGGGAAATTTATACGGTAGTCGAGATCAGTTGACATCGTGTCGGTTTTAGTTTCGTGCTCTTGTGACTTGGGTCATTCGCGAGAAGTGTTTATGTGAGTTGGGTTTGTGCAGATTTGGTGGCAGTCATGGTGGGCGCCAATGTGAAGGCGGAGACGGTCACCATGATGGACAAACGCAAGGCGGTAGAGAATGAGATGGATGCCATCATCGCTCGTCTTACTAGGCCCGGGGGGCCTGGCTTGCAGGGCAACCTCGTGGACGCTCAGGTGCGTTTTGTTGTCTATAGCCTGTGCTAATTTTGAAAAATCTGAAGGACAGTAGAACTTGAATACCAGTGTGTGATTGTATTGTCAGAGTGTGAGGAAAGAGTTTTCTATTTTTTCAGTATTGAGTGTTAGGTCATGAATGTTGCGGAGTTTTTAGAAGCCTTAGTAAGTCCTTGCGTTCAAATTGTAGCTTGTATGCAAGTTTATTACACCGAGTGATGTCTTAAGTGTGTGTTTTGAAGTATTGTTGTGTTCTCTGCTATTAGTGGATGCTCGGAAGGGTAAGTGTCTTAGATTAGGAGCTTGAAGGACGAGTACATAGAGGAAAGAAGTTCAGACGAGTTGTGAGCTGAGAGTCTTAGCCTTTAGGGCACGATGTTTTATGTGTCTGATTAGTATGTTAACTTGATGGAAATACTGTTCTGTTGTATTTCTATGTCTCAGGGCTTTCCGAGGGCAGATCTTGACATTCCGGCGGTTAGATCCGACCGCCAGCGGCTATCAGGTGATACTTTCCTTCATTCTCTTTGCTACTTTTTGCATTGTGGAATATGTAGAGTTTGTAGGTTTAAGAAACAATGCTCCTTGACTGAATGTACTGTTCGGGTTCGAATGTTTGAATTTTCACAGTACTGAGTGGTTGATGTGCAGTTCTTCGGAATGATCATAAGGAGATCACGGATGCAATCGAGAAGAATTTGATTATTTTGCATTCTGGAGGCTTTACAAGAGGATCCTCACAGCCCGATAGGCGCACAGGTCTTAAAGCTCACCTAAGCTTGTGCTCATGTGACAGGCTTTTCTTTTGTTTTCTTTTATTTTCTTTCAGCTGCAAACATTCATCATTCTAGATATGACTGATGTTTCTGGTTTGATGGGGCCGTTTAACTAAACCAGAATCACCTTGCTCCTCACTTGTCTATAATTTTTTAAATTAAAGCATTTTCTATCCTTGAAAGTTTGAAATTGTTTTGTTACTTAGTGGCACCTAGACTGACCTTGCGAATGTGGATAGGAGACTCTGAGGTGGCGCGACCATACCCGAGATCAACACCCATGGATATCGCACCAAGCACTGGAATCACAAATGCTGAAGGTCCTTCCCCTATGGATGAAGATGCAGGCGAATCCAGTCTTCCCTTTGCAGTCTTCGATGATGTTTCCGATGGCTCGCCTGCAGCAATGGATGGCATCTTGATGGGTGATCAGCTAGTGAAATTTGGAAGTGTGGATGGAGGAGATGACCTTCTTATGCGACTTGCACGGGAGGGTCAAGCAAACGAAGGGCGGGGATTGCCTGTGGTTGTGCTAAGGCGAGGTGAACGTGTACATTTGACAGTCACGCCTCGGAGGTGGCCAGGCCGTGGTCTGCTTGGGTACGGCCTTCTTCAGAAATGCTACTCTTAACAAATGTGGTGCACTGCAATTGACATCACCTTTACAAGTCATTAAGTGCATGAGGTTAAGGGTGTTGACACACGAGTGTGCCTAAATGTTTAATTTTCATCTTAATCATCACTTATCTTTTTGCAATACGTGTGTTGCTGGCAGGTGTCACATCCAGCCTCTATAGTTTTCGGAGACCGAAGTTTCTTTTCTTTTCTCTTCTTCAGCCTCCACAGTAGAGCTCATTGCGGGGTGACTGCACTAGCTGCAGTTATGTATTTGCACAATAGTTTTGTTACTCAATGTGGATCTTTCTTTCGCAGAAAGGTCAGTTTATACCGTTGAGAGCACAAGCATCTTTGAACCGAACTAAAATTTTATAGCTCCGTCTGTAGTAGTTACAGTCTGCTAAAACTCATATCAAATAGGGTGGGGACTTCTCCTTTCATGGAAGATTTTAAAGAAATGTATGTAAAAAGCCTGTGCAATGAGTCTATTTGATGAATGCATTAGAGATGCTTTCATAAATATGTAGGAAAAAAAGTCAACAAAAATTCCTTTTTGTCATAAAGATATGGTCCATTGAAATCTAACATTTTTTGAATCGGCATAGGTTGAAAATCAATGAATGTCCAAAGGTTGATTATTAGTGTATAATAAGATGTCTTGGAACATGACCAGCCATTGATGGTTCAAGGATATTGTTTACAATATCTATATTAATCAAAATAGAGTCTAGACTTTAATGAAATTTGAATTTTCATGTATGGATTTTTATACTCCTATATTTCTTCTTAAATGAGGTTCCTCATTTACTTTGGTTGAAAATGGTGGCTAAAAACATTTTGAATGTATCATAAACAATTTCTTGGCATGAGTTTTTTTTTGGAGTTTTTTGGAAACAAATGTTATAAAAATTGTGATTATGGATTGAAGATCATGAATTTTGTACATGATTACATCTGTACATGTTTTTATAATTGTTTTCTATGATTACTATCATTAGTACTTTTTGTTTTTTTTTTAAACAAAGAATTTAAAATTTATCTTTAGTTTGATAACGAAAAAACTATTGTGAAACTTTTATGGTTGTCATTTTTTTTAACATTTTTGATTGCTTAATATTTGAAGTTGATTTTTCAATAACATTTTTTCAACCAAAATTATAGGAGTTGTTTTGTGAATTACTTCAATATAAAATGAAGCATAGAAAATTTATTTATTATTTCTTCACTATAAATATTATGTACACACAAAATCATTAAACCATAGAATTATAGTTTTTTTTTTAATTTTTTAATTTTTAATTTTTTTTTTAATAATTAAAAAAAAAAAAAACATGACAAATGTCATCTCTGAATAGTCCATTATTTTTTAGTAAGCAAACATCAAATTTCTGATAGTCAAACATCAAATTTTTGATAGTCAAACATCAAAATTTTCTAATGGTAATAGAATAGATTACTAAAGTAAACACACACAAAAGTCCATAATATTTCTAAAATAGTGTAAAAACAATCTTTCATCCCTATAACAAATGAATATCAATTCATAATTTTTTTTCTTTTTTCTCTAAGAACTCACACCCATTTCACCAAAACAAGCTGCTACGCCACAAGAGGCTCAAATTGTAGGGATATGATTATTTCAAAAAAAAAAAAAAAAAACGATTAACAAATAAACAAAATTTTCATAGGTATATGGATGATATACTTTTGCTACAATAATATTTAGAACTAAAATTGGGTGTCCCTGCAATGCCTGTCCTTGGGGTGAAAGCCAATATATACATCACTTTTTTAAAACACCCACTTACTTTCATTCAGGAACAATCCTCCTCATCAAAAGATTCGTAAATAGAAGACTGCATTGGAATGGTGGGCATATAAGCAGTGTTGAATGCCGATGTCTCCCCTTTGTGTAAAAAGCCAGCAGGGGAATGAGGGCCAAAGAATGAGGCGACACAGACGACGAACCCACTCACTCGCTCAAAGGAAAGGAAAGGGGGGCAGTTATGTGCACACAAAACCAAAGAGACAAAGAAACACACACACAAACAAACAAACAACACAAACACACACAGACATAACCCTGCTCCCTCTCGACGCCCTCGCCTCGCCTCGCCTCGCCTGCCCTCCGCACTGTCTGCAGAGCTGTCCTCGCAAATCTCTCCCGCGTCTCTGCCCACCCTAACTCAACTGCCTCATTGCCTCCACTTCCCACTCCCACAATTTTACTTACCGGCTTCGTCAAAACTGGCAGGGAGGGTTAACTTGTGCTGCTCAGCTTGCTCTTCCTTACGGTGGTGCCACTCACGCCATGGTTGCACTTCCGCTGCGGAACCCACTTATTCTCCGGGTGAGTCAGTGAGTCAGTCAGTCAGGGAGTCACTTCACGTCCCCCCCTTCACGTCATGGATTTTCTGTAATGTGCGGTTGCAGGTCATTAGGGGTAAGTTACACATCATACATGGTTTTTTTGCCAGAGTGTTTGTTGATCTGGTCGTGTCGCATCGTGGACATAGAATTCGGGTATGTATGTATGTGTTTGTGGGAGTACTGTGGACATTTTACTTTATTTGCTTTTCAAGTGTTGAGAAATTTAATTCTTCGTGAGTTCGTTTCGGTGTTTTCAAGTTGGTCAGCGGTGAGGTTATGTGGGTCTGCTTGGATGTGGTATTGGTGGTGTTGTTGGTTTGTAGTTTGGTTCTGCTCTTGTTTGGAATGTGGGAGCAGTGGTTGAGGGAGTGGTTTAGTTCTTGTTTTATTTATGTGTTGCTTTTAACGACTTGGCTTGGGGTAGTGTCCGGAATTCTTGGAGTTGTGAGTTTTCCATTTTCTTTCTTTCGTGGGTGAAGCGTCTGGGGTTGTAGACATGCTGGAAGGGAGTTTCATGTTACAGTGATGGATTGTGTCGAAGCACTCGAAAGAGTGCTTAACGGATTCTGGTTTTTTAGTTTTTTCCATAGTACATGGTTGTAGGTATTGAGTCGCATGGCATGAGGTTATCAGGTCATGTCGAGGTTAGTTACAAGCCAGGAAGAGCGGTTTTCTTTTGGCTTGGTACCTGGATAGACTGCCTGTCGCCATGTTGCTGAGAAATGTATTTTTTAGGGTATTGAGTATGTGTTTTTTTCTTGAAGTTTCAGGGTACGTGATTGCTCACATATTGCCGCACTGATCTGAAAGTATTGTGTTTCATGTTCTAAATTTGTGTAGGTTTGCAGATGAAGAGAGCAGAGATGTAGGATTGCTCCATTTGGGTAGTCCTTGTCGTGAGTGTCATCGGGGTTATGTCTGTTTGCGGAATGCTGAGACATAAATTATTGGCAGGGCATGTCCTGGCCTCCGACTAGACCTACACAGTTTGCAGCCGTGGGTCTCTGCAGCGATTTTGCGGACTTACTGTGGCAGGGGAATTAGCGATTGGTGTGGTTCTAGGCCATGTATTGGTGAGCGGGTGTCTCTGCAAAGAGAAGCTGTAGGAAATGGAGTGATTGGGGACTGGAACCCTAGATATGGTTGGAGGAGGGCAGATACAGAAAGTGGATATAGGGCTAAATCCTGAAGCGAGGAGCTGGAGCGGTCCACAGCAAGTTGGGGAGCCTTTTGGGGGAGTGTATGGTCAAGGACATCTCAAACGGCCTTTTGCACAGGGTTTTGGGGATCCGAGTAAGCTCCCCACGGATAGCGTATCAGCTGCAAGCTTAGACATTAACTACAGAGACCATTATCCTCCGATGGAACAGCGCGATCAGCCGCAGGGTGGTGAAGGTGCTGTGGTGGAGCAGCGGGGCGTCTACGGGCCTCAACGGGGGCGCCAGCAGGAATGGGGTCAAGAGAACCGCGCCGGGGTAGAGTCGAATTACCAAGTGGCGGCTGTTCGAGGGGAGATGAGTGCGAGTGAGGGCTCCCAGAGTGACGGCTCTGAAGAAGAGGAAGACGAGGAGGACGAAGAGGAAGAGGATGAGGAGGACATGGCCGGGAATGAAATGGACGATGGCGATGGCGATGACGACAAGGGAGGGAAAGCAGGGGTGCCTGAACAGGTTGAAGGCATAAGCGGTGTGGGTGTAGGAGGAAGCTTGCCTCTTGCGCATCCCTCAATGGGAGGCTTAGACCACTCTGGACAAGTACGACAAGAGCATCCATTGAGGGTAGACGGAGGATTCCAACGGAACATAATGGATCGGGACCGTGCCACTTTAAAAGCTGCAATCGGAGGAACGGGAACTAGTAACTCTCCTTTTGGGATGTTTCAGTCGCCGTCGTCAACACTTCCTTTCTTGAACTCGTTCTCTTCACCGTCCAACTTAACCCCACAAATTGGAGTTGGAGGTCACGTTGATGTAACACCTACTCAGAACGGAGGGGGGATGGCAATTATTGCATCTGGCTCTGGCGCCACGTTTTCTATCACTAGAGAGAGCGGCCTATCGCGGGATGGAACGCGGGAAGGGTTTCGGGAAACTGCGGTGGTGACGACTTTGCAAGAGGCATCTAGAGTTCCCTCGGGCTCTCTTCATGAACAACTGCAAACAACTGACGTCGACAATTATTACACCACGCTGTTGAATACGCAAGGACCTCCTAACAATGGTGTGAAGACGGGAGATTCTGCTTCGCGTCGGATGGTGGATCCACAATCAACTGCCGAAACGTCATTGCGTCGTATTCTTTCAGACCCTCTCACGTAATATGCATCGCCTTAATTCTCCCTTGCTTTACCTCTTTCTTTTCCTCTGTTTTCCTTTTATTTATTTATTGATATTCCTTATTTTGAAAGTGTTCTATCTGATAGTTTTATGAATTCGCTTTAGTCGTGGTTATTATATGAGCTTGAAGTTCGACGGTTATGGTTCTATTATTTCTTGCAGGGGCGCACTCATGGATGATGCCATGATTATATCATGTGGCCATTCAGTGGGAAATGCTGGACGTAGACGAGTTATGGAAACTGTAAGAGATATCTACTCCTCCTTCCAAGTCCAATTTATGCTGTCTCGTAGCCTGTCTATGTACTGCTATGAACGTGTAAAGTATAGCTATCAGCCTTTCTGTACAATGGTGTTTTGGCTTCTAAGAACTTGTCTATTGGTTAACGTAGAGTTAGCCTAAATTTACACTCAACACTAGGAACTGGTGGCCTCCTAGAGTAATTCTGGTATTGATGTTTTTTTACAAGCAAGCATGAATCAGAGTGGAAATGTATAACATGTTTGTGACTTCCAAGTGGGGTTTGGCGCAGTGAACATTAATTTTGTTTTAAACCGGCAGATTGGTTGCCATACAAAGGAATTTCTAAGCATGACTTATTGAATCGTATGACAGAGTGTCTGCATCATATGTGGAGCTTCGGTACGAACAGAAGCTATGGCTCCAAATTACGGTATGATTTGGGATCCTTTTTTCCTCATTGTTCATTTTATTTCAACAATTTTTATGTATTTAATTATTTTTGAATACTTGTGTCTGTTCTTGAGTTTGTTTGGCATGGATAGTTTCAGTGCATTGAGAGTTCTTTATGTGTTTGTGGGACATAGCTCTTCGCACGGTTGTACAAGCATTCAAACGTGAAGAAGAGATGAATGGCAATGTAAGCCTCAGGTCTGCCAAGAGGAGAAGGGAAACAGTTCAGGTATTTGAATTCCCATTTTTGTAGTTTTCCCCCCCTACACTGGTCAACGTTTGAAAAAATTTGTTTAGATGCTGCGACTTCATGCTTTCATGCGGCATATGAGCAATATGTCGTATTCGACCGCCTTATGCTTCTGTTGTTTAAAAGTTTTGTCAAACTCTTTTGAGTTCTGCAATTCCCACAGTTGATTCAGCTTTGAGAATCAGGCTTAACGATGTTCATAGCCTTATGTTCATCACTAACAGATTAGCAAAATTCAAGATAAATTACACTATTATTGACATTTTATGTACTTCGCAGGAGAGTGTTGCGCTGCCAGAGCAGGCTGCTGCTGCTGCAGAAGCTGCAAAAGTAAAGGGAGTACAGTTCCCATTTGTTGTCAGTGACCGAGTGATGATCAAGGTAATTAATCAACTAGGTTAACATGGCTGTTCTTCTGATCGTCCGTAAAGTCCTGACTCTCCAATTGCCTGTCTTCTCTTATTTCTAAGCAAGATTATGTATGTATACTGGTCACAGGGAAATAAGCGCACGCCAGAACGGTTCGTTGGTCGGGAGGCAGTTATTACAACCCAATGCCTTAACGGCTGGTACGGTTCAACACTCTTTATTGTCCTTTTATTTTTCTGCTGGTTGAAGTTGCTGGATTCTGTCCTCTTCCACACTAGCGTCTCAATGCTCTCTAATGTGTGTAGGTACTTGGTGCGAACAATGGACACTGGAGAGAGTGTCCGTCTCCAGTACAGGTCTCTTCAAAAAGTAGGAGGTCAGACGCCTTCGAATGATGCTGAATACAGGCCCAGCTAGCGGAAGGTGGTGGGCTGGGAGAAGCATATATGGGTAAGTGGAAAATACCGCTTTCTGCAGTAAGTACTGAGAAGCACTTTTTTTTGTTTTCTCGCTTTTCGTCTAACGTGAGGTTAAAATCCTCTCAAGAAGGCCGAAGTTTTTATAGCATGTAGTTACGCCTGCTGGGTGCAGTTGTAAACCAATCATTCGGATAACTTAATACTTGTTGCTTCGTATTTCCCCTAACTGTTTTTAGTTCCTTTTGCTATGCAACCTACTGGCCCAATCTCTTTTGTGGAAGTTTGTTAGTATCTTACTATCTGATGATTTCTGATCAACTGACGTAAGGAATATTTGTCACAGGGTCATGGGAAGGAAACGAACCTGCAATGATAGAGTTTGCAGGCACCAACTTTGGTGCTTTATGTGTGCAGTAATTTATCCAGGAGATGGGGGACAACGAACCTGACTGAGGTAGTTTCCTCAAGATTCTTTCAACAGCGATAGTCCTTTGTCGGTCTTTCTGTATTAACGCAGCTCTTTCGGAGTCTTCACGTCTCTGGCAGCAGATTTGGGTCACCAACCGCGACTCCCGAGATTCAAGGATTTAAACGGACTGTGTGAGGGAGCCTAGAGGTCTTTGGGAGTCTGGATGTGAATGGTGAAGATGGACTGGACATTCATTATAGCACTTTCAGGCGCACAGTTGTGCACCATGGCATAAATCTGTTCTGGAAAGGGACTGCATAACTTGTTTTTTTGCAACCAAGAAAAAGTACAAAGACATCAACCGTTGCTGCATAGCTTCAAGGTATGTCAAGTTATGCTCTGGCTAGGGATCCAGTGAGGGAGGGGCTACACAATCCTTGGATTGAGTTCGGTTTGGAGACTCAACCAGAAGGAACATTTTTGCCTAAGAAGTAGCACTGCATTATGGGAGTTTAGCTTCACTGTCGGCATAGCTTTCGTGCCATTGTCAAATACTGAAAATTGTACGTGGTTCTTAAATCATTTGTAACGATGAACTGTTACTCTTTTGGTTCTTTTAGTAGTGTAAACCTTCTACTGCCGGCACTTGATCAAGGTACTCAGTGGGCAAATCAATAACCTGTTGATCATACACTTCGTAACACTTGGTTGATTTTTGTGACTAGTAGGAATATAAAAATCCTGCGCTACATTTTGTAAAGGAAGGTAGTTATACACTCAGGTCTCTTGTTTAACACCTCACAGCTATAATCGTTTTGGTAGTACTCGTCATTTCCAAAAGAAACGATGACTAGCTTGCTACCCATTGAGGACTATGGCGCAGTCATCCACAATCCTTTCTCCCTCAGTTTCTTAGTTCCTGAATTCATTATCTTCGTCTGGAAAGTAGTAATTTTCTATTTTGCCACTTGGTGAATAACCTGTCGATGAAGCGTACCACAGTATTACTTGCCTAGTGCTCAGTAAAATTGGACGACTACAACCAAACATGACCATATGGGCTTAATAACTTCGGCTCAATTTTTTTAAGAAAAGATACAAGAACTTAATGACTCAAAGGCGATGCTCTCTGCCGCCAATGTCACTACACATTAACTTGATTAAGACGACGCTTCATGGTACCCTGGCAGCATACATATTTTAACCACATTAAACGCAGGCAAACTATCACCAGAAAGCACTCATACTACTCTATGTACTGCATGAGAAGTTCTCTTGAAGATCTACTTCTAAGAAATAAAAATACTACAAACAACAGCCCAATTTCGCACCTAGCAACTTTCTCGCTCCGAAATACACCCAACATTAATTATCCACGCCCAGCCTCATCATTATGCAGACGCCAAACCACGGTCGTGCAATACAAACGATAGCTCTAGCCACTAGGCCCATGCACCAAAGTAGATGAAAACTAGGATATTAATTTAGTACCCCCAGAGTCCAAGCTACTCTGAAGGCAAACGCAAGCTACAGCAGACAACCCAAGTGTCCAATCCAAAGGAAAACAGAGTACGCACTTCTGCCCCGGTCACCCCTGACAGCGAAAACAGCCCCACAAAAACGCCGTCGATTCCGAGAGTTCAGGAAGAGTCGCGACCTGGAGATAACCGGTCAGACCCGGTAAGGCCCGGTAAGGCCCGGCGAACTTCGTGGCGTACACGGCGAGGACAGACCGGGGGGCGGTCCGAGGAGTACGGTGGCATTGTGCACCCCGTCCGGAGGTCGGTCGGGTGGAGGAACCCTAGCCAGGGAGAGGGGACAGAAGGGAGTCGGTTCTGTTGGTTTTCCATCACCAACTTGGGGGCTGCCTTGCAGGAAGGAGCTCATTTGCTTTGATCTTCATTCAACACACCCCAAGGTCCCCATCAACCCAGGCTCCGCCATCGCCGAATGCCGACGCTCGCGGCCTCGTGAATTCGCGGCGCTTCTCCTCTTCCCCCCCCTCCACTGCTGTCCTGCTCTTCTCCCCCCTCTCTACCTCTCTCCGCTTCTCTCTCTCTCTCTCTTCTCTCTGCTGCGGGAAAACGTTGCACAGAGGTGATCGTTAGGGTTTGGTGGGGTGGCTTGGGAGTTTCTGCGGATTCGCTGCACCGGTGTGTGTTGCGCGATTGGATGCGTTTGTAGCGCGCGCAGGAACGAAGGAATAACGGTAGGGTGGGGGTTGTATTGGTCGGACAATTTTGACAGTTGAGGTGGTGGTAGTGGCGGAAGGTAGGGATTAGGCGAGGGTTTGACAGGAGTCGCGCGGGGCGTGTTCCGGAGAAATGCGTGGGAGAGAATTGGCGTAGGAGAGGGGCCACTGGAGGTGGTTTGGTTTTGGTTGCGACGGGGGGCGGGTAGGTGGCAGTAGGCGGATCGGCAGATCCTCACAAAGAAGCGCAAGGGAGGGACGCAAGCTCTCATATATGTCCCATTACCAAGGCAAGGGAGACCGGAGCGAGGCACAGCTGAAAAAGGCTGGGAGGGCGGGCGGTGGTGCTGCGCATTCGCGAGGCGGGGGCGGTCAGTCGATTCCTGTGAAGGGCGGAGGGCCCGGGCCCTTCAACAGCGCCCCTACTGGTGCGGGGCCGCCCCAGCCATCTCCGTCTGTTGCGTCCGCAGCGCGCCCGACTGCCGTGGCCGCTTCTACCAACCGCGGGTAAGCTTCGCATGCACTTGATTGTTGTGTTGTCGGGTTTTGTGGTCGCTTTTTGGTCCGAGTGGTTGCGGTGGTCTGCGATCGGGGGGAATTGTGGACGACTGCAATCCTCGATTGGGAGCCCTGGTCGCATGCTTCTGCAAGCAATCCTGGTTTCTTCGAGATTGTTAGGGTTCCGTCGCTGGAGACGGTGGTGTGCAAGTGGTCGGGGATCGTACGGCGTGTGAGGTCCGGGGTTTTCCCTCGGCCCACCCTCTCCGAATGCTGTTCGTCAGGGATGGTAGGGTTTCAGAGTATTCACGGGCGACCGAGATGGTGGAACATTATTTTTGCACCAGGGAGAGGGGAAAGTAAAACTGTAGTGGTGGACGGATTCATGAGTGTCGAGTGAGGCTGTGCGCAGCGGTGAGGATGACCATGGGTAGATTTTGATCGGAAGGCGCCGCGTGAGGTCCTGCGATGGTAATCGTTCAGAGACGGACAGCGTCGCGGCTGGTGTGGATAGGCGACTATTGGACTCGTGACGTGTGCCATGTGCCCACGACATGGCGCGGTCGATTTGGCCACTTCCAGGTCACCGTAGTTCCGGATAGGTGCACTGCCGATTCGGAGGCACGGCCATGGGTGCAGAGTATCGGTGAGGCGGTAAGATGAGTGTTGGATTGAGCAGCAGGGGCGTCCCGCAATTTGGTTTGGGGAGCTCATGGTCTGCTCTTGGCTTGGACGCCTCTGCCTCGGTGCTGTGTGTTTCCAGCGTCGAGTTGGTAGGCAGTCTCCCGGTGGTCGGTCAGTAGTGTTGACGCTGGAAATCGCGGGGATGGTGACTGAAAGGCGAGTGAGCAGGAGAGCGTTAGGTGGTTTGCCAGGCGCCCCGAAGTGCTACTACCAGATTGACTGTAGACCCTGTTTGAGCACGTCGAAGGCCGATGATTTCGTCGGCCTGTTTTCTGGGCCCGGTTTGCGTGGTGCATGCTGGAGGGCGTTGTAAAGGACGAGGGGCGCATACGATGTGCGAACGGGAGCCATCCCAGGCATTGTGGTCTTCGAGGGACGGGCGAGGTAGAGTAGCCAGCAGCTGAGAATGGCGAGTTAGTGGAACGACGCCCGAGTGCGACACCTTCGTTTTTTGAACGCTGGGACGGTTTGGGGTCAGCATTCCCTCGTTCCCCTCCGCTCGGATGAGTGGGCCTTCCGTCCTCTCTGTATGTTCGAAGGGGGTACTGATGTGTTGCGTCGCTTGTATTTGGCAGTGGAAAGCGTGCAAATGGGCCTTCTGCGTCTGGAAGAGGCGCTCCAGGTGCAGGGCCTCCGGAGCAAGGCGCCAACAGCAAAGTGCAGCAGCCGGTTCTACCTCAGCACCACAACAGTCAGCAGCAGCAAGGTGAGCACTCTCATTCGCATGAGCTGGCTGGCGTGCGCTCGCGCTGTGGCTCGGGTGGCCTGGTTGGGTTTGTGCAAGGTTTTGGTAGCATGCGTCTGTGGGTGTCATGTTTAATTGTCAGTCGTCCGTACGGCGATGAGTCACAGGAATGGCCCTGGACTTTGATGGGAGGTTCCGGTGGCATTATGGCAACTGACATTGGTTTGACTCGTAGCAACAGTGGTGCGGCAAGGTGTGGGGTCTGCGGACGCGAATCAGCACTCACAGATGGGAGTCCCGCAGCAGAGTACAGATTTGAAGGGCGCAATGCCTGGTAGGACATCCGGAAACGCAGGACCCGGAGCTCCGGCTGTTGCTAAGCAACTTCCGACCAGTAAACCCCCTGCTCCCCCGTCTAGCCTAGCCACCGGTTCTGAAGCCGAGGCACCCTCTGGTAAGCGATCACCTTCGGTTCCTCGTAGGCCTGGCTTGGGCAATAGTGCTCCGTCTTGTTTGCTGACGTGGGCATTGGCGTATGTGATCCCATGGTTATGTGTCGGACGAGCTTCGCTTCGCGTTGTCTCCCTCCAATTGTATTTCGCTGGGTCTGTTTGAGAGAGGTGGCGCGCATATGGAATTTGTCTGGTGGGCTGCGGCATGGCGATGGGAGCAGGACGTATGGGCTATACTTGGAGGGGTGATTATACCATTCTAAGTGTGTTTTGTCGGGGGTTTCTTCCGTGCAGGTGCAGCACCTCCAGTTTCGCAGGCATCGCAAAATCCTTTTTCCTTCCAGTTTGGGAGCTTTGAGCCGAGTTTTGGCGGCGGTTCAACGAGCGGAAAACCGTCTCCAACTCCAGTAAGCACAACTTGCCTGGGTTTTAGAGCCATGGGTTTTGAGTGAGAGGTGGCGGAGGGGCGGTGAAGATGAGTGGTTTGTTGCACGTGAGATTGGGTGTGTTTTGGCGTAGTACATGTGGCGTAGGCGATTATGGAAGTGGTGACGAGCGGTGCGTAGGTAGGTGATTTTTTGTGAATCGGTCTGCGTGCGCGGGTGCTGACCTGGCACTGGTGTTGGTGTTTGTGTGCAAAGTATCCATTGCGTACCAATTCTGCTCCACCAAATCTCGATGAGCAAAAACGCGAACAGGTTGGTGCATAGTGTGGCTTTCTTTGGTTGTCATCGTGGTCCGGGCGTGGCTGGTGGGAAGCATCGGAGAGTAGAGCGTGTTTACTTGGACGTAGCAGAGGCTTGCGTGGTGTGGTTGCGCATGTTGAAATTGAGTTGTGATGATATTGGTGATGTTGTGAGCCCAGGCACGTTTCGAGCGGCCATTGCCAAGAATACCGGTGTCGGCTTCTGGGCAGCAACAGAGTGCACAGGTAGGTTGGGCGCCTCTGTATGGATAGAGTTTGTGAGTGACACAGAGATGGGTTCCGCTCGCAGCGGTCAGCACGGAGGAATGTAGCAGTTTACGTGTGTTGGATGCATGCGCATTGGATGTTTTTTTTTTTGGATGTTCCGCGACAGAGCTGTCGTCTTTGTCGTCGAGCCGTAGAGAATTCGGGACTGGTGCTGACGAGAAACGAATCTGGAGGGTGATGTCGCATTGGCAGCACGACGATTATTTTGTTTGTTCCTGTTACCATGGGGAGCTGTTGGGTGGTTCGGGGCCAGGATGTGTTGTGCGGTCTTTCTGGAATCAACTCGTGTCGGTTGTGATGGTGTGGCAGGCGGTTATGAGAAATGTGGGCGGTGCAACGGAGCAACAAGGTGCACCGGCGATGGTGCAACATTTGCCAGCTAGCATGGGTTCTCAACAAGGGCTAATATCGATGGCAACGACGGCTGCGGCTGCTCCTCAGCCATTGGGTCAAACACCTCAGTATCCCCAACATCCGCAAGCCATGCAAGCCCCGCACATGCTCCAGGTACTGTTGCAAACCCCTTCCGCGGTGCCATGCAGGTGAATGTGAGCCACCCTGATGAGGAGGGAGGGCGGTAGACGAGAGAACGAGGCGTGATGTTAGGTTATGCTGGGTGTGTGTAGACGCGTTCCGTTGTTGATAGCCTGTGGAGCAAGCCGCTGCGTCTGGATGGTCGGTGGCTGCGGCCCACCAGCAGGCAGGGGATGCTAGGAAGAGTCGAGTTTTGAGGGGGTGTGTCCGCGCTGTTGGGTGGAGTCACGTTGGTAACACTTTGATTGACGTGGTAACACTTTGATTGACGTGCTGGTGCGCAGATCGCCCAACACATGCAGCAGCAGCAGCATCAGCAGCAAGCTCTGGCGCATCAGCAGCATCAGCATCAGCACCAGCATCAACACCAGCAGCATCAGCACCAGCACCATCAACAGCAGCAGCAGCAGCAGCAACAGCAGCAGCTGCAACAACAGCAGCAGCAGCAGGCGATGCCACAGCAGCAGGGGATGGTGCAAGGGAGCTTGAACCAAGGCCTGAAGTATCCACCATCTATGATGCCGGCCCCTCATCACAATCCTCAAATGATAGGTACTCCCATCGGTAGCCAGTTGGCTAACCCATTATCTGCACAACCGATGCCTCCAATGGCACATCAGCTAGGACCAAATATGGGTGGTGTGGGCGGGCAGATCCCCGGGGGCATGTCAGTACCATATGGGCCTCCTCCCACAAGTCCATTCATGACACAGAAGCCAAAGAGCAGGGCGATCAAAATCGTGGATCCAAACACCCACGAGGAACTGAAACTGGACTCAGTAAAGAAGGAGAGCGCAGACATTGCGCCTCCCTCTGGTCTTGGGAGTGCAGTGAGGGGTCCTCCTAGCAATGGTCTGATTCAACAGAGGGCCCCCGTAGGATACAACCCGTCACACCATATGGGTCCTTCCAATATGTATTATTATCCGGTCTACCAGCCAGGCATTCCGAAGGCAGGTGGCTTTTCGGGGGCTCCTCTTTCTAGTTCGCCGCCCGTAAGGTACGGTCAATATAATCCTGGGCACTCTGGACAGGGTGTGGGTTTCGGGCACTCGGGAGCCGCTCCGGTGCCGCCCGGTCCAAAAGCTGCCCCTCTAGTGGGGGCCGTGCCTCCGCTGGGGTCTGCGAACCCAGGCCCGAGTCCAGGTGAGATGTTGAGCACGCCGCCTGTGGCGCCGCTCATCCCAGTTATGGTGGGGCCGCCTCCTGTGGTGACAGTCCCAGGCATTCCTGCTGTGATTGGGAATCCCAGAGGGATCGCACCTCCCGTGGGGATGAACACTCCGGTCATCTCCAACGGGAGGCCGCCCAGCCTGACCGTGCCCCCTGTGTCGCCTCCGGCGGCCGCGCCCCTGACTCCGAGCTCGGTGCTCCCTTCGCCGAATGCATCGATTGCATTCAAGTTCGGGGATGTGGAAGCATCGGGTTCCACCCCGGTTGCAACGAGCGAAGCAGGTAGCGAAGGCTCATCGAACGGTGCAAATGGACATGCATCGACAGGGGTAGAATCTGTTAGTGCGAGTGTTGGTCCGCAATATGTTGGTGTAGTAGGCTCTCCCGGGGCCTCAGGTCCTGTGATGAATCGGCCGAGTGTTACTGTTATTCCTCCTAAGCAGGTCACAGGCTCTTCGAATGCAAGTGGTGTCAGTCCGAAAATGATGACTCCTCCTGGCACAGGCGGTGCAGGAACTTTTGGAGAGAAGGTAAAAGTAGAAGGTGCAAAGGCAGGCGGAAATTCGAGGAAGAACAGCAAGAAGGACAGGCAACGGCAGCAGCAGCAGCAGCAGCATGCACCTCATCCAGCGAATCTGCAAGTGTCGGAGGGCGAGAGGAGTTCTGACCAGCTTGTTTCACCAGCTGGTTCAGGTGGTTCCGGGGGCCTGAAGTCGGGCTTGCAGAGGACTCATTCTGGAGCGCACGGCAGTACGGCAGTGTACGCGCCCGTGAAAAGCTCGGGAAGTAAGGCGGAAGAGTCCAAGTCGGCCGGTATGAAAGCTGGTAGCAAGGTCCCTCATCAAGGTACGGATGGGTGCAGTGAGGGCAGTGGCCGAATTTGGAGTTGAGTGCATCTGCTGGTTGGATAGGCACGTGGTCGCTTGGAGAGTGTGCTATGAAAATGGGAGTCTCATCGTGATTTTGTTTCGAGTGCAGTTTAGTGTGTCCGTTCCGGGCGGTTGCAGTGAAGTCCGGGCATGGACTGTGTGTGATGGTGTTGTGAGTTGGTCGGGTGTTGACTTGGTGGTGATTGTGTTTTCCATCAGGGTCAGAGAGCGCGGATTCTCAAGGGACTGGAGGGATTGTCGCAGTGAAAGGTGAGAGTGAGCCCGCCGCTGCGCAGAATGTTGCTGGAGAGGACAAGGAAGGCGCGCGTGCGGCGCCCGAAAGCTCTCCCAAAACAGATACGGCTGTCTTGATTTCAGATGGTTCCACGGCATCCAGCGGTCTGTCTTCGATGCTTGTGAATGACGAACCTGAGGGCCCCGAGGCGGTGGAGTCGAGGGCTGCGGGAGATGTGAAAGATGTGAAAGCTCCTGGAAGCTCCGGTGCAGCCATCTCAAGTCCTGATGAGGAGGCGGAGAAACACGTGGCAGAGAATGTGGAAGCAGAGGCCGGTAGTGCCCCATCTGAGGCGATAGCTTCCCCGACGATGGGTGCAGCGCCAGTCGAGGAGGAGGATGCCGTGAAAGAAGCAGCACCTGTTGTGGGCGACGTGCAGGAGAAGGATGCTGAGGTTGTCGAGCAGGGTAGTCTGGAATTGCCGGCGGCTGATGGTGGAGCAGCCGTGGAGGTCGCCGAGGAATCGCGCTCTGATGCGGCACTGGCCGAGCAAGAGTTGTCGGCGGTAGACGACATCCCGACGGTAGCAGAGTCACATGCATTGTCGACCGAATCACCGGAGGGGCACACTGCAGGCGCTGATGGAGAGGGAATCGTAGGGAGCGAAGCGGTGGCAGTCGAGGACTCAGGCGTTCCGGCAGCCGATGCGCAATCTGAGGGGAAGAGTGACGAAGCGAGCAAACAGGTTGTCCAGAGCGACGATGTACCCGAAGTGATCCCCGGAAGTCCTTCACATCCAGATGGTGTGGCTGACGAGAAGGTGGAGTCTTCGGAACAGGAGTCTGCTGTTGAATTGGACAGCGCCGAGGAAGTCCCGCAGGCCAGTGAAGTCGGTGGCGTGGAGACAAGTGTGCAGTCGGAGGCTGCACCGGAGGATCTGGTGGGGTCCACCAGCGATGAGGTGCGGAGCAAGGATGTGTCGGGGGCGGCGGAGGGCACCGAGGGTTCAAATGAAGGCGATGGTGTGAATGTGAGACCGTTGGAACATGCCGAATCCACAGCCAGCAATTCATGCAGGTCGGAGACGAATGTGACAGCAGCGGTGGAAGAATCCGGGTCCGACGTAGAGTCGAACCCGTTGTTGAGCAGTACCTCTGGGATTTCGACGACGGAGGTGAGCGAGGCCGTGCACACACTAGAGAACGAGTCGGATGCATCGGAGCCTGCAGTGGTCGGGAATCCGAGTTCCGGTCAGGAGGGCCCGAGAGGGGGAAGCAGGAAGAAGAAGAAGAAGGAGTTCCTGGCACGAGCAGACGCAGCCGGCAACACGGCTGATCTGTACAACGCATACAAGGCACCGGAGGAGAAGAAGTCGGTGGAGGTGAAGCGAAGCGAGGTTTCGGGTACGGGTTCGTCGGGCAACGATGCGAAGGACTCGGCGGTGGCACAAGACAAGTCTCTGCCAAAGGAGGTGGACGACTGGGAAGATGCCGCCGAACTGCCGACGCCAACCATAGCGGCGGCCCAGGCCGTGGACAGCGGTGATAGGAAGTACACGCGCGATTTTCTGCTGACGTTCAGGGAGCCGAACAGAGAGTTTCCTCCCAACTTCGAGATCAGGCATGACATCGCGGAGCTGCTACTGGACAAGGACAGGCTATTCGCCGATGGAATGACGAGCCCTGCGCGAAACCTGGACCGACAGGCGAGTGGCGGGGGACAGAGATTGGAGAGGAGAGGAAGTGGGATTCAGCAGGGAGCGGACGAAGACCGGTGGACGAGACAGCCGGGGCTAGTTCCTTCGCCTGGGAGGAACCAACCCGGAGATGCACGGATGGACATGTTGTTGATGCAAGGCGGGTTCCGGCCCGGGCAGGGGATGCAGCCCGGGTTGATCTCCCAAATACCACAGCAGTGGCCTGGGATGCCAGGGCAGCCTGGATTTACGGGGTTGGTTCAACGAGGGCCCGGCAACATGCCCCTGCCGCATTTCATGGCACCTGGTCCTCCCGGGCGGAGCCCGAATGGCGTGGACGGGGATAGGTGGCTCCGGCAACCGATGGCGGGAGGAAAGGGTCCAGGGCTGATCCCGTCACCTCGGACCCCTCTGCCTGCGATCCACAAGGCGGAGAACAGGTACGAGGTGGGCAAGGTGTCGGACGAGGAGCAAGCGAAGCAGAGGCTGATCAAGGGGATCCTGAACAAGCTGACGCCCCAGAACTTCGACAAGCTGTTCGTCCAGGTGCAGGAAGCGAACATCGACTCCGCCACAACGCTGACAGGCGTGATCTCACAGATTTTCGACAAGGCGCTGATGGAACCGACGTTTTGCGAGATGTACGCGCAGTTCTGCGTGAAGCTTGCGGGAGACTTGCCGGAGTTCACGGAGAACGAGGAGAAGATCACTTTCAAGCGCGTGCTGCTGAACAAGTGCCAAGAAGAGTTCGAGCGTGGGGAAAGGGAACAGGAGGAAGCGGAGAAGGACGAGGAGGAGCACGTGGAAGTGAAGATGACACCGGAGGAGAGGGAGGACAAACGTCTGAAGGCCCGGAGGCGGATGCTGGGGAACATTCGTTTCATCGGCGAGCTGTACAAGAAGAGCATGCTGACGGAGAGGATCATGCACGAGTGTATCAAGAAGTTGCTAGGTGACATGCAGAATCCGGACGAGGAGGATGTGGAGGCTCTGTGCAAGTTGATGAGCACTATCGGTCGGATCATCGACCACCACAAAGCCAAGGAGCACATCGACGCGTACTTCAGACGGATGGAGACCCTGTCGAACAACGCGAAGCTTTCGTCGCGGCTTCGGTTCCTGTTGAAGGATTGCATAGAGCTTCGGAGGAACGGGTGGCAGGAGAGGAGGAAGGTGGACGGACCGAAGAAGATCGACGAGGTGCACAGAGATGCTGTGCAAGAAAGGCAGCAGGCCGCCCGTGGGGACCGTCTAGGGCGTGGTCCGAGCATGGGGGGAGGATCTGCTCGGGGAAGGATGGGGCCGGGTCCGGAGTTCGGCATGCGAGGTCCGCCGTCTCCGATGTATTCTCCTGGGCCGATGGGAGCTGGTAAGCCTGAGATGAGCGCTGAGTGGAACTCCGTGTGTGCGTTTGATGCGTTGCAATCTGTATTGTCATGAGTGGTTTGGCACGTTGGAGGGGATAGGATGGGGTAGGTCATGGTGGTGGTGGAGTCATGAGAACGCGCCGTCGCGTACCAAGTGTGAGTGCGCTGTGCGAAAGCATGGACCGCGGTGGTCCTTTCCGTGCGTTGCGAACATCCGGCAGGACACATTTGGAGCTGTAGGCTTGGTTCGAGTCGAGTGACGGAGTGAGCTGGGTTTGGAGAGTCGCGGGTGCTGTGTTGTTAGCGGGTGGGGTGGTTTGAGCCCGTGGCGAGGATGTGCGAGTGACACGATGTGGTTGTGTGGTGCACAGGGCCACCTATGAACAGCATGCGGAGGGCGCCATCCCCACAGGGGGGCATGCGTGGCGGCGGCGGCGGCGGCGGCGGCGGTGGTTTTGTGCAGGACGTGAGAATGGAGGATAGATCCCTTTCGATGGATCTTCGACCCGTTCCGATGCCGTTGTCTCAGAGGGGCGGCGAAGAAGGCAACCTGACTCTGGGTCCACAGGGCGGACTGGGTAGGGTGGGAGTGCGGCAACAACCGCTGAGCGGTGGGCGGAGTGCGTTGTCGGATGCGGCACCCATGATGTCGGGTCCCGAGATGCGGCGGTTGAGTTCGGGACCGATTTTGGGGTTCGTCCAGGACAGGCCACACGGTTTTGGCAATCGGGACGAACTTCCACTGCGACCGTCGAGTGCGGAGAGGCCTAGGTCGGCGGAGAGGCCTCGATCAGCCGAAAGGCCGATACTGGACAGACCGATGGGGGCCGACAGGCTGAGCCCAGGTCTGCGGGAGTTGCGAAGCACACCGGAGCAGCAGAGAGCAGCGGAGAGGCCGGGTCCAGCGAGCGTGTCTTCGAGCACCTACCAGGCGCAACGGAGCGAGTCGACGGCACCGCTGGCGTCGGCTCGTCCGTCTACGGCACCGCCCCTTTTGAGCGAAGAGGAGCTGAAGAAGAAGTGGGAATCGACGATAAGTGAATACTACAGGTGAGCTAGTTGGGGATGGGTGGGTGTCCGCAAATGGATGATGGTTTTGGGACCCGTGAGGATATGGTTTATAGCAGCTGGTTGTGTGCGTGTGGCGATGGTGCGAGGACTTTATGTGGGAGTTGCATGGCAACGTGGTTTGGATGGTTGGGATCTCGTGGCATTGGATGAGGTATCTGTTTGGCAGGTGTTGATGGGGGTAAGGTGCGTTGAATGGATTGGGTGCAGTGTAACGGACCTGAAGGAAGCCGCATTGTGCGTGGAGGAGCTGAAAGCTTTCAAGTACCACGCGGAGATGGTGTATACGTGGGTGTCGGAGTCACTGGAGAAGAAGGACAGGGAAAGAGATCTGCTGGTGAAGTTGCTGCTCCATCTTCACAAACTAGAGCCCCCTCTACTGTCACGGGACCAGTTGGAGAAGGGGTATGGTTTCATCACCGTGCGCTCATTCGCTGAATTCTCTTCTTTTTTGAATATTGTTTTCATGGGTGAATCGTATGCATGGAGGCGAGGGGGCGGTGTGGTGTGGTGAATGGCGATGGCGTGAGTATTCGAGGTGGGCGATGCTGACGGGCGGGTGTTTGGATGCAGGATCGAACGTGTGCTGTCAAGATTCATAGACACAGTAGTGGACGTGCCGAAGGCTCCGGAGTTCGCGGGAGTCCTTTTAGGTAGATTAGTTAGTTCTGGGGTATTCACTTTGGGTGAAGTAGGGAGGTTGTTAGAAGTGGCCGGTGAAAGTCCCGGAGAGGTTAGAGAGGAGGGTCATGCCCTGACCATTTTTGGTGCCGTGCTGGACACTTACCGGAGGGAGAGAGGAGAGGAGCAGATGGTGGATGCTTACAAGAGTTCAGGTCTGGATCTGGAGAGTTTTGTGTCACCTCTTGAGAAGAATAGGAGTTCGAAGCTGGAGCTGTTTCTGAGAGGAGCGAACTTGCAGAAGCTGCATCCGGTGGGATAACTGCTGTCCCTGTTTCTCGCAGACACGTGGTTTGTATTTTTCCTTTGGCATAGTGTGGTTATGGCAAGATGTGGGTGGATGGGGCTCGAGATTCAAGTGGATCGACCGGGTGGTTGAGTTTGTCTTCCGACTTGGAGCTGATGTTTTCATTCCTTGTTTTTTTACCAGATGTTACCTGTAGAGACTCACGTTAGAGACTCGCTTGACAGGAAAGAGGCAATACCGGACCTTGTTAAGTGGATTGAGGTAAATGGACTGGACTTGGGTTTTGTGTGTGTTGTAGTGTGTTGGGCGAGTTGTTGAGTGAGCAGAATGAGTGCGCGTGGTTACGTTGAAATGCGTGTGCGGCAGTCTCTCCGTCGTTTTTCCTCAGACCGCCGTGGAAGGTGGGGGTCGGAATGGTGTGATGCGTCCGAGGTGGTGATGAAGCGAGGGATTTGTGTGGGCGGTGTTTGTACGGCTGAAGTCATGGCCAGAGCTGACCGCAGGTTGTTTGTTGTGTCAGAACAACGTACCTAGTGCATCGTCGGACCCTTCATTCCTACGGATGATCATGACCCAAGTTTTGAGACACGCCGTGCGAGAACCAGATTCAGCTGATTTCACGGTAAGCAGGAGAGGTAGTGTTGTGATGGCTTTGGGGTTACGTGCGTATGTGTTGGTTGGCGTGCATGTCCGATGGCGGATGTGGAGTGAAGTCGCATGGCGAAGCTGGGCAACGCTGAGAGTGTTGTGTAATGTCTGTTGGCGGTAGTCATCGGCTTCCGCCTGGAGCGGGATGGAGATGTGATGAATGAGGTTCACGATGGGAGTGGTGCCTGAGATGTTTGTGGCGACCGTGGTTGGGGGGTATTGCGGCTTTAGGGTCGCGAGGCCATGGTGTTGAATTGTGGTCGTGTGAGAGAGGATTGCAGCGTCGCGGTGGTGGGAGGTGGTGGGAGATGATCCAGTAGCTTGATTTGCGGAGGGAGAAGTGGGTGCAATGTGGTTGGTCTGATACTGTTTGTGGTGGTTGTATGATGCAGTCGGCGAATGTGAAAGTGGACACGAAAACATATGCACCCTTGTTGAAGAAGTGTGCGTCAGGGAAGGGTAGAGCCGCTGTAGCTAATCAACTCCAATGTGAGGATTCGACACCCTTTGTGCTTTGCGCGAGCCAAATTGGTTGTGTGTAGATAGCACAGGTCGGTGCTGTAGTGTAAGGTTTCACGAGTTGTGAATGATGGGAGCGGGGGAAGGTTAAGTTTGCAGCGGTGGGAATGGAAGTGATGGTGCGCGATAGGCATGAGGGGTCCGCGTGAGTTGTCCCGCGAGCGTGAGTGTGTGGAGGGCTGAAGTTTGACGACGTGAGATGGATTTTGGTTGGGAACGTAGTAGATGGTATGAGCCTTGCGCAAGCTAACGAGTGCGGTATCTGACCTTGATATGGTGGACGCGCAGACATTATTGCGATACAATTATTTGCCAACGAGTGTGGCCATCCACAAGGTCTGATGAGCAAGTTATTCGACAACTTCTACAGGGAAGAGGTACTTGAGCTGCTCGCCTCGATTGCATCCTGCCGCGTGTGTCGCTGAGATATGTGGTCGTCACGCTGCCCATGTGTCACAGGTGGTTCTGTGGGCTGTGTGTGTGTGAGTCGTGAGTTCGTGTACTGCTGCTTGTGGTTTCGTCCAGCCGTTGCATTGGGGCGATATGCTGGTCAACAAAGTTGGAAGGAATGTAGTGTCACGGGAGCGTGATGGGATGATGCTTTACCCTGCGGGATGTGTTGGCTGTGTTGCACACCCCTTGTGTCTGGGACGGTATGTATGTGATGTGTCATTTCGTGCACGCCGAGTTCTGGGGTGGTTGTCGATCTGGACGCATTTGACGACGGGAAATGCCGATGTTTGTAATCGTGAGGCAGCGGGGTGGTGGCAGATGGTTCGGAGTCTTTGCTCTGACTTTCAGAGGCGAACGCACCTGGGCTCTGCCGAGCCTGGTCGCTTTCGTGTCCGCGTTGTGTGTGTTCATGGAGGTTTCGCGTCGGACAGTCAAGGACGCGAAATTTTGATTCTTGGGCTGTGCACATTATTTGTACTGATACATGAAGGGGTTGTGCGGTGGGATTGGGCAGGTAATATCGGAGGGCGCGTACTTGAACTGGCAAGATGACATCAGAGATTCAACACCAGGAAGAGACAAGGTGAATGCGCATCCCGCTGCACGTGTGCAAGCTTGAAAGATGAACAAATACGTACCTGAATGTGTCCCTGAGGTCTGGGCGATCGTGTCGTATGATGCGACCCGGTTTATGTTTGTCGTGGTGGCGGTAGGGCGTAGGGCGCGTGTTTTTGGGAACGTGAAGTGTCCTGGTTTGTAGATGTGTTTGGTTGTTTTGGATTTGAGCGAGAAGTGGTTGGTGTTGGAGTTTGGTGAGCAGCAGGATGTGAGAGGGGTAGTAGGAGATTCTGACGGGGGTTTATGTGTGGTGTGGCAGGCAATCAGGGAGGTGATGAAATGGTTGTCGTGGTTGGCAACAGCTCCGGAGGAAGTAGAGGACGATGAAGATTGATTCATGTAATATCCAGTGAGGTGGTGTGAAGTATTTCACTCTTCGCCTTTTAGAGGAGAGTGGGCTGGAAAATGTGCAAGCGGATTTGTGTACAGCAATGGAAGAGACAGAATGTCGTAGATTACAACTGATCCAATTTTTCATTGATTACCTCTATAAAATTTGTGGGCATGTAGTCTCACTTTGGCAAAGTGTTGAGTCGGTATGGCATATGTGAGGGCGGTGTTTTTGGGGATGGTTGGGAAGGTTTGGATGGTGCGGTGTGGTCTGTGATAGTGGTGTTGCGGTTTGATTATTGTGGACTGTTTTGGTCGCTTTTGTTGTGGGGGAGGTCACGTGGTTTTAGGTTGGTTTGTGGTGTTTGTGTGTCGTGTTGGTTTTTAGCGTGTATGGTGTGAGCGGTTGGACCGCGACGTTGTGGTGATTTTCTGCTCAGGGGGTGTGATGAACGTTGCCCGCCTGGAGTGACATGTTTTGCACGAACTATGTTCCATTTGAGAGTCCGATTTAGCTGTTTGCATTCGTCGGAGGTACTGTATCTTACAGGTTTAATGGGTTGAACTTGGGTCTGCCGAGGATTTAGTTGGCGTTTTGCGAAATTGCCGTAGAGACATGCGTGTAAATATTTTTAGTTCTTGAACTGTTATTCTACCTTTAACTTTGCAAATCAAGCTAGGTTCTCCTTGTGGTTTCGCATCCCCTACCCGCGAATGATCCTCCAACGTGTTGGGCATTCGATTGGAGCGAGAGCTCGGAGCGAGGGGATCACAGGATGAGGGTCAGATATGGGGAGAGCTATTCTTGAATACATAGGGGGGACTCTGTTTATTCAGACAGAGAGAAGAAGTTCATTAATACCTCACTGCAGTCTAATTTCCGTAGCATCTATCTGCACCAGAATGGTTAAAGAATTTCTCAAATGAGACAATGATCATCACTGAGAATTTGTCCACTTAATTATATAATTTACAAATTCTTCCTCTGCCTATTCAGTCTTGTCAGATGCATTCAAACCCACAAAGTTATATGCATACTGAACTATCTCATCTCTAAAGTGACTTCCAAATCAATTTCGTTGCAGCACAAGCGGTTTTTAATTTTTGTGTTGTATCTAAGGTAGAGAAACTAAAAACTGTGAAATGTACTGAAGGTGTGCAGTAGAGTTGTTGTAAAACAAGGAGGTGGCAAATTGAAAACAAAGAATTTTGCATGACTAGCCAAGTTTTGGTGGACCAACCATGTTTTGCCACACAATGTCAAGTTGTAGTTTTCTTTAGTGGTCTTACGTCTAGTTTTCCATGATATTAGTTAATGGTTTTAGGACACCATCACGAGTGGTTTAAGAAGAGCCTAGTATATAAGAAGGGGGTTTGATAAACTTCCGACTATCATAAACTCTAGACAATTATTGATGGGGAATAAAAATACAAAACAAGTTGCATTCTTCATCATTTCTACTTCATCTCAAAAAATTCAAAGTATTTCTATCTCTGCCTTTTTGGTCAAATCACCTTATTTTCACTCTATCAAGCCTTCTTCATAAACCAAATATCTTTATAGGTCTTTCTCTAATTTAAAGGTCCTAGTTTTAGATTGAATCTAAAACAATCTCTAAAGTTCTGTATTGGAAATATATAATTAATGTAAATTTTAAAGAAATTATTACTACGCTTTTAATGCGTGAGATAATGTTAGGTATGAATCTTTAGAATATTGTAAACAATACTTCAAGATATTTAAAACTTAAATGAACTTGTTTTATACGTAATATATTTAGAATCTATAAATGTCACCATTTTAAATAAAATTCATGCTTTCATGTAATTATGTTTTACACACAATTGGATCCAAGTAAATAAGTTTATACTTCAATGCCTACATCTTTGGTCGCTAATGACCTCTTTCAGAGATTCTTCATAAATTAACCCTTGACATCCCAGGCGACCAGAAACTGGTTGTTGCTTGCGGAATTTTGCAATCACTCCGAAGTCTGTCTTTTAACAAAACAGATTTGGACAAGGATACCACGCATGGAGTGCAAAAAGAAATTCTTGATTTGGACAAGTGTAGGGTCTCTAAATACGAGAAAATCTTATTGAATTTCAAAAAGAAATACACTTCTATTAGCAAAAGAAGTGATTTAGTTGTATATAAAACATTGTTGTGATTGTTGTGATTGTGAGGCGGAAAGTAACGATATTTAGTGAACTGAATATCAAAAAGAGACTATTTGAAGGAAATACACACTCCAGAAGGGGATGCACAATATATGCAGCTCTACCGCTTCTATAATGTGGTATTTTTGTTTATTTGCTTTGTAACATTGATGTATATACAATTTAGAGTTCAATGATTGTGCCCAATTTTGTGAACTTTGGATCTATGATTCATAAATACCTACATAATTTGACACCATGTGTTGCTACCGTAAACTTTAAAAAGCTGCAATAATCTTTAAAAAAAATCATATGTCTTGGCTGCAAAGTGTGTTACGAAGCTTTTTAAGTCCACATCCACGTCCAGGTTACTCCACAAATTTACAGATTTCATCATTCCTGCTATTACAGATTAAATGTGCAAGGATTCTCTATACATTGCTATATTGCTTCACAATGGCACAGGCATGGTTGTTCATAGGATCTCCCCGTCCGGTCCGCTCGTCCGTCCATTAGGGGTCATGTCCGGTCCATAAGAGAATATTCGAGTATATTCGAGCATATTTGAGAAAAATTTAGGAATATTCATAGAATATGTCCGATTTTCACCTTGGACCGACCGGTCCGTCCGTCCGTCCGTGTCCAGAAATTTTGCCCATGTCCGTCCGTTATGACAACCCTGGGCACAAGAATACACATACTTGAGGATTTGCTCAATCTTCCACAGATCTTACACTTTTTAGGACAAACACAATCCCCAGTTTACATTCATTATCAATCGTTAGATTGTAAATCTAGTCGATTATTTCCCCCAGAGAGACTATTTGTTCGCACTTTCAAAAGCAGTCTCGGGTATGAAGGATTAACTCTGTAGATTCCTTTCCTTCCAAAGATTGGGCTTTCATTGCAAATAATCAAGTTCAATTTTTGTAAACTGAGATGTTTTGTTTTGGCACCCCTTTCTAATACAATTTTCACATTCAGTCACTTCTACAATTGATTTCAACCTCTATTTCGAGTGTCTTACACAATTGACTTCAATTTCTTGTAAAAGCCTTGTATTTCTTGAAGTTTTGGTTAGAATATCTAGGAGCCAAGTTTTTGAATCCCACCACAATATTGCTACAACCTATATTGATGTGCTAAGCAAGCTCCATAATTTCAAAGTCATCGCTCTATAAGTTAAATTTATTGATCAATGTCTCAAGTTCATTGAATTTTCAATTGCTTTGATATTCGTTATATTGAATTGTAAATTTTCATATATAATTTGATTTCAATGTAATAAATAAAAGGTAGAAGTCCTCATCTTGTTATTAGCCACAATCACGTAATTTAGCTTCATAAAGTCTTAGTTAACATGCACATGCACCTCAATACAAGTTAAGCCTTGATAATTTAATGTTTATCTTTGAGTGTGATAATATTAAATAATTTAGAACGTTACCAACTAAAAGAAACTTGTTATTGTAATGATTAATGTATTAGTGGTCAAAACATGGTGCAAGTTTGATGCGGAGGTTTTATCCATACTTTCATATCCATTCAAAGTTGTAAGGCATAATAACAATGATTCTTTTCAAGAGAAGCCTTAACGCAATATACATTAAAATGGCCATTCTACAATATAATTGGCTGCTCAAATAGTGTGATTTCAGTTCATTTTTCCACTTTATTTGAATAGTGTGGCGGCCAATATAACATAGAATGGCCATTTTAATGTATATGGCGTTCTTTGTGCTTTTGAAAAGATGCGGTTAAATGAGTTCAAAGTGGTCCAAACTTGTCTTCTAAAGAATGTGATGGGACAAATGATTGCATTTGAAATTTTCCATGCGATCATCCAATCTTTGCTTGCAAGCTTAAAGCTCTATTATAGAATCATAATTTATTGGAAAAATATTCTTTAGCAAATATTTACCCAATGATAAAGGATGGATCAACTTCAAAGTAATATGAAAAAAATTGATAAAAAAGACCGTGATTGTCAAGAAATAGCATAGTTTATGAAAAGGATTATTACAATATTCCACGTACAAACTACATTGGGTACTTCCAATAATAAGACCGTTAGCCAATCTAGAATTATTATTGGTGAGGATAAACCTATTATATCAATGTCGCAAACAATACTACTGTAGTAGTCAATGATGAATTTGGTCAATTAATATATATATGAGAGAACATTTGGCTGGAAGGAAAGACCAAGCGATGATAATTATAACATCTTGGTCTAAAGACTCCCTTGGATGGATGTAGAGACTAATATTCAAGTCTACAAGATGACAAAGATTGATTGTTAAAGAAGAAATGACTGTGCATCCCTTTCAGATTCAACAAACATTCTTTCCATAGTGGATAGGCATCCTATGATTCAACAAACATTCTTCCCAAAGTGGATAGACATCCTATGATAATTGCATTGAGAACTTGAGAAGTAATCAAGTCAATCAAATATTGAAAACAGTTAAAAGAAATGACCGTGCAAACCTCCCAGATCCAAAGCGCATCATGTCATAGATACACTGACAAATACAAGTTTACAAGTCAACGCTAGAAAGATAGATTGAGGGCATGAGTATCTATGGATGAGTGTGACTAAGCATTTCATGATGGATATACTGACACTGGATATAAGTTTTGAAGGTGAAATAAGAGAGATAGATTATAGATATAGAACCAAAAGTACTTGCCAGAATGAGTATCTGTGGATGAGTGTGACTAAGTATTTTATGATGGATATACCGACACTGGAATGAGTATCTATGAATGAGTGTGACTAACTTTATTTCACAATGGATATACTGACACTGGATATAAGTTTTGAAGGTGAAATAAGAGGGATAGATACAGAACCAAAAGTGCATGCCAGGGATTGTCGGGCTGATAAGTACAATGAGACAAGTGAAATGATAAGGAAACCTATGGAGTCACTACAACAAAGATATACATAGCACTAGTAGTATGTGCTCTCGCCAAATTGAGACATGTCAGGACATAAGTAGTGATAAGGCCTACAATAATACTACGTAATCTTGGGCAGTGGCTATAAGACTTACAATGATACTTTGTAACCTTGGGCATGCACTCTCAATTTAGCTTCACGGTTCCTTGCCCTTGTACCATAGTGCCATTTGAAAATTAATTAGCAACTTGGATGACTTGGCTGCAGTAGATTTATTTTGTGATTGCTATTCAGTACATGCTAATAGAAAACGTATCTATGGAAATTTCAACAGAATGTTGTAAAGTTATTAAATGCTTGTTGTTACTAATCAACCTTGATATACGACATATACATAGATCAATTGTTCAATTCTTCTTAAGCTCTAGGGTATTTTTGATGATTGAGGATAATGTATTTGAAAAACTCTCAAGTTACTTATTTTATAAAAATATATTTAGAAATGGTATATAAGGTGGGGACAAACTCTGCACCATTTGGAATCCTATTCGTGTGAGGTCTCTCCACCTCTCTCGAGCTCTCAAGGAGTTGGAGCAGTAGTTCAAGATATTTTGACTCCGAAGTTAGAAAGGGGGAGGTAACCTCGGGAGTGAGTGGGGACTACCGGTTTAATTGAGGATGGAGTTGTCTGGTCTTAGGTCCTAGATCGGGTGTCATGGGTTTGTTCGTATTTGATACCCTAACTTTGTGAATGCTCTCCACCTTTCTCTGGTCTCTCTACTCTATTCTCCTCTCTATGCTTGTTCTTCTCTCTCTATTTTCCTCTTTGTTTGTGCTCTTTCTATTCAGATCTGTCTAAATACCCCTTACAAGCATGGCTTGGAGGCCGAGTTCGGGAGGGGGTGGGAGGGGTCAGGGTTGTTCATGGGATATAAGGACCGGTCCGTCCATCCGGTCCGCTCATCCGTCCGTTAACGGTCAGGGGAGGTCCGTTTGACCAAGACTTACGGTTGACCATCCAAATGGTGAAACGGGAGTTACCTTGGCCACCTAGGATGCCACGCGTCTGACATGTCACCAAATATTCCACATATAGAGTTGACACGGGGGATGATGTGGCTAAGAGGAAGGGCGCCAACGCCTTGAGGGGGGGGGGGGGGGGGGGGGGGCGCGAGCTTCTTTGGGGGGGGGGGGGGAGGGCAAGTGCTTCTAGGAGGGGGGGAGGAGGGGGCAAGCGCTTCAAGGAGGAGGGGCCAGCGCTTCTAGGAGGGATGGAGGGGGCAAGAGCTTCTTGAGGGGGGGCGAGGGGGGGGCGCAAGCTTCTTGGAGGGGGGCGCAAGCTTCTAAGGGGGGCTAGAGCTTTTGGGAGGGGGGGCCAGAGCTTCTTGGAAGGGAGGCCAGAGCTTCCGGGAGGGGGGCGCGAGGTTATGGGTTTAAGGTGATTCTGGAGAACGGGGCATACAATTGATATTTTATTTTTTTCCGTTCCATTACAAAAATAGCAATAAAATTTTATTCTCCACAAGAGTACATAGCCGTCAAAAAAAGATTTATTACGATTTTGCAAACGTGTAAACAAAGCCATATAGGCAATCAAAATGTTACATATGCAATTCACTATGGTACTACAATGTGCCTCTAAAACAACTATCGGGAGCTTTGAAGTTGTAAGGGGAACTCATCAAATCATCCACAACTCTTGCAAAAGATAGCCTCATCGTGGGGTCTTTGTTAAGCAAGCCATTCAACTTCGTTGAGAATGCAATCATTGACATTGTATCCTTGAAGAGGTATGGGCATTGTTCGTCCCTCCATATCATCTTTGCCAAATAGCCTACCAAAAATGCATTAGATTTAATTTAGATTGCTCCATCCTGGAACTCAAAATTTTATATTATAATCCCCTTTCTCTTCCAATATTAATGTTTCATGATTCATCTCTTAATGTTTTGTGCATACTTCCCTCTATAATGATTCATTTATTTATTTCTCTTCCAACCTTGTTCCACTCTATACTATTTTTCTATTTTTTTTATCTCTTCCATTTATTTTTAAACATAAAATGAAAAATAAATGGAAGAGATGAAAATAGATCGAACTTTAATATTGAAAAAGAAAGGGAAAAATTTAAAATTAAGAGTATAGACTGGAAGAAGGTTGCAAGAGAAATAAATAATTATGAAAGGAAGTATGCCAGAAACAAACAATGAATTAACATAGAATTAAAAATATTTAGATAATTAATTGATTTTGTACGGAAGAAACAATAAATGCTCTAATATACAATTAAAAATAAATGGAAGAGTTAAAAAAAAAACAAATATTAATATTGAAAGATAAAGAGAAAAAAAAATAAAAAAAATAGTATAGAGTGGAACAAGGTTGGAAGAGAAATAAATAAATGAATCATTACAGAGGGAAGTATGCACAAAACATTAAGAGATGAATCATGAAACATTAATATTGGAAGAGAAAGGGGATTATAATATAAAATTTTGAGTTCCAGGATGGAGCAATCTAAATTAAATCTAATGCATTTTTGGTAGGCTATTTGGCAAAGATGATATGGAGGGACGAACAATGCCCATACCTCTTCAAGGATACAATGTCAATGATTGCATTCTCAACGAAGTTGAATGGCTTGCTTAACAAAGACCCCACGATGAGGCTATCTTTTGCAAGAGTTGTGGATGATTTGATGAGTTCCCCTTACAACTTCAAAGCTCCCGATAGTTGTTTTAGAGGCACATTGTAGTACCATAGTGAATTGCATATGTAACATTTTGATTGCCTATATGGCTTTGTTTACACGTTTGCAAAATCGTAATAAATCTTTTTTTGACGGCTATGTACTCTTGTGGAGAATAAAATTTTATTGCTATTTTTGTAATGGAACGGAAAAAAATAAAATATCAATTGTATGCCCCGTTCTCCAGAATCACCTTAAACCCATAACCTCGCGCCCCCCTCCCGGAAGCTCTGGCCTCCCTTCCAAGAAGCTCTGGCCCCCCCTCCCAAAAGCTCTAGCCCCCCTTAGAAGCTTGCGCCCCCCTCCAAGAAGCTTGCGCCCCCCCCTCGCCCCCCCCCCCGCAAGAAGCTCTGGCCCCCTCCATCCCTCCTAGAAGCGCTGGCCCCTCCTCCTTGAAGCGCTTGCCCCCCCCCCCCCCCCTCAGAAGCTCGCGCCCCTCCTAGAAGCACTTGCCCCCCCCCCCCTCCCTTCAGAAGCTCGCCCCCCCCCCCCCCCCCCCCCCCTTAAGAAGCTCGCCTCCTCCTTCTAGAAGCGTTTGCCCCCCCCCCCCCCCCCCCCTTAAAGAAGCTCGCGCCCCTCCAAGAAGCTCTGGCCCCCCCTCCCAAAAGCTCTGGCCCCCTTCTCAGAAGCTCGCGCCCCCTTTGAACCCGCTCGCGCACCCCTTTGCATATGTGGAATTCCCCGTCAGCGTTGGTTGTCCATGTCATCAATATGTTTCCCCTATAGGTAAGTTGTAAAAAAAAAAAACTAACCTAGTAATTTTCCTTCTCCCCTCAATGTCCGATTTTCACCCCGGACCGACCGGTCCGTCCGTCCATGTCCGGAAATTTTGCCCATGTCCGTCCGATAAGACAACCCTGGGAGGGGTTGGGCAAATCTTTACCCCTATTATTTGCCTTGAGTGGGGCCCTACTGATCTTAGGGGTCTCCATTGGGTAATTTGGGGCCTATGGCCCTGAATTAAAATATTAATAAAAAATAAAAAATAAAAAATAAAAAACCAAAAAAAGACCCCACGGCCCCAAAACGGGGAGGGGCAAAAAATTGGCCCCCACCAAACCTGGCTACCGAGCCATGCTCGTAAGGGGGAAATAAAGAGACCCTTTCTACTCTCTTCTTCTATCACGTGTAAGTTATAGTACTTTTGATCTTTTGCATTGAGTAACACCCTCTCTCCACAACCCTAGGATCTCAAACTTCTGGTTTAATAGACCTTTGAATTGGAAGAATTTAATTTTTGTTGGACTATCTAGACTTTAGAATGGCTTCCATGTTGTTGCTGAACAAATTTGGTTGTGGCACAAGTGGTGTCAAATTTCCTTTTATTGTATTTACTTCTATACATGTCAATTTCATAGACTACAAAATCTTTGGTGTTCTTTCTCCAATTAAAAGGTCAAAGTTGGGAGATGACTATTAAGAAGTCTATGAAAAAGTCCAAATAGTTTGGACTTTGGAAAAGTAGACAATGAGATCTTACATTTTTCTTCTTTTTCAAAGACTACAATTATCTCACGATGGAATGTAAGTTGGGTTAGAGTGGAGAAGAAGAGACATTCTTCGTTGAACCGGTAGTTCTTCACCCGATTGCTGTAGAGTAAAGAAAGTCATTTCATCTCGTAGGTCAAAGTGATTGTTTGAAATTTGATTTAGAAAGTATAGATATTCAAATTGATAGATGGGTCATAAATGTGTGAGCTAGTTATAATCTTAGAAATTGAGTTTTGAAAAGTTTATTGAATTAAGTATTTAAGGTAAACCACCTAGTGACCACTGTTTATCTATGAACGTTAACTACTAAAACGCCCAATACTACCCAAAATCCATTCATTAACCACCAAACTTAAGTCATTGGTGATAATGGATGTAAAGTTGGTTGTTATAGGCTGAAATTTGGTGTAAGTTGATTGAGACAAATGGTGTAATGAAAAAATATGTCAATGCATTTAATTCGCTTCAACAAAGAATTGAAAATTTGGATACGTTTCTATGATGGCAATTTTGAATTTGATTCTTTCAAAAAAAAATGTCAATTTAAAAGATTACAAAAAATTTGTATTTATGTCTTTTTTTTCTTTTGGTTTCTAGAAAAAAAATTATGCTCTTTTTAAGTAATTTTACCTTAACAAATAGCAACACTAATTTTTTTGCTAAATTATTTTACCACGTTTAAAGTTTTTTATTAGTAATCAACATAAATAGGTTTGTGATTGTCCAAAAGAACCCAATCAACTGGGGAAATTTTTCATTATATGAAGAATAAAACTTTCTCACCTTTTTTGATCCAGAATGCAATTTTTTTCTTTTATTACACAAAAAAATAGAGATTTTTATTTTTAATTAATTTTGGTTTTTTTCCTCATACTTCAAGAATAGAGACAAACCTATTTTGTAACAATATGGATATAGATTCTACAGGAAAGCAAGTTTAGGAAAAAAAAATGGAGTTCTAGTAAAAATATGTGCTTATGTTTCTTTTCTAGTTTTTTTTTTTAATGCTACGCCTTTTTATAGGACCTTAACCCCTAAAGTTCTAAGGGTATTTTTCATCGAAACTGCCTCAAAACAGTCCCTCTTCAAAGCAAGGTGGATTTTACAAACTTGGAGTCTTTTTTAGTACATCTAACCGTAAGATCTCGTAACTAACTACTATGTCTACATGTCCAAAAAATTTCACACACTCATTCCTCACCAATTGCAAGATCGTAACGTTCAAAGTAGAAAAACAAGTTTTTTTTCGCTGCAAAAAAAAGGGGACAGCAGAGTTTTGAAGGCCCAAAAAACCATTTTAAAAAGTAGATAAGAACTGAGTCTCTCCATATTATTGTTACTAAGTGAGTCAGGTACATGTCCAAAAAAATACCATATTCAAAAAAGTTGTCGAAGGTTTCCAAACAAATCATTTTCCGCTAGGGGGTCTGCTGAAATTCACATACAAAGGCCGTTTTTTGACAATAAAATAGCATATAAAAAATTCTTGGATTGTAAATCCGAACTGTGGAAACATGCTCTACTGACTTTTCTATAAATAGAAATTTTTATTTTTGAAAAATATCAAAATCTCAATTTTTGATGGAATTTCAAGGTTTTATCTTTGGGCAGATTTTGGCAGATTTTCGCAATTTTGGGCAGTTTTGGGCAGAATTTGCTGCATTCACAATGGCTTAGAAAATTTCAGCAGCTGCCCAACGAATAGCGTTTGACACTTAAACCTTCATAACTTTTGATCCCGATGTCCGAATTGAAAAAAAAAATACCCGAGGAATGCTATCTTGTAAGCGGTGAGCAGTGTGTGGTGCGTGGTGAGCGGCGAGCGCTAAACTCCAATAATTTTGAAAAAAGAAAATCCATTATAATGTGCTTTAAATCAAGAAGGGAGTCCTGTGACCGTGGTCTTTTTTATAGTATACTTTGATGATAATACACAAATATTACCATTAGATATGATGCATTTACCTTATTTCCGTGCAAGTCATTTAAATTAAATTTCATAATTATTACATTAGAATTGAATCTTTAAAGTTATAAGTCATTGGTGAAAACGGTTTCTTACGACACCTATACTATAAACAAAGTCCAATGTCATGAATTCAAAATTAATACATGAAGAGCCATATTCAAGCGTATCAAAATAAGAATCAAGTATAAGAATCAGAAATAAATTAATGTATAAAATGTATCACACTTCTGAAAAACAATAAATCAAGTACAGGAAATGTCATCACTAGAAATCTCAATGTACTCATGTTCGGAGTCATTGTCATTACTAGTTGACTCAATGCTGCCCTGCTCAGAATCACTATCGTCAGAGAGTACCACATTATCTACTTCTGCAAATAATTCAAAATACTGCTCTGCGTCACGATTAGGTCTACGATGCTTCGGAGAAGGTGGTGAAAGAGCCGCCGCCATTGCGTGTGCAAGGTTCTCTACGTGATAAGGAAGCTCCAAAGGACGGATTGGGCTTCTAATCTTGCTTATAGTACCTTGACACAATTCCTTGGGACTTCAACGCTTTCGGCCCCCGTCTGAAGCAAGAGAAATAAGAGATACTTAGAAAATACTATTTCAAGAATACAAAGTAGATGTAAATACCAGAATTGATAGTATAGACTTACTTACAAAGCGCTTGGGGGTTCTCTTCTTCTCTGGTTCATCGTCATCTTCCAAAGGGCGCCTATTCTTTGGAGGAGGTAAAGTGGCATGCTCAAATTGTACTTCATCAAGATTCGAGTTGTAGAATGAGCGGCAGTAGTACCTCCTTATACAAGACATTGTCATCTTCAAAAGCAATGACATGTCGATTGATGCTTTTGCAAGCACGAATGGATGTACCTAAAAATTGAGGTCTCTCCACCTCTCTCGAGCTCTCAAGGAGTTAGAGCAGTAGTTCAAATACAAATTTACAAGTCAACGTTAGAAAGATAGATTGAGGGCATGAGTATCTATGGATGAGTGTGACTAAGCATTTCATGATGGATATACTGACACTGGATATAAGTTTTGAAGGTGAAATAAGAGAGATAGATTATAGATATAGAACCAAAAGTACTTGCCAGAATGAGTATCTGTGGATGAGTGTGACTAAGTATTTTATGATGGATATACCGACACTGGAATGAGTATCTATGGATGAGTGTGACTAAGTATTTTATGATGGATATACCGACACTGGAATGAGTATCTATGAATGAGTGTGACTAACTTTATTTCACAATGGATATACTGACACTGGATATAAGTTTTGAAGGTGAAATAAGAGAGATAGATTATAGATATAGAACCAAAAGTACTTGCCAGAATGAGTATCTGTGGATGAGTGTGACTAAGTATTTTATGATGGATATACCGACACTGGAATGAGTATCTATGGATGAGTGTGACTAAGTATTTTATGATGGATATACCGACACTGGAATGAGTATCTATGAATGAGTGTGACTAACTTTATTTCACAATGGATATACTGACACTGGATATAAGTTTTGAAGGTGAAATAAGAGAGATAGATTATAGATATAGAACCAAAAGTACTTGCCAGAATGAGTATCTGTGGATGAGTGTGGGGGGGAAGCACAATAAAGTGTACCAAAAAGTGCAAAATGTGACCACTAGGAAGTGAATATGAAGTGTGCTGTTTTTTATTACTCAAAGCTGATTTTGAGCATTTTGGTGTAGTTTTTGAGCATTTCAGTCACTTTTTTAGGTGTCACAAGGTATCTTACAGGCATCTTTATTAAAAAAACATCTTCAATTGAAACTTAATTTGACCGCTAGTTCTAAAACATGAAAATGAACTTTTCCAAAGTCTTAATTTCTTCATTTGGGGCCGTCTATTGTCTTTAGAGGATGTTTTTCCCAATTTAAAAAACAATGTTCGGTGAAAAAAAAGTGACAAAAAGTTTCGTGGAAAAGAGGTCCCCGAAAACATCGGAACGAAACTTTTCGCCCGTACAAACTTCTGAACTAACCGCTCAGGCCCATTTCATAAATCGCAGCTAACAATCGGGGGGTACAGTGCAGTCAAAAGTGATTTCTGACATCCGGGCACTGTTTTCTGTTCACTTCTTCAAATCATACCATTTCACTTTGTCGCACTTTCTGTGGCTCGTAAGGCATTGTAGAAGCCACGCATCGGTTCCAAAATTTTGTAGACTCAAGATGAGCAAGTCTATTTTGTATACCCAAAGCTCCTTCCAACATCTCATCAAATTATATGTCACTTTTCTTAGTGTTTACAACAATGGCTGAAATTGGCAATGAGCTAGGCACTTTTGTGGTACACTTTATTGTGCTTCCCTCCTGTGACTAAGTATTTTATGATGGATATACCGACACTGGAATGAGTATCTATGGATGAGTGTGACTAAGTATTTTATGATGGATATACCGACACTGGAATGAGTATCTATGAATGAGTGTGACTAACTTTATTTCACAATGGATATACCGACACTGGATATAAGTTTTGAAGGTGAAATAAGAGAGATAGATACAGAACCAAAAGTGCATGCCAGGGATTGTCGGGCTGATAAGTACAATGAGACAAGTGAAATGATAAGGAAACCTATGGAGTCACTACAACAAAGATATACATAGCACTAGTAGTATGTGCTCTCGCCAAATTGAGACATGTCAGGACATAAGTAGTGATAAGGCCTACAATAATACTACGTAATCTTGGGCAGTGGCTATAAGACTTACAATGATACTTTGTAACCTTGGGCATGCACTCTCAATTTAGCTTCACGGTTCCTTGCCCTTGTACCATAGTGCCATTTGAAAATTAATTAGCAACTTGGATGACTTGGCTGCAGTAGATTTATTTTGTGATTGCTATTCAATACATGCTAATAGAAAACGTATCTATGGAAATTTTCAATGTTCAATTCTTCTTAAGCTCTAGAGTATTTTTGATGATTGAGGATAATGTATTTGAAAAACTCTCAAGTTACTTATTTTATAAAAATGTATTTAGAAATGAGGACATGTATGTAAATGTTTTTATTTCTATAGAAAGTCTAATGCAACTTGACAATTGATGTCACCTAAATTAGTGCTATTTGAACATCCACGTACAAATTCCCAATTGGAAAAAGAACTTGAGACATGGAATGAGATGTCAAAGCCTTTTTAATTACATTAAATTACATTTTTGATTGCAATTGAAATGTTTGGAAGCTTTCAAATACATACTAAGGCTTGTAGGTACTTTACTGTAAACTTGGTTGAATTAAACAAAACAGCATATAGTGAATTTATATTTTCATTTCAACGATTGAGCATAAATAATAAAGTTTGAGATGAAAGTAGAGACAAAAATATGCCATAGGAACAACTTGGGCCCTCCGAGGGGCTGCTTCCCAGTTCCAAGTTTTGGAGAGTAACTGGCGCATGCATATACTATTTGGTAATTGGGCAGTACAACCCGTATTTGGTAATTGAGGTTAATGGAAAACACATACATAGGTTGACCTTGATGTTCCTTTCTTTCATAGAATCTCAAACACATAGTTTTAATCTCTAATTTGAATCTTGCGTTAGGATAATTAACTTTGAAAATTCATTGCAATGAGTTTACATTTCAAATGCAATAATTTGTAGCCATGGAGAAGCGAACTTCCAAGGTCTGCTAATTCTTTTGTGTCCAATTTTGTCACTACATAAGTTGGGGGTTTACTCTATTATGGTCTAAAATTTGATGTTATTCTTTTATTCACAAAATTTTGGAAGTAGCAAAAAATATAGCAGCACTTGAAGGAAAAATTGAGGAAGGTACAAGGGTTCATATTATTGTTAATATTCATTTTATTTTTTTGATAACCCAATTTTTTTTGCAATATGAATTCATGCAATAAAATCAAAGGTTTATGTCTATTCTTGAAGTAGAAAAATAAAGAGAAGAAGAGAACAAAATCTCTAATGATCCTTTTCTGTGATAAAGTGAAAGTTGTTTTGCATCTTGACTGAAACAGGTGAGAAAACTTTGACTCCTTGTGGAATGAAATCTCCCACAATATAAGTTTCTTCTTTATGATCTTGAAGCCAATAATGACATCATGTTAGTGATATGTATAAATTTTTTTAAAGATAGAACTTGAGAGGTGTAGCAAAAATTTTGGAGTTGCTCCACAAGTAGAAATATCGCTTTTGGCACCACAAATACCTTTCCAAATTATGTCTAGACTCTGAAAAATAAAAACATATTTCCGCAAAGCTCTTGGAATTCTCTATTTCCAAAGAAAAATCATCAAAAAAGCACATTGAAAATTGACATGAATGGAGGAAACTGCCCAAAATATCTAAAAGCCCATTCTAATTTCTAGGGCAATGGCCAATTAGGGGTTAAAATAGTGAAGTAGACCCTCTACAGAAGTGAAGAAAAGGTGGTGATAAGTACTCAACTAACGCCCGGGGTACTCAAAAGCTCCGGAACCGAAATTGAGTGTCGTGGATCTCTGGACCACCAAACCTGTTATACATGCAAGTAATCCATCAAAGAATGCGAGTCTGTAGATTCTAATTCTCATGACCAGTGGACTATTATTTCCCCCACTGGTCGTCGGCTAAACTGCATTCTTTTATGTACACCAACACAAGATCAGGCCAATTTCATCATCTGAATTTTAGCTTGAAAGTTAGCTCACAGACAAAGCACATTGTATGAATCGAATCATTGACAACATTGAGAACTTTGTGAATGATTGCACGTCGTTGCATGCCAGCTCTCTAAATTATGCCGTGTGACGTTCTACCTACTTGCTGGGGGAGATGATACGCAAGCCGATTGTATTTCAAGCCATGTCATTGTTGTGTCATATGCATCTGCAGAAGGAAGATCTGCCTTCTGCAATGCTCGGCCAGCAGCAACGCCAATCACATGGCGCCTGATACACACCATGAAAACATTGACCTCAGCAATGATAATTTACGGAGAAATGGTGTGTCAGCTAGCAGTGAATTAGAGTTTTCTGTCACCGAGAGCGACATGACCCGAATGGAAATACACATCACTCCGGCCAGAGTGGTACTCTCGTGAGACTCTTCTAGAAGGACAGATATTTCAGCACAGTGGAAACGCAGGCCTGGGTAGGCTGGCTCTTAGCCAAAGAGAAGTGTGACCTGATGTAAGAAGAGGAGGATAATTCCTTTCGATGCATAGGATCTTGTTAGTCAATACCGTGAGTATTAGTCAAATTATCATGAGTGGGTGACTAATTTTCGGATATCTCTCGACAAAGCTCATAAACATCGACAAGATTGAAAACATCATGATCGCCATGTGAAACCTGCCATGGGGTAAGCGGTGGCCTGCATAGAGAAGGCCTGGCCCAGTGCGTGGGCTGGTCGATGGGACTCGCCTTCCTGACGTGCAGAGGGAGATATGACTCCTGAACTGTGAGCCTGCGGGTAAAGGCCCCCCTCTTTCCCGCGGCCATGGGTACCCAGGTACGACAGCCGTCGAGACTAGTGCAAAGGGGCCATGGTGGGGAAGGAAGGGCTGCATGCTATGAGTACAGAATCCTCTTCACCTGCTCTGAAGCAACTATCTGTGGGCTTACGACTTCCATCGCCTTCCCTTTCCCTGCTCTAGTACTCAAAAGCATCATCGTTCCGATCGATCTGCAACCCAGCTTCGCTTGTGTACGTGCTCAAGTCAGAGGTCACGCAGCTTCAGAACCTCTGCGTCTAAGGCGTACAGCTCTGGTGCAGCCTGCCGGGTGGTGCTCATGAGACGGAGAATGGGAATGTCGATGCCTCACTGACGTTGCGGCTTGTCTCGGTTACCTTTCCATCCGAGAACTTCCGCACCGCGTCCTGGTGTTGCGTTGGAGGTGGTGGGCGGCGTGGTGAGGGCGTTGGTTTGGTGTGCACGTGCTCCTTGCACATGCACATGTTGTTGTTCCGCTGCTAGCTAGACCTCTCCTTGTGTTCATCATCGGCAGTTCGTTTCGCAGAACACTACCACACATCATCCTCCGCGCACTTTTCTAGCCTAGAACTGTTTTTTCCTCGCATCTGAATTTCCCGTTCGGAAGAAGATTCCTTGACGCTGGGTGGCTAGATGCCGTTGGGGAGAAGCTAGAAAGACCTATCTGCAGGAAGAGTTATCTAGTTCCTTACGGTTGCATATAATGTGTCATACTTGTCGAGCCAAAACGCGGGTTGCTCGTAATTAACAGAACTGCAGGCGTTGTGAAGGTTGGGTGCAAGCTGCGTAGCATTGAAGCTGCAATCCCTGGCTTGCGCCAAGTTGAGTGTCACATCGAAGGAGTGCCTGCTTATCGTCGAGAATTGTTCGTAGCTCCAGGCGGGTGCACCACCCCAGCGTCGCTAATAGCTCTGGTGTGTGCTTCAAGTGTAGAAGTACGGAACAGCCGTGTGCCCTTACAATCGCAGCGAGTTTTGGGCAAGTGCGCTTGGGTGTTGTATCCCAGCATTGTTGAACAGAAACGGTTTTTCGGTTTCAACTAGTATCTTCATCAGCGACCATACGCAGGGTCCGATTGGTTCACCAGCACTTCCAACTTGGTAAGTGCTCAATTGCTCACGGAGCACCTGACTCCACTTGACTCACATTTTAAATCCAAGCAGACTAACTGATTGTTGCAGGTGACACACAGGAAAGCAAGTTCTTACATTCATAATCCTCCCTGATCAGTGATAACTTGAGGCACATTTCGCAGGCTCAGATACTCTTAGACCCAATGATGTTCGACCTCAACAAGGTCCCGGCTACTCAGGAGGAGGTCCCAGTTGTGAACCACTGGGAGACGGTGGAGGAGATCACCAGAGAGAGACCGAACGCCCAGGGTGGGACCCAGGGTTACCGAGCGAGCGCCGACGATACTCCCTTCAGCGGCCCGTGGCGGACACTCAGTCCCTCCGAGCTTGCATCGCTCTACAACATGATGCAAGTCCCAGCGAACCATCCCCAAGTGCATCACGTCATCACGCACAGAGCAGATGGGATCTCTGAGCATGCTTGGATGTCTTGGATGCCGGCACACCATGCCACCCCGGGAGGTACTGTGATGCATTCGTCCCGATGGAGATCTATGCCTTCGATTTTTGCACCTCCTCCCCTTCCCGCCGTTCCAATAGCAAGCCGGCCTCCAAGGCGAGAAGCAGCAGATCATGTGCCAAGCGCGTTCTCCGACCCTCGAAGGCTAAGGTCACATGGAGGCCCGCATCAAGCGGCTCCTCGAGCGATCACCAACGATGCACAAATGGAATGCCGCAAACAGAGAGGAAGCGACGGCTCGGACGGAATTGAACCTGCATTAACCGGTCACCGCAACAAGATGCCAACAAAGAAATCCATTGTAAGTAATTGAAGCTCCAAACTATCCGGCTTCAAAAATTCAATTCACAATTCCAATGCCGACTCTTTGTTCATTGATTGATTGATTGTTTGATTGGTATTTAATTATTTATCTCCAATACTACCTCTGCATTCCAGATTAGAATAGACCAGCTAGGGTCGTTCGTTGATCTACTATCATTGCAATGGTAGTACTCTGACCGTTGCTCTAAGTACAGCTCTATGTCAGTAATATTGTTGGATTATTTACGACCCCTGAGAAACATTTCAGATGGAGGGACGCTCCGCTGTCAGACTGGTAGAACTGCGACTTGATTCCGAAGGTGGCAGAGGAGTGCCGACACCCGTGGAAGCGCGTACACCACCTCCAAGTGCCCAGAACCAGCAGGACATCGGGTCATCATCTCAGAGAGGGGCTGAAAATCATGAAGAGGCCGAGATTGATTGGGGTTCTGCCAACGTTGGGGCTGAGCTGCTGACCCACCTGGCCAGAGAAGAATGGCAGAAGAGTAGAGAGGCGGCCTTCCTGGCTGAGTTCAACTTCACCACTCAGCGCTGCCGTGCAACGGCGCCATGCAGCTCGTGCTTGGAGTTTTGCAAGATCCCAGTGCCCGTGGACCTGGCGGAGTCATGCTTGGAAGTCAGGGCCTGTCCACCGGTGCTGAAGAACACGGCTGCTCAGAGGACGGGGGCTCGCCATGGGCCAAGGAGCAGAAGCTCGGAATACCGTGGCGTGACATTTTACAAGAGGACGGGAAGGTGGGAGTCCCACATCTGGTAATTCAGTCCAACCGACGAACCTTCCACATGGTGCTTCATTTTCTGCAGAATATTCCATCACGGTCAGTCAATTGACAGCCTTGAAGGAGTTGACGTGCTTGAAATCATATGATCCCAGATTATAACAATAGAGTAATGTCACGATAAACTGATGTCAAAACTAATCATTGTCGATATTACGTAATGCAGGCATGAGGGAGCTCAACTCTATCTGGGTAAGTCATGAACCATTTTAAATTGCTACTTGTGAACACTTCTGTTTTTAAACATCATAGTATATATGCATCTACTTTTAAAGCATTCGACATTCTGTACGGTCTGATAGTTTTGTAAACACTTGTATGTGACAACTATATGCAGGGGCATCTGCAACTAAGGAACTAGCTGCCAAGTACGTTCCCTCCTCTCAATATCTTTTCTTGTCTGATTTGGTTTTGTACACGTTACAGTGCTTAACAAATGCAAAGTCGATATCTGGAATCGATTGTTCCTCCTGGCAGGGCTTACGACAAGGCGGCCCTCATGCTAGGCGGACCTCGAGCTGGCATCAACTTTGGACCAGAGAGTTACGAAGACGAACTGAAATACGTAAGTAATCATTTCTCCTCAATTCCAGTTACATCTGGGAGTTATTTCACATAGTTCAGCATGACAACTCACCAGGGACAAAATGTTTTGAGTGGGGCAGTTATACAAGCTCAGCAAAGAACAGCTTGTAATTTATCTACGCCGAGACAGCCGTGGCTTTGGAGCTCAATGCGCCTACCCTGGAGTAAAGCGTGTCAAGAATCAGTACCATGCCTTCTCTGGGTAGGATTTAGGGAATACTAATACTTCGTAGATACTCTGATATCGAGGTCAAGTTCCAGTGAAATCGAATTATCGATATTGTGCATGCATCGCTTGTTCCTAATGTCGGTTGGTTGCTGGTTGATCCGTTGTAGGGAAACTCTGATAGGGACCTCTTCAGTTGAAGAAGAAGCAGCCAGGTACTCAATTCTTTAGGTCCACTGCTTGCGTCCTGGTGGTCACTTGTCACCCTTTGCTGTCACATTTCTCTCCATCAAGAGTCAGCCTCAAGTGGTTTCCATTGTGATAAGGACATGTGAACTAAGTTGGTTTGCCAGACCTGGAATGATTTGAGCTTGAAGATTCAGCACGGAGTATGTCGATGTTATCAACCCCTGAGCCTGCATTGTTTATTTGACGAGCTACAGGTTCGTATTCAAGGAAGCGCTGAATCAATCTTGCGGAGCACTGGCCAGCTGGATCATAGACATTCACCATGTGAGAAGCATGCCTTCCTTCGCAGCTCATCGGCATGCAGCTGTGTATCCTGGTAAGTTGAACAGCATCACAATTTGGGCTCAACCAACACGGCATCAACTGTTTGTATAGCTGAATAGTGTGAGCTGAATTGTGTAAATTGTGTGATTGCCAGAATCAGCGGAGGCCATGATGCTGAATCCTCCAACCAAAGCATCCACGAAACGATCATGCATGTCATATTCTCGAGTGCCCAAGATCAATCGCACTTCTGATCCTCTATCTGGACAGAAGCCCAGCTCAGAATCCGCTCTAGTGACTCGAAGTGCAACCCTTTCTGCCAATCCTCTGGAGCAGCTCCCAGCCACTCAGGTTCAGTACAATCCAGAAAGCTACAGGTTTATCAACAGTGCTTGAGTTCTACTGTAGGTGATTTATGCTAGTTTACTAGAACCCAGCGATTACTAGAACCCAGCGATCGTCCTCATGATCTCCTCTAGTGTAGGTGACCAAGAAATCTTCTAGACTCGACGATCGCTCCTTGATCTGCACAGAAATTGCAAGTACAATCTTCAGATGGATGAGTAAGATTTTGCAATTTCTTCCAACCACGACTAAAGCTGGTGCGCAACTTTGTGCAGATCGGTGAAAACGGTCTCCCTGCTGCGAAGCGATGTCGCAGAACCTGGAGACGGGCCTGCAAGAGAGGATGCGATCCAACAGATCCAGCAGCTGCACGCGATCCTCCACCCACGTCGGTGGTGCCACCAGCTTCGTCCTCTCGCCTAGCGTGCAACACAACGGCCCCAGGAGTTCGGGAAAGTCAAATCTCGCCGTCGTCGGCTACCGTCCTTTCGGCTTTCAGTGGAACAGGGCAGACTCCAGCGCCATATCAGGTGCCACGCTGCTCTGCTTCTTCATCGTCGTTGAAGAAAAGAGGCCCGATGACTTCGAACACAATTAGCTCCCCTAAAGGCTTCACCAAATTCAGGTTGTTTAACGTTGACATCAGTGTGGCAGACGAGTTCAAGGCAGCGCCTGAGCATGGTGGACGCAGTGGCCCGGGCAACGTAATCCTTCCCGGAGCCCAGATCACCCTGAACAGGGTTGAACAGCTGGCAATAATTTCTACGCACCTCCGCCGGTGACGGAGGGGAACCGATATGACAGGGTGAGGGAGGGGAACCGATATGACAGGGTGAGGGAGGGGAACCGATATGACAGGCTGGCCCTGCCGCGAAGGATGTGCAGTGTCACGGGGAAATGGAGCCCGTATCTTCCACTTGCTCTGGCAGCAGAGATGGCATCGGGCTTGAGCGACGTTGTTGCGATCAATAAGCGCATGCGCGAGATTCTTGCTGAAACGCAGGCACCACGTGCAAGACTCGAGCGGCACTTCAAATAAGATTCACGAGATTTCAAATAAGGCAGGCTCCCAATTTGAGAACAGGTGATTTTGCTTGCCTGCATAGAACAACTAATATACATAGGTCCACCCGATTTCCTAGAAATCGTACTCAAATGACAATAGACATACAGGATGATCAGATTCTGAACTTGGTGGTGAAGCCGGTGAAAACAGGAATATTTGTTCTACACCCTTTGCGTTTTAGAGGAGAGTGTCCTGGATAATATTGTTTATGCATAGATGAGCATTGGTTATTTGGATAACATTCATCCACCAGTGTCTCTCTCGGCTGGCTGTTACTTACTCTGTAACACAAGCTCTCGTGTCTGTTGTTCTTCCAGGTGTGTTTTCTTCTTGTTGCAATAAACCTAAGGTGTTGTCCAGAGCACAAATGGCCTGGCACTGTTGAGTTGTAATTCTTGTCGTGTGAGTGTGTAGCAAGTAGTCTGGTAGAGCTCTGATTACAATAGATAATGTGCCAGCGGATTTGTGTACCTAGCAATCCAAGAGATTGAATGTCGCAGGTTCTGACCGGTCCAAAACGCCATTGATGACCTCTATAGAATTTGTGGGCATGTGGTCCACTTTGGCAGAGTGCTTAGTCGGTATGGCATAACCCAAGGCCGTCTTTGCCGAAGACGGTTCGGAAGGTTTTGATGGTGCAGTGTGGCCTGTCACCGTTCACGGCGGTGTCGGCGGTTTGCTTCATGTGGTCTGTTTCGCTCGCTTTTGTTGTGGGGGGTCACCTGGTTTTAGATTGGTTTGTGGTGCTTGTGTGTCGTGATGGTTTTAAGCGTGTATGGCGCAGTGAGCGGTTGGTCCGCTGAGTTGTGGTGAATTCCCGTTCAGAATTGGGATAAACATTGCCCGACTGGAGTGACTTGCAATTGTGCACGAACTAGGTTTCCATTTGAGGGACGGAGTTGGTTGGGGAACTTTGGTCAATGCATACGTCCGAGGTGCTGTGTCCTACAGGTACAGTGAGTTGAACTATGGTTCTGCCGAGGATGGAGGCTCCTGGGGCTGCTTATCATTCCTGCGGGCGAGAGAGGTAGCCGGAGTGCAGCAGTGTGATCGGAGCGATGAATGTGGACTCGGTTAAATTTTGGAATCCAGATGTTGGTGGTAGTTCACGACTCTTAGCGGCGTGCAGGACTTGTCAGCCTGGCATTGTCGCCAATTTTCACGCACATGACAACATTTCTTCGCACAGTGCGGACCATAGGCAGTGGACGCCGTGGGCCTGCAAGAGTGAGTGGGACCCCGACCTTGGGAACTGCGTGCTGGAGGCGTTGATATTGGCGGTTTCTATGAACTCGAAGATATTAGAATTTGCGTGGAGTTTGTCAACTGTGTGAAGCCGGATCAGGTGTCATTACGCTGGACCTTGGCCGCGCCTGAAAGATTGAAGAGAGCACAGTCCGTGGTCATGACGATCGCATTCGTCAAGTGCGTACCAAGTTACATGAGCTGCCTTCGGGCTATGCCTTCGCTTGATGCAGCGACTCACAAAATTTACTCATTTCGTTCGAGTTTTCCAAATTCCAAGTAGGACGCAAGGCCAGCACATTTTACAGACAGGACCATCGTTGCTCTTTACATTCTAAAGATAATACAAGCGGTATTTAGTGCATACGTACAAATTAACAGCAACATACAGTACATCTTCTGGAGCTACTGAACTCTTGAAACAACAAGCTCATTGAACTAAATTTGAAGGAAAAATTTAGCAAATAGTTCTTTGTTCGATCTAAATTGAGAGCTTCATGAATTATTGTCGATGTGCTCTCTACGCTTTCAATTCAGTTCGGTCTGGTGGAGCTTTGGGCCTCTTGTAAACAAAATCTCAAAACCTTTCGAGTCAAGCGATTTCTATTTGTTATTAAAATTTTCCATTCTGAGATCTGATATTTGCAAAATAATCTTACGACGCGTCGACGTGTTCATTTCAAAAACCCTTGGATTTAAAAGATATTATACAATGCAAATTCGTTGTTGAGATTTGTACTTCATTTACACCCTTTCAAGAATCTTGTATGATAAAATTCTATCCACATCAAGTAGAACATGAAGATGATTTAATGGTTGTGAATGTCACCTTCCAATGAACAGAATAGCGTAGAATAATTTTGTAAGTTAACCACTAATATAATTTTGTAAGTTAACCGCAAAAATTGCCAAAATAAACTCTCTTTGAGTCTTTTATTGTAGGCCTAATAAATCTTAATTGATGCATATTTTTAGTAAATGTGGCCGTAAGATTTTATTATTAACTCAATAATATATATACTACTCATATATCAAAATTGGATCATCAATTTTACTTTATTTATGAGATCATGAAGATCAAAGTAGGCTAAAATGTTTTTTCAGCAAATGTAAGGCTTCTTTTGGTCAAACTTTGAAGCTTGCCATTGTAAAAGTCATATATACTCCAACTTTGATAAGATTTTGATTTGAGTGTAAATTTGGTTAAGGAAAAAAATCATGATAAAAGCATTCAAAAATCATCTTAAAAATGAAAAGTTTTTGCTGCCCAAATTTGAAAATATAACAAATTTGTCATTGTAAAATCCTCGAAAAATTGTAAATTCAATGATCACCAAAAAATCACACAATCAGTTTGCAATAAAATCTTCCTCTTCAAAAATTCTTACACCAAATTATTACATTTTACTAATTCATTCAAGCTGTCAAAATCTCAAAATCCAAATTGGCTTTTAATTGTTGGTCTGCTAAAATAAGTTTATTTTTTTCCTACATCTACAATTATGATTTTGGGCATGTTTCTATGATGTTAATTTTGAACTTTATTATTTAAACACTTTTGTAAACGTAGGGAATACCAAGGGCTTTATGGCAATAAAGTTGTTATTTTCCTTGAGCCTTTAGAAAAGAAGTTACGCCACCTTAATAAGTGGGCCTACAACTAGGGGCAACTTCAAATTTTTTGCTTGTACAGAGATCTACTTATTTTCAGATGTTTGATATAAGTAATAAATTTGATTGCCTTTGAGGTTGTCAAAATTAAAACTTGGTCAATCGTGGAAAATTCTTATTAAGAAGAATCAAAGTTATCTTGCCCTTTCCGGTCATGAATCTGCAAAAAATCAAATTCTTTATCACATCAAAAGTAGAGACCAGTCACCAATTTGATATTTTTCCCTTTCCTTTTTTTCTACTTGAAGAATAGACATAAATTATTAATTTTGTTTTGACCATATAGATTCATATTCTATAAGAAATTTCATTGTTTATTGGCAATATTCCAAATCTACATGTCCCTTTTACAATTTGTTTTGCTTGAATGCAACACCCCTTTGAAACCTCATAAAATTGGTGTACCAGAAACTTACATCATCTTCACTAGTAGTATAAATTTTGAGCTTATATAGTGCAAAGTTTGATACTAACAAAAGTCAAAGCCAAGCTGATTTTATTGGGGTAAGATAGAAAAAACCTTTATGAGAAATGTGTACTCTTAAAAGTTAAAGGGGCCTTTGATATCCACACGTGCTAAAAAAATTGAGTTCAAACCATGCACTTTTGATGGTGGCACCAATGGTGCCATTTGGGCCTCTGGCTACCAGTAGTGCACTTCCATGGCTCCAGCCAATCGACGCTGTCAACTCTACCAATATTGCCACCACTGTAGTTTTTGATGCTCTTAGTGGGCAACGACATGCACCAATGGGCTTTTATGGGGAGGAGTGTTTGGGCAACGATTTACCTATCACATGCTGTCTTACAAGGCTCCTTTAGAACCCCATTTTTCTCCTACATTTTTACTTACTTCAAATTCTATAATCTTCATATTTATATGGTCAAATTTAATGAGTTTTTTTTTTTTTAATATTCTAGTACCCTTAAAGAAGAATCTCCTTGGGTTAGAGAAAGAAGAATGCTTTTGTATTAGTTCTTTTACTCTTTGCTTTGGAAGTTGGAGTTTGGAGTGTTTTTGGTGGGAAATGGTCAAAGAATACTAGGAGTTAAAATTGTACTTAAAGTCAATCATTTTTTCAAATAAAAGTTCATGCTTTGATGCAATTATGTTTTGCACACAAACTACAATTGGACCAAAGTGCATGATATTAGTTTTCACTTCAATGTCTACATCAAGTAAGATTACTAATGACCTTCTCAAACTTCATAGATTCTTTTCCTTCCAAAGTAATTGGGCTTTCATTGTAAATAATCAAGTTCCGGTTTAATAAAGTTAGATGTTTATTTTTGGCACCCCTCTCTAGTACAATTTTTACATTCAGTCACTTTTCACAATTGACTCCAATCTCTTACAAGAGCCTTGAAGTATTAATTTTCTTGAAATTTTGGTTAGAATATCTGAGTGCCAAGTTTTTGAATGTCACCACAATGATTACTATAATTTTCATTCATATGCTAATTAAAATCAATAGTTTATTGAGAGATTGTGTCTACGTCCAAGACATGTTCACAAAAAAGGATATGTGATGAGTGGTTGGCAATTTTATTTGAAATTGTCTGGAATGGAGCAAGTATTTGCAGCTTATCATTTTGTTGCACTAAAAAATATGAGTCCTAGTAAAGGCTCTTCTCTCTATTGAGAACGTGCAACTTGACAATATTTGTTGTATAATAGAAATAAATATATGTTTTATTCTTATTCACTCTTATAAGCAAGATGTATTTTTTGTGCGGTTAATAAGAAGTTGATGTTTGTTGGACATACATATGATGAAATTGACGCTCTTTTTGGAAGGTGAAGTAAAAAGCTTGGATATAATGATTATCCTACATGTCTTTTATTCATGAAACCTTTTTTAAATGTTGAAAGATAGCCGGTCATTCTCCAATTTAGCAAAGAAGTTTCAAATCTTAGAGGATATATTGACGATCACATTGCTTTTCAAAAAAGAAATTGAAAAGAGTATATAAATTTCCAATATTTCAAATCGTATAAGCTGCCAAGTAGTGGCCATTGATGTAGTGTAAGATTGTGTGCATAGATAGTAATTGGTTTTCATAGAAAATGGTGGTATTAAGCTATGGAAGGAGCTAAGAGATGGGAAATCAAGTTTGATGACTTGGAATCTAGATCCTTTACTACTACAAAGCATAGAGAAGAAAGAAAAAGTCATTAAGGAAACTCGAGCATATATCAAGCATTGGGATTTTTTTGCAAATGAAGATCTCTTTGGTTAGTTTTAAGGAGACAAAGGCATTAGCTAGACTTATTGAAAGGAATTATCTCAACTCTTGCATTGGATATCTCATCCGCTTCATTGCGAGATAAATTTTGGCATGCTCTTTTTTTTTCTTCTTGAAGGTAAGCTCCTTGGCAATAGTACAAAGCGTGATGCGTTTGGTGTTGATGAATCCTTCATTGGACAATATTGTGACCAACATGCTCCTTCAATCCCTAATAATGGCTCAAAGATGTTATAGACGATACCTTCTTATTATCTGTTTAGCTAATGGTAATTTGTGTCTATTTTAGATGGCTAAGCAATGTCAAATCCATTTGCTAACCTTGTTGACCATCCTTATTGCATCAAACTTCAATATTAGAAACCTTTGTCTATTAATGAAGATGTTATGAACCAGTATGATGAAGATGTTATGGACGAGTACTATCAATAGACCTAAGGGAAGATCCTTCCATTGGAAGACTAATGACCCAAAGTGAGTGGACACGGATTCTATAGTGACCAGTTGGAAATCAAAGATTTATCTAAGGATTGCAGATCCAAACTTAGATTCCAATTCTTGTAATATTAAGGAATATTATTTCTCTAACCTCCACAATAACCTCTAAACTTGCTGTCTTCATGATAATTAGGAGTTCAATTAGGAGTTCTATCACTTCGAAGTCATAGCAAGAGTCAATCCCAAATAAGAGATCTTAAATAGTTAAGTAAATTTTTTTTATAAACAATCTACATGATGGTCTGAATCAACTCGTACTAGAATTACATTTGGAAAAACTCATGGTATTTGCCTCAAATACCATATGCTTTTACAAATATTCAAAATAATGAGGAACGAAAATCTATGTACGAAAGTGTACAAAGGTATAACAGATGAACATTACAATTTACAATCCTACTTCCATTCGTAAAAGAAGAAACAATAATGAAATCTATATTCGCAATCTGTCCAAACCAACCAAGTAGAAACTGAAATTATCCCCCCACCACACGCAGATCGTGTTCCCAGGCCAAAACTAAGTGACCTCCCCAACAACAAAAGCGAGCGAAACAGCCCACATTAATCAAACCGCCAACACCACCATCACAGCCCACACCGCACCATCCAAACCTTCCCAATCATCCCCAAAAACACCGCCCTCACATATGCCATACCGACTCAACACGTTGCCAAAGTGAGACTACATGCCCACAAATTTTATAGAGGTAATCAATGAAAAATTGGATCAGTTGTAACCTACGACATTCTGTCTCTTCCATTGCTGTACACAAATCCGCTTGCACATTTTCCAGCCCACTCTCCTCTAAAAGGCGAAGCTGTTGCCAACCACGACAACCATTTCATCACCTCCCTGATTGCCTGCCACACCACACATAAACCCCCGTCAGAATCTCCTACTACCCCTCTCACATCCTGCTGCTCTCCGAACTCCAACACCAAAACAGACAGTGATACTGCAGGCTCAACCCACCAAATATAGGAAACTTTAAATTATTTTTAAACTACAAATTAAGTTTTAAATATTTTAAGAAGTCCAGCCGATTTACCTTAATCCACTTAACAAGGTCCGACATTGCCTCTTTCCTGTCAAGCGAGTGTCTAACGTGAGTCTCTACACGTAAAAGAACAAGGATGAAAACATCAGCTCCAGGCCGGAAGAAGACACACTCAACCACCCGGTCGATACACTTGAATCTCGAGGCCCATCCACCCACATCTTGCCACAACCACACTATGCCAAAGGAAAATACAAACCACGTGTTCTTTAGAAACAGGAACAGCAGTTATCCCACCGGATGCAGCTTCTACAAGTTCGTTCCTCTGAGAAACAGCTCTAGCTTTGAATTCCTTTTCTTCTCAGAAGGTAATGCTCCATCGCATGATTCTTACGGTCTCATGGCTCTGGTCGTAACAGGCGGTCTGTCAGTTACAATTCACCCCCAGTTGTAGTAGTGGTAGTCAATGCGAACTGTACCAACTGGCATGTACAACTTCTCCCACTTTTTTGTGGCCAGATTATATAAACAGAATCTATCAGCCCATCCTCGAATATTGATCCAGGCGTACACAAGCGCATAGTCGCCGCAAAAGCTGGTGAGAACCTCTAAATCATCAGGACGAACTGCGGAAGGAGAGTCCTTGTCAGCCCGAAGCCAAAACTTGTACAGATGCGCAGGCATATGATCGTAGACTCTCCATTCCTGACTGCATTGATCAACAAGCTCCCAGACTGTTATAGAAACGAATTGGTTGCCATCGTGATTCTCAACTATGTCAAAAATCCGACCTCTCCATGCCCCTATCGAGCGGCATTCTCGGTGCTCCGGACGTTGTATGGGCATCCTGAGGTTGCTCCAAACTTGTTTATTGAGGTTATACACTAAGACCTCCTCCGAGTTCATCCTAATGTAGACCTGATCGTTGCATTGTGTGCACTTCGTCAACCGGGCAGTCTTGCGGAGGATAGGCTGGGCGGGTGTCGTCTTCCATGCGTTGCTTGTAGAGTCGTATATCTGCGTTGCAATACCGCTGCCTCCCTGGATAATTGTGAATGTATAGGGCTTCACGGAGGTGTCCACAGCTAGACCTACGCATCCACTTTCTGAGTTTATTTCTGGAGCTGGCGGTACGGTGTGCCATGCCTTCGTATGCACGTCAAATACCCGCAACTCGGAGAGACCAACCCTAACCTTCGAACTGCACACTAAACCCTCGACCGAGAAAGCGCCATCAGGATGGTTGACACCGTGGAAATATAACTGCGGAAGCTGATTCCAGCACCAGTGCCCAGAGGAGATGTTGTAAGTTAAGATGCCGTTCAGCTGTTCGTCTATTCCTGAGGGATTCAGAACAAAATAGGGTTTTGGAATGCGATCCTGGAAGCACCTGCGCTCAGAGGCTACGCGGTTCCAATCTTTGCAAACACTGCGCAGCTGGAAAAACTCTCGAAATGACAGTCTCTCGTACACATTCTGCATGTCAATACGGTGTTGCAGGTCCTTCCAGATTTCCGGATCCATTGCATTCTCACCACCGCCCTCCTTGTTTCTGGCCACAAGCTCTCCCGGGTTCTTACCACCGCCCCTTGTGTTCTCGGCCATCCTCACTATGTCGGAACCTCCAGTTTCTGCCATCTACTTATCCTTTTGAGCTTCTCAAAGGACGCGCAACCCGTTGAAACCCGCATCCACAATCTCCGCACTTAAATGGTCCAGAACGTCAATCATCCTCATCGACCACATTGAATCAGAGCTCGGAATGATGGCAAGTAGTTCCTGTTAAAAACATAGTACACAAGGCATTCACATCATAACCATTGCACAAAATCATGGCTCTAACATAATGAAGAAGGCTGTAGACATTATCATATAAAGAGCCTAAAACTCCGAAACCCGGCACGAAAGGATGCAACAAGACTATCACCACATGAGAACACAAAAATCCTCCGTAAGATCACACAAATGACATCCTTCTTCCGCCGATAAAAGTGCAATAAGTCTAAACCCTAATCCCAAAATGTGCGCTTCGCTGCTTTCCAAACTCTCATGCACTGAAAATTGCAAGCAATCAGCAGTGCAGCACCAGATGTAGGAGTCAAAACCAGCCAATACCACAATACACCTGAAGAGAAAAACAAACGCAAACGTGCAACAAAGGACCTGAGATCAACCCAAACAGAGGCATGAAAGATCTGCCAACCAACCATCGGACGCACACCATGGCAGACCGGTCGGAGTGTCCTCAACAGCCATCAGACAGAACCCATCCCCCGATGCCCCAAATGAGCTCAACCATCAGAGGAAAGATCCAAAAGAAAGACTTGGATGAAGGAAAGATCAGCGTACCCTTGTATCACGCACTTGCCAAAGCTCAATCCAGTGCGTCGGTGTGCTTCTTCTACTCGATTCAACAAATGCACTTGTGGAAACAGAACTCACATGCGCAGGAAGAAGGCTGTGCTCGTACAGCGATCATGCCAGGCACGTCGCCGACCGAAACGAAAGACCTCGAGTGAAGCTACCGCATCATGGATCGAGAGTTTTGGTAAAAGAGTGAGGCTCCAGATTCACGAGCCATGAGTTTGGAGATCTGGAAACCCTAGACGTGGGGTGTGGCAATAATGGGCTCCTGGAAAGACAGAATGCTCGCCCTCCGGATGGCGCTGGATGGCCACGGCTTTCTTGTGTTCTGGATTCTGCTCTCCACCATGTTCATGGGTGCACTCACGCTTCCTACAGCGACATGGCTAAGTTACACTAAAGTTGTCATGTTACTTGAGAGGTGAGCAACTTCATGAGGAATGCAACCTTTTGTAAATATTGTGTGGAATGTTGGGTATTTTTTGCTGAAAGAGAATAAGGCTTGAAAATGGATGTACTTACTCATATTTTTTTTTGATAAAAATTGGATTAGATGTGAATTTTCAAAAGGGTGTTTGAGCAAATCTATAAACAAGTCCAATATCTAGTTAGTTAACACTCAATCGTTATTTATTGTGTGCAAACCCAACTTAACTTCTAAGCTTCCTTGCCTAATTCTAACCAAAACATTTTAAAATTGTTGTTTTCTAAATAAAGAATGAAAGAACTAAAATAATTTTTTTATTTTTATGCATCTCTAACCATAGGATTTTGTCTAAGAGCGCTTTATGATCATGCAATAAAATATCAATAAATTTGAGAGCACAAATTAGAAAACGATCTAATTTAAAGTAAGAAACATTGATATATTTTATCTTACCCAAACTAAATCACCACACTTTGTGTGCTTTAGGTGCCAAATTTTTCAACTTTATAAGGTCTAAATTCTAAACTTTTATAGTGTACATGATACTAATTTCATAAATATCAAACTTTAGATGTAAAAACAAGGCGTGGGAGACCTCGAGGTTGACCTTCAAATACAAAACTTGGAGGAAGTCAAAACTAAAGCATAGGTTTCAACGTAGGAGTATGAGCATATACAAGTAGAAAAAGAAGTGCATCAAGCCAAGAACTTGCAAAATTTGAACTTCCAAAAATTCATGTACATTTTGGAATTGTGCTTTATAAAATTCATTTCTAATAAAACCATTTGACCAATGAAGTGAATGTACTATATTCAATGCAAAGGACATTTGAGAATTTAGATAGTTGCTTGTGATGCCAATTTTGCATCTAATTTTTTTGAAGTTTTTTATGAATGAAGATGCATCAGCCCAAGAGTTTAGAAGGGATGCAAAGCAAAAGATCCTAATTTGCAATGCCAAGAAAACCATTTTGGTGGCACACACATTTCATGAGAAGTGTTTGGAAAGATGATCTATATTATTGTAAAAGGCTTAAAAAAACAATTGTGACACATCCACAACACCAAGCTTGACCCCCTGTGTATTAGATCATGACCGAAGCATGATAATTAGTTCAAAAAAGAACTACAAACTTCATATTGAACATTTTCTCAAATTTTACAATCTTATATGATAGAAACGGCCTGAGAGCAATTGAAAGTTGCAAACAATATTGGCATATTCATCTTTTAAGGAGCAGTTCAATACTTGAATGTAATACCGGTCAAATCATGTCTATCATCAGAGAATATATCTTAGATTAAAATGGATCACATAGCCAATCATCATACCGCTCAAATTATGTCTATCATTAGAGGATATATCTTAGATTAAACACGGATTACATAGCCAATCATCAGTGTCATCCACGTCAGAATATTAGTTTCAAGCTCTTCGCAAGGTGGCAACTTTCAACAAAAACCATAAAAAAACAAGTGCACACACCTACTTCTACACACTCAAGTGCTCTAGTGGTAAGAAAATTGCATTCAATTCTCCTCCTCGACATCCTGATCATCAATGTTAAAGTACCTCAACTTGTAGAGATTCTTGTCCTTATTGGTAGCAAACATTTCGAGCCAATCTGTCATGTTGTGCTTATTCAGATACTTCTTTGTCAATTACTTCAGATATCTCTAAATGCCCACGTATGGATACTCTCAATCAAAAAGATGAATCATCGGGGTGCCAGATATGTTCTCTTTCTTACATGAGCAACTTTAGAAAAATCAAGTCTCTCAGACGAGATACAAGCGACAACAACAATTTCTAGTAGAACTTTGTAATATAAAATTTGACCAAGCATCAACACCCCGTCCAAACTTTAAGCATCTTGACCACGCTACTCGTCTTTAGTCTTTAAAATTTGGCTACCAAACCCTAACTTTGCAGCTAACACAATGGTTTGGTACTCATGCCACCTCCAATCCACATAATTTTGTTCGAATTTAAGGTGCGACAAAAATTACATAGGAGAGTGCAAAATCAAGCTATGGGAAGGAAGATACCAAACCCTAACTTTGCTCACAACATGTTACCCGGAGATCAGCTATGTCCGTTTGAAATAATGTTCCGGCAATGATTAGAGAAAGTGATGAAGCAAGATGTTGGAAAGAAGATACTAAACTCTAAATTCGGGTCAAACAACAATGAGCAAGCACGGACACCAAACCCTAATTTTGCACTGAACATGTATACCAGGGCTTATCTTTACTCTGAGAAAACGCGTTTGTGCTAAATGTCTAGCAAGGAGAAAGAGAGGATGCAGAATGATGAGCACGGAAGGAAAAGAGTTTCCTACCTCTTAGAGAAGGAGCTCTCGGAGGTGATGCTAATTTTCATCGAGATCTTTGAGAACACCAACGCTTCCAATGTCGGGAGCATTGGCGTGCCCCAGAGGTCCCATAAAATTTGAGTTTTTTAAGAAAAACTTTATTTTTCAAAAAATATTAAATATGCGTTCAAGAGTAAAAGGATTTGCTATTGTCATATGGTGGTTTATTATAGTTGAAAGTTTTTGACTAAATACTAGGCCATACAGGCAATTAAATTTGATTAGTTTAGTTTGAAAAATTCAACCCTAGTCTAAATTTTTTTCAAATATACACTCCTCAAATAAACCAATTGAAAAATGAACAAGAAGCCCCTTGCATTGAAAACAGACCAAGAGCTTGTAGAGAAGGATAATAAAAAACTCTCTTTTAACCCAAGAAAGAACAGAAGAAATGCAGCAATGTCTGGCATTTCATTTCATGTTTAGTTGCCCAAAACTCTCATCAGACAAGAAATCTAAAAAGTTCAGACAGTCGACAAATTCAAACTAAAAACTTGAAAGACCCTGCCTTAAAGGGGTCTGAACACCCGACCTTTAGGTTTGCAGCTTGGTGTTCTTTTCCGATAATCGAAAGTTGCAATACTGGTGACCAGCAAAGTCCTCTATGAGATGATGGCATTGTCATTGAGATCTCAGGGAACGTCTGCGTTCCCAATGTTGGGAGCGTAGGCGCTCCCTTAACCCCTAAAGAACAATCATCCACATTTGGGTTTTTTTGGAATTTGGGCATGTACCTATGAATACAATTTACATGGGAATTTCTGAAATTTTTATTGAAGGTGGGTCGTTCGGAGATCTTCGTGTGGGTATTTTTCAGCGACGCTGTCTTCTGAGCGGTGAGCAATGAACACAAAATTTCATCTTTTTCAAAAAAAAAGTTTGAACTTTTTTTACAAAAATTAAATCTTTTTACCCAATCCTTTAAAAAACCAGAACATTAGAACACTTTCTTTGAAGATATGATTAAATTTAAAATGACACCTATTACCGGAGAAGGTTTACAAATATGAACTTTTTTTTCAAAAGTTCCAAAAAAGAAAAGAAAAAAATTTGGAAGAATTTAAACAAACCCCGAAAAATGAAAAAATGAAAAAAATGCTAAATTTATTTCAAAAAAACGAATGGAAAAAAAACCAAAATTAAGTGGAGAAAAAACTCTTAAGTAAGGAATATGTGGATTCACATAGAGAGTATTCTTTCACAACCACTTTTGAAAATAAAATTCCAAAAAGATGTAACATTGAAAGGTAGATCCGATAATCGATTATATTTATTGTTAAAATTACAATTTTTGTTTTTAAATAAACCTTCTTATGATTTACTATAGAATATTTTATAATTGAAGGGGCTTAGTAAATATGATCTTTATTTATAGAAGGTAAGTTCAAATACAAATTAAGCATAAATTTAAATTAAATCCGTTAGGTGAAAATATGAGTCACAAAGTAACAAAAAATTTAGCAATTGCAATTAGTTCTAAAGAAACTTCCAAAAGTATCTATCAAGTGTAGTAAGTTCTTAAAAACGGATAACCTTGTTGAAACGAAGTCGATGAAAGTATCCACTTTGTAATCCATCTTCTGGAGATATCAAAAGATCTTGTAAACGTGTTTGTAGTACTTTTATTGTCCTATCTTTCCAAGGGTCTATGATATCATCTTCATAAAATTTAAGAAGGTACATTGCGATTAATTGACAATAGCAATGGTGTAACCTACCCGTTTTCACTATCTATAGAAATAACATATCTATAACTCCAACATGGTAATAATTTAACACTTATCATAAAACAACTGTTTATAAGTCCTCTATCACTTCATTAATTAACCCATGCGCCCCCTATGGATGTTTTTTGAATTTGGGCAAGTGCCTGTAACTTTAATTTAAGTTGAGATTTTCTGAAATTTTAAATGGAGGTGTGTCGTTCCAAGACCTCCGTGTGCATATTTTTTTTTTTCAATTCCAACATAGGGATCAAAAGTTATGAAGGTTTAAGTGTCAAACGCTGCTCGTTGGGCAGCTGCTGAAATTTTCTAAGTCACTGTGAATGCAGCAAATTCTGCCCAAAACTGCCCAAAATTGCGAAAATCTGCGAAAATCTGCCCAAAGACAAAACTTTGAAATTCCACCAAAAATTGAGATTTTGATATTTTTCAAAAATAAAAATTTCTACTTATAAAAAAGGCAGTAGAGCATGTTTCCACAGTTCGGATTTACAATCCAAGAATTTTTTATATGCTATTTTATTGTCAAAAAACGGCCTTTGTATGTGAATTTCAGCATACCCCCTAGCGGAAAATGATTTTTTTGAAACCTTCCACAACTTTTTTGAATATGGTATTTTTTGGACATGTACCTAACTCACTTAGTAACAATAATATGGAGAGACTCATTCCTTATCTCCTTTTTAAAATGGTTTTTTAGGCCTTCAAAATTCTGATGTCCCCTTTTTTTGCGGGGAAAAAAAACTTGTTTTTCTACTTTGAACGTTATGATCTTGCAATTGGTGAGGAATGAGTGTGTAAATTGTTTTGGACATGTAGACATAGAAGTTAGCTACGAGATCTTACGGTTAGATGTACTAAAAAAGACTCCAAGTTGGCAAAATCCACCTTGCTTTGAAGAGGGGCTGTTTTGAGGCAGTTTTGATGAAAAATAACCTCGGAACTTTAAGGGTTAAAAAAAACCATACGATCAAGCATGAAATCTCTAAAATTCCAAAAATTGTACTGATATTTGGACTACGGTATAGAGACTACACATGGAAGTTTTTTTCAAATGATTATTAAGATGTTTTGATGGTAAAGCCCTGAAGAGAGATTTCCAAAAACATATGAGAAGTATTATTTCCCAAAGCAAATGATTTTTTAATTTTCCATCAAAATTATCAAATAAAACTCAAAATTAAACCACTTCATGGACTTAGAGACCCCTAAAAGGATGCGTGTTTTCAATGAAAAAGAAATTCAAAGCATAGAAAGTGACATAGGAATCCAAAAGAAATTTAACAATGACATGTTTATTGAATTTTGAGTTAGGTAAAATTGGGGGCTCAACTTGAAAGGGATAAAAAAACACACAAAAGTTCTTGAAAGTTAGTAAAGATAAATGTGGCCTTAACACCTCAAAGGATCCATAATGTAGTACCTTTTTTGAATTATCAACAAAAAAATGTATCAAAAGTGTACTAATATTTTTAACAATGTTATTTTGCATTCTTCAAACTCGCACTACACATGGAGATTTTCTCCAAATATTTGATGTAATACACCGTTGGAAAGCCCTCAACAAGAGCTTTCAAAAAACATACAACAAGCCATATTTCCAAAAAAAGTAAAAAATCTCATCATTTTCCATACAAGTTGTGAAAAAAATGTCAAAAATCTCCCCACCTTAGGGTTGTCTTGGATCCGAGACAACCCCCTTGGTCCAAATAATTGACCACTTTTTATGCTTTACCATGAAAAAGATTAGAGCATGACTCTATTAGAAATTTCTCAACTATGCTGATATTCTGACAATGTTGTTTTTCATTCTTCAAGCTGGCACTACATATGGAGATTATCTCCAAATCTTTGATGTAATACACCGTTGGAAAGCCCTCAACAAGAGCTTTCCAAAAACATACAACAAGCCATATTTTCCAAAAAAAATAAAAAAATCTCATCATTCTCCATGCAAGTTGTCAAAAAGTTTGCAATCTCCTGTCCCTCCAAAGGAAGGTCTTGGATCCAAGACTCGGTGGGGTGGGACCATTTTTATTTTCTCTTTTTTAAAAATTTCTGATTTATAATTTTTGGTGAAGGGCCCCATTTGGGGCTGCTGGTATGATATGTTGTTAAGACTGTGTGTATCGGTGCCCATCATGGGCATCTTTTAAAAAATATTGAATATTTTGCCCCCCTCAAAGCTTGGGTCTCGGATCCGAGAGGGGGGGTGGGGCTAATTAATTTATCCATTTTTTTTTAATTTCCAATTTCTCTTTTTTTTGGAAGGGCCCTTTTGAGGGCCCCTTGTATGTTTCAGTCACTGGGGCCTTGTTACTTGTGGATAGCTTTTTGAAAATTTCATAAGTTTTTGCCCCTCTCAAGGAGGGTCTTGGATCCAAGAGGGAGGTCGGGCTAATTATTTTTATCCTTTTTTTTTTTAATAAATTTGCAATTTTTGTTTTATTTAAAGGCCTTTTTGGGGGCCCCTTGTATGTTTCAGTCAATGGGGCCTTGTTACTTGTGGGCAGAAATTTGGAAATTTCAGAAGTTTCTGCCCTCCCAAGGAGGGTCTCGGATCCGAGAGGGGGGTGGGGCTAGTTTTTTTAACTCTTAAATATTGTAATTTGTTGATTTTTTTTGTTTTATTTGATCAACTTTAGTTTAGATGTTCTGTTATATTATTGGTTTACCTAAATAAAATATTACTTATGTGTCTCTTATTTTGTAGATTATACGCCATTTTGATATTCATCAGTCGAAGTTCGAAATGACTCCTGAGAAACTACAACTATTTGCTACTGCCAGAGTGTCTGCTAAGCACAAAGAGAAGTGGTTGAGGTGGTGGAACATGAGCGAATTGAGTCGGCAGGAATATATCTTCCCACCCACGCCTGCCTCAGACAATAATCTTCATGTCTGAATTGATCAAGCTGCCTTTTGGGCAGGGATAAGTCTTTTTCTAATCATCCATTTTTAATCCTTGTCATTATCAATGAGCTTGAGTCAACTTATGATTTCAATGAAATTGAGTATTTTGTGCCTATCTTAAATGGCAGTTGGAGGATGAAGCAGTCACACGATTCAATGATAAAGTGGAAGAGGATGGTGTTGTAATTCAAACGGAGGGCCTAAACGTACCAATTGACGATATCAGAGCTTGGATTGCTTCTCATTCAATCACGTTGTGGGGAAAGGCCTTTAAGGATTTCTTCCCTAGGGCTGGAACATTCTTAAAGAAGTTGCCATTCCTTGATCAAGCAGGAGCTGAAAGTGCCATGCAACGGGCGATTTTAAGGTACTTCTGGAGAGAGCTCGTAGTCAAGGGTGCAATTGATAGGAAAGACATACCTATCCGCTTCAATAAATGGGTGGATGTTTCAAGAAGTGAATGTATTTTCACTGAGTACTAGAGGAAATAGTTTAGAAGGCCTCATTTATTACATTGTCCGTGGTATCTTGAGATGAAGGTAAACGAGGGATGTCCAGGGGAGGAAAAGAATTTGAAAGGAATTGTGAGCAACAGATGAAACAGAATGTGTCTGAGCACATTGTCCTCTTCAATTCCCCTACTTTGGATGGTGGTGGTGAAGATGAATTTTTGGAGAAACGAAGAGAGAATGAGGCCGCGAAGAGGACAAAGATGGAGGCACAATTGAAGGTCAAAGAAGACAAAAAGAAGGAAAAGGAGGAAAAGTTGAATAAAAAGAAGGAGGTTTTGGCCCGCAACAAGGAGTTGGCTAAGTTGGTGGCAAAGGAAGGTTTAGAGAAGCTTCTTTCTCTTTCTGGAATTTTTCTATCCGGCAGTAGTATGCCGACAAGCTTCACTCCATTGATGTCTCAGGTACATCTTTCAGTTCCTCCCATTCCTTTGCAACCTGTTTACACCATTCTCTACACTCAAGTGGAAGATGTACAATGTGGAGTGAAGGTCATCAACAGCAACATTAAAGGAATTTTGGAGTTATTCACTGATATCATCCGCGAAGGCGAGCCTCTATTTTGGTCAAACATTCATGAGTGAATTAAGGCTCACTAGGGGAACAAGATTTGTTACAAGCAAAGAGATGAGGATGACACTGTTGTGGATCTCATCATATTTGATGTGCCAGAGGACTTACCGGTTTTGGGCCTTAGCCTTTCTGGTGAAATTCCTCCGTGGAATCAGCACCCCAAAAGACCTGTAGCTGGCGTGGAAGGGAAGTTCGAGTCAGACTGGGTTTAGCACTTTATGGATTTTGCTTCTTAGTTCTTTCAGGACAATGGAGCACTCATTGTCTTCTACCCCGATTCTAAGTTCATTTCAAACGAGCTCCTGTCTTGGGCACATTGGGCTGGCTTTCAGGAGGAGAGGAGGTGGTTTGCAGTCAATGGGCTTCCATTGACTATACCAGATAAACCTTCCATGACTCACAAGTGCGTTATGGTGAAGTGTTTTGTTTGGAAAAAAATACTACCGAAGGATGAACAACATCTAGTTTTGTTTTCCATGACATGCTAGAACAAGTTGCTAAGGGCATCACGTTGTCAATTGATGGTCATGTCAACAACTTCATCACTGTGGATTCTCTTACGCTTCATTCAGTGAACCGCAAGCCGTTTAGAGGAGCTTGTGAGAAGTCTGTCAATTTCCTCGAGGCTGTTGTGGACCTTTGCACCGTGGAGAATGATATTGTCATGGACCTCACTGCACCCACAGATAAATTCTATATTCTCTTACTTAGAATTAGTTGATTTTATTTGTTTCCAATGTTTCTGTGCTTACTAAATCTTTATTCAATTTTTAGGTGCATCCATTCGTGCTTGCAAAAGCATCAATCGACATGTCAATGGTTTTGAAGATGACAATGTCTTGTATAAGGAGGTACTACTGCCGCTCATTCCACAACTCGATGAAGTACAATTTGAGCATGCCACTTTACATCCTCAAAAGAATAGGCGCCCCTTAGGAGATGACGATGAACCTGAGAAGAAGACAACCCACGAGCGCTCTTGTAAGTAAGTCTATACTATCAGTTTCTGGTGTTTACAGCTACTTTGTATTCTTGAAATAGTATTTTCTAAGCATCTTTTATTTCTCTTGCTTCAGACGGGGGCCGAAAACGTTGAAGTTCCAAGGAATTGTGTCAAGGTATCTAAGCAAGATTAGAAGCCCAATCCGTCCTTTGGAGCTTCCTTATCACGTAAAGAACCTTGCACACACAATGGCGACGGCTCCTTCGCCACCTTCTTCTCCGAAGCATCGTAGACCTAATCGTGACGCAAAGCAGTATTTTGAATTATTTGCAGAAGTAGATAATGTGGTACTATCTGACGATATTGATTCAGAGCACGGCAGCATTGAGTCAACTAGTAATGACAATGACTCCGAGCACGAGTACATTGAGATTTCAAGTGATGACAGTTCCTGTACTTGATTTAACCTGTTCTTCTTCAGAAGTGTAATACATTTTATACATTAATTTATTTCTGATTCTTATACTTGATTTTTATTTTGATACGCTTGAAATCTGGCTCTTCATGTACTAATTTTGAATTCATGACATTGGACTCGGTTTATAGTATAGGTGTCGTAAGAAACCGTTTTCACCAATGACTTATAACTTTAAAGATTCAATTCTAATGTAATAATTATGAAACTTAATTTAAATGACTTGCACGGAAATAAGGTAAATGCATCATATCTAATGGTAATATTTGTGTATTATCATCAAAGTATACTATAAAAAAGACCACGGTCATAAGACTCCCTTCTTGATTTAAAGCACATTTTAATGGATATTTTTTTTTCAAAATTATTGGAGTTTAGCGCTCGTCGCTCATCACTCACTGCTCACCGCTTATAAGATAGCATTCCTGTGGTATATTGGTTTTTCAATTCGGACATTGGGATCAAAAGTTATGAAGGTTTAAGTGTCAAACGCTGCTCGTTGGGCAGCTGCTGAAATTTTCTAAGCCACTGTGAATGCAGCAAATTCTGCCCAAAACTGCCCAAAATTGCGAAAATCTGCAAAAATCTGCCCAAAGACAAAACTTTGAAATTCCACCAAAAATTGAGATTTTGATATTTTTCAAAAATAAAAATTTCTACTTATAAAAAAGGCAGTAGAGCATGTTTCCACAGTTCGGATTTACAATCCAAGAATTTTTTATATGCTATTTTATTGTCAAAAAACGGCCTTTGTATGTGAATTTCAGCATACCCCCTAGCGGAAAATGATTTTTTTGAAACCTTCCACAACTTTTTTGAATATGGTATTTTTTGGACATGTACCTAACTCACTTAGTAACAATAATATGGAGAGACTCATTCCTTATCTCCTTTTTAAAATGGTTTTTTAGGCCTTCAAAACTCTGCTGTCCCCTTTTTTTGCGGGGAAAAAAAACTTGTTTTTCTACTTTGAACGTTATGATCTTGCAATTGGTGAGGAATGAGTGTGTAAAATGTTTTGGACATGTAGACATAGAAGTTAGCTACGGTTAGATGTACTAAAAAAGACTCCAAGTTGGCAAAATCCACCTTGCTTTGAAGAGGGGCTGTTTTGAGGCAGTTTTGATGAAAAATAACCTCAGAACTTTAGGGATTAAGGTCCCATAAAAAGGCATAGCATTAAAACAAAACTAGAAAAGAAACATAAGCTCATATTTTTTCTAGAACTCCATTTTTTTTCCTCAACTTGCTTTCATGTAGAATCTATATCCATATGGTTACAAAATAGGTTTGTCTCTATTCTTGAAGTACGAGGATAAAAACCAAAAGTAATTAAAAATAAAAATCTCTATTTTTTTGTGTAATAAAAGAAAAGAATTGCATTCTGGATCAAAAAAGGTGAGAGAGTTTTATTCTTCATATAATGAAAAATTTCCCCAGTTGATTGGGTTCTTTTGGACAATCACAAACCTATTTATGTTAATTACTAATAAAAAACTTTAAATGTGGTAAAAGAATTTAGCAAAAAAATTAGTGTTGCTATTTGTTAAGGTAAAATTACTTAAAAAGAGCATAATTTTTTTCTAGAAACCAGAAGAAAAAAAATACATAAAAACAAAAAATTTGAAATCTGTTAAATTGACATTTTTTTTTCAAAGAATCAAATTCAAAATTGCCATCATAGAAACGTATCCAAATTTTCAATTCTTTGTTGAAGGAACAACAGCGCTTTAGAAATTAACTTCATTCAAATACCACCATATACCAAATCCATGACCACCACATAGTTTCTATAAAAATTAAATGCATTGACATATTTTTTCATTACACCATTTGTCTCAATCAACTTACACCAAATTTCAGCCTATAACAACCAACTTTACATCCATTATCACCAATGACTTAAGTTTGGTGGTTAATGAATGGATTTTGGGTAGTTATAGGCGTTTTAGTAGTTAATGTTCATAGATAAACAGTGGTCACTAGGTGGTTTACCTTAAATACTTAATTCAATAAACTTTTCAAAACTCAATTTCTAAGATTATAACTAGCTCACACATTTATGACCCATCTATCAATTTGAATATCTATACTTTCTAAATCAAATTTCAAACAATCACTTTGACCTACGAGATGAAATGACTTTCTTTACTCTACAGCAATCGGGTGAAGAACTACCGGTTCAACGAAGAATGTCTCTTCTTCTCCACTCTAATCCAACTTACATTCCATTGTGAGATAATTGTAGTCTTTGAAAAAGAAGAAAAATGTAAGATCTCATTGTCTACTTTTCCAAAGTCCAAACTATTTGGACTTCTTCATAGACTTCTTAATAGTCATCTCCCAACTTTGACCTTTTAATTGGAGAAAGAACACCAAAGATTTTGTAGTCTATGAAATTGACATGTATAGAAGTAAATACAATAAGAGGAATGACACCACTTGTGCCACAACCAAATTTGTTCAGCAACAACATGGAAGCCATTCTAAAGTCTAGATAGTCCAACAAAAATTAAATTCTTCCAATTCGAAGGTCTATTAAACCAGAAGTTTGAGATCCTAGGGTTGTGGAGAGAGGGTGTTACTCAATGCAAAAGATGAGAAGTACTATGACTTACACGAGATAGAAGAAGAGAGTAGAAAGGGTCTCTTTATTTCCCCCTTACGAGCATGGCTTGGTAGCCACGTTCGGTGGGGGCCAATTTTCTGCCCCTCCCCGTTTTGGGGCCTTGAGGTCTTTTTTTGGTTTTTTATTTTTTATTTTTTATTTTTATTTAAATTCAGGACCATAGGCCCCAAATTACCCAATGGAGACCCCTGAGATAAGTAGGGCCCCACTCAAGGCAAATAATAGGGGCAAAGATTTGCCCAACCCCTCCCACCCCTTCCCGAACTCGGCCTCCAAGCCAGGCTTGTAAGGGATATTTAGACAGATCTGAATAGAAAGAGCACAAACAAAGAGGAAAATAGAGAGAGAAGAACAAGCATAGAGAGGAAAATAGAGTAGAGGGACTAGAGAATAGTGGAGAGCATTCACAAAGTTAGGGTATCAAATAAGAACAAACCCATGACACCCGGTCTAGGACCTAAGACCAAACAGTTACATCCTCAATTTAACCCGTAAGTCCCCCACTCACTCCCAAGGTTACCTCCCCCTTTCTAACTTCGGAGTCAAAATATCTTGAACTACTGCTCTGACTCCTTAAGAGCTCCGAGAGAGGTGGAGAGACCTCACAAGAATAGGGGTCCAAATAGTGCAGTCTGTCCCCACCTTATATATCTGAACACCCGGTTTAACCCTTTAACGCGCCGGCGTCCAGAATTTGGACGCCGGATGAATTTCAGGAGCTCGTTTTCTGTCCTGCAGGATGTTTTTCATCCATTTCTTTTTTTTTTCCAATTCTTGTGCTAGTTTTATACTATTTGTACGGTTTGGATTTTCAGAATAAGATAATGTGAATTTTTGAAAAATTACAAAAATGATTTATATCAAGTTTCAATCTTAGTTCAAAAAGAGAGACCTTAAACATGATTTTTCATAATAAGTAGAATCATGAAAACTATACCATCTTGTAATGCATGTTATTCCAATCTCATTACAATATTTTTAAAAAAATTAGTGTTAATTTTGGATTTTTAATTGAATTACAAAAGAAAACCTTGCAAAATTACTTTAAAAATATTATTAATAAATATGATGAATCTAACCGTACGGATGTGATCTTCACATTGACATCTACAACTTTGTTTTGTACATCAAATCCATCTTCCATTTTCATCAACCATTTTATAACAAATCTTTGAAAACAGTGATGAATCGGGGCGTTAAAGGGTTAAGAAACAATGAAGGCCCAGTTAGAATTTGCGTGTATCATATTCAGCGGACAAATTCACATGAGAAAAGGTCATCTTCTCAGATGAGAAAAATGACCGACCAATTTGGTGCAGGCGGATGCTACTGATAATGGGCTGCAGAGAGAGAAGGCCTTAATGAACGAACAGTGCAGAATATAGTGAAACACGTTGGAGGATCAGCCCTGGTTCAGGGATGCATGACCATAAGAGGTTCTGGCTTGATTTACGAAGTATGAGGTAGAATGACATTTCGAGGACCGTGAATATTTACATGCCTATCTCTACGGCAATTTTGCAAAACGCCAACTAAATCCTCGGCAGACCCAAGTTCAACTTCATAGACCTGAAAGACACAGCACCTCAGAATTATGCAACCAAAGTTCCCCAACCAAATCGGACTCTCAAATGGAAACCTAGTTCGTGCAAAACAAGTCACTCCAGGCGGGCAACGTTCATCACACCCCCTGGGCAGAAAATCACCACAACGTCGCGGTCCAACCGCTCACACCATACACGCTAAAAACCAACACGACACACAAACACCACAAACCAACCTAAAACCACGTGACCTCCCCCACAACAAAAGCGACCAAAACAGTCCACAATAATCAAACCGCCAACACCACAATCACAGACCACACCGCACCATCCAAACCTTCCCAACCATCCCCAAAAACACCGCCCTCACATATGCCATACCGACTCAACACTTTGCCAAAGTGAGACTACATGCCCACAAATTTTATAGAGGTAATCAATGAAAAATTGGATCAGTTGTAACCTACGACATTCTGTCTCTTCCATTGCTGTACACAAATCCGCTTGCACATTTTCCAGCCCACTCTCCTCTAAAAGGCGAAGAGTGAAATACTTCACGCCACCTCACTGGATATTACATGAATCAATCTTCATCGTCCTCTACTTCCTCCGGAGCTGTTGCCAACCACGACAACCATTTCATCACCTCCCTGATTGCCTGCCACACCACATAGCCCCCCGTCAGAATCTCCTACTACCCCTCTCACATCCTGCTGCTCTCCACTGCATACCAAACTCCAACACCAACCACTTCTCGCTCAAATCCAAAACAACCAAACACATCTACAAACCAGGACACTTCACGTTCCCAAAAACACGCGCCCTACGCCCTACCGCCACCACGACAAACATAAACCGGGTCGCATCATACGACACGATCGCCCAGACCTCAGGGACACATTCAGGTACGTATTTGTTCATCTTTCAAGCTTGCACACGTGCAGCGGGATGCGCATTCACCTTGTCTCTTCCTGGTGTTGAATCTCTGATGTCATCTTGCCAGTTCAAGTACGCGCCCTCCGATATTACCTGGCCAATCCCACCGCACAACCCCTTCATGTATCAGTACAAATAATGTGCGCAGCCCAAGAATCAAAATTTCGCGTCCTTGACTGTCCGACGCGAAACCTCCATGAACACACACAACGCGGACACGAAAGCGACCAGGCTCGGCAGAGCCCAGGTGCGTTCGCCTCTGAAAGTCAGAGCAAAGACTCCGAACCATCTGCCACCACCCCGCTGCCTCACGATTACAAACATCGGCATTTCCCGTCGTCAAATGCGTCCAGATCGACAACCACCCCAGAACTCGGCGTGCACGAAATGACACATCACATACATACCGTCCCAGACACAAGGGGTGTGCAACACAGCCAACACATCCCGCAGGGTAAAGCATCATCCCATCACGCTCCCGTGACACTACATTCCTTCCAACTTTGTTGACCAGCATATCGCCCCAATGCAACGGCTGGACGAAACCACAAGCAGCAGTACACGAACTCACGACTCACACACACACAGCCCACAGAACCACCTGTGACACATGGGCAGCGTGACGACCACATATCTCAGCGACACACGCGGCAGGATGCAATCGAGGCGAGCAGCTCAAGTACCTCTTCCCTGTAGAAGTTGTCGAATAACTTGCTCATCAGACCTTGTGGATGGCCACACTCGTTGGCAAATAATTGTATCGCAATAATGTCTGCGCGTCCACCATATCAAGGTCAGATACCGCACTCGTTAGCTTGCGCAAGGCTCATACCATCTACTACGTTCCCAACCAAAATCCATCTCACGTCGTCAAACTTCAGCCCTCCACACACTCACGCTCGCGGGACAACTCACGCGGACCCCTCATGCCTATCGCGCACCATCACTTCCATTCCCACCGCTGCAAACTTAACCTTCCCCCGCTCCCATCATTCACAACTCGTGAAACCTTACACTACAGCACCGACCTGTGCTATCTACACACAACCAATTTGGCTCGCGCAAAGCACAAAGGGTGTCGAATCCTCACATTGGAGTTGATTAGCTACAGCGGCTCTACCCTTCCCTGACGCACACTTCTTCAACAAGGGTGCATATGTTTTCGTGTCCACTTTCACATTCGCCGACTGCATCATACAACCACCACAAACAGTATCAGACCAACCACATTGCACCCACTTCTCCCTCCGCAAATCAAGCTACTGGATCATCTCCCACCACCTCCCACCACCGCGACGCTGCAATCCTCTCTCACACGACCACAATTCAACACCATGGCCTCGCGACCCTAAAGCCGCAATACCCCCCAACCACGGTCGCCACAAACATCTCAGGCACCACTCCCATCGTGAACCTCATTCATCACATCTCCATCCCGCTCCAGGCGGAAGCCGATGACTACCGCCAACAGACATTACACAACACTCTCAGCGTTGCCCAGCTTCGCCATGCGACTTCACTCCACATCCGCCATCGGACATGCACGCCAACCAACACATACGCACGTAACCCCAAAGCCATCACAACACTACCTCTCCTGCTTACCGTGAAATCAGCTGAATCTGGTTCTCGCACGGCGTGTCTCAAAACTTGGGTCATGATCATCCGTAGGAATGAAGGGTCCGACGATGCACTAGGTACGTTGTTCTGACACAACAAACAACCTGCGGTCAGCTCTGGCCATGACTTCAGCCGTACAAACACCGCCCACACAAATCCCTCGCTTCATCACCACCTCGGACGCATCACACCATTCCGACCCCCACCTTCCACGGCGGTCTGAGGAAAAACGACGGAGAGACTGCCGCACACGCATTTCAACGTAACCACGCGCACTCATTCTGCTCACTCAACAACTCGCCCAACACACTACAACACACACAAAACCCAAGTCCAGTCCATTTACCTCAATCCACTTAACAAGGTCCGGTATTGCCTCTTTCCTGTCAAGCGAGTCTCTAACGTGAGTCTCTACAGGTAACATCTGGTAAAAAAACAAGGAATGAAAACATCAGCTCCAAGTCGGAAGACAAACTCAACCACCCGGTCGATCCACTTGAATCTCGAGCCCCATCCACCCACATCTTGCCATAACCACACTATGCCAAAGGAAAAATACAAACCACGTGTCTGCGAGAAACAGGGACAGCAGTTATCCCACCGGATGCAGCTTCTGCAAGTTCGCTCCTCTCAGAAACAGCTCCAGCTTCGAACTCCTATTCTTCTCAAGAGGTGACACAAAACTCTCCAGATCCAGACCTGAACTCTTGTAAGCATCCACCATCTGCTCCTCTCCTCTCTCCCTCCGGTAAGTGTCCAGCACGGCACCAAAAATGGTCAGGGCATGACCCTCCTCTCTAACCTCTCCGGGACTTTCACCGGCCACTTCTAACAACCTCCCTACTTCACCCAAAGTGAATACCCCAGAACTAACTAATCTACCTAAAAGGACTCCCGCGAACTCCGGAGCCTTCGGCACGTCCACTACTGTGTCTATGAATCTTGACAGCACACGTTCGATCCTGCATCCAAACACCCGCCCGTCAGCATCGCCCACCTCGAATACTCACGCCATCGCCATTCACCACACCACACCGCCCCCTCGCCTCCATGCATACGATTCACCCATGAATACAATAAAGAGAATTCAGCGAATGAGCGCACGGTGATGAAACCATACCCCTTCTCCAACTGGTCGCGTGACAGTAGAGGGGGCTCTAGTTTGTGAAGATGGAGCAGCAACTTCACCAGCAGATCTCTTTCCCTGTCCTTCTTCTCCAGTGACTCCGACACCCACGTATACACCATCTCCGCGTGGTACTTGAAAGCTTTCAGCTCCTCCACGCACAATGCGGCTTCCTTCAGGTCCGTTACACTGCACCCAATCCATTCAACGCACCTTACCCCCATCAACACCTGCCAAACAGATACCTCATCCAATGCCACGAGATCCCAACCATCCAAACCACGTTGCCATGCAACTCCCACATAAAGTCCTCGCACCATCGCCACACGCACACAACCAGCTGCTATAAACCATATCCTCACGGGTCCCAAAACCATCATCCATTTGCGGACACCCACCCATCCCCAACTAGCTCACCTGTAGTATTCACTTATCGTCGATTCCCACTTCTTCTTCAGCTCCTCTTCGCTCAAAAGGGGCGGTGCCGTAGACGGACGAGCCGACGCCAGCGGTGCCGTCGACTCGCTCCGTTGCGCCTGGTAGGTGCTCGAAGACACGCTCGCTGGACCCGGCCTCTCCGCTGCTCTCTGCTGCTCCGGTGTGCTTCGCAACTCCCGCAGACCTGGGCTCAGCCTGTCGGCCCCCATCGGTCTGTCCAGTATCGGCCTTTCGGCTGATCGAGGCCTCTCCGCCGACCTAGGCCTCTCCGCACTCGACGGTCGCAGTGGAAGTTCGTCCCGATTGCCAAAACCGTGTGGCCTGTCCTGGACGAACCCCAAAATCGGTCCCGAACTCAACCGCCGCATCTCGGGACCCGACATCATGGGTGCCGCATCCGATAATGCACTCCGCCCACCGCTCAGCGGTTGTTGCCGCACTCCCACCCTACCCAGTCCGCCCTGTGGACCCAGAGTCAGGTTGCCTTCTTCGCCGCCCCTCTGAGACAACGGCATCGGAACGGGTCGAAGATCCATCGAAAGGGATCTATCCTCCATTCTCACGTCCTGCACAAAACCACCGCCGCCGCCGCCGCCGCCGCCGCCACGCATGCCCCCCTGTGGGGATGGCGCCCTCCGCATGCTGTTCATAGGTGGCCCTGTGCACCACACAACCACATCGTGTCACTCGCACATCCTCGCCACGGGCTCAAACCACCCCACCCGCTAACAACACAGCACCCGCGACTCTCCAAACCCAGCTCACTCCGTCACTCGACTCGAACCAAGCCTACAGCTCCAAATGTGTCCTGCCGGATGTTCGCAACGCACGGAAAGGACCACCGCGGTCCATGCTTTCGCACAGCGCACTCACACTTGGTACGCGACGGCGCGTTCTCATGACTCCACCACCACCATGACCTACCCCATCCTATCCCCTCCAACGTGCCAAACCACTCATGACAATACAGATTGCAACGCATCAAACGCACACACGGAGTTCCACTCAGCGCTCATCTCAGGCTTACCAGCTCCCATCGGCCCAGGAGAATACATCGGAGACGGCGGACCTCGCATGCCGAACTCCGGACCCGGCCCCATCCTTCCCCGAGCAGATCCTCCCCCCATGCTCGGACCACGCCCTAGACGGTCCCCACGGGCGGCCTGCTGCCTTTCTTGCACAGCATCTCTGTGCACCTCGTCGATCTTCTTCGGTCCGTCCACCTTCCTCCTCTCCTGCCACCCGTTCCTCCGAAGCTCTATGCAATCCTTCAACAGGAACCGAAGCCGCGACGAAAGCTTCGCGTTGTTCGACAGGGTCTCCATCCGTCTGAAGTACGCGTCGATGTGCTCCTTGGCTTTGTGGTGGTCGATGATCCGACCGATAGTGCTCATCAACTTGCACAGAGCCTCCACATCCTCCTCGTCCGGATTCTGCATGTCACCTAGCAACTTCTTGATACACTCGTGCATGATCCTCTCCGTCAGCATGCTCTTCTTGTACAGCTCGCCGATGAAACGAATGTTCCCCAGCATCCGCCTCCGGGCCTTCAGACGTTTGTCCTCCCTCTCCTCCGGTGTCATCTTCACTTCCACGTGCTCCTCCTCGTCCTTCTCCGCTTCCTCCTGTTCCCTTTCCCCACGCTCGAACTCTTCTTGGCACTTGTTCAGCAGCACGCGCTTGAAAGTGATCTTCTCCTCGTTCTCCGTGAACTCCGGCAAGTCTCCCGCAAGCTTCACGCAGAACTGCGCGTACATCTCGCAAAACGTCGGTTCCATCAGCGCCTTGTCGAAAATCTGTGAGATCACGCCTGTCAGCGTTGTGGCGGAGTCGATGTTCGCTTCCTGCACCTGGACGAACAGCTTGTCGAAGTTCTGGGGCGTCAGCTTGTTCAGGATCCCCTTGATCAGCCTCTGCTTCGCTTGCTCCTCGTCCGACACCTTGCCCACCTCGTACCTGTTCTCCGCCTTGTGGATCGCAGGCAGAGGGGTCCGAGGTGACGGGATCAGCCCTGGACCCTTTCCTCCCGCCATCGGTTGCCGGAGCCACCTATCCCCGTCCACGCCATTCGGGCTCCGCCCGGGAGGACCAGGTGCCATGAAATGCGGCAGGGGCATGTTGCCGGGCCCTCGTTGAACCAACCCCGTAAATCCAGGCTGCCCTGGCATCCCAGGCCACTGCTGTGGTATTTGGGAGATCAACCCGGGCTGCATCCCCTGCCCGGGCCGGAACCCGCCTTGCATCAACAACATGTCCATCCGTGCATCTCCGGGTTGGTTCCTCCCAGGCGAAGGAACTAGCCCCGGCTGTCTCGTCCACCGGTCTTCGTCCGCTCCCTGCTGAATCCCACTTCCTCTCCTCTCCAATCTCTGTCCCCCGCCACTCGCCTGTCGGTCCAGGTTTCGCGCAGGGCTCGTCATTCCATCGGCGAATAGCCTGTCCTTGTCCAGTAGCAGCTCCGCGATGTCATGCCTGATCTCGAAGTTGGGAGGAAACTCTCTGTTCGGCTCCCTGAACGTCAGCAGAAAATCGCGCGTGTACTTCCTATCACCGCTGTCCACGGCCTGGGCCGCCGCTATGGTTGGCGTCGGCAGTTCGGCGGCATCTTCCCAGTCGTCCACCTCCTTTGGCAGAGACTTGTCTTGTGCCACCGCCGAGTCCTTCGCATCGTTGCCCGACGAACCCGTACCCGAAACCTCGCTTCGCTTCACCTCCACCGACTTCTTCTCCTCCGGTGCCTTGTATGCGTTGTACAGATCAGCCGTGTTGCCGGCTGCGTCTGCTCGTGCCAGGAACTCCTTCTTCTTCTTCTTCCTGCTTCCCCCTCTCGGGCCCTCCTGACCGGAACTCGGATTCCCGACCACTGCAGGCTCCGATGCATCCGACTCGTTCTCTAGTGTGTGCACGGCCTCGCTCACCTCCGTCGTCGAAATCCCAGAGGTACTGCTCAACAACGGGTTCGACTCTACGTCGGACCCGGATTCTTCCACCGCTGCTGTCACATTCGTCTCCGACCTGCATGAATTGCTGGCTGTGGATTCGGCATGTTCCAACGGTCTCACATTCACACCATCGCCTTCATTTGAACCCTCGGTGCCCTCCGCCGCCCCCGACACATCCTTGCTCCGCACCTCATCGCTGGTGGACCCCACCAGATCCTCCGGTGCAGCCTCCGACTGCACACTTGTCTCCACGCCACCGACTTCACTGGCCTGCGGGACTTCCTCGGCGCTGTCCAATTCAACAGCAGACTCCTGTTCCGAAGACTCCACCTTCTCGTCAGCCACACCATCTGGATGTGAAGGACTTCCGGGGATCACTTCGGGTACATCGTCGCTCTGGACAACCTGTTTGCTCGCTTCGTCACTCTTCCCCTCAGATTGCGCATCGGCTGCCGGAACGCCTGAGTCCTCGACTGCCACCGCTTCGCTCCCTACGATTCCCTCTCCATCAGCGCCTGCAGTGTGCCCCTCCGGTGATTCGGTCGACAATGCATGTGACTCTGCTACCGTCGGGATGTCGTCTACCGCCGACAACTCTTGCTCGGCCAGTGCCGCATCAGAGCGCGATTCCTCGGCGACCTCCACGGCTGCTCCACCATCAGCCGCCGGCAATTCCAGACTACCCTGCTCGACAACCTCAGCATCCTTCTCCTGCACGTCGCCCACAACAGGTGCTGCTTCTTTCACGGCATCCTCCTCCTCGACTGGCGCTGCACCCATCGTCGGGGAAGCTATCGCCTCAGATGGGGCACTACCGGCCTCTGCTTCCACATTCTCTGCCACGTGTTTCTCCGCCTCCTCATCAGGACTTGAGATGGCTGCACCGGAGCTTCCAGGAGCTTTCACATCTTTCACATCTCCCGCAGCCCTCGACTCCACCGCCTCGGGGCCCTCAGGTTCGTCATTCACAAGCATCGAAGACAGACCGCTGGATGCCGTGGAACCATCTGAAATCAAGACAGCCGTATCTGTTTTGGGAGAGCTTTCGGGCGCCGCACGCGCGCCTTCCTTGTCCTCTCCAGCAACATTCTGCGCAGCGGCGGGCTCACTCTCACCTTTCACTGCGACAATCCCTCCAGTCCCTTGAGAATCCGCGCTCTCTGACCCTGATGGAAAACACAATCACCACCAAGTCAACACCCGACCAACTCACAACACCATCACACACAGTCCATGCCCGGACTTCACTGCAACCGCCCGGAACGGACACACTAAACTGCACTCGAAACAAAATCACGATGAGACTCCCATTTTCATAGCACACTCTCCAAGCGACCACGTGCCTATCCAACCAGCAGATGCACTCAACTCCAAATTCGGCCACTGCCCTCACTGCACCCATTCGTACCTTGATGAGGGACCTTGCTACCAGCTTTCATACCGGCCGACTTGGACTCTTCCGCCTTACTTCCCGAGCTTTTCACGGGCGCGTACACTGCCGTACTGCCGTGCGCTCCAGAATGAGTCCTCTGCAAGCCCGACTTCAGGCCCCCGGAACCACCTGAACCAGCTGGTGAAACAAGCTGGTCAGAACTCCTCTCGCCCTCCGACACTTGCAGATTCGCTGGATGAGGTGCATGCTGCTGCTGCTGCTGCTGCTGCCGTTGCCTGTCCTTCTTGCTGTTCTTCCTCGAATTTCCGCCTGCCTTTGCACCTTCTACTTTTACCTTCTCTCCAAAAGTTCCTGCACCGCCTGTGCCAGGAGGAGTCATCATTTTCGGACTGACACCACTTGCATTCGAAGAGCCTGTGACCTGCTTAGGAGGAATAACAGTAACACTCGGCCGATTCATCACAGGACCTGAGGCCCCGGGAGAGCCTACTACACCAACATATTGCGGACCAACACTCGCACTAACAGATTCTACCCCTGTCGATGCATGTCCATTTGCACCGTTCGATGAGCCTTCGCTACCTGCTTCGCTCGTTGCAACCGGGGTGGAACCCGATGCTTCCACATCCCCGAACTTGAATGCAATCGATGCATTCGGCGAAGGGAGCACCGAGCTCGGAGTCAGGGGCGCGGCCGCCGGAGGCGACACAGGGGGCACGGTCAGGCTGGGCGGCCTCCCGTTGGAGATGACCGGAGTGTTCATCCCCACGGGAGGTGCGATCCCTCTGGGATTCCCAATCACAGCAGGAATGCCTGGGACTGTCACCACAGGAGGCGGCCCCACCATAACTGGGATGAGCGGCGCCACAGGCGGCGTGCTCAACATCTCACCTGGACTCGGGCCTGGGTTCGCAGACCCCAGCGGAGGCACGGCCCCCACTAGAGGGGCAGCTTTTGGACCGGGCGGCACCGGAGCGGCTCCCGAGTGCCCGAAACCCACACCCTGTCCAGAGTGCCCAGGATTATATTGACCGTACCTTACGGGCGGCGAACTAGAAAGAGGAGCCCCCGAAAAGCCACCTGCCTTCGGAATGCCTGGCTGGTAGACCGGATAATAATACATATTGGAAGGACCCATATGGTGTGACGGGTTGTATCCTACGGGGGCCCTCTGTTGAATCAGACCATTGCTAGGAGGACCCCTCACTGCACTCCCAAGACCAGAGGGAGGCGCAATGTCTGCGCTCTCCTTCTTTACTGAGTCCAGTTTCAGTTCCTCGTGGGTGTTTGGATCCACGATTTTGATCGCCCTGCTCTTTGGCTTCTGTGTCATGAATGGACTTGTGGGAGGAGGCCCATATGGTACTGACATGCCCCCGGGGATCTGCCCGCCCACACCACCCATATTTGGTCCTAGCTGATGTGCCATTGGAGGCATCGGTTGTGCAGATAATGGGTTAGCCAACTGGCTACCGATGGGAGTACCTATCATTTGAGGATTGTGATGAGGGGCCGGCATCATAGATGGTGGATACTTCAGGCCTTGGTTCAAGCTCCCTTGCACCATCCCCTGCTGCTGTGGCATCGCCTGCTGCTGCTGTTGTTGTTGCAGCTGCTGTTGTTGTTGCTGCTGCTGCTGTTGATGGTGCTGGTGCTGATGCTGCTGGTGTTGATGCTGGTGCTGATGCTGATGCTGTTGATGCGCCAGAGCTTGCTGCTGATGCTGCTGCTGCTGCATGTGTTGGGCGATCTGCGCACCAGCACGTCAATCAAAGTGTTACCACGTCAATCAAAGTGTTACCAACGTGACTCCACCCAACAGCGCGGACACACCCCCTCAAAACTCGACTCTTCCTAGCATCCCCTGCCTGCTGGTGGGCCGCAGCCACCGACCATCCAGACGCAGCGGCTTGCTCCACAGGCTATCAACAACGGAACGCGTCTACACACACCCAGCATAACCTAACATCACGCCTCGTTCTCTCGTCTACCGCCCTCCCTCCTCATCAGGGTGGCTCACATTCACCTGCATGGCACCGCGGAAGGGGTTTGCAACAGTACCTGGAGCATGTGCGGGGCTTGCATGGCTTGCGGATGTTGGGGATACTGAGGTGTTTGACCCAATGGCTGAGGAGCAGCCGCAGCCGTCGTTGCCATCGATATTAGCCCTTGTTGAGAACCCATGCTAGCTGGCAAATGTTGCACCATCGCCGGTGCACCTTGTTGCTCCGTTGCACCGCCCACATTTCTCATAACCGCCTGCCACACCATCACAACCGACACGAGTTGATTCCAGAAAGACCGCACAACACATCCTGGCCCCGAACCACCCAACAGCTCCCCATGGTAACAGGAACAAACAAAATAATCGTCGTGCTGCCAATGCGACATCACCCTCCAGATTCGTTTCTCGTCAGCACCAGTCCCGAATTCTCTACGGCTCGACGACAAAGACGACAGCTCTGTCGCGGAACATCCAAAAAAAAAAACATCCAATGCGCATGCATCCAACACACGTAAACTGCTACATTCCTCCGTGCTGACCGCTGCGAGCGGAACCCATCTCTGTGTCACTCACAAACTCTATCCATACAGAGGCGCCCAACCTACCTGTGCACTCTGTTGCTGCCCAGAAGCCGACACCGGTATTCTTGGCAATGGCCGCTCGAAACGTGCCTGGGCTCACAACATCACCAATATCATCACAACTCAATTTCAACATGCGCAACCACACCACGCAAGCCTCTGCTACGTCCAAGTAAACACGCTCTACTCTCCGATGCTTCCCACCAGCCACGCCCGGACCACGATGACAACCAAAGAAAGCCACACTATGCACCAACCTGTTCGCGTTTTTGCTCATCGAGATTTGGTGGAGCAGAATTGGTACGCAATGGATACTTTGCACACAAACACCAACACCAGTGCCAGGTCAGCACCCGCGCACGCAGACCGATTCACAAAAAATCACCTACCTACGCACCGCTCGTCACCACTTCCATAATCGCCTACGCCACATGTACTACGCCAAAACACACCCAATCTCACGTGCAACAAACCACTCATCTTCACCGCCCCTCCGCCACCTCTCACTCAAAACCCATGGCTCTAAAACCCAGGCAAGTTGTGCTTACTGGAGTTGGAGACGGTTTTCCGCTCGTTGAACCGCCGCCAAAACTCGGCTCAAAGCTCCCAAACTGGAAGGAAAAAGGATTTTGCGATGCCTGCGAAACTGGAGGTGCTGCACCTGCACGGAAGAAACCCCCGACAAAACACACTTAGAATGGTATAATCACCCCTCCAAGTATAGCCCATACGTCCTGCTCCCATCGCCATGCCGCAGCCCACCAGACAAATTCCATATGCGCGCCACCTCTCTCAAACAGACCCAGCGAAATACAATTGGAGGGAGACAACGCGAAGCGAAGCTCGTCCGACACATAACCATGGGATCACATACGCCAATGCCCACGTCAGCAAACAAGACGGAGCACTATTGCCCAAGCCAGGCCTACGAGGAACCGAAGGTGATCGCTTACCAGAGGGTGCCTCGGCTTCAGAACCGGTGGCTAGGCTAGACGGGGGAGCAGGGGGTTTACTGGTCGGAAGTTGCTTAGCAACAGCCGGAGCTCCGGGTCCTGCGTTTCCGGATGTCCTACCAGGCATTGCGCCCTTCAAATCTGTACTCTGCTGCGGGACTCCCATCTGTGAGTGCTGATTCGCGTCCGCAGACCCCACACCTTGCCGCACCACTGTTGCTACGAGTCAAACCAATGTCAGTTGCCATAATGCCACCGGAACCTCCCATCAAAGTCCAGGGCCATTCCTGTGACTCATCGCCGTACGGACGACTGACAATTAAACATGACACCCACAGACGCATGCTACCAAAACCTTGCACAAACCCAACCAGGCCACCCGAGCCACAGCGCGAGCGCACGCCAGCCAGCTCATGCGAATGAGAGTGCTCACCTTGCTGCTGCTGACTGTTGTGGTGCTGAGGTAGAACCGGCTGCTGCACTTTGCTGTTGGCGCCTTGCTCCGGAGGCCCTGCACCTGGAGCGCCTCTTCCAGACGCAGAAGGCCCATTTGCACGCTTTCCACTGCCAAATACAAGCGACGCAACACATCAGTACCCCCTTCGAACATACAGAGAGGACGGAAGGCCCACTCATCCGAGCGGAGGGGAACGAGGGAATGCTGACCCCAAACCGTCCCAGCGTTCAAAAAACGAAGGTGTCGCACTCGGGCGTCGTTCCACTAACTCGCCATTCTCAGCTGCTGGCTACTCTACCTCGCCCGTCCCTCGAAGACCACAATGCCTGGGATGGCTCCCGTTCGCACATCGTATGCGCCCCTCGTCCTTTACAACGCCCTCCAGCATGCACCACGCAAACCGGGCCCAGAAAACAGGCCGACGAAATCATCGGCCTTCGACGTGCTCAAACAGGGTCTACAGTCAATCTGGTAGTAGCACTTCGGGGCGCCTGGCAAACCACCTAACGCTCTCCTGCTCACTCGCCTTTCAGTCACCATCCCCGCGATTTCCAGCGTCAACACTACTGACCGACCACCGGGAGACTGCCTACCAACTCGACGCTGGAAACACACAGCACCGAGGCAGAGGCGTCCAAGCCAAGAGCAGACCATGAGCTCCCCAAACCAAATTGCGGGACGCCCCTGCTGCTCAATCCAACACTCATCTTACCGCCTCACCGATACTCTGCACCCATGGCCGTGCCTCCGAATCGGCAGTGCACCTATCCGGAACTACGGTGACCTGGAAGTGGCCAAATCGACCGCGCCATGTCGTGGGCACATGGCACACGTCACGAGTCCAATAGTCGCCTATCCACACCAGCCGCGACGCTGTCCGTCTCTGAACGATTACCATCGCAGGACCTCACGCGGCGCCTTCCGATCAAAATCTACCCATGGTCATCCTCACCGCTGCGCACAGCCTCACTCGACACTCATGAATCCGTCCACCACTACAGTTTTACTTTCCCCTCTCCCTGGTGCAAAAATAATGTTCCACCATCTCGGTCGCCCGTGAATACTCTGAAACCCTACCATCCCTGACGAACAGCATTCGGAGAGGGTGGGCCGAGGGAAAACCCCGGACCTCACACGCCGTACGATCCCCGACCACTTGCACACCACCGTCTCCAGCGACGGAACCCTAACAATCTCGAAGAAACCAGGATTGCTTGCAGAAGCATGCGACCAGGGCTCCCAATCGAGGATTGCAGTCGTCCACAATTCCCCCCGATCGCAGACCACCGCAACCACTCGGACCAAAAAGCGACCACAAAACCCGACAACACAACAATCAAGTGCATGCGAAGCTTACCCGCGGTTGGTAGAAGCGGCCACGGCAGTCGGGCGCGCTGCGGACGCAACAGACGGAGATGGCTGGGGCGGCCCCGCACCAGTAGGGGCGCTGTTGAAGGGCCCGGGCCCTCCGCCCTTCACAGGAATCGACTGACCGCCCCCGCCTCGCGAATGCGCAGCACCACCGCCCGCCCTCCCAGCCTTTTTCAGCTGTGCCTCGCTCCGGTCTCCCTTGCCTTGGTAATGGGACATATATGAGAGCTTGCGTCCCTCCCTTGCGCTTCTTTGTGAGGATCTGCCGATCCGCCTACTGCCACCTACCCGCCCCCCGTCGCAACCAAAACCAAACCACCTCCAGTGGCCCCTCTCCTACGCCAATTCTCTCCCACGCATTTCTCCGGAACACGCCCCGCGCGACTCCTGTCAAACCCTCGCCTAATCCCTACCTTCCGCCACTACCACCACCTCAACTGTCAAAATTGTCCGACCAATACAACCCCCACCCTACCGTTATTCCTTCGTTCCTGCGCGCGCTACGAACGCATCCAATCGCGCAACACACACCGGTGCAGCGAATCCGCAGAAACTCCCAAGCCACCCCACCAAACCCTAACGATCACCTCTGTGCAACGTTTTCCCGCAGCAGAGAGAAGAGAGAGAGAGAAGCGGAGAGAGGTAGAGAGGGGGGAGAAGAGCAGGATAGCAGAGAGGGGGAAGAGGAGAAGCGCCGCGAATTCACAAGCCCGCGGGCGTGGGCGCTCGGCGATGGCGGAGCCTGGGTTGATGGGGTCGTGGTGATGGAGTGTTGTGTATTGATGAGGCTGAGTCCTCGTTGAATGATGAAGAAATGAAGGCCTCTGCGGGCTCACTCGCTCTTTGGCGAACCAACAGAACGGACTCTCTCTCTCTCTCGCTCTCCCTTTTTCTTCCGGGGGCCAAGTTCCTTCCTGGGCTTCCTTCCCGCCCTCCTGGCTAGGGTTCCTGGGTCCGACCGACCACCGGACGGGGCGCCCACTGGCATGGCACTGCTTGGACCACCTCACCTCGCTGTCTGGCCTGTCCGGGCTTGGCCGGGTCCTGCCAGCTTGTCTATTGTCTTTTCGTCCTTGTCCTTGGATATTATGATTTTGACTTGCACTTCTTGTTTGTCCTTGAGTTTTAGAATGTGATAGTGACTATGTGAAGTAACTCTTATACATAATGTCAAGCATACATCCTGATTCCTGATATTAGTCAAAAGTAAAGTAGGAAGAATCTAAAGTAATACTCCCTCCATTTGACTAAAAGACCATGGTTTGGTAAAATAATTTGTCTCAAAATAAGGGAGTGGTTTGGTGTATTTTAATAGTTAATCAATAGTACTAACACATGCCATTTCTAAAAGGCGAATGTCCTTCGGACACATGCCTAACACCTTGTGCCACATACTCTAAGTCAATGCTAATAAGTCCTTTTTTCATGATGATTAAGAAAAGAAAGCCCCATGCCGCATGCTACATGTGCATACTCCAAGTCAATAGTGTTTGCCCTTAAATCTACCAAATTAAGCAAACCAAGGTCTTTTAGTGAGACAGAGGGAGTATGAGATTATAAATTAAAACATCTAAAGTAAAAGTTATGAAAAACATATAGACGTTATGACCTCAACATTGCCTTTCCTTTAAGCAACAAGTTCCAAGAGACGCTCTACGGTAAGTATCATGTGAGTTTTGAGACCTCGAGAAGGCTACTAGTTTGAGCTCAATAGTTTTTTCATCCAGTCAATGCCAACATGCGTAGCAAGTTTGAGCTCAATAATTTGTGTCCAAAAATTTGAGTTCAATAATTCGTCCCAACCAGTCAATATCAGCGTGGGCTGTAAGTTTGGACTCAATAATTTTTGTCAAGCTGGCGCTCAATAATTTTTATTTGTTGACCAACGCCAAGGCGACCAAGGGCGGACTTGCCTAGCACTCATACGCACGGTGCAAAATGAGTCAGATACCTTTATGACACTTCTGCATGTAGAGGTGGCCAAAGGACGAAGCCAGATGATATTCTTTGTGACATTGGATGTAAAGTCGATGTTGATTTGGACATCCTCACACACAATCCGCATGTCATTCAAAATTAGACATTGTCTTGGCAAACGCCTTCAGCTGTCCATTTGAAAATTTCTTGTTCACCATTAAAAACAATCAAATAGAAGTCGCATTGTAGGATAACCTTTCAAAAAGACTCAAAACTTAATTAATGTATAGTAATAATGGATAAAGTTGATGAAGTAATTGTAACACTTGTCGTGTGTTCCCAAGATTATTTTTTAATTCTCATATTGATTTAACGATATCATTACTTCTCCAATGCACTACTACTTGTTGTCTAAAGTCTTATTTTAAGGATTATCTTGTTATCAATCCAATTTTTTGTATATGATCATCACATTTTTTATTTTAAGAATCTAATTTCTCGTAATAAACCTTAATCTTATATGTTGTTTTCAACCTGGCATATTCTTCAAACATCAACAATCTCAAATTCTTTAACTCGCTGGTATAGACAATACATCATTGAATTGAGCAAGTGACACTTTGGTTATGTGCACATATAATATAAGCTTTGTAGATGCCACAACTAAAATAGATATTGGTGTTTGTTGTAAAAGGATAGATTATATATCTCTTTAATGTGGTAACAATTATTTGTCCATAAAATTTTTTAAAATGTGATATTCCTTTATTACTATTGATACCATTGTATTTGATGTTGACACTAAGTTTTAATTTGAAACTCTGATACTTATATCTATGAGTAGTTTAGTTTGATTTACATCTATTCAACATAGATTCATCAATATAAGAATTTGATCTATAAGACTCACTTGTCAAAACATCCAATCTACAATTCTTTCACCCCATATTGGACTCCGACAACTAGTATTACTCTCCATCTATGTACATTAGAGGTGGTTTTGTCTCTTTAATACCAATAGAACTAAATAATTTTCTAATTTTCTGCACATATATACAATTGCTTAATTAGCTTCCTATCATAGTCTTTAGATCAATTTTTCAACATGAGGGGAACCTAATAGATAGTGGTATAAAATGATACTAAAACTTAAATCATTATTTTTGTTGACATAAAATACAATAATATTAATTCCAATGGTGAGAATGTTGTAGAAAACGTAAGTAATTTGTTTTATTCTTTTTTGAAAACTAATGAAATTGAGTTGAAGATGGAACCCTAAAATCTTTGCTTGAAATATCTGCAATTGCATGAAAATCTAAATTATATGGTTTTATTTTTAGATTTTTGCCGTAGATGATTTGGGAATTATTTTAGCTCTGCCTTTGTTGGCTGATTTGGGAATTGTTTTAGCTCTGCCTTTGTTGCCTGATTTGGGCTGAAATCTTATCAAACTCACAACTATTTTAAAATTTATTAGAGTTTCATGAAAATCAAAGAAAAAAAATCTTACAAATATCTACATACATTGAAAATTCTACGGAAAAAAAAAAAAAAAAAAAAAAAAAAAAAAAAAAAAAAAAAACTCATTGAGAGGATAGGAATCTATCTAAAATCTACAAAGGACAATTGTAGTCCTCTTGGTCTTTTAGAGGATAAGATTTTACAAAGGAGGCTTTAGTTTTGGTTCTTATACTTTATGCTTTACAAATGATAGTTTTGAAAGTGTTTTTAGATGAAATTTTATAACGCCAATTAGAGAATCTTAATAAAATATTTAGACAAGATGACGATGCAACTTGCATAGGTATCTTCAATGCACATTCTTGCAATTGTATGTATATGGAATTTCAAGTCTTATATGCTGATTATTTTATTATGTTCTATATTTATGTTTGGAAAAGAAACAAACATGAAGAGGGTTAGTTCATATCGCAATTGCTTGATTTAAGATTTTAAAAATACTTATAAAAAAGGTCCCTAATATATGATGTGTATAAAACAAATTTTGAAAATATAACTTGTCAAGTTTGAGTGATAACTATGGAAAAAGACCCCTTTTCACTATCATTAAAAAAATGTGTGCTTCATCTACTACATCTAAAGCAAAACTTAATGAATTGCTCAAAATTTTATTAGTATTGTCTTTAATCAAGAAAATGAAGAATTTGAGTGTTACAATACATGTTTACTAATTGTTAACAACCGAAGTGAAGAAGAGATTGAAATTATAAATGAGTTAATAAAAACCATAAATATTCTAGAATATTTTTAAACCAATTTGCATTTGAGGCAAAAGGTGGAACTTAGTGATTGTTTTCAAATGAATCATGGATTGAAATTGAGAAGTCTTTGATTTCTATAGTTCTTTTTTAAAAATTCTCACTAAATGCTTGAAAAAATGCCACTGTAATGCATAGGTCAAAAATTCAATCAAAACGTTATTTTTTCTACTTCTGGCTCTATTATCTTATCACAAACCACAAGAAGAATGTGTGAATTTTCTTAAAAGCATTTATTCCATAAATTGGAATATCATAACATTTGAATTTTGAAGTGAAAAAATGGTATTTTGAACCCTACTTTAAAATTTGTCACACTTCATCGTTACAATGCATTGTATGTTAAATACCTTTGTACCAAGTTTTTAGAGTAGTAGTGGAGTGTTACTAGCATTTTAAATTAAACATTCCGAAGGAAGGAAGTCCAAGAATTTACAGTATAAATTTTAATTCTTTGCGGACATGACTTCTTGTAAAATCTTAATTCAAACTACCACCACTAAGATTTCTGTTGGCATGAATTTGTTTTTATTTTTTTAATTTTTTTTTGAGTCAAAAGGTGAAATTCCTGGCATAAAACTTTTTGACCGTGGAAAAGGTTCATTTCTGAATTTCACAACCCCACAAGAACATCTTGGTTAACCCCTTAAGGATGCATGGGCTCGTGGTGGCCTACGAAGGTCTGTATTTGTGGTCCCTGAGTACTTCGGAGCGAATTCATGGTTTTCGGTGAATAACAAAGTTGACGGCAAGAGTGTGCTTGATTTAATGAGATAATTTTCAAAAATTTTGAAGACGAAATGCGAAAATCTGTGGGGGGGTTTAGGTGCGTATTTGTATGTAAGAGGCGATACATAGTCTGACATACGTCTGTCATAGAGGTCAGGTCGTGTCAGCGCGAGTACATACGAGGGGAAAGGTGACCGGCCGTAGACGGTGAATGGCGGTTAGGGTTCCGTGGACCGTAGGACTCCGGCAAGTGAACCTTGGATGTTCATTTAGACGTGATCTTCTGCGCGGAGTGGGGTGGGCGATAGTTAGTTTTTAACTGATTGTTGGTGAAGCCTTACAATCCGTTTGCTTAGTGGGGGGCTTGTTTTGTGGCGTCGAGGGATTGAGATACGCTTGTGGGCGTACTGAAGTGTAGAAACGGGGTGGGAAAATGCTGGGAGTTTGTCGCTTCAAATGCAGGAGAAGAGTGACAAAGGCAATGCAGAAGAGGGCATTCAGGAGAGGAAGCACATCGAGGAAGAATTGGAGTCTATATCCATCGAGATCGTTCACGAGGGTTACATGGGGGAGTAGAGTGGAGAATTGGCAGGGTGAGAGGTGCATGCATTGCTAATTTGGCGGTGGTTCCGGAGTCAGGGCGTCGCAGAAGAAGGGGCTGCAAGAGCGGTGCGACTTTTCAATAGAGCGCACCTTCTGAACGAGCAAAGGCCAACGCGGTGGAATCGCCGAGGGCAATTTGGGTTGGAGGAGCACTACCGCTACCTGTGGAACCGTTGCAACGCGAAGATATTGGGTTGGTGCGAGCGCCACCAATTCCTTCAGATTTGGTGTTTTAATCTCAAAGTCACAAGAGTTCAAAATGACGTAATAAGATATTTTCACCCAATGGCATTAAAATTGCATTTGTTTATAATCTCTGTAATTTCAATCCAAACCACCAACAAGGTATAATTGATTCAAAATTTTGAGATATTATCACCCATAGTCATCACCCAATATTATGCTTGAGTTTATGGATCGTACTTCATATGTCTACAACATAGTTAATAGTAGTGAGTCTAAATCAGTGAATAAATTTCAAGCAAGAATGTGTTATCCTAACATAGGCATTAAAACATGAAATTTTGGTGTATTATAATATTTCAGCTCCCTTATTTCCGAGACTACTCCTCAAGCATACATCCAACCATATCTCCTGTGCATGAATGTCCAGTTATCATACTCACTATCAGTACTGCATTCCCTTGTGACAAAAGCAACCGAGGAGGAGAGAACAAATTGGGGTTCTATACATACCTGGAAAAAGAAAACATAAATTTAGAAAAACAGATAAAAGAAAAGATAAGAAAATGAGAACAAGGTTCATTAAACCGGAAGTCCGGACCTCAAGGATGCGCACAGCCGAGGTAACCTTGGTGTTGCTGTATTCGGAGGTCAAAAGAAGCTTGACTACTCTTGTGATTAGAAAAGAGCTCCCAGAGAGGTAGAAAGCCCTCACATGATTAGGGTTACAAATGAGCACAAACCCATTCCCGCTTTACATACCCGTACCCGAATTTAAACAATAGCCATGCGACGAGAAAATCGCCGAGTTGTTACTGAAACTGTGTGACTTGAGATTACAAGAGAGTAGCTATCCTTGGACATTGCAGAGGCTAGACCAAGTGGGTAACTGCACAGAGAGTTTACATCGCTTATCCCCAGGGACTTGGCAATCTTCATCAACTCACATAAGAAAAAAAGAGAAAAAAATGAAACACCTAAGCTACCTCCCAAAATAAAAACGGGAGGGAATTTGAAACCTTGCTTTGTCGACTAATTTCTTGACAGATATAAACACGTCACCGGTGAGCCCAGCTTTCAACAAGGAACAAGCGCATGTAAGGCTTCCCATTGACATCCGCCTTGACATGTCTGGAGACGCGCCTCATCTGATGAAACAAATTGAGCTCGTCATTTATGAGACCGAAGTTGGCATCCGGATCCCCAATTTGCGACACCTTCACTTGAGAAAATCCCAGCATGGGCAACAGATCCTCAGGCCAATCGCTGTGAAAATAAAAGTGCGTCTTCAGCTCATGCGCTAAGTGCGTTGAGGACTCGTTCATGAAATCCGCCAGCATCACCGTCTCGCTCATGGAATTCTGAGTGATACACTTCAACGTCTCCTTGGCGCTAGCCTCCTGGAGGTAATACAAGAACCCCTCCAGAATCCAGACCGTAGGTAGATGGACCTCGAATCCCGCCGCCGTGAGCCGCGAGAACCAGTTCTCCGAGGCGATGTCTGCCCGGACTCGGTGAATGCTCTTCGCCTCCAGGTGCGGCAGCGGCTCTCCGGCGTCCACCATCGCCTGCAGAATCGCCTCCTTGAAGTGCAATGCCTTGGCGGAGTCCACTTCGAATACGGCGCAGTCGTTCAGTGAGCGGAGCCGGTACGCGCGGGCGTCCATTCCTGCACAAAAATCAAATGAATGTCCATTCGAGTACTATTTCCTGTCAGGTAAGAAATATCTCCACTCACCTAGTCTATCGGTGTTGGAAGAAAACACGCTGTATTCAGACATCAAAGCGTTGAATATGTGTTCAGATCTTGATAATCTATGTCCTGGGCATGTGTTCGCTGTATATTGAAAGTTGTTGAAAGACGTTCAAACATTTCCCGAGTTAGACAGAAATTTAGCGTTCAAGAACTCCGTGAATTATAAGTAAGGATACTAAGCATCTTAGAACTGTATGTTTTTTTTCATAAAAATCTGACGAGACAGCTTGTAGGATAGCAGATTGTTTCAAATTCTGAAGTGGAGGAGGTAGCGAAAACTTGAGATAGATTAGGTCGAATCGAAATGTTCTTGAAAGCTGAAGTATTGTTGATGTGTCATTTTTTTGTTTTTATTTGGTAGCGACTTACCGGCTCCTAAGAGAACGACCTGATGATCGGTGGAGGCGGAGTCGAATCGAGCGAGAGCTTCTGCAAGACGTGCGTCGAACCAGAGTGTTCGCACGGCCATCATCACTCCGGCAGTCTCTCTGGCGTTCTTCTCTTGGTCGCGGCGCACTTTTTCCTGTAATCCTCTCAGGAATACATCTCCGGCGAAGATTTCTGCCAAAGGATCGTGGATCACATGGTTCCACAATGCTCTCCCTGCGGCCGTCTGGCATGCACTCCGCTCCAGATAGTCGCGCTCCGGGTCGAGCGAGTTGTGTAATCGCTTGACGGCCTCGAGCTGGCACTGACTCGTCGCCAGGTTCACGCCGAGTCTTCTACAGATGCAAAGAATTCGCAATGCTCACTTAGCCTCAGAAAATTCGACATTGCAAAACTGTATTCAAATCAGACGTGTCGATATTTGCTTCTCGAAAGATATGACCTACCCGGGGCCATGTGCCGTTTCATCGTCATTAGAGCTTGAGACAACAACAGTGTTTAGATTTGGCTGATCCTTCCCAGCGCTCATAGCGCTAACGAAAAGGCCGTGGGGTTTGAGACTAAAGCGTCGCTGTGTGCCGATCAGCCGCGACGACCACGCTGGTGAGGGCGATGCAGCCAGAACACATAGGCCACAAGGGCAAATGGACTGGGAATTAGGCTCACGAAGCTGCTTGTGGAGGCATGCAGTATCGCAATTGCCAGCATACGAAACTGCGGGCACCCTCTCCTACTTCCACACTGCCATCTGACCACAAATAAAGAGATCCAGCATCAGAACATCACAGAATCGACCTTCATCGAAACAATTACAGTGATCTACGACAGGCTACACAGACAACTTGGTGAAAATTCCGGGTTGCAGGAATTTCAAATGGTTATTCGAAGTGTGCAGAATTCTTCCTAAATCACAATCGCCTTGTGTGAATTCGATCGAGAGTACAACATGCCGAGTTCTAGCGCTTCATGTTCCTAGATCATGGCCATGGAATCTGCGTGGGAATCCTAGGCTAATCAACTTTGATGCAGAAGACAAGAGTTATGAAAGGTAGGAATGCTCCACTTACAGAGGTCTGGCAGTTACCGAGGGTCAGCCTGCCTTTCTGTGCAATCTGCCATTCTATTGGAGTACTTGAATATGTGAAGGATTCTTCTGTACTGCATCCTGTGGAAGCACCGATCGTAGCAGAATTTAGTTTGAAGAATGGTGAGGAGGCGGGTCCTCCTTGTTTGGTCCCCACTTCACTTCCATTTCCCCTAAAATCACTTCGCTCCTAAATTTGAAACTCACGAGAATCGGTCCTATCTGCACAACAGCTTAGTTCAGTTCTCATATTCCTTACTTACTCTTCAAATCCACTAAGGAACTCAGGGCTTAGAAACCTTAGAAAACTCTAGAGATAATAAACAGCTTCCCAACGAGCTGGCCAAGCGTAACGCGCCAATGCAGCTTAAATCAGAGCTACAACTCTTTCTCTAAACCCCTCTATGCCTCTCCTCCGAAACCGAAAAAAAATATCAACAAAACTCGTACATCTTCACCACTCCTCCCAAAAATCGATTTCCACAAAACTAAAACTCAATTTACCAAAAATCCTCCAGAAGAAGCAGGCGTGCTACTCAACCGCTCCCTACCGACGTCTCTACAGAACAATCCTTCAAACGAGCTACTCACAGACAGAAGCGATCAAGCGAACTACTCTAGCTGCAGTTTGATTCCCACCAGAACCAGCAGCGCACAAACCATGAGAAAAACCGAACTGAGGACGAGAATCTGGCTGAGGTGAGGGACTAGCGAGAGAGGTGAGGTGCAGCACCGATACAGCGGAGCTCAGATTCGCTTCACGAAAGGGAGCGAGCTGATCGTCATGACAGATGTTGCGATGAGACGGGATATGGGAGACGGGGTGGGAGAGCAGGCACTCAAGTGCAGTGAGGAAACTGTAGTGAACAAGAGGTGGTGGCAGTTGGTCCAGAGTCCAGACAGTCCTTGCACTTCAGATGGGGATAGAAGGGTGGCCAGGACGCCACAAGGCCCGGACACCCTCCCGGCTGCAACACTAGTGCTGCCCTGGTGCACCTGCTGCAACTGATGCGGTCTTTGCTGAGCGTGGTAGCCCCGGTTCCCGAACAAGGAAGTCGAAAAGCTGAGCTTGGGATAAGTAGGCCCGGATTCCCATAGGCTTGTAAGCATTCACCTTTGCGGAAAGTTCAGCCAACGGCGCTCTAGTTTATGATTTGCAAATTGCGAAGCAGCAGAAAGCTGATTTTCTAGAACTGAAAAGTGGGTCTTGGAATATGACGAGTTCGCCATAATTAATGGCGTCCCCAGTCTCTTGTGCGTGGCCCAGAAGTTCGGCTCATTTGGATTCACCGAAATCGTGTAATCTTTGGCCTACTCAGGAGCTGCACCAACTGATGTAGGAAGCGGTAATCAACTTGGGTAGAGTGACATGGCGACACACATCTTAAGGGGGTAGGCGATCTACTTACGAAGTTTTGAGCGAGCTTGATGTGGCACTCCTTTCTTTGCTGCTTGGAATCATCTGTGGATCACCTGGCAGTTTAGACGTTTCTAGTAATAAGGTGCTGATTGTGGAGTTTTCCGTCGGTGGTTTCCGTTTTGGTAGAAAAAGAGAAACTAACAATCCTTGCCGGCCATTTCTTCTGGTCTGGTTTCTGTGGAATGACTTTCATGTTGTGATCTTTTGCACTGAAGTTTCATTTCATTTGTTCCTAAATAGGAAAAGAATGTGACGAGTTCGTCACCTACAGTGCAAACAGAGAAGGGATGTTAGTAATCGTGTAAAGCCAGGTGTTGATTGCCGTGGTCTGGGGGTCGAGAAATTTGAATTAAGGGTGAGGGGTTATTCTGGTTTGTTGGAAATGGGTCCGATATTTCTACTAAGAGATCATTCCACTGCCATTGGATTGGAAGCTAGTTGACCAGCTGCGATTTTCCCCTGGATTGTAATTTACAAAGACAGCTTCAAAGCTGCATGGGAGGGGTGCCCAATTTCCTTTCTGTTCAGATAGATACTGTTCTACTACCGAAGAGCCAGTGCTCTACTTTGCCTGCAGGTCCCTTATGCCATGATTGAATATTGGCCTAAAATCGGAGTGATTGTTGCGAACCTCAGGATTAGCAACCTCAGCAAGCTCAACGAATGTACCCAATAATTATATGTTTGCCGAGTAATCTTAAATATTTGTCTATGACTTCTATGCTACATGTATATTTCTGTGAATATTGATGCAACTTCCACTTTTTCAGCCTTGTCATCAATGTTCATAGAGATTTGGAATCTGATCAATGCACAACCACCAGATTCAATGAACTTGATTCCACTCGTCCAGGATCGGAGAGACAGAGCTGCATTGAGAACACAAAAATTAGTTAGACTTCCCCAATTTACCAAAAACTAAGACATGAACTCGACAATTCAACAAGCACAAACCATCACGGACACTTGGTAAGCAACTACAGATACTCTTTAGTAAACGTAGAACAGTCAATGTTCATGAAGTACATTAACACAGTTATGACCATATTAAAACGAAGGACATAACGATAAAAGCAGAATGAAAATATAAGCAAATATTACTGAATTAATACATGGATATCCTCAAACCCGCCTAAAAAAGTCGGGGTTGGGCAGTCCAAAAAATTTAATACCTCTCCATGGTGGACATTGAAGTGAGACATATATAGCGCCACCGGACCTCAGAATTAGAACTCAAAATACAGTGTCCCTAGTTGTATGGGACAGCACCGGTGAGCTGTAATCCAGTCCATGTGCAGCCACCTGCAAAGAATTCTAACGACTTAGCTCTATTTTTTTTTAAAAAGAAAGCGGACCATAAACAAGAAGACACGAAGAGGACGGTCGACATGGCTACAGTAATTCTAATGGTGCCGAAGCGCTGTAAACAACTAAATCAAAATCACAGCGTTAGTTAAAGGTTAACGCCCTACTTTTGCAGAGTCTCCGAAACAATCCAATTACATTAGAAAATCTTATGGAATAATTCAAGACTGACATACCATAGCAGTCAGAGCAGAATATCTTTCTTGACTCAAATACAAAGGCTTTCCTCTCCGCAACTCGATGTCCTGCCAAGCAAAAAATGTTGGGAAAGACAATGTCAAGATTTCAAATGCAAATCGAATAAAATCAATCTAATTGCATAATACTGGATTTCATCTGTATAAAATACACGATAATTTTAGATTGCTTTCATGATGACCGAGAGCAGTACCTCTTCTCCGAAAGCATCAAGATACGGTGATGGCCACATAGCTTGTCGCTCGCACCGTTGCAAAAGAATGTTGGTCCTCTGAAAGAACAGAAATTTCAGTCGTCTCTCATCTCTAACAAAATGACTACAGAAACAAATGAGCAATTCATTTAGTAATAAGAAACGATCGTACCACATGAATCCAGCAACTAGAATTCACAGTATAACAAGATAATAGTAGGATACATACTCTGGTCCCTTCCCTCTGCACAGAGTTAGGTGATACGACAGCAAAATTCACACAGTAAAATAATTTGAAGTTTAAACTTACACGCAACATCAAAAACACACCAATGCCTGCTCCGCACACCATGGCATGCCTGTAGCACTCTCCTTGCCGATTCATACTGTTACCCAAAAAAACTCATCAGAGGGTATTAGTATTGAGCTCGTCCATGAAAGGAAAAACTTTGATTTGGAAGAAGGCAAACATATAACGAGTTCAAGACGCCCTAGCAATCATCGACAGGTCGAAGTCGTTCCATGTTCACTTTGAACAAGGAACTTTATGTGCTTCCGCAAACATATAACCCCTGGGAAATATATTATATCTCAAAACGAACACAAAGGAGAACACAGAGATATTGCTGACAGTTAGTTCAAGAAAGTAAACCTACAGAATACCAACTGATGTAATTTTGTTCAAAATGCAGATCTAGATAATACTCGTATTCTACAAGCTTTATTCAGATTCACCCGGATAATAAGAAGTTAACAGTTATACCTAGAAAATTGATTAACATAGCAAATGCAACTTCAAAAGTGTGTAGAATGGGAACAACCTGCAGCAAGAACGTGGACTGACTGCACAACAAAGGGCTCCACACAAAAGGCACAAGGCTGGCCGATCAGGGACTGTGTTACATCGAGGACACCGCTCTTTAACGTATCTGCAAAACAGAATAAAAATAAATTCAAGTGTACCTTATTCACTTGTACGCATACGATTTCCCTTACACACCCTAGATCCAAATTACATGTTTCAATCATCTAACTGCTTCACAAAGACCAGTAAAAGAAAGGAGATGCATTCGATAAGGTCATTCATTTTGTTCCGAAAAAATGGTAGAAAGCTGAAAGGAACATTGTGTCCTCTTGTCATCTGTTCTGATGTGCTACTATTTCCACCCGAAATACATACCGCTGCAGAAGATCTTGAAATAAACGGGGCAGATGCATCATTCTGAACGGAGCAGCTGTTGTTAATCGCGGACCTTGGTGAAAGTACCGCACCCCTGTGTCAGTCTTCACATGTCTGCACCAACTTAGAACAAGGTTCTGAACTGCATCTTCCTCCAACATCTTCGCCAAAGGTGGAATACAAAAAACACTCTCTAGTTGGTCCAACTCTTCCAGCTCCTGCAGGATCTGTCTCTCTACATCTTCTGAACTACCAGAAGAAGATGAACCTGTAGGAAACCCATGCACCTGCGGTAGCTCCCACTGATGAGCCCTAGCAACGGGAAGAACTTGGCCTAAACCTCCCATCAAGTTTTGCAGCAAATAGCAGCGGCGAAGAAACGGCAGCGTCAAGCGCCTGATTACAACCAAAGGAGGACCTGCAGGAATAGCTGCATTTTCATCATCTGACAGGGGTTGAAGGCATGTTTCAGTCAGACTGGCATGCACGGCTGCCACAAAAGATATTGTTGATGGTGCCAACTCTGTGTCTAAAGCTAAGAACGCACCAGCCTGTGCAATAACCTGCAGCCAAGCCCAAGATTGCCAGTTAAGTACAAGAAAATGTTTCATATTATGAAGAGAAAAGAGATTCACCAAAAGACATATTTTACAACATTAGAGATAGAGTAATCCAACCTCTCACAATTGCCTCACATATTTTTGAGCAGGTAAAGTTTGAAAAAGACTCCGAAACGTGGTTTCACAAAAATGTAGTAGCACCAATTCAATCCGTTAATGTGCTTGAAATGACTACTTCAAAATACACCATTCTGAAGAGCAGGCATACCTGAGTAACAGACACCAGGTAAAAAAGATGAACGAGGGCAGTAAATGGAGCTCCGTTTGCAGGGAATGGTAATGGCAAGCAAAAGAGCAGCCACAGGAACGAGGAGAAAGAATCGTGAACTAGTACTGGATCTGCCATTCTCTTCCAAAATTGTACATCTGCCGCATCGTGTCCCTTATCTAGATACTGCAAAAGTGAAGAAAAATTGCCTGTATCACAAACACCATTTGTTCTATTAGAATCAGAACCTCGTAAATAAATGCAGGAGAGGCAAGTAAAACTAGTATGTACGATTATAGCACACGTAGACAAAATAATTCAACGCTTCTTGCGAGTTACCAGGGAATTCCTAAATTTCAACCATAGTCAAGTCAAGTATGTTGAAATCACTGGAGCTTTAACATAATAACCGACCAAATGAGATAAGGCCATCGCAGGCCTTAAAAGCAATTTAAGAGTGTTCAAGACTTCCAATCCATCGTGTCTTCATGTCATACGATAACAGAAAATACTTAATAATGCGGAGCTTCGTCCCTACCATGTAGTGCCTTTTCCGCAAACAAGTCCCTGGAGATGCCATTAGCAATAGAGTCCAGCAGCAGCTGCATGCCTCTTGCTCTCAACAATACAGCCTGACGACTCTGGCTTTGAGTGGCTTTAGCAGCATGAAGCAGGAGAGGTAAAACAGAGCCATGTGTTGCATCTCCCACATTCACCAACGCAACCAAGCCGTTAGCAATATTCTCAGTGATTTTGTGACTCCGAGCAGCCAATTCTGCAGACATGAGCGAGTATCTGAAGACGTCCCAGAGCAGAAGCCCTTGATGTACTCGACCATGAATGATAGTAGTAAAAGGGTCCTTTTCAGGATAAAATAAACCACATAGGCGTTTTGCAAGATCTTCCAGAACCCCCTTCACTGTATCGGGCAGTTGAGGATCAACCACTTTCCGAAAACCAGACTTGGATACTAACTCTTCAGCTTTGACAAGTAATCGCAATGCATGCTCCAATTGCAGGATGGCCGGGCTACCTGAAGTACCACGTAACGAAAGCTGTGGTATGCTTGGAGTTTTAAATGGAGTGTTCAATCCTGTATGACCCGGTAGAACTGGGAGAACTGAATTTGCAAGCCGCCGGCAAACAGGACACAGAAATTCCCCCTGTAACCAAAAATATGTCGTAAGACCACAAATATTTACACCAGATAACAAAATCAGAAATCAAACTTGCATCGTAGTTCGTCGTATTAAGCAAACCTGGAATCTATAAATTGGGCAGACATTAACCACAACATTTCAAAAGAATGTATTATTAGAAAGGAATAAATGAGTAGACAATACCAGGTCAGGGTCCACAATCTGCACTCCCTCAAACAGAGCTCTGCTATAATATCTGTGGCACCAGCAAACACGTTAAGTATGATTTATATTCTAATCCGCAAACTCACAATAAAAGACAAAGTTAATAATATTGGATTCACAAGAAATTGACTGGATAGGAAACATGGATCAATTATAGTTGTGCATATACTTGGATGCTTGTACATCACAGTACTGCTGTATTAAAACTTGGTACCAAGATTCACAAGTAGGATATATACCCACCTTTGCAAGAGTGAAGAAAAGTAACGGTCTCGACAGTCCTGGTGTACAGCATGTCCACAAGCAGAAAGATATATGCCAACAGTATCATTCATTCCAATGCTATTATACAAGGTCGCCTCAGCAATTGGTGGAGCATTACGTGCAGCGGCCCTCCTCGCACGAGTCAAATTACCCTCTCGTCCTTGTTCTGCATCTCCCTGTCGTGGCGAGTCTGCTCCTCCTCGACGAACCCATTCTTGAGGTCGAGAGACAGCTGCGACGTACTCCGCTAAGACAGTTGCCGCTGCAATGTCTCTATTAGTACCGCTCTCTTCTTGCTCAGCCCCTCCATGATTGTCCTCCCACCAGTTTATAGGTAAGGCACCTGCAAACTCCATTAGACCAACATCAGTAAAATTGAAGAGTTCGCAAAGAAAGTATCTGCCTTTTAACAGGGGGTGAGAGAAGAAACAGCAATTACATTACAAAATTAAGCATCATCAATCAAGGCTTATACATCTGCTTTGAAGGGCCTGAAGAAACCACGATAATCCAATGATTGGTATCCCAAACTAATGTACAAGTTCGAGGTAAAATACATCCATAGAAGACTTAAATGAATCATTTTTTAAGTGACCTCACTGCAACAATAAACAGGCCATAATCTCACAATGTGTATTTACCGCCATCGATCAGCATTCAGCCGAGCAACTCTTGCAGGTAGAATCTTATCAAAAGTAAGATACAAAGCAACTGAGAAGACAAAGATCCGGAACTTGAGTCTACAAACCTGGAGAATCGCTAGTTTCAGCTTCACTGATAACTTCTGCTTCAGTAATCTCACTGCTAGATTCTACTTCCACGGATTCAGTGTCAGCAGGTGGCGCAGCTGTAGGCTCTAAAGTTACTGCTGGGTTCCCACGAACCGCGTTGCGTATACCTGGAGGTAGACCATTTCGAAGGAGCTCCAATAAGTCCTCTCCTTCAAGCAAGCGTGTCCGAGTCTGAGCATCTCCCAAAGCTTCCTGTATCCAATGCCATAGCTCCGCTGTGCTCTGCAAATCTCTGGATGTCCCATCTCCAACAGCAGTGCTCACAGTGCTTGGTCCACCAGGAGTCTCACCCTCCCTTTCCACCTGTGGTAGGACCGTAGCTGTGCGGCGCTCCCATGATGGTGTGGTCCTTTCCGTTATTGCAAGAAGCTTAGATCTCTGGACGACACAAGGACACAAAAACAGATAAGAAGCCGTTTAGAACACATGCACCATACTATCAGATTTGAAGTAAGGAGACTCAAATGACAACTGATCGATTTTTTAAATATAAAGGTAGGACAAGAGACATTACTGTTCTTCGTCTGCTCAAAGCAAATATCTTGACTCACTAACAAGGAAATGCATGAAATAATTTGAAATCAAAGGAATAGAATGAAGAGAGCTGAAATTGCCTTATCATAATACCACAGGAACACATAACCTCAGCAAATCAACAAGGTATGAACTGGTGAGGTGGTTGATAGTACCTGAATAAATATCAAGAAACACAGAGGACTAGCGCTTGCCGAGTCTCGACAAAGTGCACAATGTACTTGAGAGTCTTTGGACACATCATTGGTTTCCCCTTCTGAATCCCTTGCACGTTTTGCATCTGCTTCTTCTCCTCGCCCTTGAGCGCCCTCTTCTGCGGAATGGTAATTCACAGCAAATCTCTCTTGTGCAGCTTTCATTTTTGCCTATACCTCACAATCGAAAGAGTAAGAGTCCCTCACAAGATTCTTCTCTATTTGTCCGAGTGGAAGACGTGACATAAAGTAGACCATAGAAGGACGTGTTTGAAAGAATCACACCGCAGAATATTGCGTGTCCCGGCCCAAATCCTTGCATCCGACTTACGTACCAAATTAACGACTCAACCTTTCCAGCTTTAACCTTAAATCAATTACAAAATCTGATAACAAATAATTCTCTCGTCAAGCAGCTTCATTTTATGCATTCAAAATAAAAGGAACGAAGCCGAGACAGAAGTGAAGACAGAAAGAACTCAAAGATCAAGTAACCACACTACAATAGCTTTAACCTACTGAGTTCGACATTAGGTGTCCACAAGATACAAACGGATGATGATCATGTCCGATATTGTAAAAACATTTCATCAAAAATCGACTCAGCATGTGAGACCAAGAGGATTTCAATGCGTATCATAAAATATCGTAGCCCATAAGACCAAAACGAGGGACATGCAGTATCTTACCATTACAGCAGCCTGACGTTCTCGAGCCATAGCTCTTGTTCTGTCCAGTTCAGAAATCAAGGAACCATCCTTACGATTGATGTCTCCTGAACCACCTGCCCAGAATGTACCACCAGGAGTAGGGATACGCTGGAAAATCTCAGGAGCTAGCAATTCCAGCTCATCCATGCAACTCTGATTCAGTTCAGCAAATCGTCGTAGAAGGGTCTTTATCAAACCTCCGACACTGTAGTTGCCAATATCGGATGTTCCGATGCTATCTCTTGTACTGCTCTTTCGCAGAAGAGTTACCAGTATAGAGAGCATACTCTGGTCCTCCTCCATCATAGTTCCATCTTCCCTTCCTACTTTAACTCTCTCCACGGAGTCCCGCAGCAGTGGTTGGATGCCCTCAACGTCACTGTCATTGGGAGCACTAGAGCCATCTGAACGTATATTACGGTCGTGAGATGGAGAATCTGTTGATGGAGCTTCTGTTACAGATCCCTCAGCTCCCATTGTGTTTTGATATGCAGCACAAACATCCAGTGCTAAAGCAAGTAGATGGAGTGCACTGAACAGCAATCCCTCCGGTGTACGCGATTCAGATAGATTCTCAGCATAGGCGGCATGGAAAAAGACAGAACGAAGCATGTCATGAACTCGAGATGAGGTAATAATTCGACCAAGACTTTGCAGCTGCTTAAATGGCTGCTTCCAGCGAGGAAGTTGAGCGAACACAGCAGGAGCTTTACATGCACGCAAGTAGCGATCCTCAGCTAACTGGAGCTCTCGAGGACTCCATCGAGGATGATACAGGTCCAACTCACACCAACAATCGTCACTCAAGACATACTTCCCCTGCAGTGGAAATCCGTGAGTCACAGAAGTCAGTGAAAATAGACTGAAGCAACCATTCAGCAACTGTACAGGTGTCAAACTTCTTAAGATGGAAAAATCAAACAATTCTACAGTATTCATGTAAGACATGAAGGTGGGAACTGCACTGAAAGATGGGACAGCATAAATCCTAACAGGATCAAGTATAAATCAACCTGTTGCATGCCAGATGGGTTGCGATATGTCGCCACCAGATTTAAGCACTCTTGCACATGCTTGCTGTCCTGTAATCGTGGAGGTAAAGCCTTCAGCAAAGCACTGTGAGTAGCGTCCCCAACAGCTAGCCTCTGGACCAGCTCCCGTCGTAACGCTTCAACTTCTGTCAATCCGCAAAATCCCCGCTCTGACACTAATCTTATCATCAGAACTAGCAGCTCCTGTGCCAGAGTCACCTCGTACCTGAATTACAAAGTAAACATCTAGTCAATAAATATTCATCACGCAAAACCTTAAAGACCTCCTGTCAGATTCTGGCAAACAAACCCGTGAAAGTACAAAGTTAATCACATTGAGCTTTGTACTTTAGAGAAGCCAATCCTCAGTTTTTAGGATAAGGATGATCACAGCATCACCTTTGAAGCTCGCGCATACCATATAATTGCATTTTTAAAATCAGTACGAGATTCCAATCCACAGAGGCAACAAAAAGCTTGAGTCACCAAATAAAGTATGATCTAATTTACAAGCACACTGGGCATATTGCACCCTCTACGATCACAGACATTAAAGCTTTCGGATGTAGTACCAAGTGCAAAAAGACCTCTTACGTCTTGGCGTTCATGAGACCATCCAATTATACAAACAGCATACAGATCACCAAACACAGTCCAACAATCTAAATGAAATCCTAGCCTGTTTTGTCCTTGACAACGATTGAAGAGGCAATGTCATAATGTTAGATAAAGGGGATTATGTTAACCCATTAGGGGATTAAATTGGATACTATCGAATAATATGGGTCCACCTAATTCCCATATTCAGTGTGGATTTCCATGATGTGCGAACCTAATTATCAAAAAAGGATTGTGAGCTACAGGTGGACCAAAAGGCAAAAGCCCAACCTGAGGACACTCTGGCATAATTGCACAATTAGTCGATGCCAAGTGATCTCGACAACAGCACTTCAGCACAAATGCCTGCCAGTTAGGGCATTTACTGCATGGCTACCACCTGGTCAGAGTTACCCGTTGAACCTAGACCTACACACTAGCTACAAATAAACGTAGCCATTTTAAAAGGGAAGACAAGTAAATGAATGTTTGCATAGTGAAAGGGGTTTCATGGGTATGATAACAAACAACAACCTTGTACAGAGAGAGGACAACACAGTAAACTCGAAATGCAGACGATGGCTTCTCTTGAAAATATAATTATTTACTGACAAGCACAAATAGGACGAGCCTGGTTAGGAAAATCATACTCGTTGGGGCGCCAGAGCACAAGCGTGAAGAAATCAGACAGTGAGAACCGAGCTTGGAGACGCTCAACAAACTCTTCGCAAGGTGCCATTACTGCGCAACACTGCAACAAAAACAAGTCGAGCTCGAGACTGTCTTCACACCTGGAAATTTCAAAAATGTAACTCTTAGCTCTCCATCACTTCAGAGCATTTCCGTATCATATGGAACAAATCCATGATGTGCTTGATTGCCAAGACCCCGACAGTTTAAGAGGAAACGAGACCAGCTTCACAACTCTTTTGAAACTACAACAAAATGCGATATCCCAACATCAAATACGTTGTTCTTAACTTGAGTGGCTTGTCGAGGGACAAACAGCTTACCAATGTACAGTATGATACAGGTCACATAAACCACTGGTTGAGTGTCCATTGCGACGCCACATGCCAGCGAGAACCTGGGCACACAAGACTTGCAGACGAAGAGGGTGCTCCATCAGCACAGATATGAATCCTGCCACGTGGAACCCTGGTCGAAACATCTGTGCCAGAAACTTCTCGCCAGGGGAATGGGTATTTGTAGAAGTGAAGCCTTTAGCAGGGGACACTTCTGTGCTCACAGCATGAAGGTCAAGAGCCTTATGAAGTAGAAGGCCGAGCATACGATGCAATGGAATGTGGAAGGACACCTCTTGACGGCTAACATCAAAATCTACAACCCCCCACTCGTCGTCTACACAGCCTGCTGTCGGAGATGGATTTATTGCTTCTGATCCCATCCACCATTCAGTACGCCCAGCAACATCCGTCCCTTGCCCTGCATCATCGATATCTACTTTTGCCTCTGCTTCGCCAGCCGATACCTGAAATTAGAGTCTTCGTAAGTCTTAAGGAAACGTGTAGCGGCATGGAACCTGGCCAATTTTATCATGCTTGAATGGAGGAAATGTACAAAGTACAAAAAACAGAAAAAGTGAAAGCAGAAGAAAGACAAGACTGATCTTACCCGCAATACATCAACATCCATATCCATAGTTGAGTCTCCTGGTGTTGAAGTAAAACCAGAAACAGGAACCAGAAGTTCTGTACCATGTTCTGACATGACTTGTGGCTCAAGGACTGGAAAGCGCCTGCTACGTCGTAACCAATCACGACTTGTGCCAACTCGTATTGCACCATCCCCTTCAGTAGCACCAACAGGAGCGGGTGGCATGATAACACCCTGGATCGGCGGAATCAACACCCCTCTGCCTCCTCTATATCGCCATTGGATATTCCTTCGTGGTCCCGATTCTTGGCCACCTTCAAGACCAGATTCCCCTGACTTTGACAACTCTCTAGCAACGTCTAAAGCAAGCCAAGTGTCAAGAACTTGAGTACACTCAGAAATCAGAGACGCCAGGGAAGCTGGCATTGAGACCCCTTCATTGGAGATATCCCTAATATCCTCTTTCTCAGTAGATTGCGGTATATCCTCACTAAAAGTATTCTCAATAGCGTCGACTGTGACAGTGATATCACGCATTTCCACATCTAATGCAGAAGAACCACTTATGCTCGCACCTGCTGTCACGTTAGGTTCCCTCAAAATGCACCCAACTTTAACAGGCCGACTCAAAGAGTCCCTATTATTCGCTACCTTACTTCCAGATTCACAGCTACCACTAGACTTGGATAAAGACATTTGCCCAAAGCTCGGGTCTCGATTGCAAGCTGAAGCTGCTCCAGCAACAAAGAGAGGGTGAATGGTAGCCATTTGGTTCTCCAAAAAATAGGCAGAACCCCAATCTTCATTTTCTTCCTCCACGTGAATACTCGTTATGCGCCGCTGTGGATACATACCTTGAACAAATGCAAGCAAGTGAAGCCATGCTCTTGACAGTTCAGGTCTCTTTTCTGCTACATACTTTGCCACCTCCAAATGACTCATCACATATCTGATGTCCTCTAGCACTCGGAAGTACAGGCGTTTGACTACTGGACCTTTACTTACCTGCAATCAAAACAGTAGTCCGAAAGGAATTTCAGCTCTACTGTTTCCTCATATAATCCCGGGATGTTGTTACCGCACTCCTTACTCTAGTAGGCAGTGAACAATGACTACAATCCTAAGTGAATTCCCAAGAAACATCCTAAATGATAAAAAATCTAAATAAAGTAAAACAATCGTTTTACCATATGTTGCAACTGGCATCACAACTCAATCAGATAGAACTTCCTACTGGAGATACAGTTCAAAAGGGGCAATCAAACTTGGTACATAGGCTATACAAATCAGCTCCTAATGAATCCTCCTTCATAAACAACCTCAATTAAGGATTCGAAAATTTACCGAAAGCCGGCCATCCTCTCCAGCACAAGCACGAAAGAACTCTTTCAAAGTGTCAAGCAGCATATCTAGAAGTCCCGACTCCATGACCAATTTTGGTGTTAGCGTCGGAACGGTAAATAACTGAACAGAAAAGCTGTTAAGTATGGCCTGTTCACGATACTTGCTCATTGAGGTGCTTCCAGTAGTTGCACTCTCTTCGGCAACGGAATCTTGTAAAAATTTGGGATAGTGCGAAATAAACGTCTTTGCAAATGAAAGTTTGAAAGTGCTGTCTCCTAGAAGCTTGTATAACAACTCGTGTAAAGATATTGTGACAGCTTTCGGTAAGAAACACTCTGTGTTCATTAATGTATCCAGTATTCCTGATTCGTTGTTACCCATCAGTTCCGCAGTAAATGCCAGCATATTTTCACCATAACCACAAAACTCTAATAACAGTTCAACACAGACCACCGATAGTTGCGTTGCTACCTTCTCCTCCACTGTTAGAAGGCTCCATTTTTTAGATTTTCCCTCCGTTACTGCATCCGCCGCCTTCAGTCGTCGAACCCAGTGAAGCAAGAGAGCTTCGAGTACTGGAGTAGCCGCTTCAACAATGGACGACGGCATAGGAGCAGCCCGACCAAACCCGCAATGTTTTGAGCAAAACCCAGACTGTTTCCAAGCCGTAATATCTCCACAATCACAGCACCCTCCTCCAGTGCGGATCATACAGTAGTCGTGTGTAGAATGGTTGCCAAGTTGAAAGCAAGGCACACAAATGGCGCATGTAGGGTCATGCTCACAAGTACGACATCTATATGCAATGTCATTGACACCCCAGACAGCTCCACATACGCCTCTCGCACCCCCACTTCCTTGTCCAGCCCCTTCCAAGATGGCCTGAGGTTCACCTTGAAACATAGCCCACCTGACCCATTTAATTGCATCCCTGCACTGATTCAGGAACTCCTTACGTGTCCCGGATCCTTGAGCCTCGTCTGTTCCTGATGCAGAAGCAGCCTGCAATTCTTCTGGTCCAGGAAACAGTCCACTTATCACCCCTGGCACTTGAAGCCTGTGACTCTTCACATAGTCTGCGATACCTGCTGGGCCCCTTTCAATATATTCTGCCGGGACTTCACACTTGATCAATCTCTGTGAGCACAGGCACAACCAACGCTTTCCAAATCAAACTCCATAGAAGCAAAAATTCTTGGATGCAGCAACCACCGAATTTCATCAAATAACATCAGGCACGCAACGGAGTAACATCAAACAACAGCCAAGAATCCTCTTAATTTGCACGGCCGATATTACTGATTAGCATAATCCAGATTTGCCAATTAATAAAGTGCAGTTGCACAGCTCTTCAAGACCTGTACCCTAACAAGCCAAAAGCCATATGCCAGTGTCCACTTTCGGTCATAAGCATTACTATCTCTCCGAATGCAGACCAATCCAATTCCTGAATATACATCTCGTTGAATCTCAAAATTCACATCCCCGTCAATGCAATAGATAGCATACCGCCTGAATTAAACATCTGCCTTGCCTTACAGGCTTGATTGGAAACATCAATTTTTTACTAAATTGTAGCGGCAGACTATCACAGTAACCCGAGGTATTATAACAACCCTAGAGTGCCATAGCAAGCGTGCAGAGTGATCCTGAACTTCACACGGTCAACTCACGATACACAAATCACGTGAATGCAATCGCCACTCCCAACAACAGAACGCTATGGTCGTAGATAGCCATACAACTAACTATGGCATTTCAACACCCACGCAATCCTTTGTAATCCGACATTATTCGACTAGCTCGACCTCAAAACTAGCTGCAGGCGTACGTGAACCTGGTAAAACGCTAGTCAAATGACCTAACCTTATAGATAAATTCCGCTTCCATATTCATTTTTGGACTATACGGCTCCTATTGAAGCTCGACCTCTTGCTCTAGTTTTCTAATACCTAACCAATCCGGACACAATATCTAGCCAATCCACAAGTCACCAACGAGTCTAGAGAGGGCGAACTCTGAGTCACGACTTATACCATGCGCTTCCCACCAACGACCAGAGTAGCCAACCTGCTACTTCAATCTTCAAGCACGTCTATTATCTGCCTTCCGCATTAAATCTAAAATTAAATATAAAAAAATTTGAAAAATTAAATCACCTGTAACTGAGTAACCATTGTTTTGATCAGAATTACTTCACGACACCATGAATCACATCACTCCTAAACACACGCACATACAGAAACTAAGCCGCTCCAGAGATTTTTGCCAAAATCATCAACTCGAAGGTTCTACAACTCTACTTAAAAACGAGGTACTGCGTGTGAACAACACGGACATCATTCCCCTCCGGAAATATCAGGGATCGCGGCAAATTTACAAAACTCCGCAGTACAGTCCAATTCAATACGAGATGCAGTCGCTGCAGAAATCAAACACAATGTGATCGAAAAAGCAAAAGGGAGAAAAAAAAAAAAAAAAAAAAAAAAAAAACCAAGACGCTGCCTGAGCTCAAGTTCCACGAAAAGGCAATGAAAAATACTTGGACAATTGCGTCCGTGGAGCTTGAAGAAGTGGCCGAAGTCACGCTGCTGCCGGTAGTCGAAGTCCCGCCTGTACTGGTCCCGGCGGACGAACTCCCCGTCACGTGCCCCTCCATGGCGCCCGGCCCTCCAACTCCACCTACATCCGCCTCCGCTCACACATTGTCCACCACAATCACTCCACCTCCACCTCCTCCCCCCGCCACAACTATCCAAACCTCCCAAAAAAAAAAAAAAAAAAAATCTCCTCCCCCAGCAGTACTCCACTTCAAATATTCCACACAGCCAACACCATCCTCTCACTCCGCTATCTCCCAATCCCCCCGCTCCTCCTCCTCCTCCCTGCCTCCATCACATCACCACCACTCCCTCCCTCTCCCAATCCACACCGCTTCCTACACCTCATCGCTTAAAATCTCCCCGTCCATCCGCCACACCTGACCAAACCTCCAACAGACGCAACAGCAGAGAAAAATTCACACCGCGCTCCCTCCCTGCCAAAATTCATTCCCAGCGATCGCCAAACCTCCCTTCCCAATCCATGATCGCCCGCACCCGCACCCCGCGACGCTCACCTCCTCCGCGCAGAATCCCGGAGTCGCGACCTCCCCGCAGCTCTTCACTCGCCATCACTTAGCCTCTCTCTCTCCCTCTCTCGCACACTCTCCTTCCCTTCGCAATGCACACACTCCTCGGTTGATCCCCAGTCTATACCCACGTGATGACCGGGCCTTAGATACCCCGTCCCCGGGTAGGACCGATTTCGGGCAACAGGGTATCTGGGTTGGACTGGAGCAGAACAGTCGTCCCGTATGTGCGCTCAACGTTGGCGTATGTGACATGAGGCTTACGTTTGGATGTGGGTGGGTTTGGAATAGAAGTGGTGTTGGGCCTTATTCTGCGATTAATTGGTGAAAAGGTTGGACCCCAAAAGGACGGGGTGTTGGAAGGGGAGCTGCGCTTTTGGAAATATGTTCTCTTGTGGGGCCCACTGCTGAGCTGGCGCCCTGAAGGGGCACTTGCCTTGGCGGTTTCGCTTGGCCAGGTCCCTTATTTGTCATTTTAGTATCTTTGTGGGAAAAGAAGACTAGATCTTAGTTGTGGGGGTATGAATATGTGGGAAAAAGAAAAGGAGGGGGAATGATGGTTGCTTTGAATGGGCTTGGGTGGATTAAGTGTTTGTTGTTTTTTTTTTTTTTTTTTTGAAAGGATTCTTTTAAGTCGAATTTAAATGTGTCGTAATTTGTGACTTGCACACATTTGTTGGGAATTATTTGGGAATTCTTTTTAAGAAGAAATTTGGATTGTGATGATTAGGGATTATTGAAGAAAATAGAAGTCTAGAGGGATTGTGATTTTTATCTTTGTTGTATCATTTGAATTGATCATCTTTTGGAACAGTTCATTCAAGAAATAGTCACATGAGCAATGAAATTTCTGAAAGAAATTTTTTTTGTTTTTAAAAGTGTCCTTTTCAATCCTAAATTATCTCCAAAAATAGTCTTGCCGACCATGTCAGTATTCAATGAGCTTTCGGAATATTGGTAGGAAGTAATTTTCCAAATTCAAAATGGAAGAGTTGTTGTATTTTGTGATTTCTACATCAACTATTCTTTTTGTTGGCATAATGATGTAGAGGTCTTCATGTTGTGGTATATAGGCATTGTTTAGTACTTTGATTTTTGTAAGTATTATTTTGTTTGTTTATAATTAGAAGGTCATTTGGTACAAAAGTTAAAGTGTGGATTTTGTAAATGCAACTAGGATATGCATTTGTTCAATTGATTGTGGTAAATAATCTAGTATTATTTGGAGTATAGGGAAATGATACTATTCTATTGTATGTCTTATTGAAGTTTATATTGATGGATCTAACAATGTATTCTAAAAAAAATTGAGGTACTCTGTTGTTTTGAAAACAAATAATTGGTTCTTGGTGATGTATAATTGCAAATGGATTCTTTAGTTAATGTATGGGGAAATGCAAAGCAATTTGTTATTTTCATCACTTGTTCTTAATTTTCTACAATTTTCAAAAGAAACATTTTGTCTTGCATGAATACCAATACATGGGCTTTTTTAACATTGACATACAAATTTTTCATTGAGTCCTATATAGAGCTAATTCAATAAGTCAATCAATTAGTGAAATATGAATAAGCATATGTACCTACATGACTTTCTTCATAGTCTAAATCTTGATTCAATTGGATATCTTGGTTTTGGATATCCTATCTAATCGTAGATGAAGATAATTCCATTGTATAAGACAATAAACACACTTCAGTTATTGCATAGTTCAATATATTTCAGTCATAAACAATTTGGACATTGACATGAATAACAATGCAATAAATAATGTTCATATTTATTGTCAATCTTTAAGAAGATCAAAGAAATGAGATAAAAAAATATATTTAAATAGCTTTCATAAGCTATAATCATTTATTAAATGGTGACTTAAAATTTGAATAGTATTTGACAACGCAAATCTTTAGATTTGATCAATGAAGACAAAAAATATTTAAAAAAAAATATGTGCTAACATGCAATATTTGAATTGATGCCAAAAATATGAAGTATTTTTATTATTTGGTAGCATTAGCACCTAGTTTTTGATCTAAACCAATAGAAAGTTAGCGAGCAATCTAGATTTTTTTTAATTTTTATGGATGAAGATTCTACTTAAACATTTGTGTGGTAAATGTCAATAGTCTCCACCTTAGATTTTAACAATACATTTATAGAATCTCATGGAATTTCTTTGTCAAATTTGGATTGTAATATTTATATTTAAGAGTCTTTTATTCTTTAATATATATTTTTAGTAGAAATTCGATCCAATAAGTCTTATTTAAAAAAAAATTGAAATTCCTTTTAAGAATTTCTTTCTGGACTATATTAATCTTATTATTATCATTTTTTGCTATAGATTGTGTACTTTGATTTAGATAATGTAAAGTAACTATAATGATAGATGGATGAATGAAATCTACTAATCACATATGGCAGTGTGTAAGGAGAGGATGAAAGGAGTTAGACAACTCTTAGTTGAGGATGAATGGATTAGAGTTCGACAACTTCAGATTGAGAACATGTGCATTGGAGTTAGACAGCTCCATATTTAGTGCATTGGAGTCAGACCGCTCCAGATTGATAACATGTGGATAAGAGTTAGACAACTCCTGATGATGTGCATTGGAATTAGACTACTGATCGTTGTGAATTATCTTTACTCCAGATATAGGAGTAAAGGAGATAGAATGATCTAGAAGAGTCTATAAATTAAAAAATATAAGGTTCTAGAATGATTTATGGATTACCTTTATTCCAGATATAGGAATAAAGGAGATAGAATGATCTTGAAAGATCTATGAATAGGATAGACTCCGAGACATACTTTGAGATAGACACTAGTTTCTTTTGGGCTTGGGGGTGAGAAGGCGAGGCACTTATTCTGTGACCACTTCTTTATGGTTGAGTGGTGAGTGAGAAGGTGAGACACTTCTTCTGTGATCACTACTCTATGATTGGGTGGTGAGCTTTAGACATTGTATTTTGACCTTTGTAGTTTATATATATTATAAATATATTGTGTTTTTAATTTTCCTTTGTCTTATTATTGTGAAGTTGTTTGAGAGTTGGTGATAAACCTGTTGGGAGGTTTGTTACAGATAAAAACTAAAACTTTTGGCTACAACCCACTTATATGTCTATGACTTCAAAGAAAATATTTTATTTATGGTGATTTCATTGTATATCGACAACTTTTGTCATTGAGTTTGCGTCCAAATTGTTTTGTTACAAGTGGCTCTCTAGTTGTTCATATGAGTATTTCATTTGGAAGTAGGTACATTCTTTAAATTATGTTATTCCTGAGTTGATGGTGCTTCATAATATAAAATTTAATTTTTTGACACAAATAAAGGGAGGTCCTTTTATTGCACAAAACGAAGAAGCACAAATACAACCAGCCTCTGCCAAGTCCAATGAGAGATTCAAAGATTATATTTTTATTGCTATGATTATTTTTAAAACTAAAAGTAGTGTTTTTTTATTATTTTGAAGATTGCAGTTTTTATGTTATAATTATATTAAAGATTAATTCAATTATTGATATAAAAAATGTACAATAACAATTCTACACATTATAATAATTTAACATATTAATTTTAATAATTAGAACATATATACTTACAGAATTTAAGACAAAATACACCCCAAAAAAAAAACTTTTTTTTTAATGTTGTTTTAGGATCAGAGCGTCTTGTGCCGTAGCTGCTTGTTTGCTGCTTGTTTCGTGCACTTCATGCCCGCTTTGAAATAATAAGTTATGCATTGTTAGAAATATCTTGAGATAGCAAGCATGGATGCCTGATTCCTGAAGCAACATGGTGGATTCTGCAAACTGCAGCTGACTGGATATACCACATTGTGGACACAAGCCTTGCGCTGGGCCTGAATGCCTCCGAAGAGCGGTTGCACCTAGACCGCAGTTGCACACACTTTGGGCGCACCCGCATAAGCATGAGTCACGTGACATCATGCTAACATGCTACCTTGTCCCCTACCCTCACAGTGAACGACAAACTCTAACACCACAATTTACTTTTGGCTAGACGAGCCTGGACCATGTCTACAATTGAGAATCCGGTAGGGATTGGCTATTATTACTCATGTATGATGTGAAGGTTATCAAGTTGAAGGGAATATTCTGCCATTAACCATACAATCCTTCAGATTCTTGTACATATTCGTGTACCTATGAATGTTTCATACATACTTGTATATAGAAGTATAAATTTTATTGAAAGAAGCGTCTGAATACATAGCGTATAAAACTTATATTTGCATGAGGAAGATTTGGATACAAGGGAATATTACACACTTCAGAAACCTTGATGGTTCAGATATTTGTTATAGGAGAAGGGATGTTTTTGTTATGGTATTGTTTATCATGTCCAAGTTCATCCAGCTACATACTGTATGCATGGCTCAGCAACATATTATCATTGTATTCCTGTGCAGATTATCAACCTACTAACAGTAATCAAATTGATAATGGAGTGATCTTCTATCTCCAAGAAAAATTTTGAGGAATTTTTTAAGGAAAAATGACACTACTCCAATCAGACACCGGGGAAGTTACCCGACCAGGGTGGGAATCTGCCCATGGTTCTTTTAGTTTACTGTACTTCTATCTTCTCCGTGGACTCATATTTTGATATGTGATTGGAGACAACCTTTCACCGAGGCAAATGTAAGTCCCTCGTGCAGAACCGTGAGCTGCAAGTTGATGCTTAGACTTTGTATCACTTATACAACATGTATAGGATAAATTTGCAAATTATATAAAGTCAATTCACTCGTTGGTGCTGAAATAATGTTGGAAACCCCTGGCACACAGACAAAGTTCGTCATAAGAAACATCTTGTAGGAAGATCATCTGGAGTTTCGAGTATTATGAGAACAGAAGTGATGGCCAAACACAAAATTCTGTACAGAATAACCACTAAGTACCCAAATTGGCTTGCATGTGTATTCACAAATGGTTGAATAGTACCAAATCTACGTACTCACTACTCAAACATGAAGTTTGACTTCAATCATCTAGACCAAGTCATACTTGCTTACCTGTTAGGAGCCCAAATTTAACCCTCAATTATATATAAAGTAAGGACACATTAACATCGATGAAAATGAAAAAATGGATGAACCAGCTATAGACCTCACAAAAATGCAATACACCCACATGAACATTTATATGTATTATTGTACTATTTTCAAAAGCCTCATAAGATTATTACGGATTTATATTTTGTAAAATCCATACACAGTTTAAACAATTTGCTAAATGAAGAAAATTCGTTATCATGTGCAAGACTAACTACTTAATTTATATATTCTAAACACTTAATTTGTACATATTCTAAACACTTAATTTATATATTCTAAACACTTAATTTATATATTCTAAACACCTAATTTATATATTCTGCAATGAACGTTCAATAGTTTGAACATCCAATCTCACATCATCATTTTTTATCCGTATTAAAAAATAAAAAATAAAAAATATACTTCTGATCATTTTATTTTTGAACACTATTTAAACTCAAATAAAATATGTTTTATTTCAATTTCATATTGTGGCCAATGGATGGAAGATTCCCTTAGCTCTCCAATTGGCCTGCAATATAAATATTCAAATAAGTACCTATTCATCTAGCCATTCTAGATGGTATTGTTGCACTAATATTTTATTTTTTATGCCTATTGTGGATTCAATTTCTATACATAAGCCGCTATCCACTTGAAAATGACTCTATACATATAGTGTGAGCGGTTCGTGAAATATATAGGTCGTAGGCCATGAGTGTTTTCATGTAAAGGGTGAAAACTATTTTGTATTATCAAGATGTATGAGCCATGTGTTAACATGATGTTGGTATATTCTCTTCCCTCGTCAACCCCTGGACAGTTTACCTTGATAAAGCACAGTGGCCTTCACTCATATTACGAAGCGGGTTACACATGAATGTTCAGTGACCTTCCTTATTGGTTAATGCAGGATGCATCCTTTCTCGGTAGTTCAAAAAGTCTTCTATTTCAATTTTGAGTTGTCTTATGTTCTGTTACAGGCTCATGTGTGAGCTTTAATATTGCCACTAGTGCAACATGCTTATAAAGAATGAATATTGTATACGGTATACAGTATCCCTCTCACGGGTTTTTACTGCATTACATGATGAGCACTGTACAGTACTTCTCATGCTGATCTGTACTCAGAGTCTTCGTAAGTTTGTTTGATGGACCAAATTATCTATTTTAATTCCTAAAGGAAAATTTGCTCTATTTAGGCTTTTTTAAGGGTTTTGGCATATATGTGTGACTTCAATTTAAATCAAGATTTTTTTATTTTTCTTTAAAATGTTTGACGTACCAAGGATTTATGCGGAATCAATCTATTTTTTCAATTAAACATTTTAATAATAATTATGGACCCGCAGTGAAATTTTGTTTTCGGAGAACAATTAGGGCAGCCATGCTAAATACATCTGTTACCTTTGAGGTTATTTCTATAAATACTTAATGTTGTCATCTTTGAGATTTTCCAAAACAAACTTTTTTCAGAACAAAATGTTCACTCTACAAAATTTCAAAGTTTTCTCACCATTTTGGGCAATGTACTTTAAAAACTACTTCTTTCTTCTATAAAAGTTTTTTTTATTTTTTCTTTTTTATTTGTATTTTTACTTTTTTTGTATTTTTCCTTTTTCTCACTTATAGGAAGGACATCAGTCTTTGATTTGACCATTTGGATTGGGACTTGAGAACATAATGGAATTTCTAGGAAAAAAACATGAATTAGCATTCTTTTGTATTCAACTTAATAAAAATATCATTTTCAGCATTCTACACTTGTCTTTTGTGTATAATATTTTTATACAATTAGCTTACTTAGTCGTCTTTTTCATGCATCAAAACCCCTAAAATCCATAATGCAAACAACCTTAGAAAAACATATTTAAAGTGTGTCGACCTAGTCAAAATCGTGTCAAAAAAGTTTTTTCTTTCCAATTTTCAATCGCTATAATCTTCTCATCTCTACTGTTGATCATGATGAAATTTATTGAGCTATCTACAATAATATCGTAATTGAGAATTGAATGGTTACAATTAGAAAATAATGATGTTTTAGTCATTGATGTTTTTTACATTGGAAATGGGAACTTTAGAGCATTTTTTGGTGAAACATAATCAAGGAAATTTCGTGGTCAAACATAAGTCTTTACAACCCATTTTAGGGCATCCTTAGAGATTTTTGCTAAAGCTGAAAACCAATCAATACTTATATTCAAGAAGTGAGCCTTGTATTTCTACTATATTATTATGGATGATTTGAAATTTTGTGAATTGAAATATTTTTTTCTATTTTTACTGATATTAAGAATTTGGATAGTACACTTGACTATACTTTTTTCTTGAATATACTTGGAATATTCTTCAATTTGCTTACTACATTCTTCAAGTGGTAAACATATGGTGTAAAACAAACCTTTAACCCCTAAAGGTTCAAGCCGTTTTTGGGCCTCCAAAGCCAGAAACTGTGATTTTTGACAACCTTGTAGAAGTTGAAGTATGATTCTCAATTTTTTATCTTTTTGATACATCCAACCGTAAGATCTTAAACCTTGCTACCTGCACTAATGCCATGTCAAATTTCAACGGTTGGATCTTTACCATTTGTGAGATTATAACGTTCAAAGTTTACTGTTTTTTTTTTGGGCTTTGCGCAAAAGACATACTCTAAATGGTGCCAAGGGAGACTTGATTATTGTTAACTCAAACATTTTGCTCATATTTTTTTCCACGTAGGTAACTAAGTTGGGCACCTCCATGCCAAATTTTAGAGTCTCGTTACACTTTTTTGGCCTTCATGCAAATTATTTTCGAGAAGAAGGTACAAAAACCACAATCTAGTAAAACTTAAATGACGTGAAATGCTTTTGGTTTTTTAAAAAAGTAAACGGTCAAAAGTTACTTCCATGAGTTTTTGAATTTTTGGGAAAACAAAATTTGAAAAATTCCTAAATCTCAAATTTTGACAAATTTTGAAAGAAAAAATTGTAAAATTACCAAAAACTGTGAAGGTTGTTTATGTGATTTTTGGAGGCTGCCCTTGTAAAATTGGTAAGCTTTTTGACTTAGGCCACTTTGGATTTTGAGTAGTGAATTGGTTATGAACACATTTCTAAAAGATCAATTCTAAAAACACCTAATTTTAAACTGCCCGATTTGGACTTGAAACCTAAAATTTCTAGATGAAGGTTCTAAAAGTGAAATTTGGCTTTGAAAATTTTACCACGTACACTTTGCGGTATAAGGAGCATCCAGTGAAATTCTTAGGCAAAAATATTACTTTTAACCCCTTCATCTAGGCTGCCCGAAACAGCTAAGAGCCATTTTGGATTTCCAGGACCTTTAGGGGTTAACATCAATTGATCTACAATCACTGGCTATGAAGTGACCAAAAACCACTAAAACATACATCTATTGCACACTGACTTTATGAAAGTAATTGAATTGAGTGAAAGACGTAGAATTATGCGTTGAAACTTGGTGGGCAAAAAGTGAGAGATTAATGATAATGGAAACTAAGATGAAGCTATATAAGTTTTAGAAGGAAGGCATGTGACGGGGCCTTTTCAAAAGGCTTTTTTGAAATTCTTAATCAATTCAGTATTTAGTGTAGAATATTGATTTCAATTGCATTACTTCTCAAGCCTTAACAATTTCCACCCACTTGAAATATCTAGTATTTCACACAGCATTCCAAATTGTGGTGGTATGGGTTTCTTCGCCTTGATTTGATGGTTTAATCTGTAGTAGCATCAGTCAAGATGTGCAACTAAGTTAGAAGGTTCAAACTACAGTAGTCGAACTTTTACAGCGTCCGTCAAGCTTAATCCAAAGCTTTCAGTGCACTTTTGGCATTCTGGTCTTCCTAATGATCTGGCTTTGCAGTTTTTTCACGCCTCCAAGCGCATGTCCCAAGAGTACATTGCGTTCTTTGCACATGTTAGAGGATATTTTCCGCATTAGCACTTATCAGTTTCAATGTTCTTCGAGTGGATTCCGGTTAAGTTGTATTTATGAAGCCGGAACCGACACTTGTTGTCTTAACAGTCCATAGATGTCTCTCAAATAGTGCAGAGCCTTTAGACTTGAATGGATTTTCAGTCAAATGAATATGTTGCTTTCAGCAAAGCTCTAGAGGAACGGCTAAAGAGCTGCTCGGAGCTTTTAAAGATGTGTTTTGAAGTGCACTTTACTTCAATAGTATGCTGTTAAACTAGACGACATGGGGCCCTTTGAACAACAATTCCATGCAAAAGGTTTATTTGTAACTTGTCGTTGTCTAAGGCGATATTACATAATCAACAAGACACACTGACCATTGAGTAACCGTACCAATAAATAGACTCTTCAGGACTTTGTTTGTGCCACATGAATGGTGGTGATAAATTGACATGTTTCTTATGGGATCCACTATGTACACTAAATTTTTGCATCCCTTGCGCTAGCTAGTCCTTCCCCAGATGACTAAGCAAGATTATGCACATTGTGGATGGACCTGCGCTTCTCTCTTCCTTGCCCAGTGACCAGAAGACACGGTTTCACGTCCAGCAGCAGAGATACCTTGACTTGTTGACAGATAAAAATTACCTCAGTTGCAGAAGATCACTTCACAATGTCTCATTCTGCTGAAGAGTCAATTGAATTTGCTATATTTGAATAGTTTAAATATAGCAAATTCAATTGACTCTTCAGCAGAATGAGACATTGTGAAGTGCATACTTTTTGACATTCTTAAGTATTTAGAGCATGGATTGGTGGATCTGAATTCTTAAACCACAAATCTATATTTTTAAATTTTTGTGGTATCTTTGAGACTTTTTAACCTTTGAATATGACAATAATTTACATTTCAAACTAACGAAGTGATGTTGCGTTTTAAAAATAGAAATAAAAATAAAAATTCAGAAAGTATCTTCATTATTATAATATATTGGTAGAAAAGGGTTGGAAAATGCGAAAGAGGAGGTCATGAAGATAAATTTGACGCCTAAGTGTCAAAGTAATAGATGCCTTTATTCAGATTGATAAATCTATAATATTCCTTGTCCATTTCTCACCAAAAATACTCCAAAATTGTCACTTCTAAACCAAAGAGTAAAAGAGTAAAAATAAAAGCTTTTTTTACAGGCCCAACCATAGAATCATGTCTACAACTAGTAACTATCAAATATTATGCCAATTTTTTTTTTAAAAAAATGGTCAATATCGACCATACAAATTGGGAGTATTTGCAGTAATTTTTTATTTTTATTTTTAATTTTTTTAATTTTTTAAATCCAATCCAAACATGTTTATCAGACTTTCAATTTTCTTCATAAAGTCGAGTTTAATGTCTATCCTTGAAGTAGAAAGAAAGAAAAGAAAAAAAGAAATAACAACATATCCACTTTGTGTGTGATATATATATGTATATTCATCCTAGCCAAAAAGGGTGAAAAATCTTTGAGCCCCTATAGAATGAATTTTTTCCATTGTAGAACAAGATTGTCTTCGGACAACTCAAAAGCAATCATGTGAGGTAATTGTATAAAAAGTCTCAAAGATAGTAAAACCTTATAGCAATTTGTCTTATAGCTTCATTTCATTAAAGAAAACTAAGTTAAAAGGAATATAATTTTGTTCCTAGAAGTAAATTGAAAAGAATAAATTAATTATATTGCAACAATGTTATTGTAAATTTCTAAGGTCATAATTATTTTTGAAAGATTACATTCAAAATTACCATGAGATGAACTTGCTCAAAATTTTAATCACTTGTGGAAGAAACTCTAATATAAAATCTAGTTGTTCTAAAGTGACAAATAAATCATCTAATAGCATTAAAGTAGTGCAAAATCAACTTATTTGGAATCGAGTTTATTAAAAAATGTGTATATTCCAAGACCGTTTCAGATGATTAGAATAATTTTATTACTAGGGTATCGCTAGTTCTGGGAAGAAGTATGAACTTTAAAGGTGCATGCAAACTTCAACTTCTTTGATCATCAAACATGTTGACAAATTCTACACATTTCAAAATTACTCACTATGCATACAATTTTGAGAGTGCAAAATGAGAAGTTGGCTACGGTCTCATTAGAAAAGTATATGACAATGAGGTTGTTTTGATATCAAACTCAAGACTTAACCCCTAAAGGGCCTTGAGGCTGGAATATGGCCTTGACTTGGATTGTCACATGAATTGAGGCACCTTGCAATGCATATTACTTGAAACAACCAAAAAACAAAAGAAGGGCCTAGAGACGAGGAGAATCATGAAAACTTCCATAAAAAAATTGGAATCATTATGTGTATTCTATGGAGTCTTTGTGGCCATTTATACATATTTGCAACATATACAAACAGTGGTAGAGTTGCTCTAAAATACTCCAAAAATTCTGGAAAAAATATATACCATTTATAGTACTGACATTGACTTCCCCATTTAATTCATTACACAACATTATTTTCCAGTCTTCAATGCATAAAAACATGTGTAAACCCCTGCAGCAACTACGTATGCATATCCTTTTAGGGGTTAGGGTTGCATATTGTGCATACAATCAATATAATAAGATTGATATACTTAAAAAGAAGTAGATTTTAAAATGTTAGTAATATAAGTCACTTGGTGGACTCTTTCAACACTTGGAAGATGTATTACAAGATAGAGTGTTCATATACTCCATTTGATAAAGAAATGTGCAAAATATCAAGGGATGAAAAAGTAGTGTCTACATGCTCAAAATATAGAGAGATTGCAACTTTGGAGGTTGCTATGAGCACTTTAACTACTGCAATTTTGATTCACGATTAGTTGCCTTATTTATTCCAAAAATAGGAAATTGAAACAGACTTTGATCCTGTTAGTTAAATGCATGAAATTATAAGCTACACTCTTGTTTGGAATAGGCTTCAAATGCATTTGCAACCATAAGACATCATTGTTCCATATGTAAAAAGTATAACAGATGGAGTATTGCAAAACTGGAGAATCTACCCACAAACTATATTGACTAAAGAGCAACTACAGAGCAACTGAGCCCAAGACACAGGACTGTCACACTCCGCTGAAAAATTCTTATGATTTGAACAAATATGATACAGCAAAATTATAAGGATAATATTAAAGCAGAATAGTTCATTCACTTCACTGTCCGGGAAGAGCCGGCGGTTAGTTACAAGGCTACCGGATGGATTTGGAAAATAGCTGGTAGATTTTCAAGGATGGAGGCAAATCACCGGATCAAATGATTGAAAAATAATTATATTTAGTATTCATAGACATGATAAACTGGGTATAATCTAAAATAACCGGCTGCTTTTTGAAAATAGTGGAAATAGGCTGGTTGGCTCAGAAACCTTCCCGAACAGTGATTCACTTGAAAATAATTCTAAAACAAGAAAATCAGGAAATTTCAAGGACATAAAAACAACAATAGGATAATTTATTTTAGAGGTACTCGTCCGCTTCTAAACCATGTGAGGGTATTTAAAAAATTTGTATGGAAACAATCAAACAAGAATTCTAGTTTTAGCTCAACCACCTCATTTCTTAACAAAAATGAAATTTGTTTGGAGGTGCACAAACAAGCCACCCTGATACGGTGGAGTACACTTCGACCAACGTTGCTTGTACCATTGAGTACAATGAATTGAATATGTAAGGTAGGATGTCCGAAATTCGGGAGCATGAGCGTACCAATTGCATTAATATCCAAAATACAAACCTCAGGACCAGTGATGTCAATTCAAGTGTGAAGCTTGTTGTTTCCTACAGTACCCACTTTGTATGTTACATGTGTTTGTTTACTGAGCAAAACCATACACTGGTGACTGGAGGATGCTTTCTTTGTGGGAAATACAAGTACAGAATAGACTGGAAGAAGGCAATTGGCAAAGAGCTGGGTGCTCAAACCATCAGCGTCCACATCAACGAGCGAACAAAGCGTTATGATGATGAAATGGTAACTCAACCCTTGAAAGGCACGAGACTTTTTGTAGGATAAAACAATACTCCATCTCAAGTGCTTCACGTTTAATTACAAGTGAGATATAGAAATCTGAAGTGTATAATCTTACAAGTGAGAGACTTATTTTACATAATATGGATCAAATTTGGATCAAAATATCTAATACAAGGTTCATAAACATGGTGATTTGAAATAAGACTCATGAATTAAAGATCACAACGTTTTGATAGCACAATTTCATCTTTAACAATTTAGAGTTGAAATATCTTAATTGATTTTTTCTAACAACATAACTTACTCATACAAAATTGTTTCATATCATCTTAACAACACCACGGCACCAAAAACCAGAATCTTAAAAGAAAAAAACAAAGATGGCCAAAAGTTTACAAACTTGCAGAAAATAATCTTGTTCACGACTAAAATTTTATTAAATTTAAAATGAAGGAAGGAGATATAGTAACTCCTCAAAGGTTTTAATCATTCAAAGTGTTCAAAAATGACATGTTGAAAGATGACATTTGGCAACATTAAGATTGATGGTTAAGTGGCATGAGCATAGCACAACATAACATAGAAGATGAAGAGGAGGGAAATGATATGAAAGAGACCAGACATTAAGAGTACATTAAGTGCTGGAGATAGAAATAATTTCAGATTTGCACAAACTCTCTGAAGCTCTAAGTTACTCGGACAAGTGTCTTGTACTTGGAAGAGAAGCTGGAACTCAAACCATGACCAAGCCAGTCGGTCTGTGTCAAGCCAAGCCAAGCCAGTTGGAAAACGTTCGTTACCATGCTGAAATGATAACTAACTCATGATCAGTGAGGTACTGCATCAGAAGTTGGAAGGAATTGATGGTGTAATTGAAGTGCACACGATCAGCACAGGCAGTGCGTGCTAGGGTTAGAACTTAGGATTGCAGTGCAATGGATTGCACACTTGCAGAATCTCTCTACAGGTGCAATCTCGTACAAGTGTCTGCGGGTGGAACCTTGAGCAGAAACCATGATTAAAAATGGTGCACAAAGAGGAACGGTGAAAATACACCAAGATCTCTAAGATGATGACCTCATTGAGTGCACGAGATCGGAAGGCCGTGGTAGGGTTAGGACTGCAATGGAATGGATTGCACAACTCCACTCGTGCAGAATCTCTCTGAAGCTGCTCATCGAAGTGGAGCTGGACTTGATTTCGACAGGAGGAGTTGGAAATGCCGTTGTATTAAGTTATGATAAGACTGGAAAGAGTGTTGTGAGCGTCTGTGTCGGCCTGTTCGAAACTAGTGTTGGAATGAGGATCCTAAGTGCATGAGGATCAAGAAGATGACCTCGTTGAAGTGCAGGAGATCAGAAGGGAGTGCTAGGGTTAAAATTGGAGAGTACCGGAGTCTTGCACTCTCGCAAAAACTCTCTACAGCTGTTCATGCAAGTGAAGCTAGAGGTCAGCAGGGATTCAAGCAAGTTGAATTCAATGTCGTAGAATTAAAATTATGAATATACTGGAAGTAGTGTCTGTGCAGAGAAGCCCGACCTCAAACCATGAGCGTCTACATCAGCCAGTTCAAGACTAGTGATAGAATGAGAACATGTGCGTATGGACTTAGAAGATGACGTGATTGAAGTGCATGAGAGATTGAGAAGGCGGTGCTAGGGTTACAACTGCAGTACACCGGATTCTCGCAGAGTGCTGGTGTCTGGGAAAAATTCTCTAAAGCTGCTCATAGAAGTGAGGCTAGAGATGAATAGCAACTGCGAAAAAAGAAGTTGAAAATGCCGAAGAACCAAGTTAAGAATACACTAGGAGGAGTGTTATGTCGTACGCAGAGAAGCTCGAGCTCAAACTATGAGAGTTCGTATCGGCCAGTTTGAAACTAAAGCTGGAAGGATAGAAGTGCATGAAGACAGGGAAGTTGATCGTATCGTAAATGCACGAGATCAGAAGGCAGTGCTAGAGTTACGATTGCTGTGCACCGGATTCTTGCAGAGCGCTGGTCTCTTGCAGGAACTCCAGGACGTGCTTCCTCAGCTCGCTCTGATGGCCGCGGTAGCAGTGATCCGCGTCTTTCACCAGCACGAGCTTGTGAGTCGGGATGCGCTGCGCAAACTGGTACGCATCGTCTGCCGGAATGACCTCATCGCTCGTTCCGTGGATGGTGAGCACTCGAGTGAGCTCAGGGATGGCTAGACATGCTGCGTGCATGTTCGTTGTGAGCCTGTCTCGCAAATCAGCTTTCGTCACCTGATACTCGACGTTGCCGGATGCATCCTTGATGTCGAGAACTCCCTCGTCCTCCAGCTTCCTCAGCCCTTCTTGTCCTCCGAACCTCTCCAGGATACCTACACGGAAGATCAAGAAGTTCAGCGGGTTGTGAGCACACTTAGAGGTGTGGTGAACATTTTGGAGACACCTTATGGCATTTATGACGCTGAGCCGTCTGAAGGAGCCAGAGTAACAGATCGCGTCATATTCACTTGTCTAGAAAAATGTCGTCTAACCGTGAAGATTCAACGAAAGCGTAACCGTGATGCTTCAAAAGTTTGGTAATAATTTGAAGAGCACATCATTAATGTGTGCAGGTGATGTCACAACGACAACATTGAGCGGAAAATGCAGAGTAGATGATAAACGTCTGGAATGCACTGAGCAACGCAACACGCTTCCGAAAAATCGTATGTTCACGCTGAATACTTTACGAGAAATGGCAATGGACGGAGCACTGACCTTTCTCGAGGGCAAAGCGGCCACTGATGTTGATGACGCAGGGCACGTCGTGATACTTGGACGCATACAACACCACACAATTGCCGCCCTTGCTGTGGCCGGCTACACAAACAACCCTAGAGCCTTTAGAAGTCCAAAACTCTACGGCCGCACGCAGATCCTCCACCTCTTGCCAGTAATTCCCGTACGCGAATTTGCCCTCGCTCTCGCCATTGCCAGAGAAATCGAACCGGAAAGAGCTCACCCCAGCCTCTGCCAACCCCGCCGACAACGCGCTCACGGTGCCGCCCAGCTTCGACGATCGGAAGCCGTGGCACAGAATGCAGACCTCCTTCGATCCGGCACCGCCATCCACCAACAATCCCTTCAATTTCAGCCCCTTCTTATTCACGAATGTAAACTCCTGCGCAGGCGGGCTCGCGCTCGGATCCGCCATAGCGTGACACCGGAATCTCGACTTCTGGTCACAAGCTCCGAGTCTGGATGCGCTCACAAACCCCACCTGCGAATCACGTAAGCACAAAACGGAACCAGACTTCAAAGATTGCTTCCATCCCACCAAACTAGAGGAGAGCTTCTGTAAGCATAGAGCGCTAACAACCGAGGTATGTGCTCTTGAAGACGCAGATACAGAAGACGGAGATGGACTGATACCCAATGCTGGGGAACGAGATGGCCCTCGGGTTGGACATGTGAGGAACGCACAGTACGTCATCGTCATTGTCGCTGTTACGAGCCCAACCATCTGCCATACCTGTCCGCCATAGCCACTCTGTACCAGAAGAATCAAGGTATTATCCTCCCGATGTCGTTAATTAAAATCTACGGCACTTGATTACTATGGGAATGTCACGTTGTCAAATCCGATTCTGTGTTTGAATCACATTAATCCCGCGGCTGAATTACAGTTCATTTTGTAGCAGTAGACAGCATTCTTGAAGCATTGCTCTTCTGAGTCTGCGTTGATATTTTAAGAAAACTAAATTTTTATTATTCGAAACGTGTACGAATATTTTCCGGAGTCGAGTTTCTCTAGGGTTACTGTACTATCAGGTAGTAATTGTGATTCATATAAAGAGCTTCATAGTTCATTTGTCGCCGTTGAGAAACAGTAACTTAGTTCTAGGCAGTTGTGCGTAAAATCTTGTTGAATGACTGGCATGTCCAGTGGAGTCGACTAAGAGGAAAACTCCGAGTATGGTAGGTTTTAGGTCTGAAGAAAACCCATTGGAAGCCATGACGATCTAAGTGCAGGTTTGGTTTCGGGTCACGATTTGCGGATTGAGCCTCAGTGTTCCAGGTGTCCTTCATTCTAGAACCTCCTTTCTCGGGCATCTTTGGTCACCAATAGTTTTGCAGATTCGCAGAGCAGAGACTGTCTGCACTTTGGTGACGCAGTGATGCATTCGTTTTCGTGACGCAAAGCCGAGTTTTGCGGTTAAATTTAACGAAGGAAATGATTACTTGGTGCAGTGGTGTATAAGCATGTCGAGTGAGAGATTGGATGGAAAAAAAGGACATGTTGAGGGACACCCAAGTTATTTGTGTGTGATCGGTGCCTCTTGAAGCGTGGAGATATTGCACCCAGCGTCGCGATTGACTCTGAATGTCAGCCGGTTTGTGGGTCCTTAGTTGAAATTTAGGGGCACGGAGTGATGTTTGAGTTCATGTGAGCTGCATTTGTGGATTCATGGTGTGGTTGCAGTTGGGTTGTGGAAGATGGTTGGTAGAAGACGATCAAGGGATTATGAGAAAATTCAAGGTTTAGGGAGGGTTTGATGAAATGTTGACGAAGAGTGGAAGAATTTGGAGAACGAAAGGAGAGGGTGGAATCTGAGGAGCAGGAAGTAGCAGCTGCCATGGCAGAGCAGCAGCGAACAAGTTGTGCGTGGCGATGGGTGTTCGATTCATTACGCGCTGCCGTCGAGCCGGCTTCGTTGGTGCCCCATTTGCTTTCTCATTCTCCCGCTCTACTGCAGTCCATCTCCCGAATTCCACCTCGTGAGGTATTCCCTTAGTAGAATTTCCTTCCTTCTTGTACCCGACTCGTTGGTTTGTTAGCTCTGGATGTTTTTGCGTCTGTGTAGCATTCCCAGTGCAAACGAGTTAGGTTTGGGGGATTGAGCTGAGAATCTTAAACCATGCATAGTAATGCAATTAATTGGCAGGCAAGCTCGTTTCTGGCTCCTATGAATGACTGCTACCTCAGAGCTTGATTGAAGATTACCAACGTTTTTCAATAGGTAGCGATAGTGGCGTCCACAAGCTTATCACTAAAAAATTAGGTCATGTTGATGGAGAGATTTGATTAATTGAGCATGCGTCTGGAAGTAGGATGCGTTGTTCTCTGAATGCTGAAGAGTGAAGAGATAGATGACCTAATTCGTTAATGAGCCTCGTTGTGATCGCCTCAGGTTTCAGGAGATATCTCTTTGCTGGTGCAAACAGTGTCAGCGACTTGGCTTCCTGTGGTTGGCGCCGAGTCGGCTCGCACCTGCCGCCTTACCTGCAATTTGGTAAATCCTCTGTTTGCAAGTGCTCTACCATATGTTTCCTAACTTCTCACTGTCATAACCTTGCAGCGCATGAACACTCTTGTACATCTCATTTGGTCTCCTACATCCGCGCTTGTAATTTTCGGTTCTGTTGATTCATTCTGGCTGAGCATGGATCTAAAAGTCGGTCGCTATTTACGGTTTGCAGATAAACGAGATCAGTTTTCGAATGCAATTGGAATTCAGTTCATATGCTCTTCTCACACTAGTCAATTTTTTTCAAGGAGTCATTACATCAGCTACGCCAGTGATTGTCCTAGAGGGAGAAGGTGGAACGGATGCCAGCAAGGCAAAGGTTGAAGCTCTTACAGCTTTGGGGTGCGTAATAAGGACTGTACTTCTTATGATGGGTATAATGCGAACTTTTTAATTACGGTGATCATAATACCTCTTTGACTCTAGATCGTAGATATTCTTATTGTTGCTAAAACTTTGGGCTGTGCACAGGCAAGTATTGCATGACAATGGAGACCAGCTGCCTGTGGCCGAGGTCTCGTTACTTGTCTCATTTCTCCTGGGATTGATTAATCACCCGGCAACTGCGTTGCGAGGTCAGCATAATGGGTCAGGCTTAAGACCAAGTATCGCAGCTTGGTCCAGGAATTTTGATGACGACATGGAAGTCCAGAGACTTGCGTTCGTAGCAATTGGCAATTTGTTCACACGGGCGGGACCAGTCATATCCAATGATACCTGGAGGTTCACTGTACAGGTAAGTCATGTCATATCATATCAGTAGACACAAGTATCATTTGTAGATGCAATAGAATAACTTTGCATCATAATCGTGCCGAATATATTGTCCCTTTATATGCGTGAACGAAAGTTAACCCATGAGAATTTAGAATTATAGCAGCAAGGCACATACTAAAGATATCTGCCCCTATTGCAAACCAGGAGCTGCGGACAGTACTTGAACGTTTTGCATCTAAAGGCCCATTGACCGAAGGTTCCGATGCTTCCAGGTTGGTGTCTGTACTCAATTAAAGTGCCTAGAAAGGGAGAAACGATGGAGCTTAGATTTGATTAAAGAGTTCTTAATGTAGTAGCTTCTTCTACATGAATATCGTAACTGTATTTCATACGTATTTAAGTATTACAGCGCTTGCCACATTCAGCTGAAGTGCATGACTATCTATGTTTGACAAATGGAACATCTTAATCATGTCGGCATGAACTTCGTTTTTTCAAGTTGCTAGTGCCATGTTTTATATAGTGTATTGTCCTGTCGCAATGTAGTAGTCCTATGGTTCACTGCCTAAATGTGTGTGGACTTAGCAGGTACTTTTCAGCGTTTCTTCGGTGTATACATCTTGTACTGTCTGATCGGAAGGGGTCTCTTGAGGAGCATGTATGTCATTCTTTCCCTACCATTTTAATGTTAAATTTTTTATGCATTAGAGTAGTTGCTATGACTTTGATGTCCGAAGTCAGTCGATCTGGACTTGCTCGCAAGCATCATGTTTCGTGCGATTGAGAGATTCTGTGTTGAGCAGGTGGCAGCCTACGTTGGGTTCCTGCGCATGTTTTTCCTGTATGGATTAAGCAGTAGCCAAGGTCAAACTTCAGAAACTCGTCCATGGAAAGAGGCCAGTGCTTATCGTCCTCCACATCTGCGTGGCAAGATAAAGTCTCTTGCTTCCACAAGCAGTGGCAGCACCGGCATGGTGAATGAGTCCAGTTCAAGGGAGTCTTTGTTTGATTCTGACCAGAGTGACAGTGATGGTTCTGTCTCGGACAATGATCGGTACAAAAGCTCAAGGTGTCGGATAACTGCTATTTCGACTATTCAGGTTTTTTTCTTTCTATTTTCGTCCTCCCGCCTTCTTCCCCTCTCACTCTACATGGCACTATGACTTTATGCAAGTTTTGCATCTTGAGTGGTACTAATTGTTTCTTTGATGGTTTGTGTCTTGGTGACCAGTTTCATATTGCACACCTGTGCTCTGAAGAGGGTTTTGTTGCTTGTCTATCTTCTCATTCCATCTGTCAACTGAGTCCCTATTCTGAATGAACATCACTTTCGTGATGTATTAAAGTTTGATATTTTCAGGCTTCTAATTTGTTCACACGGGTAACCTGGATGAGTTAATTAAACTAACAAGGAGAAATGTCACATTGTGTAGGTGTTGGCAAGGGCAGATCCAAAGTCCCTGCATGCACACTGGGCATTACTTCTTCCGACGCATGATGTTTTGCAACCTCGGTAACTCACTTGTTCATTCTAATTTTCTTTTAATCTCGTATGCCATTCTGTATTTTCAGAAAGCTTCGGTGTGCTTCGTTTGAGATCTACGATACCCTGAGAGAACAGGTTTTGTAACATGCCTCAGGATTTTAGTGTCTTCTTGAGATTATGTAACTGGGATGCACAGGATCATTGCGAGTTGTCTGGTTGTCTTCTTTAATATTGACTGGTATTCTCTCTTGATGCAGACCTTACCAGGCTACGCTGCTCACAACCATGTTGTTTGATCCTATTGTAAAGGTATTTTTAATGCCCACTCTTGATCTCAACATGTTATGTAGGTATTGAGGCCTTGTTAAAGTCCAATGACAGTGTCTTCGATGTGGGACTTGGGCTTTTGAGGACTGCGTTTACCATACTGTCTTCTTTGGTAATTGTTGTATTAATGTGGGTCGGACGATTTGTGGTGACCAGACTCGCGTTGTAGCAGCTGCTACAGTATCAGTAATGCTGGAAGGGCCAGTGCGTGCATTCCTACAGGTTGCGGAGTATCGACAACTTGCGCAAAAGGCACCATTCACAACGCTGTCGGGCACTCTTGGTCAGATTGTTATCCAGCTCCATACGGGTATTCCCTCATGGCTTCATGTGTTCATCTTTCCCCATATCCTTGTAATTTTAATGCTTGGATTATACGTATGGCAACTTGGTATTTGTTATTAATTGCAGAGGAATTTGTGGAACAGAGTTTCGTTCATGTCTCGTGTGCTTTCACACACTTCTGTTGTTGCTCCTAAAGATGGGTTTTGCGTGTTTGGTTAGAACAAATTGTGTGTTCTTGTCTTGACGTCATAAGGCTATAATGTCAAAGTTGGACTTTCCTCTCAACGGATCTGACAATACAGAAAGGAAGATTTTAAGTACGACTTACTTTCCGAACCTCTCCATTCCTTCGCTGTCTGATATTCCACACGCAAAACTGTTTATTGGACAGGTCTTGTACATGTTGTATCAAATGAGAAGCATAGTGGCACATTAGTTGCCGCTCTTAAGGCCCTATCTCTTCTGGTGACTTCAGCTCCGTAAGCTTTTCCAGCCTATATGTTCTGTCGATTCTGCCCCTGACTTAATTCACTTCTATGTGCCCATTATGCTGACCCCATCTGCCATATTTGACTCATTTCTCTCTTTTGTCCATGTGTAAGTGCTACTTCCTCTTTCTATCACTAGTGGGCCCAGTATGTTCATTTATGATCTTACTAGTGTTGGGTATGGACAGGTATAATCGGCTTCCTTTGCAACTGCTACCAAATGTTGTCCTCTCTGTAACCAAAAAAACGCAGGAGTTGTTTAATTCATCTTTAGATCAGAGCAATACAATGGTATGTGCACCTTTCTCTATGCCCTTTTTAAGCGCCTATTCCGCTGTACATAGGTGACATAGCAACATGTTTCATTAAGTTTTTGACATGTTCGTGGAACCTGGGGCATCTTAAAACTCATACACGTGTGATATTTTATCCAGACGGCAGCAGTCACTTGCCTGAGTGCAGCTCTAAGCGCTACTCCTGCATCCAGTGGCATGATCTCTATTCTTACTGCTAAAGATCCCAAAGGTAGGTCAATTCAAAACTTCGCTGCTCGTAAATTTTTTCACAGGTATTTGCACTATATGTGTTGGTTAATAAGCACTTTACAGACTTCAAGTAATTTCATTGCCACTCTCTAGGCTTGGTGCAAAAATAGGAATAGCCCTGACCTGTTGATTCCAGGCGTGTGAACTCGTGGTCTACAAAGTAACTGTTTTACTACCTCAAACTTTTGTGATTATGCATAACGTTTACTATGTACCAATACAGAGATGGGCGACTCAGTGGCACCGCATAGTTTATTGATGGATTTGGTATCTTACTCTCGACCACCTGCACCCGCTGTTGTGCGAGTTGAGGCGTTTCAGGTTGGTTGAGTTTGAGATATTGCTCGCTATGTTCATACGTATGGGTTGTCATTGATAATACCATTATTTCGAAGGGGCTTTAGCATATAATTGTCGCCCGTGGTGTCTTATATTGCTTTGAACTGTTACAGGCTCTCAAAGCTGCAGTTCACAACTACCCAATGGTTGTGCACAGCTTTTGGGACCAGATATATGAGATCGTAGCTGAAGTGGTAGACACAGGCTGGGAGAGGGTACACTCATCCCCAGCAAGTCCAGCAAAGGGGGTTCTGTCTGCTGGGTATGCTCAACCTTCACGAATATGTGATGACAAACTGGTGCAGAGTGCGATCAAGGTGTGCTGAGTAGTGCTGCTTACTTTTAGCCCTCTTGTTTTGAAGTTTTGGATGATGCTGCTTGTGGTTTGACAGAGTGTTGTGAGGAGGCTTTTCAGCTATTCATTTTTTTTTCATTAGTATAGTGAATTAACGAGCTTGTTAGCTCTGACTCAGGACTGTTTGTTTTGGTAGCTTTTGGATGAAACGCTTCGAGTATTATCAGGATTTGAAGTCCCGGATGAATTGCACGACGATAGCTCGCTTAAAGCATCAGCAGTGATTGTGGGATTAAAATCTCTGACTCTCGCTTCAAATAGTAGGGAGTCTGTGCAATTAGATGATGGATGCTTGCAGTGGCTTCAAGCCTTGGACCGTCTCCTGCCTGGAGTGCTGGTTCATAGTGCACCCATGGTAAGTGGAGTCTTTTCTTTGTGTGCATGTTCTCGATGCTACTTTGTGGCCTACCATGTCATAATGTCTACCTTAATCCGTCGACGAGAGGAATATATGTTACATCTGTAACGACTCATGCGTTGATGAGCACTAGCTGCCTTTTCTATCCTTTTTAGTTGTTTCCTATATTTCCTCTCTCTGCTAATCTGTTTAAATCGTCATCTGTTGTATGTTGTAGGTTCGAGGAGCAGCGTTGACCTGTTTTGCTGGGTTGACTCCGGCTGTATTTGCTGCTCTACCTGTGCAGAAACTAGAATTTATTGTATCTTCTGTGGTACGTTCTTCCTTTGTTCTGGAGGGCAATGTTAGATCACTTAAACAGTTGTACCACTGCTAAAGTTTTTATTATGGACTTTCGAAAATGGAGAATCCAAGGCGCGGTTTAGAAAGTATGGGTTCATTGTCATTATCATTTTTAGATGTTCTGATTTGCTTCTGACAATACACATGTTTGTGTAGATGCGTGCCACTCGAGATGATGACACGCCAGCAGTGCGTTCAGCTGCATGCCGGGCGGTTGGTGTCATTGTAGGGTTTCCCCAAGTATCGAAAAGGTACATAAGTTCAGATATTTGTGGATTGCCTTTTTAATGCGTAACTTCGGCTTTCGGTGTTTGCTCAGAATACGCGGGAAATTATGGCTTTCAGTTCTTTGTGGTTTTTGGCGTCTTTTGTTTTCTCACTTCAAGACTGTGCTGTTCTGCATGTTGCGTCAGCTAATACTGATTTTGTGGTCTCTTGGCAGCAAAGAGAAGGTTATTCCGATAATTTCCCTTCTTCTGTCAAGGATGGAAGATAATTCTGCTGCGGTACGAGCTGTGCCTATGACTTCTGAGTACATTATATTCTGTGAAGTATCTTGAAATACAGTTTAGTGTGTGACCAACTGTTTTGATTTTATACTATTATAGTTCTGGTCTATCTTGAACTGTAAACCATTCACTCCTTTCTATTACTTTCTTCTTGTTAGAAACCGGTGTCTTCATGTGAACGTTTATGTCGAGAACCGTCCAAACATGTCAGATGTGGCTTCAGAGTTGTCAATAAAGGTGCGTTGTGTGTAGAAACATGCTTTACTCCGTTAGAAGGGATTGAGTTTTCTTGTGCTGAAGTGCATTGATATTTCAGGTTCGGATTACTGCTTCATGGGCTGTAGCAAACCTTTGTGATGCCCTCTGCACCATTGTGGAGACAGATGACGCAACTGATGCTAGTAAGCCCACCGTTTTGTGCGATTTATAATTTAAAATGTTGAGAGAATAATTGATGTTTTCTTTTGTTCTGAAATCGGTTTCGTTGTGTATTTGTACTTACCACATCAGATTAGTAGCATTGTCCGCAACTAAAGATCTTTCTGGTTTTGTCATGTTTAGATTATCCTTTGGAGGATGTGCCACTTGCGTCCTTGGCTGAATGCACCTTTAAGGCTGCCAATGATGGCGATAAGGTCAGTATGTGATGACTACCTTGTTTGGATGAAAATTCATACGGTCACGATCCCTTTTGAGTAAACTGAAAGAGTCTTTACAAATTAGGTTGGCGGGATAAGTCAGTGGTCTATATGTGTGACATAGAGCGCTACGGTCTGCGTTTGTTTAATAATGTAGCTCATGCTCCCAAAACTCAACAGGTCCGTGCCAACGTCGTGAGGGCTCTTGGTAACCTCGCAAGATTTGTGGACTTCAGTGCTGAGTCTTCCGGCCGGAATGATTTCATGGGGTTGGTTCACAAAAATATTGTTTATCCTCTCACAAGTCAAGCTCCTGCCTCTCAATGGTTGGGTACAATGGTGCAAACTTTTGTGTCATGCGTAACAACAGGAAATGTCAAGGTCAGTGTTACTTCTATCACTGTCTCTGTTGTGACACATTTCTGAGGAATACATATCTTATGAATATAGTGTTCAAACTGAATTTATTGGCAGTTAGCGTGCTTTGGACATCATGTTTGTTACACTGATAGAGATTCTTGTGCCGTGCAGGTGCAGTGGAATGTATGTCATGCTCTTGGGAACCTATTTTTAAACCGAAGCATCCATCTGTCTTCTGCACCGTGGTAAGCTCCTTTGTCCCCTTCTTTCATCCCAGCTATGATTGGATCAATAGTTACCGTAGTCACTGGAGCCCCAATGCTACAACAATATTTAAGACCTCATGAAGCTGTGAACCGGCGAAAGATTTTTCTTTACGTTGTTTCTTTTCTGCTTGACATTTTCAATTTTCAGTTCCTTGTGTTGTGCGTGCTACGGCTTTTCCCTCTGCAGCCGGCGTCTGCTTTGATATGCTTGTTTTAGTTATTCCAACCAGTTACGTGTGATTATATCCTAATCAAGTTCTGTTACGGCAGGGCATTATCTGTTTTCAGCATACTCCTGTTGCTGTTACGGGGTTCGGCCAACTTCAAGATTCGTATGCATGCTGCTTCAGCTCTTGCTGTTCCCAATTCACGAGAAGGTAATAGGCAACGATAACTGTTAATGTTCTGGGTGGCCTTTACCATCCATTAGACTGCGGCATGGTTTCCCATCTTCTATGATTGGAAGGGCTAAGAGCAGGATCGAGTAGCAAAATTACTGCAATTCTTATTTACTAGTCGTGACGTTCAAAGTGTATTGTGAAGTAGAGAATTTGTTGTTTAGAATTGAAGAATCGTCAGCAATAGTAACAAATACGATTTCTTGTTTATATTTGCTTGAGATCAGTTATATTTTCTGCAAAGACTTTTCAGCCTGCAACCATGTGGCGTACTTAACTACAACTATGTACGTCTACAGATTATGGACTGGCCTTCCGTGATGTGGTGCAAACCCTTGTACAATCACTAGACTCTTTAGAAAACGACTCTGGCGCTGGACCAACATCAATGAAGTATCAAGCTGCTCTTTCAGACCAGGTATTATTCAAAATATTTGAGTGCAAGTTAACCCATCCAATTTAGAATGGCCTACATGATGAGAGTTTCCCTAGAGCATTAGATTAAAATTGAAGATGGTCTGTCATGTGATTTCTTATGTGTTGGTTAATAAGTTAATAACTATTTATGAAATTGTTGCAGATTACCCATACAACAATCCATGTGCTGGCACTAGGGCAACCACAGGACTACGACATTCTAAAAGACACGCTTCCAAAAGTAAGCGAACTTTCAGACCCTATTTTCCAGCTTCGACACACAATCCAGGTTTCCAAGAGTCTAGACTTCGCTATTCTTCTCCTTTAACGTCACCTATTAGCATCAATTCCAAAGTAGTGTCAATCCAAAATTGTGTCATATACTGATTTGAGTGTCCCATTCGTAGCACTTGCGTACCAATACGAAGGTCTTTTGTCTAAATTCGTATGTTTTAAATTAACGACCTCGTTATAATTGTTTGAAAATTTCCAGCTTAGGGGAAGTTGAGATCTGAGTAGAACATAATTTCTCGATTGTCCATAATTTGTAATAAGTTATTAAAGTTGGGAAATCATTGGGCAATGAAACTAATAGCTAAAAGGAGTACATTCCAGATATCAAACTTATATTTATTGCTGAAAGTTTGGTGGATCCCAATTTTTGGGTCCGTGTTGTGAATGGAAAGTCAACCATCATGTCACTGGAACTATTTGGTGTTGATTTTTGCGTAGTTACTTTTTCTGGCATGTGCTAAGTCATGGCGGATATCTGTGGTATTTTCCAGAGGGCGAATTTCTTACACAACTGGCTCTCCGCCGTGATGTTTTCGATGAAAAGGGGCTTATCCTGCAGCAATGATCTGTCGGAAGAAGCAGCTTTCGGGATGACGAGTAAAGCAGTTTCGACAGTAGAACACGATGAGAAGCCCTTACCTCCTCCGAGAGATCAACGAGGCTACCGCCACATAGAGAGCCAAGAATTCTCTGGCGGCAGTGATAGCAAGCTCTCTATTAGACTAGCTGACGCTCAAAGGGCAGTAAAAGTCCTCAGTTCCATGTACATGTACGGTGGCGGTTTTGCTACTGCTCAGAACTTCCAGAATCTATTGTAACCTAATCTTCTCAGGTGGAAAAGTGGTGAAAAATAAAACTGTGATACAAAAGCGGACAACAACTTGATATGGATCAGAATGCCACAAATGATTTCGCAAATGGTCTAACTTCGGGAGGTTCTCTTGGAATGTTCTTTTGGAACTTCTCTTGGAAGGTTTGAGCATTCTCCATGAATGCTCATAAAACGAACTTCGTCGGTACGTGATTCTGTTTTTCAGGTTATTCAAAATGCCCAGCATATAGAGGATTCAATGCATTCAATCTTGCAGTAATGGGAAGGGTGACCGATAACACATTATTTTTAGTGTAATCAGTTTGCAATAAAGTACCATTACCCTAAACCAAGAATGGTCCCTTAAGAATAACCGAAACTGAGAACGTATCCATAATTGCTATTTGAATCAACCATAATGGTCATAAGTGGCCATTATATTTTGATCTTTGGCTACAACAAATTCGCCCTTGGCTACGGCACAATGGTCATTATTTGATGGAAGACAATGGTCCTTAGTCATGATCTTTGAGGAGGTGGTTCTTGGCTACATCGAATCGCCTTTGCTGATGGCAACCTTCCCTTTTAACACCAGAGCCTAATACTTGTAACAGAAAATATTCACAACGTTCATCGACCATCATCCATCAAAAAACAAACGAATGAGAAACATCACGTCCCATATTCATCGCCCAGAATTCATCCATCCGAGAGCCGTTAAACAGGACGGCTTTTAAAAATGGAAGAGCGAGCTCGAACACAGACAGACAGAGCTCGAATGCCGACGGACACTCTTTAATCGCCGTTTTGCAAAATCAATCTGCCTTCGCAAGCAATGATTCGCCCGAGCGCACACATCACGTTGCCCACGCCATCCCCGGACATGGAGCGCACCTATGCGTAGCCGCGCCTGGGGCTCACGCCACGGCCCCCTCGCATGCCCGCTCCATCGTCCTCTGCCCTCTGGAATGGCGTCTCGCTTTTAAATCTCCCAATTCGGTGCACTGTCGACGCGGATGTGAGCTAGGGTTTGGAGCTATGGATTAGGGGAAGAAAGTTGATGATCGGAGTAGTGAGAGGGCGGGATGGCGTTGAAGGAGGCCAAGGTGAAGGCAGCACGGGTTGCGCCGGTGAAGGAGGAGAGAGTTGCGCAGGTGAAGGTGGCGAAGGTTTCGAAGGAGGAGAAAGTTGCGAAGGTAGGGAAGGAGGAGAAGGTTGCGAAGGTAGGGAGAGTGGCGCAGGTGAAGAAGGTGGCGACGACGGGGGGAGTGGAGGAGAGTGGAGGGAATGGCGAGGCGCTGTTGGAGGTTTTGAAGGGGGAGGATGTGACGGGGTTGAGCGGGCAGGTGAGGGCGTATGTGGCGCCGCTGAGTGGAGTGAAGGACAATGTGTCGCGGACGGAGCTGCACAAGCTTGCGAAGCAGTTTGTGCCGTTTTTGGTGCGGTTGTTGAAGTTGTGTTTTGCGAATGTGGCGAGTGTGCCGGTCGGGGAGCAGGGGAAGGTGGACAGGAGAGGGGATGAGGTTTTTACGGCAGTTGAGATTGCGCTGGATAGCCTGGATTCGTTGCGGTCGTTTTTCACGGGTTCTCCTTTCGAAATTGAGATACAGAGGTGTTCGTTCGTGCGGCGATTGTTGGCCTGGCGGCGGCATTCGGCGGCTTTGGTGCAGTGTAGGAAGAATTTGACCAGCTTGTGTCTCCATTTCTCTCCTTCCGCCGGGAAAGATTCTAGCAAACAGGTGAATGTCTAATTGGTGTAGGATCAAGTTTTGGGCCAGTTTTAGAGTTTCTTGACGAGAGGACAACTGGAGATGGATTCAGCGATCGGACATTCAATTTTCACATGTGCACTTGTTCATCCAATGGTTTAGTTCGCAAGAGTTGTGTTCTCGACCTATTATTTCAGGTGCTAGCAGGTTGCATTCTTTGATAGGTTGATCTTGACATGAAATCATTAGCGGCGATAAATTTTTCTAGTACTATGTGACCTGTCGTTTCTGTTGTCCTTTGCTGAATTAGGAGTTTCCCAAGAGCTGATCCTCAATAGCAGCAACTTTTGTGTGTGGGCTCTTGCAAGACAAATTCGTTGTATTGTAGAGGTGATCGTGCATCGTGAGTTTTAGTTGGGTGCAAATGACAGAATTAGAGAATTGGAACACTTATGTCTCTTGATTAGAGAGTATTTTTGCGGGCAGTTCGTTTGCTGTTCAGGTTCACAACGTTAAACTTGAATCGAGTTGGTATGTCTGTTCTGGGAAGAATCTCGTGGATGTTGAATTCGCTTTTAACGTTGAAGTCCGTGTGGTAAATACAGGGATTGTCTGCAGCAGTGAAGGGTCAGAAATGCCCTGTCACAGTGGTGGCCGAGAAGAAAAGGAATCCGCAGGGTTCCGTCCTACCTCGTCCTCAGGATGTAGAGTTGACATCGGGGCTTCCGGCCTTGGTTTCTGGAATTGTGACTGACCTAATATGGTGTACAGGTGAAAGTGCCCCTACGTCTCCTGAGTGTTATCACGAACTCCTTTTACTTCCTCGACAGCTTGAGCCTTGGCTGATGGCATTGGATGCAGATGCTGCTGGGAAGCAGAAAGATACGTTGTACAAAGGTCTTTACAAGTGTGTGTCGGTTTTGGTGGCCAACCCCACTCATTATGGTGCTCAGCTTGTGCGTGAATTTTCGATGCTTGCGCTTCAAAGTTGTCTATCTTCCTCTTTACGCAAGCAGTATGTAAAGGTAAAGATCTTTCTCTATGTGCAATTACATGACATGGCTCACTCCTTGTCTTTACCTATCCCTGCCGTAATATTCTCGACATTCTGATGCCTCTGCTAATCCAGATAAGTTTACCTGCGATGTTCTATGCTTGGGTGTTTCAGAAATTCTTTGATCATATATAACAAACTTCTTGACGTGCAGGTTGCTTACAGGCTTTCTCAGTGCCTGAGCTCCCATGGTGCGATCAACATCCGCCTTGGCCTGGACGTGAGCCAGGCTGTCATGAAGGCCAGCTATGAAAATATTGAGCTCCAAAGTTTTTGGGCCGATTCTGATATGTTGGAGCTGGTGGATGGCTATGCACGGCTTTGTCAAACGAGCAAACTTTCTGTCGAAGGCTGTACCTATCTATGCGACCTTGTCTCTCATGTTAGACATTTATCTCCTTCAGTAGCCGTTATTCTGGGGCTATATGCCATTGGGTTGAAATTTTGTAGCGACGTAGTGGATCTCAATACGGCATGTCATGAGTTGCTTCGTGACGGAGCAGCGCTTATGGAGAGTTGCCTTCAGCAGCAGAGGGAAGAGGACAGTAGAAAGCAGAGCTTCAGTATACTAAAATCTTTCGAGATGGTCAAGAAACAGTCATCGAAGTATACACAGGGTGCATGGAGCTCTTTTGTTACTGAAAAGAAAGCAGTCACTATCCCGGAATCTAGTACAGTCACTTCGACGTTTCGAAGTGTCCTCCACCTTTGGTATTTGTTGCTTAGAAGAGCCTCAGACTACAGGGAGTTGACTCGTGAAGAAGAAGTCATTCTGAAGCAAGGTTGGAGTGTGGCTTCAGTTCCCGTCGTATCCCTTCTTCGACTGTCCGTAATGTCCCTGCAAGGAGTACAAGACTGTTTAACATGCATCGATTATCTACTAAAAAGGGGCAGCCTGCAGATAGATGAACTGCGATGGATAATGGCTTCAGCGTCGAACATGGGAATTCAGCTGTACAATAACAAGGACTATGAGTCTGCGTATTACCCTTTTAGAGTTGCTTATGATGCAGCATGGGTTAGGGTTGAAGTGATCATTCAGCAGACCTTGTCACAGCCAGGCGATAACCAAGTCAATGACTACATGTTGGACTTCTGTAGCAAGTGTGTGACTCTTGCAGATTCGCTCAAGCGTAGCGGGAAGAATCAGACATGTTTTGAAATATTGAGTGAGGGATTATTGCGCTGGGTTACAATTTACTCAACATTGCAGTTTCACCCTACGAATGCTCCCAGCTCCCTCGTGCACGTATGGGTTAGAACGCTACACGCTGACGGTCCTGCAATCCGCAAGTCTGACACTCGGGAGTACGTAGGCCTACACAGCTTTTTAAAAACTGGATGTCAAGCCTTGCATCATCGGACGACAGGTCTCCTTTTGGAAGAGGAGCTCTTGGTTCTCCATGAATTGGAAGATCAGGGACTAGATAGTATCCAATTGGTAAAGGAGCAAAATTTGCAAACTCTACTAGATAATGTCTACACAGTAAACGAATTTCCTGTTGAACGTTGTAGGATACTCTTGGAGAGAGGGAGGCAGGCTCGGTTGAAGGGGGTTTACGATTTCACATCCTTTTCACAGGTTATCACTGTCTTAGGCAAGATACTAAAGGAGGTGCTGGAGAAAGGTGCAGATGCAACTGAAATTGCGAACATTGAAAATCAACTCGCAATGGCATACTGTGCGCATGCTTTCTGTGCGTACGAACGAGACCCAGCTGGGCAGGATTATCTCGACAGTATATTTTCAGCTCTATCTGTCTGGGAAGTTTCAGCAAGAGCGGGGCGGACCTGGATTGGTCTGGATGGAAATGGAGATGCTCGGATGTTAGGTCAGACTGCATGCTGTGGAGTATCACTATTGCGTCTGCTTCATAGTGTAAATGATCTGATGGCACTGAATGGATATTCTCTTGTTCAGTGTAGGGTACAGCAGCTGATAGTTTCTCTCCTCTCTCCAGCACGTTCGGATTCTGGTCCTAAGATTTTCTCATCCTTGTGGGAAAACGCACGTTTTAGTCATATATTATGTCCAGTGCCATATCCGTCAGGGTTCTTCTCCTCACTAGCACAAAAACTAGGGGTTGACGGTAACTCTCTGCAATTTTGGGAGGATTGTGCGCTGCTATGTCCAGGCAGTTTACTAGATGCTCAACTACGTTTCATGCGTCCTACTACGATTGTGAGCACAGCAGGAACTTGCTGTGAGGCATTTGACGCTGTAGAGCAAATTGCTCTATCTTTACTTCGGACCAGCCCAAAATCATCGCTAGGGGTGTCCAAAGTTGCAGCTCTTTTCCACATATTGGCCAAGCATGCACTGGACGAAGGGAAGCTAAGGGTTGCATGCAAATATGCGAAGGAGGCGTTGAGTCTTAGACTTCGGCTTGTGAGCCGTATGTTCCATACGAAGTACAAAGGAGATGCTGCTACTGTTTCTCAGAGTGATGATGCTGAAATCGAAGCTGCCGATCAGAAGAACAAAGCAGGCAGGCTACACATTCTGGACTCAATTGCAACTCGTGCATGGCCTAAGCTCTCAACTAATTCAAAACCAGTGGACTTAGACCCAAATCCTTGGCGAGTTTTTGGTGATTATGTTGAAAGTTTGATGCAGATTGGTGTAGTTAGTGAAAAAATGGGGGCTGTGGATGATGCACTTGCCAGTTTTTCCGAGGGTTACTCCGTCACTTCGGCTCAGAATCTGCCGTTGGCACGAGCTGCCTTTAAATCTTGCTTGGGTAAGATCTCTTTCCATTTTTGTGTTAGCAATGAGTTTTCTGTGGTGTATTCTTCTTTCACTAGAAATGCGCAGTGTATGTTTATGTACTTGATAGCTTTGATAATACCTCCTTGTAGATCTCTTTTGTTAGCTTGCTCATTCATGCCTTGGTGATTTACTGTCAACTTTGTCTAGTTTGATTCCTCTCACGTGAACCCATAAAATTGGTTGTCACTTTTTTCTGTAACGCTGACTTTCTGCCATATGGAAAGTTTATTTACTTCTCATAATGGTTTTTGCAGGCGAGGTTCAGCGTAAGCGGCATCATTGGGAAACTGCTGAAAGTGAGCTGATTCGTGCTAAAGGTGAATTTGAAAACTTGGAGAGTGCTTGGGTATGCAGCTGCTGTTGCCTTACTGGTAAGGCTACTGTACTTCTCCGGCTTGGTGACTTAGCACGACGCTACAGACAAGGTGATAATCCTGATCCAAGCGAAGTCATACATCATCATGATGCCTTGTCTTCCTACATGGCTTCGCAAGAGACGTTTACTGCCGTTCTGAGCACAGTCAACGAAGGCTGTGAGTGTGTAGGGTGTAAATATCCTGGACGAAGTAATGACGACAAGGACAAGACGCACGCATCAACGACGCCTGCTCTAGTCGGCAGTAAATCTGCGATAGAATCTGAGAATCACAAGGTGGTCAGTATTGACTCTAGACAAGAACTGATTGAGGTGGATTTGACAGCTTCTTTTTCAAATTTGAAGTTGACGCAGAATGAGAGCAAATTGTGTGATTCAAAGGCACCAGTGAGGAGGAATAGTAGGCGAAATCCTATCGATGATACGATTCCCGTGGAGCCAAAGAAGTTGATGGCGAAGCCTTCAACCAGGAGTAGGAAACCTAAGAATCAGGAGCACGACATTACGCAACCTGATGCATCAATAGAAGTTGCTCCAGTGGTGAAACCAGGGAAAATCGCTAGAAAGAGAACGTTGATCAAGAAGTGTAAGGTCGAGGAACAGGAAAGCGTTCTTGCTGATGTTTCAATTGCGGGCTCCAAGCAAGATGGAATAGTTCTTGCTGAGGTGGATACACAGGATGCTGGCGCGAGTTTTATTTCGTGCAGGAAGGAGCTAATGTCGTGTGTTGTCAGACAAGCTTTTGGTGCTTCGATGGATAATTGGACAGCATGCAAGTGGGTCAAACATTGCCACCAACAGCTGGCTCGAGTCAATGTTCAGATTGGAAAGTTCCATGTAGAAGCGGGAAATCTTGATAAGGTGGTCGAGATGTTTGAGCATGCTTCGTTTTTACTTGGAATTCAGGTCGGCCTGCTAATACCGTGTACGGATTATGCATCCTATTCCTTCATGGACCAAGCTAAAAGCGTCTTCCCAATTGAGGAAGCTGCACTACTCTACCACAAGAGCCTTCTCCAAATTCAAAAGCTTCAGTCCAATGGAGGCGATGGTATTTACACGGAAAACGTCTTGCCGATGAACTGGCTCGTTCATGCTTACAGTCTCTCTACTGAAGTACCTCCCCTCCTTCGCAAGATTTCAAGACTACTTTCGATTCTTCATGTGCCAATTGCATGCGGGGGTCTTGGCCTGCTTCACAACCTGGACTCTTCTTGTATGAGGGAACGAGCTGCCTTCTTTCATCAGGTCTCAATTGGTGCCGGAAGTAGACAGCAGCATCTGGCTGTGTTGGATTCAAAATTGCTGAGCCTTGCCTCTGGGACAGAGGGACCTGAACATTTTGCTCTCCAGAAATGCTTCTCGGAAATGCAAAATGCCCTTGTCGTGGCGCCATTGGAACTTCGGACAGAAGGTCTATCTATTAGAGAATTAGTGAAGGGCCTTCCTAGCAACACCCTATGCTGTGTCAGTCTTGTGGAAAGGGAACAGGCTGCTCTTTTGAAACAGAGAAAGCTTTCGGGTGGCCCGAAGTTAGCCGAGATTTTTGTGTGGGTTCTTAGCACTCGATACTCGGACGTTGATGGGTCGTTAACAGTCCTACTGCCAGCAAGTCCGCTTCTCGATGGTGAAAAGCATCTTTCAGAGAGGGCTGGAAGTAGTTCAAATTGTCCTTACAACCTCGATGAGCCAGAGGATTTGAAACTTCCCTCTGCTTCAGCAAACACCAAGGTGCCTTCCAATAATCGAAGGAACAGATTCCAGACATCGTTACATGACATTGCTAGCGCGTTCACGGCAATTTTGGAAGAAAGCAGGGCATCAACCTCAGGAGATATCGATATAGACACGGTCGAGGAGAAAAGGCAATGGTGGCGATGGAGGTTGACACTAGATACCCGCCTTCTGCAACTTCTCAATTCTATGGAGAATACATGGCTTGGCTCTTGGAAATGTCTACTTGTTGCCGAGCCCGCCTCGTCATCAATTCGAGAAAGTCTGCAAATCTGCTCTGAGGAACTTGGATGTTGGCTTAGATCTTCATACGGAGTCCGCCAGCAGACCGATGCTCACTGGACTACCTATGATGCTCTGGTGCGAATGTTGCTGCAAGGCCTGGGAAGCCTCAGTGATGATCAAACTAAGGAGGGTATATTGACACTACTGAAATGGATCGAAGGTTTTCTTGATGAGCTACAAGACTCGAAGCCTTTGGCAAAGCTTGGTCGCAAAAATAAAAGAATTGATACTTTTTGTGAAGATATCGGCGCTGAGGCGCTGGATCGTTTCCATAAAGCGTACCTGAATGTCGTGCAATCACAAGAGCACAAGGACCTTCAACAGGGAGGGGATGCGTGTGCTGATGTTTCTGGTAGTAGGCGGACAAGAAAACCTAAAAGAGGGACTTCTGCAAGAACAAATGCACAATCTGTGAGTGGCCGAAGTGAGATTGGCTTTGATGTACGCGACCTGGTTGGACCTGCACGGGAATCAATAACTCTTGTCTTGGACTCAGAATTGCAAGGTCTACCATGGGAGAGTTTGCCGGTGCTGCGGGGATTCGAGACTTATCGCATGCCTTCAGTAGGTGGCATTCGGGCTCTGCTCGTTCACCAGCAATTGGCTTCTTCAAATTTTTCGAGCAACTTGCTGACCAATAAGACCGCTCTGGAGAAGACATTAAATGCAGACTTGGTTGCAGAACCTTGTGTTAATCCTTATAATACATATTATGTGTTAAATCCAAGCGGAGATCTTGCGAAAACGCAACAGGCATTTGAGGACTGGTTTAAAGAGAACCTTGGCTGGGAGGGTAAAGTTGGCCAAGTACCAACTATCGAAGAGTATGTGGCTGGCCTGCAGAAGCATGATCTCTATACCTATCTTGGGCATGGCAGTGGTAATGTCGCTAACTAGATCTAAACCTATTCCATTGCATTCAGCTCCGCTTACTCATGCCTCTCTTAAATATGATCTTTGTGCAAACACTTCTGATGCATCTAGGATTTTTATTTCAAATACGTGTTCCTACTCCTCTGTTGCAACAGATTCTGATTTGGTGGTCGTTTGGTGCAGGGGATCAATATTTACCAGAAAGATTTGTGCGAAGACTAGATCGTTGTGCAGCTGCTCTGCTTATGGGTTGCAGCAGTGGTCGCTTTTCTCCTAGAGGGGACTATGAGCCTGTTGGTGTACCCCTTTCGTACCTCATGGCTGGATGTCCTGCTGCCATTGCCAATTTGTGGGATGTTACCGATGGCGATATTGATCGCTTTAGCCGGTTTCTTCTGCACAAATGGCTTGGAACGCCTAACGATGTTGATATGGTTACACTTGAACAGAAAGTCCCAAGCACAACCGAAGCATGCATGCATGGTTCTAAGAAAGCATGTGGTACTGTAAGGAGTGTGATCAAGACCGACAAGCTATTTAACGCGACTGAATCAAGAGATGGAGAGATAAGGTCCAAGATGGGTACTTCTATCGGGGAGGGCAGGGATCTTTGTCGATTGCCCTACCTAATTGGTGCCTCGCCTGTTTACTATGGAGTGCCCACCAGTATTATCAGAAGGGAAGTCCAGTAGGTCTGGTCTTAGTTCGTTGAGGTATACCGATGAGCAGTTGGGAAGACCCCCATCAACATTAATATCTCCACCGAGTAAACTGCATGGGTGACCTGGCATTCCTCAACAAGGGTTGCGATTCTGGGCACACAATCGCTCATGGCCCGAACTTGCAGCAGATGTTCGGCGTGTGGAAGCGGTTACCTACCAGGTAATGCAATTTTGGTGACATTAGTTTTGAAAGCGTGCAAGTCTCTGGGCCATTAGGTTAGGTAGATAATCATTTTACTTAGTGTCTTGTTATTTATCATGTTGTGCAGAATCTTTTATGTTGCCTGATATCATTGTCTATTCTCCTGAAAATTTCGAGCAGAGTCGATTCATACTAATCAAGTCTTCGAATTGCAGGTCAACGATATTCTATTCAGCATGAAAAAATTCCGAGGCTCCTGCACCCTGTAAATTGCCTAACTGATTTGATCGCTTTCCAAGATCGAGTGTACAATAGTGTATCATAGCTCAAAATACTTTCCGTGATCACTTTTCAGCCAAGTGAGCAGCTGAGATTACTACTTAGGGAGAGAATTCGAGTCTAGTTTCTTCTAAGTACAAGCTGTTGACTTTCAAGTGTGGCTGCACCCATTCATCACTAGATAATTGATTACCTTCAGGTCATCAAGATGAATAAGATCTTGGTCCTGTATTCGCAGCAATGAGAAATGACTCATTGCTAGCTTGCCTTCCAATAGATAATATCTTCCCTCAGGAATTCGAATTGTCACTCCTTCAATGCAAGTAGCGACTGACGTCGTTTGTCGCCACCTTTTTGCAATTATTGTTGTCACTCGTAAGTTTTCCAGTCATATATTCTCCGTGACGCTTCAACCATGCAGTACCGCCTTCCTGGATGGTGGACTAGCTTGAGAGACAGGCAATGTGGAATGTCCTACCCCAGAAACTTGCGTCCTCTCACCTACCTTACGTACCTTCCCATTCATTGCCGGTGCCTCATCATGCGAAACCGTTCTTAACGCAACAACAGTTTTTCTTCACGAGAGTGCCAATGTCAACATAGAGCTTAGGCCTCATTGTATGCTCAACATATGCCTTTTCGCCACCATGCAAAACAGGATATAATACTTGTAACACGAGCTAAACTCTAGAGCTTTTGTACTTCTGTTTGACATCTTTCAACTTAATTTCCACTACCCACATGCTACGAAGCTCCTTTCCAGGCGTAATTTTGTCTGAGAACTGGAGGTTAAGGTACAGCCATCGTGTAAGAATTCAACGAACATTTTGTAAAGTATCTCGGTAATGGGAAGACGAGAAACATAGAATTGTTAACATTCGGAACCAAAAGAGCCAGAAGGTTAAGAGCTATGGATTACGCCATTCAAACAAGCAGCACGATGAATGAATGCCAAAAAGCTTCACTGAGCAGCATTCATTCCCATGTCCAACTGCTGAGAGACGACGAAGAGTAGTTATCCCATACCCATTGCAAACATCCAGACACTCAATCTGTACAAGTACCTGCAATTGAAATATCAGAAGCATACAGCCGGGTGCTCAGCACAGAGCGAACTATTCTTTCGCCTTTTACTAAAGAATACCGTGCGCTGGGTACACCTACCGGCATACCCCATTTTTTGGATTGCTCCTCACGGAGCCCAACAAACAACCCCAAACTGAAATATCATCTCGTGACGGGCCCCCAATGGAGATCCTACGAGTGGACCTAAACCTCCTCCGAAGCTTTGTTCTCTCACTTGCTTATCTCATCGTTTTTCCGCTATTAGGTTCTGTCAATCACTGAAGCTCACAGTAAGCGTACTTAAATCCTAATCATAATGTGGGTTTTTTAACTTACTTAGAGAAGTGCCTAAACATTTCATTGTAAACCACTACTTTCATTAACAATCTTTGAAGGATCTACAACACAAACATTATCAATATCATCCTTTCTTCAACAGGATTGTTTATCAATTCATATTATTGCTTTTATTACATAGAGGGGTTCTTTCTATCTGAATACTCATGTACATATTGAAATCCATGTGCAAGGTGCAAGTTGTCAAACATATCCGTCTCACTTCTTTGCTTTCAGTTAACCCCTAGAGTGGAAAGGCCTAAAAATTGCCAAAAACCCTCAAAATTGGTCTTTTTCAATTCAAGATGTAAGTTTTATAAGTTTAGTGTATTATGAGGAAAATAATTGTATGATCTAGTACCTTACTTATACATGTATATGTACCCTCAATCTTAGATTCAAACTCCTTACCATTCGTGAAATCATAATATTCAAAATTAGAAAAAAAAAGTTTTTTTTTCCTTGTTGCAAAATGGGTTTGAAATGTTCTGTGAGCCAAAAAAAATAATGTTAAAAGTAAATTCTAGTGAAGGCTCTTCAAATTCTTCTTCCTACATAGACAAGGAATATATCTATGTACTTTTTACCCTCATACGACCTATTAAATATAAAGAAATGCTTGAATTTTCACATTGAGGTATGCTGAAATTCAAATACAAAGGTCAGTCTTTGATGATAAAAAGACATATGGAAAAATGTTGGATTGAAAATCCGAAGAGTGAGAGCATGCCTTAACATTTTGTTTTCATGCACATCAAATAAAACTTGAAAAAAATTAATATCTCATTTTTTGGTGAATTTTTGAAGTTTTTGTGATGTAATTAATTTTGGGCAGATTTTGAGTATAAATGAGCATATAGTCGTGGATCTCTATTATGACATGTTTAGGAAGCCCTACGTTCAAGGTGGGAAGCATGGATTAGGCACAAAAATGACTTGTCCCATGAGTATTCCTTGAAACAATAATATTGTCATATTATGGAGTGTCATAATATGGATGTTAGATCGTATACCTCAGTTTTGGGCAGATTTCACCATACCATAATTCTATTTTCAAACTTTGGTTGCAAATATCTCCTAAAGTATGAAGAATTTTGGGGCATGGATGGTCTTGATAGAAGATATGACAATTGTCCATATTGTGCCAGAATGACAGCTTGATCTTGTAAAATTGACTTACTAGAAGTTTGACCAGAATCTAAATCAACTTGTTTTTGTTGAGTTGATGTTTTAGAGGTTAATGTCTTTGAAGTTGATATTGATAAAGTCAAATTTTTATCATTTTTAGAAAATAAAGATGTTTGGAAATTTTGTTATGAGATAAACTCCAACCATGATTAAGATGACATTTTAATTGATACCATGATTGGTAGAAAATATTTGATAACAAAAATAATGATTACATCAAGCTTAATAAAGAAATTTCAGCTAGTTTGGTCCAAAAGTTACGTGGAAATGGACCATTATTGGACCTACTTTGTTTTTAATGAATTTGAGCTAATAATATGTGAACCATCTAATGGTCCTCGATCACGAGATTGAATTATAGCCAATAACAAAAATTCTTTGGCTACCAATACAAATACATCACAAGTTTGCCAAAATAGTATGTTGCATTATAGGCTTTATTGAAGAAGCTTTGTGTCTGTATCTTATTTTTGTGGAGTCGGAACAAGCTCATCTTACAGTTTGGGTGAATAGATGTGGTTGTTATAATTTTTGGATTTGTGGCTTAGTAGATGTATCTATGGATATATCATAATTTTTAGCTAATGAGTTGCATGCTATCATTGATAAGAAACACAACATCAACATGGTTGTAACATCTGTAGCTTGAAATTGTTTTTGGATGGACAACATTTACAATTTTTTTAAATCAAACAAGGAAAGTGTTATAATATTCTTAAATTAATGCCATGACCGATTTTTTGATAATCAAGTTCTCACTACTACAATTTGCTCAATTTGATGGATATAAAATCAATACGTTAATCAAAAAGTAATTTGTGGAAGATAAAGAATTCTTGAAGGTTATTTTTTGTTTATCTTAGTATGTTGGATGGAAAAACTCAAAGGGAAAATATCATAAACCTACAATCATGTTGACCTTTTATAAGGAGGAAGTATGATAGCTAAGAGAAAATTATGAGTTTGGTGACTATTTTTTTCTAAGATTTACGAGCTCTACTCTATGTTGTGAAAATGTTATTGTCTTCATGCTCATGGAGATGAAGCAGAATATCAAATATATATCTCTTCTTGCTCATGTGGATCACAGTATGTTCAAGAGTTGAAATCTTTTATTCATATTCACTATCTCTACCCAACCTTTGGGTATTTTTATGATACTTTGAGGGCCATTTTAACTTTGAGAAAAATTCCATTTTTATTTTTTATTTTTTAAACTTGTTGTTGATATCTAATTCTAATTGCAATTTCCATGAACAACTTAATTATTGTTTGACTCTTCAATATGATAGATAAAAGATTTTTTATTTTAATAATTTAAAAAAAAATTATGACCTCATTTTGAAGAGTTGCATTAATGGATTGCCACGGACACAAATCCATGATATTGGTAAAATTTTAGCGAGATATTACAAATATGGGCCTTCCATTGGGGTCCAAAGGTTGATCCAGTGACTAATACCTCTACATAAAAACAAACTTGGTACCTAGCAAATTTAGTCAAAAGTACCATCCACAACACCCATCTTATGTAGACACTACATTTTAACAAGATCTTAATAATTAAGTTACATTATGCGGTTGTATTGTGCAATATGAAAGTTTACCTCCTGACAAGTAGGTGTTGGAATTACTAGCTAAAGACCACCAAAGATTCAAGATGATGGAAGCTTAAAGTTTACATCTTTTTGTAAAATTTGAGCATTTCTTTTTTAATATTCTAAGACTAAAATATTTTTCAACACATCAATTTTTTTCATAAACTTTTAAGTATCTACTTATATTTTAACATTATGATTGAAATTTTTAATTTAATCTAATCCATTGAATATATATATATATATAGCATTTTAAGTGTAAAATGGCTAATAATCCAAATTATTCGAATTGTGTATATTTGAAAACTTGAACTTCAACCATATTTTTATTATTTTCAAGTATCAATTTTCCAAGGAGCCTTCTTATAAATTATAATTTATATTTATTTTCAAAATGCGCAATCTAAGAAGTTTTTTCTATTCATGTATACTTTTACAGGAAATATGTGAGGTCAGTCTTTAATTCAAACAAATTAAATACTACAATTTGATAAACTTTTTATATATTTGATTAAAGTGTGTGATTTAACACCAACATCCACCATAATTTTTTAAAACTTTAGAGATTTTTTTCTTTCCATAATATGTTGTTGATACTATTCTAAACGTTGTGTTTAAATAGCCATATTCATCATTAATAATTTTTTAATATACCTACCACCTTATTTTTTTACTATTCATTTTATTTTTGATAATGATCTTCAATTATTGTTTAAAGTGCTCCAAACATATTCCAAGTCAATTTTATTATTTTGGTATATCTAAATGAACATTTGATCATTGTAAATTGTACTTTTCTATAGGAAATTATGATTTGATTGAAAAAATATAGTTGTTGCAAACATCTCCATGTAATTATTGTTATCTTGATCAAATATTCAATAATTTAAAATTTTGACCTCATCTTGTAAAATTATACCTAATTAAATTTGAAGGTAAAGGAGAATGTAGGGATCCACATCTTGTTCTCATAAATGGTAGTGCAAAGCATTAGTGGTTTTTGAAATATTTTGAATGTTATTTATTATTTGGTTGACTATTCTTAATCTCCAATGGGCCATGACTATTTATCACCAAAATTACTTCAAAAACTATCATTTCAGAGGCAAGAGTGAACAAACCAAAATTAAAGCTTTCATTGCATCCCTAAACATAGGATTTTACCTAAGACTTTTAGAAAATTTGCACAAAAACTTTCAATACATTTAACCATGCTGATTAAAAAAATATCAAGTTGAAGTAAGAAGCAACGTTTTTTGTTATCCTTTTTGAACAAGATAAAAAAACTTTGATTTCTTTCTGTATGAATATTTTGCACTCCATAAGTTGGGGTTTTGTATATAATGTAAGTGATGTAAGTTACTTGTGTACCAAATTTTAAATTTCAAAAAAAATGTTGGATTGTGAAAAAAGTGGTACAAGGAACATGGATTCATTTATTGCTCATATTCATAATAATTCTATTTTTTGATGAACCGTTTTATATTAGAATACAAATTCATGGAGTCAAGACAAAGGTTTAAGTCTATTCTCGAGGTTAAGAAAACAAAAAATAAAAATGAAGAGATCTTTATCTTTTATGTGATAAATAAAAAATATTTTTATAGCTTTACCATAAAGATGAGAAAAATTTGGCTCTTTATAGAATGAAAATCTTCCACAATATAAGATTTTTTTATAATCTCAAAACCAATAGAGTAGCACTATAGCAAGTTTGTTGGTCTTGCACAAATATTTATTTGAAAAAGCAGGTTTGCCTTCCGGAAATTGAATTTTTTGATTTTCATACTTTAACCAAAAAACACCAAAAATGATCTCAAATGGCTCAGAAATAACCATATATTACAACAAGTAATTTCTTCTATTATTTATTTTTATCTTCGTAATCTTATAGTTATGACATTTGATATATTTATTACCATTTTTGACCAAACCTGGTATGTCCATTGTTGCTACAGAATAACTGGTAATAAGCATGTACTTTAAGTCTTCAAAACATCAAGTGAAATTATTATCTTACAGAGTACGAAGTATGAAGTTTGAATACTTGATTGTTGTTCTGCTAGCCCTTGAGGGGTCAATATCATTAACAATCATATAAAAAATAAGAATAGTTTCTAATGTGGGTATATTTAAACATCAAAGAACAAGGCTTAGTTGAATAAGGATCAATTGTATAATTTAGTGTTGGCATGCCATTGAGTACATAAACTATGTATGGTTTGAGCTTAACATATCGTAAGGGGGTACCCAGAATCTGATGATTGCTCAAGCACCAATGTGGTGATGTGATCAGCATTTCATTTTACGTTTGTGAACTATTAGGATATTGACCCAACAGCCCCTTATGTACACTGTACATAGTTTGTACATCACAAAGTCAGCCATAAGTCACACAAGTTGTACCCATGGTTGCGTGCAGGGCAGGAAGAACCAGTGTTAATTAACTGAAATCGCTGCTGCTATCTTCAAGTTAAGTTCAATAAAATCTTAGCTAATAAGTTAGGAAAGGAGGCTTTCAGACTCCATGGCACCTTGTAGTGCAACACAAATGAACTGCAGTTTGCATGTCTCCCTGCAAAGAATGATGAATTCTGGTTCTTCTCAAGGGCTGGTGTGAGTTGACAATAAAATATCCGGGAAGTCGGTCCGGTTACATGGGTTTAGAGTCAGTGTCAGTCCATTGTTGCCACCCTTGAAAATTGGCGTCCAATGTGTCAAAAATAAAATAAAACAAATAAATCCAGGATGTCAACTTGAGAGGTTATGAAAGTCTTTATAATAAGATTATGAGCTTCCAGTTTCGATTTTCAGCAAAACTTTCATAGTACAAATTCAAATGCTCATGTGCATTTAATGAAGTTGTTGATTTGCGAAAAATATTCAATATTCAATATTCAATAGGAACTAGTAATTAAATATTGAAATTAAGTGGAAGTTAACAAACTCTTGACCATTCATAAATCTGTGATTCTTATATGATCATGTTGAACTCTTGTTTTTATTCTATGTGAATTTTGATATTTCATACATTATATTTCACACTTTCTGGTTATAAACTAATCAAGTCATCCAAAATTGAGAAACATAGAAATAGTAACAAAATGAATATATTTAATACCTACTTTGCATCTAAAGGAAATAAGATAAATCTTTTGATTGGAGTCAAATCTAACATGTTTGGATTTATTATGGTACAATCTATAAGTTTCGAAAAATAATAATATGAAATATTTTTGTGAGGATTGAAAAATGATGTTTAAAGTTGATAAAATATTTGGCAATGTTTGTATGTAAGGAGCTCAATTTTTAATTTTTTTTGTTTTTTTAAGCTATTAGTACATACATATATGGAGCACAAATGACAACTATTGGAAAACTCAAATGTTTTAACTTCTGTATGAGTATGGAACAATGGATCCAAAAGTGTGAAGTATAATGTGTAACATCTATATGACTTAAAAAGATTTTCACAATAAAATCCATCATTTCAATAATGATCTAGGGCCTAAAAAGATAGATACACTTTTCTTTGCAAAGTTACCATATATCATTTTACAAATGTTATCAAAATTTGATGTATATTAAGTGTTATTCATTTGAATTTGTTTTGGAAATATTGCAATTATCAATAAACTAGCATCTAAAATTGGTAACTAGAGATTTATGTGGAGATTGGAAATGAACTTTTCTTGTACTATCATTAAGTTAAGGATATTTTTTTTTTCTAAGATTAATTACTATGCTTTAAAAATAATAATGTTATTTAGATTTATCTTTCTAGGCGTGTGTAAGATGTGTGCACTACCTCTACATACTCACAAAAAATCCATTTTTCTAGATTTATAATACAACGTGATTTGAATCTTTTGGTAGAATTATGACGAGTGAGTTTCTATCAATTTCTATGCCACAAATGAAAGATTTCTTAAGTTGGTAGCCACAAGGAGATGAACCACTCTCAACTCAAGGATGATGAACTCAAGTAAGACTAAAATCCTTCTCAGTTGAAAGCAAGACTTATGAGCTAAAATTAATTCATAAACTCAACCAAAAACTTCAAACTTATTTCGAAACTCAATCAAAAACTTCAATCTAATTCATAAAACTTCATTCACACAGATATTTTGGGGTGCGGCATGTGAGTAATGTGATCAGTAACCCAATATTTCCAGTAGTGCAATTCCAGAGCACCTCTCCTCATGTGAGTGAGTGTCCTAGCAGTGCCAACATGATGATAACCCAGCCCCTCCCTCCCTCCCATGCTGAACACAGTGAACAACCCCCTCCCAAATTTTCAAACCCCCCCACCAATGGCATCTTTCTATTCACGTCGTAATTCACAGTCACAGCCGAGCCACTACCTTCCAATATTAATCACATCATAGAAAAACCTCCAGAAACTGAAAAAGCATGGCGAGTCCCTCCAAAGCTCCGGTCAGTGGAAATGAATGCGATCGCCGACCCGATTAAATTTATGAGCAAAAGCAGGTGCGAATGTGGAAACCGAAACACAGCACCAGTCCTCAACTTACACCACTCTCCGCAACAAACAAACATTAAGGTCGACACACCCATACCCGACACGGTCCACACAACCGCACTGTAGACTAGCATGGAATCTGGTGGAGCCAAGACCTGTTCCCAGAATGGAAAATCTCACATGAATTTTGGTGAATCAGAATTGGTGTTCAGGATTAACGGCCTGGTGTATTTAGCCATTCCAAGAAAAGGTGGCAGCGTGGTTGAGAATTAGGTTCACTCATAATGTCAAAGGGGTTGGTGTGGTAGTTGCGATCAGAGTGGCAACGAAGTGGTTTCCAGACCTAGAAATGCTGGATTTGGTGGCAGCCAAATTGATCTCCCATGACCTGTGTTACCAATCACTGTATTCCACAAAGTCGGCTTCTAGTCCTTTCCATAGCATGGGCTTCTAAGCCAACCATGAACAACTTCATCATAAAACACCAAAGTGATTGAATCTAAGGACAGTATCCATTTCCTAGGGAGAACGTATTACATTGCAAGTGCTTTGATTTCAGTCTCACACAATAGAGTCTTCTGAACAAACCCATTGCAATTGATTTAGACATGTGGATTTGTATCATGTGAGGTTAGAACATATGGTGATCATGTTGATTTTTATACCATGTATTACATCTGAGTTCACACACATGCATGCTCCATACATCTGAGCTCCATACATCTGAGCTCCATACATCTGAGCTCCATACATCTGAGCTCCATACATCTGAGCTCCATACATCTGAGCTCCATACATCTGAGCTCCACACATCTGAGCTCCATACATGCTCAAGGAGCAGCCAACGGGAGACGACCATCTTTTCAGATTTAGAGTGACCGTTGTGAGTTAGTTTCGCGCCAAACTGAGATTTTAGAGTAGGGTTTTTAGGTCGATTCTTATGTGTCTTTGGACTGGGAAACGCAGGGATGTGGGGTTGGTATAGAGTGGTAGCTGAAACACTTGTTGCACAAGAAAAGAGGAAGAGCAGGTCCACTTTGAGTCTACAGTTAACCTTTTTTTGGGACTGAAGTTACCAGTTGTTAATACACTCTCTTAACAGTTTCTCAAAAGTTTGTGGTTGTGAGTATGTGTTCTCTGTAATGGTTTTCAGGAGACCTACATGTTGGTTACTAGTTTCACTGCAAAACTCAGTTCCAAAATTCATAGTAAATCACATATTGGGAAAAAAAAACTCAAAAAATGTTCAAACCCCACCATTTCTATTTCTCTTTGGAAGAAAAATCACACTCCAGTATAACACCACCAATACAGGTACTAAACTCTCTTAACTTAACGGTTATAGGTGTGTCGACCTTAGTCATAACTTTAACCACACTAAAACTATGATAAACACAAGTTACATATTCATCCGCAGCCCAGACGAAGTAGAAGTAGTTGCAGTGTGCCAGATCTGCCGATTGAAGAGATTCACCATGAAGCTGCCAACACGAGCGGAACAGTGCCGAAGCTATGCACGGTCACATGCCCGCTCCCTCCCAGATTGGCCCCATCCCTCCACGTTCGCTCCATTTGCCTCAGTGCATCCATCACATTCACACTTCATCCTTTGATTTCGCTCTCCACAACGCGGGGGAGGCGACTGCGCCGTGACACCAGTTGCAGTGAACACCACCGAGGCCCTAACATAGATCGCCCCACCTGCGCAGGTTTCTCATTCCCGTAAGCTGCTAGCAAGGCGCAGCTTCAGCACATTTTGCTACTGAACGACTTGGACGGCAGGTTGTTGTTCTTCTTGATCACCTCGGCTCCAGTTTTTCTGAGAACTGTAGGCTGATGTGGGTGAGTGCGGTTGAGCACTGTGGCAGACAGGGGATGGGAGCAATTGGTGGTGTTTTTTTTTTTTTTTCTGTGTTGTGTGCGTAGAGTAGGTTGACTGCAGGGTGGGGGGGATTGAGGTAGATGGAGAACAGCGTTGGGCGTGACCTATGATACTGGTACTGCTACGACTGCAACTACTGTAGAGGTTGGTTTGAACGAAGAAAGGTGGCGCTCTTCGCACCGTGGTTGGGAGGAGCTAGCTAGCGTGATTTTTCGAGCTTTGGGCTCTCATGTTCGGGGGAGCTTTCGGTTGCACTGGGAGTGTGAGTTAACTGGGGGTGGGTACTGGTGGTGGAGGGGGGTCACATTGTAAGGTGGCGACGACGGTGAGGCAGTAGGCCATAGCCATTCTGGGCGCCATTTTGAGAGGTTTGTGTGCAGGGATCGAGCCCAAGGTGGTGGTTTTAGGGTTTATTTTAGGAGATGGCGTCGATGAAGGAGAAGTCGGGGTCCACGGCGTCGGTTTCGGCCGCCTCGGGTGGGACGAACCCGGGTTTTTTTTCGGGGAAGACGCTGCACAAGACGATGCACAACTCTCGGATAACCATTCTGTGCGGGATCGTGACTATTCTGGTGCTGCGGGGGACGATAGGTAGCGGGGTGGACAAGAGGAACGCGTTTCGTGACTTGGTGGAGGAGGAGTTCGAGGAGATCGAAGTGGAATGGGACCCGGCCGTGCCGTTCCGCCTGGGCGCGAAGATCACGAACTGGGACGAGCAGCGCGAGCGGTGGATTGCGAACCACCCGGGGGCGAACACAAACCTGCAGGGGAAGGAGCGGATGCTGCTTGTGACAGGGTCACAGCCCAAGCAGTGCGACAATCCCATGGGCAACTTCCAGCTCGTCAAGGCGCTGAAGAACAAGATCGACTACTGCCGATTGCACGACATCGACATTTTCTACAACATTGCGCACTTGGACATTGAAATGGCGGGCTTTTGGGCCAAGCTGCCCTTGCTGCGTAAGCTGCTCATAGCGCACCCCGAGGTCGAGTGGATCTGGTGGATGGACTCCGACGCGCTCTTCACGGACATGACCTTCGAGATCCCGATTGAGAAGTATAAGGGCTACAATATGGTTCTGCATGGCGAGGAGGACAAGGTTTTTGATCAGAAGAGCTGGCTGGGGCTCAACACGGGTAGTTTCCTGTTCCGCAACTGTCAATGGTCGCTGGATTTGCTCGAGGTTTGGGCGCAGATGGGACCCAAGGGTGCAGTGCGTGCCGAGGCCGGGAAGCTGCTCACCGCCACGCTCGCCGGGCGTCCTGCCTTCGAAGCCGACGACCAGAGCGCGCTTGTTTACTTCTTAGCTACCGATAGAGAACGGTGGGGGAGCAAAGTGTTTTTGGAACACTCGTACTGCTTGCATGGCTACTGGGTGATGTTGGTGGAGCGCTTCGAGGAATTGATGCAGTTTGGTTCCCCTGGTGGTGGCGGCAGCGAGCAGTACCGGTGGCCGTTTGTCACCCATTTCGTCGGTTGCAAGCCGTGCGGGAGCGACAGGGGGAAAGACAGCTACGCCACGGATCGGTGTCTCAAGCACATGGAGCGCGCATTCAACTTCGCGGATAACCAGGTTCTGGAGCACTACGGGTTCCAACACCCAACGCTGAACACCGCCAGGATTCACAGCATCCGCAACGAGACTTCGGATCCGCTTGGCGTCTTCAACCTTGTCACGAGGTAGTAGGTACAAAATTCGACGCATTAGTAAGGTGTAGCTTGGTTATCTCCTACCTGGAGGTCTCTTCGTCGGCCATGGCGATTGCCGATTTCCATCACTAGGTACATCAATTTCACAGTCTCTTAACATGTGAGATTATTTTAGAGCTTCGGATGATGATTTGGGTGCATCCCGGCCATGGCTGTCGAAGGAGTTGACTGGCTCTGTAGCTCGTCGTTAACCATTTTTGTTACTGACGGAGCATGGGCGTCCAGTACGAGCAAGGATTCTTACCTTCCTGCGCAGCAGTAATCCGTCTACTTGCCAATTACGGTGTAGCTAGTAGGGAAACGCAGGCAGACGATTCGGAGCAGGCAGGCGTCAGGAATGCCACAAATTGTGGTTCGCCGTGATTCGACCCGTCGTTGTGAACGAGGACGATTCTGTGGTGTACTTGTAGAGGATGGCCTACTGAGTAATAGATTATATAGTTCTCGGCTTCGTTTCGTTAGATTGATCCATTTATTTGTGAAACCATCAGAATGACTCGATCTGGAATGTTCACTCAGTTCCAAACAGTTACTCATCTCCTGTGACACTAACTTATCAACAGGCAATGACTCAAATTGTCTGCCCAGTAATGTGAATACATTTTAGCTGGCAGATTCCCATCAGACAAACTGTTACAAGACGGGTCCTTTTGACCCAGTTCTCTCAAACATGAACTCATGGACGCTTTTGTCATACTGCTACACAAGCTCTTCAATATTGTGGACTGCACACTGTATGATCCACCTCTCTTTTGGACTTTCCTCCTTTCCACATTCCAAATGGCATTCATGGTACCCACACCGGTACACCTGAGCATCACCTGGGCACTCCCAGAGCGCATGATTCCCTGGAGAGTCCATCAGAGCCAGGCTGCAGAAGCTGCACCCCACCATGGGGGGCCATGTACTAGACTCGATCCAGGACAACTGAATGGAGGCTTTTGTCAGCCACCACTCGTGGGAGGACCCTCATGATAACCTCAAACCTGCTCCCGAACGGCGACATTCCCCATGCAGTCGATACATCCCAGCCGCACTAATGAACGCTCCCGGTAGATATCGTCAGTATATGGTAAGGTAACGGTTTTCGGAGACTGGGCACTGCGGCCATTCCTTGGAATGCGGATCTGGAGCCGCAGAGCATGTACAGTGCCGGCAGCGTCGTGATGCGGCCCACCGGGTGTCCGGAGCGTTTGTCAACTACGAATGTTCAAGCCGCGGGAACTAGTCACTGCCAGCACCGGGAGCCGCGGTATGTTAGCTTGCAAACTGCGATTCATGGGGGCGATCATCGATGGGTGCCGGGGATGGCGGCCGTTTCGATGAGAGATGGTGCAGCGATGGGGAGCTAGCTCGACTGCTAGTGCATGGGATGCGGTTCTGGGGATTTGTGGCCCCGGTTTGGTGGGCATGCATGTCGATGTGGGCTCGTTCGCCGTTCGATTGTGGCTCGCAGTTTGAACTCGGCGATGGCGGACTCCATCTCGTCCTTCACTTTGTCTTCGTTTTATCTTCTCTTTCGAGACTTTTTGAGGAGCTTTTGAATGATGGAAGTGATGATTGGAATTGCTCGGATATTTATGTGTTGCGTATTTTTGAGAATGTAGTGGAGTAATGGAGAAATGGATTAATTATTCCATATTAAAAGATAAATATATTATTTTAGATTTATATATATATTAGACATGTTATTTAAGTATCATTATATATTTTTAATATTTCTCTGTCATTTTTTTCAGTGTATAATAAAATTAGATGTCATTCTCTTAAATGTGTCATTTGATTTATGGATGTACATGATTGTTTATGTGTAATTCAAATATTTAGTTTGTTTTAAAATTTGTAAAAAAAATGAGGTTATAGATGTGAATCTAATTAGGATCTTGATTTACTATATTTTTTAGAAACAGACACAAAGTTTTATACTTGGTATGTTCAAAAGACACAATGGTAAATAGATTTATAGAGTTCTTAATTTGCCATGGATGGCCATCCCAACGCAAAAATAGATCGGATGTCCATGTCAAATGGTGTGTTGTGTATTTTTCTTCCCCTCATAAGCCAAATAGAACTCCAAGTATATCTCATTACAGGGCTTAACCCCTAAACAACGAAAGTTCTAGAATGTTTTTTTTGAAATCTCGGGCACGTTCATATGATGTCAATTTTGGATGTAAGTTTTTGAATTTTTTTATGGTCGTAGGGAATTGCAAGAGCTTCGCTGGAGTATATATTTTTTTGCACTAAACATTAAAAAAAATGAAATTATGGTGCCCAAAGTGGTATTTCCTACTTCTTTGGCAGCTCCAAAACTTTGATACATCCTTCAACTACCTTTGGGATTTTTAGTGCAAGTAATTAACATGAATGATTTTTAGATTATCAAAAAAAAAATGCTTATATTGTCTAAGATTTTCATTCTACAAGGAGCCAAAGTTTGTTCATTTTGTTTGGTCAAGCATTTATCACATAAAAGATAGAGATTTTGTTCTTTTTTTCTCTTCTTTTTTCTTACTTCAATAATATGAATCTCTCTTCCTTAAACAATGTTTTTCGCAATCATGCTACGCCTTTTTGTTAAATCTAAAATTTGATGCACAAGTAACTAACATCATGTACATCATTTTAGTACTAAACCTCCAACATGTACAGTGGAAAAAATTTACTCAAAGAGAAGTCAAAGATAGCTAATCATGTTTTGAAAGGATAGAAAAGAACAATGTTTCTTACTTCAAACTCTACAGTCTTCTATTCCACTCGGTCAATTTTTTTATTTTTGGATTGTTCACTCTTGCTTCTAAAATGATAGTTTCTGGAGTGTTTTTGGTGAAAAATGGTCACGGCCGATTAGGGTTAACTTGTCTTCTGATGCTTCTTGTATATTCAATCTCCATACAATCACAAAAGAAAATAAATTAGATTTCTAAAAGCATTTGGAAGGGCCTTGCTGCTTACCCTATGAAGGCTCTCATACAGAAGGGTCAACCCAAGTTTGACAATTTGCAAATGTAGGAGAGGGAATCAAAACATGCCAAGCAAGGATGGTAAGCTGGGGTGCCCATGCTTTAGCAACCTAAACAATTCAGATGATATTGTTCATGAAGCATTGAAATTGTGAAATCAAGAATCCGTCTCGCCTGGTCTCACCCGGTCTCACCCACCCACAGATCAGCACAAGCTCTTGAATTAACAACATTTACAAAGTGAAGTAAATTTTAGAACTGAACGCTGGCATCATAGGCATCAGGCACAAATATGAGATCATGTGATGCGGGTCTGTAACATTCTCTGTATGTGCCTACATTGCTACTACGGGCCACCTAACTCGAAAGCAACTATGAGTGCTTGGTGTGATGCTATGAGGGCCTTGATACATGTGAATGCAGGTTTGTGTGATTTGGGTACAAATAATTGGAAAGATTTGGGCCAACTTTCCAAATCATGAGAATCTAGGTTCACATGCAACAAACCCTAATGTACACTGTATAAGGTACTTCATATTCTTTTGCTGTCTTGCTTCTGGCCGGGAGGCAGTGACACTGCATGTCACATGTGATGTAGATATGCACCTCTATATTAGTTTAATCTGGTGTCTTGGACAGTCCTGAATCTGGCCTTTTGTAAGGAGGCTCGTCTAACATGCCAGTGCAGCCGGACTGAGTCTCAGTCTAATACCAGAATTGCTGTTTTGACAGTAGGGACTGTGAACAGGATTGATGTTCTGTTCATCATCAACCACTGTTGGAAAATTTCTCAAGTATTTTCAACCCCAAACATTTGATGAGTTAGTTGTCTCCAAAGTATTGAGGATTTGGTTAGGTCAGTACACTATGGGAAGAATGGTTTCCGAGGACCAGTGAGTACACCACCTAATTTTGTAAGAATGAGTTTAGTTTGGAGTGAGTTAATTGACTTAAAGAAATAACAAAATTATTTTATATGATATATGTTTGCTTTTAAAGTGCTCATTTGCTATATTATAATCATAGCTATACACAAATGCAATTATTTGAAAATGTTATATTTGCAACTTCTTATAAGTGGTGTTAGGAAGGTTTATTCCATATTATGATATATTCGGACAATCCACCGCTAACTTATGTCTTGTAGATTTAGGTTCTCTGGTGGATCTAACTGATACTTTACTCCCTTATCCAAATTAATACAAACTTAGTTTTACATAAGACACTTTATTGTATGATTAATATTTATTCTAAAAAATTGGTAGGCATAAAAGTACTCTAAGATATTACTATATTTGGTGTACAAGAGCTAGTAGTCTTAAAATCCAAGAAAATTAGTTCTATTGTCATCCATCCATTAAAAACTACCGTAATAGGGTAACAAGTTTGTGTACCTATAAAAGTTATTTTAAAAAAAAATCTGTCTCTAGAAAGTTAATTTTTGATTAAGGTAGTGGTGGCAAAAACCGTGCAGGTCCAAAAATCGAGCAGTAGCCATTAGTGTAGGGTCCCAAAAACTTGTGCAGACTGTTTCCGAGAAACTATTTAAGAGTGTTGCTAAAACCGTCCATGCCTTAAAAATTTCTGATTGATGCAGAAGCTATTTATTTTCAGAATCCAACCTCTCATGAATGTGAGGACTCTATGCTCGGTTTTTGGCCCACCTAAGGCTTGACACTCAAAAATTCATAGGAAATTAGTGACTTATTGGAAAAATGTGTTTTTTTTTTTCGGGATGGAATTGCACTAACTTTGCAAACCATCCAAAAATTCTAAATACTTTTTACATGTGTTCTAAGTATGCACACCTGAAAGTCGCATGGTTTTTGACACCACTACCTTAGCATTAAAACATTCACTAAAGTAGTATCATGTAACTTTAAAATAAATTATTAAGAATGGTTTTTCATATGTTTTTTTTTTGGTTTTATGATTTTGGAATTACTTATAAACAAATCCACATCCTACTACAATATTTTTTTGTGTTTAAAACCACCAAGCTCTTACACATTGAGTATGAAGAGTACCACCAAGCTTTTCCATGTGTAGTAGCTATTTCGAGTGAACTCAAACTCTAATTCTGTGCAAAGAAATTTTCACATTTTCATCCATTGAAGTGGAGATGGTCTTAGAAAATTGTTGCGACCTAAACTTCGGAACTGAAGGACAGTCCCTCCCTCCATCGCTCAAGTGAAGGTGAGAATCGGCATCGCAACAGAACCGTGTTCCCCTCACTGGAACAACCCCTCCCTGCTAATCAATGCCAAGATCGTGAACTGTAGTTAAGTTACTAGGAAGATTGCAATGCACCCACTCCGGAAGCGATTCAACCACCGCTGCACCACAGTCATCTCCCGGTTATGCGCCTCCATCTCCGTCCCCACTCAACACCGTGCTTGTCGCCATGCGCTGCCCTGTGCCCGCGCCCTCGCCCTGCTGCCCCTGCTCACAGGTTTCGGTGCTCTGTGCTGCCTCTCCCTCCTGAGCTCGCCATTGCTCTCCCTTAGGGTTTTGCTATAGCAGCTCATGATGCAATTCATGCCCATCTCATGATCGCTCACCCTCACTTCACGGCTGCTCATGCTGCGCAGTTGATTCATCGCTGGTGCGTTCATCTTGTATTGCATTGGTACCTTAGGCTGCATTGTTGATTGATTGATGATAGATATGTGTGATTGAGGGTTTGTTGTTGTGGCGATTTCTGTGTGTTTGCGTTTGATTTTGATTGAGGAGGAGTGGGAGGAGGTGGTTATTAGCTCTGGTATTCGATCTCGGGTTTGGATGTGGTTAGAGTTTTAGGTTTTCCGGAGGTTTGGGCGACAGATCGGCAGAGTTTTTGACGCTGTGGTGATCAGGTAGACGATCTTGGTGAGTGCGCGTGGAAGATCGACTGCGGGTGTGGAAAGGAGTTGCGAATCGAGGGGTGCTGGGGAGAAGGGTTCTTTGGATCTGGTTTTGAGGATTGGATTGTTGATCTTGGATGGGGGTGGACAAGGAGCAGGAGCTGATGAGTGACGCTGGTTAGACTTCGGGCTTTGGTGTCGGAGGTTTTTGGGGTTATTGGATGTGGTTTTGGCTCTCGAGGCGTTGTTCTGTTGCGAGCGAGAGATGAGACAATCCAGTGGGAGGAATTATTGGTTCTCTTTGGGGTGAGATCGGTTGCAATTTTCTTTTAGGGTTGAATCGGAGGGCAGCCTGAGTTAGGGCAATGGAACGGCATCATGAGCCGAGGGATCCTGGGATGTCGGAGACTGTGGAGCCTCTAGAACCTCATGAAGACTCGGATGACGAAGCTCTTCTTGAGTACATGTCTCACCGTGACAGGCAAGCGAAGTTGGAGAGTGCTCGGTGGGCTGGGTACGATGAAACGCAGCCTGCAATGCAGGTGTTGGACATAATGCAAGAATCAACCACGCTTCTCCGTAGACACGATTTTATCCTTATGACCCTGGGTTTGGCCCTAGCAGTCCCACTGTCGATAATTCTTCTCTCCCATGTGCTTCTTTTGCTCCCGTTCATGAACCATTTGGTGAAAGTGGTGCAATATGCTGCGGAGGATAGATTTAAGGCACACTCGCATCGGGCCGGGTACAGGAGATTGGCAGAGATAATAATGTCGAATGTGGTGGACATTCCCTTCTCAGCATTGTTCTCTCCGCTCCTTAAGGCAGGCGTGGCCTACGTAGTGGCCTCGACCTACGGGCGAAAGAGACTCCAATTGTCGGATGTTGTCGACGTCCTGCAAAAGATCTGGTTACTGCTGATGCAAACTTTCATGTGGACCTGCTCGGTGTACCTGATCTTTGCCTCCGCGTTCGCCACATTATTATGGTTTGCCTCATGGGCCGGTAAAGCGTCCAGCGTCTTTGGCACTGCCAGTCTCTTGGCTGCTACTATGGTTGGGTTGGCTCTAGCTTTGGGATTGGCATATGCGAATGTTATGTGCAACCTCGCGTATGTGGTGACTGCACTCGAGGGTTTTCACGGTAAACCTGCACTCGTGCAGAGCATCAATCTTCTCAAAGGGAAGGCGGAGGTGGCGCTACTGCTATTCCTCGTCACCAACGTGAATGCCACTCTCCTGGACATTCTCTTTGAGTTTCATATCATCCGGAACACGAATGCTTCTGTAGCGAGCGACAAGTACTGGGAAGCACCATTGCTTGTATTTATGCACTCATTTGTGTTTCTCTTCGATGCCATTATGATTAGTGTCTTGTTCTACATGTGCAAGTCATCAGAACAGCAGCCTGAAATTAGCCGGGTCCCCCTTCGCTCCCACGCTGAAGAGCTAGTAGCTAGTACCAGTAGTGAGATGGCAGAGGTGAGATCGCCCGTGGCGGGAAGGACACCGTTCACAACTCGCTGAGATCCTAGATGCACATATGCTGTATATTAGCCCACTACCCATTATTTTTTTGATATCAAATTTGGTTCTGGACTAGGGAACAAATTGTAACCTGTCCGGCAGTTTTCCCTTTTGCAACCACGCTGTCCTGGCTACTGTGAGCGACTGCACACTGGCATATCATGTTTTAGTCTCTGCTGTATCATTAAGCTCAGTGGATCCTCCGTGTTGCACCGCAGTGTCCCTCAGTTTCTCCATACACTAGAGCGAAGTGTCTTCTGGGCACTGTTTGATTCCTGATGGAGGCTTTGAATGTGCCTGCCTTCACTTTGAAAGGCTGTCTTATTTGCAGTGGGTTGATTCAGATGCACGTGGAAGAAGTCTTATGAGTTTGTTCAATTAGATTAATTTTCACAACCCATCTTATAGTGACCGCCCTTGATGTTCCAGGCTAACGATTAGCGGCCATTAATCTCCAGCACCGAAGGATCCACATATCTAAGCATTGGGACTAACTCAAAATTATTCTCACACTGTAACACAAGGATCTGAGCTCCGATCATCTTCCCCTCCTCGATTGAAACTGCAAGCTCTTGCACCACCCGCAACTCACGCAGCGCCATTTCCTATCATTCCCATGTTACCATTCGCAAGGGTCTTTAGCATCTGCTGCACAAAAGCATCCAACGAATCATATCGACCTCTTTACAGCTGCACCAGGGACTTGTGTCATCTTCGGTTCCATCTTTCTAATCACATCTTGCACTTCATTGGCTTTCTCCTAGGACACACGCATGGCTCCGACCAAATGCAGTTAAGCTCTGTGGGCCTCATTCTTCAAGTGCATGCTCGGTTGTGCTTGCTATTTGGAGTGTCCTTCATTATCTTGCTCTCCTTCGCTCTTCCTCCTCCCAAATCTTCTTTTTCATCTCTTCTTCCTCGGCCTTCTCGAGCTCTTACTACACTTCGCTCTATTTCAGCAAGATGGTGACCAATCAAAAAGAAGGCTGCGCATCTAGCCTGAAGCGCAACCTAAAATGAGCAGTCAAACTGCCACAAAGCTGGACTGAAACAGATGCCCCCAAATGGAATGCTCTCAGGCGGTAATTGATGGAAATTCATGTGGACGAAGCGATGCTGTGAAATCCAAGCTCTGCTCATCTCGAGGCCGTCCGATGAGTGCCGCTTATAAAGTCACCGAAATTCAGACAAGCTTGGATGGTTTATGGACGGCCATTGATCGATCATGGTGCCGCTTCTGATATGTGTACTACAGTAAAAAGCTATTCGGATCATGATTGCGCTGTGTGGGTTGCTCTGCCATGAAAAAGTATCCTGTCTTCATGGATTTTCGAAGCCTCGATTTGATCTAATCATGCCGAGTACTTAATGATCAACAGTTCTTTGTCTGTATTGCTCTAATATCCTCCTTCTCAATTCGTCTGGCATGCTAGTTCCATTCCTAATTCACATCAAGCGCATCTTCAGCTCCGATGAACATATGCATACGAGACTACCTTCAAGTCTTTTCATGTGTAGTAAATCTCTCCCTATGCATCGATCGGCGCTGTTGCTGTCCACTAGAAGAAGACGAAGTTCTAACATGTCCTCTTCGCGCTCACACATTTTCTCCAGTTCTCGGCGCTTGCAACGATATCACTGGGGTCACAAACGAGCGCAAGGTGTTGCCAGGGCTAGGGTTTCTGAATGAGAGTGTCGAGACAGAATGCCAAAAGGAACAATTCAATCTACTCACACATTATCAAAGTTTCCCTCACCTTCTTGCTCGTTGACATGAGTTCGAGAAAAGATTACCCAAAACACGCAACGAATGAGAGAAACGTGATTTCTAATGTCCAATATAGTAGCCCAAGTTGGAGAATTAGGTCACAGAAGTTTTACAAGTGAGTGAGGCTGGTGGAGCGAGCTTCGCATATTTCAATGGAGGGTTTGTAGTTTTGAGGTGGGGCCGGTTTACATGTTGACTCACCGCGCACAGGCCTGCCTGTGCAGTTGCACTGGCGGGTTGAAGCTCATTCGCAGCGTGTCTTCATTTCGCGGTGGAGAGATTTCTCTGCCGACATCCTTCAATTACCAGTGCGTGACTTGGGGAAAATCCCGCTTGTATGCGACGTCGTTTGGGAGTTTCTCAAGGAGTTGTCCCTCTCTTTCTAGAATCGAACTAAGCACTGCGTTGCGTGGTAAAGATAGTGCCCTGAATTTGAGAGTTGGTCGGATACGAAGGGCTGGCTCCGCGAACAATTCCGAAAAACCGAGGGTAGCGGAGACGGTAGCGTCGGGGGAGAGGTCGACGATGGCGGAAGACAACGCCGAGGATGAGGAGGTTAAGGATCGAAAGGGGAAGGTGATAATCATCGCTGGTCCGACCGGAGTGGGCAAGACCCGTCTGGCGCTGGCGCTCGCTAAGCGCCTCGGTGGAGAGATTATCAGCGCCGACTCTGTCCAGGTGCGTGCCAATTCCCTCTTCCTTTCTTCCACCCCCAATGTTGCCGTGCCTCATCGTGCACTGAGCTTCTAGAAGCCATTACTGGATGTGGCTGCGGATTTGGTGCGAATCTCTACAATTTTTCTTGCGATGCCTCTACACTTGGGACATAACGCGACCTGCACTCGAGCTCAAGCCGAAAAGAGAAGAATCTGTTAGGTTGAAGCGCATTTAAATGTTATGAAATTGTCTTGATTACGAAGGACGGACAAATGAACCCCGTTCACGGGATTTTAGGTTTTAGGGTTCAGGGTTTAAGAAGGAGAGGACGTAGCCAGGATGGTCTGTGTAGGCATTGCTTAGTTGAAACTCCAGTGGACCTTGATCGTCGTTTTCTGAATCACAACTTGCTGGTTTACGGGCCATCTCAGTTGGGATATGTCGCTTGGAACACGATTCTCCATGCCTAGCTAAATAAGCTCATAATCGAATGTTTTGAGAGTTGCAGGTTTATAGGAATCTCGATGTTGGCAGTGCGAAGACACCTTTGCATGAACGCGAGGTAATTCTTTTCGGGGTTTTCACTTGGATATGTTTATGCGCCTCGTTTACTCGTCTGTTTTCATGCAGAATACAATTTGCAATGAGATGTTTGCCTTGTTAAGGAGGCTCCAGAATTTCCAAGAGGCATCATTGTAGGCGCTATTGTTATCCTCACTCGACTCTTCCTCTGTTATGCAGGGAATTCCACATCATCTAATTGACATTGTCGATCCCTCTCAAGGTTTGTCACACTGGAAGATCTCTAGGGTTGGGTTTCTAGTTTCTTCCTCCCTTTGAACCACATCAAACCAAATATTGTCTTGCATTTGAGCCTTGTCTACTTTGTTTCATACGTGCACTTTCAGTATTTGTCATGGATCGTAACAAAAGCGGTCAGCTTATGTTTGCAGAATACACCGCTGGATATTTTTATGATGATGCAAGGGCGGCCACAGATTTGGTTCTGTCTAAAGGATCTGTACCCATTGTTGTTGGGGGAACAGGCATGTATCTACGCTGGTAGGCTATTCGAATTTCCTAAGGTTTTACCGCACGTTGAAGGTTTATATTTTGGTAGTAGGTATATGCTTCTTATGTTATGAGTCAGATAATATGCAGTTCTTTTTGAGGTTATCTGCGAATTAAAGTGAGGGGCCATGGAGTCGATTAAACAGAGCCTATTCCATCTGAGCCTTGGTTTTTAGAAATGTGCATATTGTTCACTATTGACTCGGATTGATGGCTCTTTATTTTAGTTAAATATTCAAGTAGTTTTCTTTCCTACGTTTTTTAAATAAGGCATAGCAGTCCTGGGTCCCATTGGTTTCAACAGTAACAGAGAATTCTACACTTGTTATGACAGGTACATGAACGGAAAGGTAGGAGCTCCAAAGGCTACAAAGGAAGTGTTTGCAGCAGTTGAGGAAGAGGTTGACCGGCTGATTAGCCAAGGTGGAGGATGGGATGCTGGCCTAAGCATGCTTGCAGATGCTGGTGACCTGACCACCGGTCCAAGCTTGGCCCGAAATGACTGGTACAGACTGCGCCGAGCTCTTGAGATTATCAAGGTACTGGAGCTTAAAGTTGTGATTAGCGTCTACTGATTTTGTCTCCTGCGCAAACATGGTTTCCAGTCATAGGTACTTTTCAGGGTTTCAGATGAGTTGTGTCAAATAAAAAAGAATAACCCTGACAGTCACCAAGTTGGGCCGTACATGCTTGAAGTTATCAGATGAATACCATTACGGAATAGTTTTCATGAAAGTTTTTGTGATTGTGCTGCAGACATCAGGTCAACCTAAAAGTGCTTTTTCGAAGTTGAGGAATGACGATGAAGATAATGTGATCGAAGGTGCAAACTGGGATTATGATTTCCACTGTTACTTTCTTTATCAACCTCGTCCGGACCTTTACCGAAAGATAGACGAACGGTGTGAGCAGATGGTTCAAGGTATGAATCGCCATAGGTGATTACTTTTATGTGCTTTGATGATATTTGATTACTTCAAAAAAACAATCTGTCGCAACAATCGTCGTCATCTGTGATAACTGGTTTTCATTGAGGCTTCTTTATTCAATCATCCTCATCCAGTATTACTTGGCGATTTTCATACAAATATTTTGTGTCATCTTTCTGCATTTTATGTGGAATTTAAAGTGTGTGTTCTCTTTTTGTTTCAAAACCTTTAAGATGTCAATGTAAGAAATTGTTCATTCGTCTTTCAGAGGGTCTGCTGGAGGAAGCCTCGTCATTGCTGAATGCTGGCCTCCAGCCTAGTTCTAATTCAGCTACAAGATCCATTGGCTATCAATTGGTACGCTTTTTCTCTGAGTTGGGATTTGAACTAGAAGTGTTTCAAACGGTGTCTTTGTTTTGGATATCCTCGTATTTCTTGTCATGTAGTTCGAGACACTGCTTTGCACCAGAAGCTCTTGCCTTGCATATTCCGGTTCCGTCATTCTCTTCTTAGCCAGTCACATAGGCAGAGGCGATTAAATTGAGGCCATATACTTTCTGTTGGCGGTATGCTGACCTTTTCATGAAGCATTGCAGGCGATGGAGTTCTTGATGGAGTGCCGTGAATTGGGGGGCATGGCCATAGAGGAGCGGTTCTTGATTTTCTTAGAGGAATTCCAACGAGCCTCCAGGTCTCCTATCTTTGTCCTGCATACATTCATGTTGTGATCATCCGGGCGCGCGCTGCAAATAATCACTGTCTGAATCACATTTTGATGGCTCTATTGGATGGCAGGAATTATGTCAAGAGGCAGGTAACATGGTTTCGAAATAAAGGCCTAAGTGAGCAGTTGTTCAACTGGACGGATGCCACTCAGCCCCTGGTGAGTTGTACATCACTCTACCTTTTTGTCGGACTTGCACGATGGTTTGTTTTTTTTGTTTTTTTTGCAAAAGCAGACCTATGTAGGTTGAATCCTACAATACAAGAAAGGCTTCAAAGCTCATCAATAACCCAGATTTGTTGCTGAATTTATTACTCTCTCAGGAAGTGATGGTGGAAGCAGTAGCGAAAGAGTATGAGAGACCCACTGAAGAGGTGAGCGTTGGCCTGAAGGAGGCAAGTGCTGCTGTTAGAGAGTCCAGCTACACGGAAGAGAAACTCTTGAAGGTGTACCGAACTCGAAATAAGTGAGTAGATTACCATGCTGATATGCTCCAAGTACTTTTATCTGGTTGCATTTTTCCCACTGAAACTTATTGTTTGTAATCTTGAAGTTCTTACGAGAAGTCCACTCGGCATTTACACCTTGTTATCTTCCATTGCAGGATTTTTTCTCCTAACAGTGAGGCGATTAAACAAGTATTAGACTGGATACGAAGCACACAGTGTCAAAAGCAAAGCGGATATTGTGGCGATGACATCCATAAGAGCACGGAACCAATTTTGACAACTACTTAATAGTTTCAGGTTGCGGTTAGCTTAAATCTTAGTATTGTTTGTGAAATTCCGGTGATATATTGAGAAACGATGTCAAACAAATCCAACGGCAGTATTGATGATGTGAAATACATTTTACTTTTTTCTGTTAGGATTTTTTGGCAGAATCGCAACAAAAAAGCAGCACCTGTCGTCTAATGAACTACCACAGCTCTTCCACATTTAATTACAGATTATGATAGGCCAGTGTATTTTTGGCCACATGCAACTAGATTGCCACAAAATTTGATGGTGCTCTTTACAGATGAGATAAATGGAGAATCTAGATAAGAATTAGTTTCATCTAGGACAATGGATGGTGTAGCCAATTTTTGTATGAATATATAGATGAAAAATATAATGTATCCAAAATATTCATGAATGCAGAAGTAATTGACTATACTATTTTACACATTTTAGGATATGAAAATAAATAAATAAACATTTTAGGATATAAAAATTGAAAATGTTGTGATAAGCTCATTAGAATTAGACCAGTAATTTAATGCAATATGTATCACCATTAGAGACTGGTTCTAGTGGGGTCGCACTAACTACCCCCCACAAACTCTACATTTTGCACATTTCGGGCAGGAGGGGGCTGCCCGGTACAGGCTGTCTCTCCCATGACCATCCCGGGTCTCAGTGGGACCCGGCCTTCTGACAGCGAACCCGTGACGGCTATGCCAGCTGTCTTTGTCAGCCCTGCGTGGCCTATGGATGAGCATTAACGACTTTTGGTTGGGCTCTGTTACCCCAGGCAGGGCTTGTCCTGCAGTGGGGTTTTATGAATGGCGGGTCCCATAAGTTTTTGTGCTGCCAACTAATCCGGATCTGAGAATTTAAACTACACTTTAGATAACGGATAATTCCGACATTCTTCTAAGAATGGGGGTATCTAAAGGTTTAGGCAAATCATGCAGTGCAGATTATTTGTTGTTCTACTAGGATCCAAAAATTAGGGTTCCTTTTGGTATTAGGGTTAGAGTGGATGCGGCTTAGGGTTTATGCTGCACCAAACACATGTTCTGCTTAAAAGATGTATTTCGTCCTGCAACAAACGTGTGCAATGAAGAGGAATTAGAGAGGAACTGATGTGGTTTAGGTTTCTTTGTTTTGTGTGAGTGAATTGTTTGTCTTCCCTTTGATTATATGGTTTAGGGTTGACTTACTACGTAGTTCTCAAAAATGGCCCCAGGTGTTGATCTGTCAAGTGATGACTCGGACTGTTGCATTGTCCCTAGGCGTTTACATGAAGCAGTGAAGCTCAGTAAGAAGGTGATAGGAGGTCCTTATGAACTAGGTGCAGCATTTGTTGACCTGACAATTGAGAAACATCTTGATGAAACTAGAGAAGCAGGGAATGGAAAGTCTAGGGAGGATCCAATTCAGATTGGTGGGTCGTTGAAGAAAGGAGAAGTTGGTCCATCATTTGTTGATTTATGTTCTGAGTACAGCAGTGATTCCACGTTCAATTTGAATGATGCTGGATTTAGGTATTCCAAGAGCTCAGTAGTGGACCTTTGGGAGGGTTCATCTCAGCCTTCTTTCTATGAGCGTCCTGTGCACATTGATGTCACAAGTGATAACACGTTGTCTAGGGACTTTTCAACTTACCACAATTCCCAAAACTCTGCTGGTATAGGTGGTCCAGTGAGGAGGGAAGTTGTTAGTGATGAGTCTTCTATGCTATCCTCTGGAACTGATGATGTTATTGAGAGACTCCGTTCTTTAAGTACTGGAATGAAAGAGATGTATGTAGACTCTGAAGTATACTTGTCAGAACATTCTTCTGCTTCTGAGAACTATACTGATGTAGATCTGGGTAAGGGGAACGGTATGGGAGAATGTGGAAACGCAGCTGATGTCAAGTGTGATCAGCTGCCAACATCGACGGTTGCAGATTTTAAGAGTACGAAGGTCAATCTGACTGAGATTCAAGGCCCTTCAAAACAGGCAACTCCAGGGTGTGGGACGAAGTCACGGAACGTGGGAGAAGGTCTTTCTACCGATGGTGCTTTGAAGAAAGCTGTAGGGGCTCGTGGTGCTCCAAAGGCAGAGGCCGTTCCTGCAGCATCACCAAAACGGCGATCTGCAAGGCCTACAGTCCGGAAGAGGAACTTCTGTACACGCTCAGGAAAGGCACCACCGATTGTACTTGTTGATGACTGGGATACCGAAGAGTTCCCTTACCAGGGACCAGAGCGCGAGAAGGAGCTTCTGAAGAAACTGAGGGAATTCAAGCAAACTCCACCACCAGGACCTTTTTGCAAAGATGACATCGCCTGGGAGCCAATTCGAACTCAAAGTGCAGGACAATACTTTTTACACGAGGTTGCCGTAATTCCATGGAGCAGATTGGATGACTTCAGAACTGGAGAAGGTATGGATAAAAATTTCCCGTGCAGGTTCACTAAGGAGACTCAAAGGAAGAGGGCACCAGGCTCTCTGAATATCCCTCGAGCAAATAGCGCGTCCAAGGTTATTAGGTAATGAATCCCTGATGCCTGTTTCATATGGTTTCGAGCAGATTCTGAAGTTAAAAATGAATCTGAACCTTCAAATTCTAAACGTTGTTCTGCAATACATTGCTCAGGTTCAGTTGTAACTACGGTCCTGCTGATGACTCCGCTATCTATATCAAGGACCTGAAGGGTCTCCTACAAGCAGAGCAATTGAAGAGGAAGAAGACAATAGCCACTGTATTACAGAAGAAGAAGCGAGGGAAAAATCCCGTGGCAGATTATGATGTCATGTCCTCTGACAGAAAAACATGCCATCAGAAGACTCGCATCGGTCAGAAGGAGGCTGGAACCTCGATGAAGAGGGGGTGCTTGCGGCACTTCATTGCAAAGCAGAACTACATGGATAACAGCTTGTGTCAGCTTGTATACAAGATAAGCGAGCATGTGAATAGCAATGGGGATCAGTGTCACGGTGTGGCTGTGGCTGGTTTCAAACATTCTATGGGCACATGTCTCTCTGATAAGAAGAAGAGTGAGCTCACTGAACTCCTGGATTGTGGCTTAACACCAACTCAGGTGATGGTACAGCACAAGGCGCACATGATGGAGCTCGCCTTACAGAATGTCCCAGTGCATAGGGACATGATCGTCTTGCCTCATGACGTCAGGAACTTGGCCAACAAGCGTGCAGGGGATTTGTGGATGAAGCACAAGAACGAGGTTGTGAGCTTGAGAATGTGGAAGGACGAGAACATTAAACGTGTTTTTTTTTACCAGGAGCACAGCTTGCTCGACATGAATATCACTGAGCAGCAGAACAACCCCTTTGCACTCGGATTTCAAACTGAATGGCAATTTGAAATGTTGCTCAAGTTTGGAAATAAAGGGGCCCTTGCAATCGATGCTACCTTCGGCACAAGCCACTCAAGGGTAAGACAATCTCAGTTGCTGTTTTGTGTTTTGTTTTGAATGCTGCTGTTGAGGAGGTTCTGTGACCTCATAGTAAACAATCGAAGTGTAGAGTGTTTACACATTCGTGGACTACGCCTAAGCATATCTCCGTTGTCTGGATTGCACTACAAGCCAACCCCTGTTACTAACTGCTCTTGTAAATATGTTCTCCAGTATCCTCTATACACCGTGATGGTGTTTGACGAATGGAGAAGCGGGATACCTGTAGCGTACTTCTTCTCTTCTTCAGCAAAAGAAGAACATCTACAGCCTATACTACAGGCCTTGAAGGACAAAGTCACCAAGAAACTACCTTCCTGGGAGCCTTCTTCTATCATTGTTGACAATGCCCAAGCGGAAATTAACGTCTTGCAGTAAGTTATTAGAAGAGTTTAGGGTCTAAATGAATAGCATGTTTCATACATCAACACTGGTTTGCTTTGTCTTGTCTTGCTTTGTCCAGTGATCCTGACTTATTCATTGTCTTGCTGGACTGTAGAAAGCTCTGGCCACAGTCGAAGATCCTTCTTTGCTTCTGGCACGTGAAGAAGGCATGGGCCGAGAATGCTAGAACAAAGATAAGTCGCATTGAGGATAGGGCTAAAACATTGAAGGAAGTTGGAGACATCATGTATGGGAAGGGATTCGTCCACGGGAATGATCCTGTGGAGTGGGCCAACAGCGAACTTGATAAGATTCGATTGCGTCGCCCATCTGCAGAGAGATTCATGAAATACATTGATAAACATTGGAGGAAGAAGATAGGGATGTGGTGCATCTCGAATCGGAATATTCCTCATGCAGGACAGAACACGAACGCTGCTATAGAGTCGTACCACGCTAATCTAAAGCGCATACTGTACCTGGAGAAGCAACGATTTATGGGGCGGCGAATGGATTGGACGGCTGATGATCTGCAGCGAGTAGTGACTGGGCACTACTGGTACTTCAGGGTGTTAAAGGAGTACGGATTCATTCGGAACAGGAAGCAAGAGATTATCATTTGTAGTGCCATATTGGCCGCCCAAGAAATCCCAGATGACTACGTTAGCTTGAATCCAGGGGGCGAGGATATTGCACTTGTTGTCTCAGTGAACAATTATCCCCAGGTACATACCGTTTATGGACCTGATACTGAATGGGCTCAGTGTGATTGTTTTATGGCAGAACAGGGCACAATGTGCAAGCATGTGATGAAGTGTTTTGTCATGAAACACCCTGACATTGAGGAGGGCCTTATCCTTCGGGAGGCAGGATCAAAGTGTGGAGTACAGAGGACAATCCCACTAGCTCAGTGTTTTGAATCTATGCCCCGAGAAGAGGATGAGGATGTGGGCGGTGCAGAATCAGACAACAGTTCTAGTGCATCATGTGTAATAGGGCCAAGTATTGGTAGTGCAAAGAACCCTATCGTTCTAAACAGTACGGAGATGCAGTACAACACTGCACCAACAGCACAACGACCACTCACACAGGACAGCCCAGAGGTTGTTTTCAAGGACCTTCTATGTACTGCTGCACAACACACTGCACTGCAGCTTCATCTGGTGTCAGACTTAAAAATCATAAGAGGGAAGTACAAAAGGATGATAGCTCGTGGAATAGTTCGTCCTGACAGTAAGGATACCCCTGCGGCATTTCCACTTAGAGGTGGGGACTGGTCCTTAAAGAGAAAACCAGGTCGCCTTGAAACACCAAAATCTGGTAAACGATCTAGGGTGTAGCATTCAGTCGGGCCTGATACTTCTCTTTCCCTCAAGCTATGTGCTGTTTAGAGTTAATGATCATTACATGTGTGATGAAGGTAATGTGGAGCCTTTATTATGTAGTGCTCCTTATAGGCTATATCTTTTTGTCTGCTTTAGTATTTCTCGTTTGCCCGTTAGGCATATTGTGTACCAGGGTTCGTACCTACCATTTCATATATAAACATCAGAGTATTCTATACTAAGTCTACCACGTTGTTGCATTGTTATTGCATCGGACATGAAGGAGTTCCCTTTGTAATATACAACAACAGTACCCATACATGCAGTACATATATATTTCTTATAAAATGTGCACAACAATCTCATGTGTTGTGGATACATGACACCACAGAGGTGCATCCACAATGCTTCAACCCTCCAGACTCCACTCTACTCTTCCATCTAGAAAATCCTCCCAAAAGTTGAACATACGTACTGCTGGGCTTAACACATTTAAACTGATCTCGTGTTGGAAAAGGCACGACTTGCAACGGTGCACCCCTGTGACTTGCACCACGTACTACTGAAAGCCCTCTATGTCTGTGTTGCTGCGATGGTACCTTTCGGCGATTAGAAAGGGACAGTGGCATCCGTCTCCCTGCTCCAGATCGGTCTACTTGAGGCTGCTCTTCTTGCTTGTCACGGGCGGGAGGACACTGAAGGTCCGCCATTGCCACCAGGATTTCCTTCACCTCTAACTCTAGCTTCTCCATAACCTAGTGGGTAAACGAAATAGAAGAACAGAAGAATGTAAGGGAGTACACGTCTTACTCAAACGATCTCAAGCAATGGCTGTGAAAGAGAGGACGAATACCATACGGGTGAGATCTTATGTAGTCATCTCAGTCACCCCCTGCGTGGGCCCCCCTAAACCCTAAATTTTGTACAACTGTGCAGCCCACTTGGGCAGCACAAAAAACACCTATTTTAGGGCACCACCCTCATGAGAATAATGCAGTTTAAATTAACAAGAAATCATGTCCATACATTCAGAGTACTCAGACGAAGTGTGATACCGAAAGAACTATAGTATCAAATTGGTCCATATCTTGTGCCTACCCCCATGTCGCCCCAGTTTTCTCTTTAATGCGCCCCGATCGCCGAGGTGGGGACGCGTCTCCTCTCTTTCCCTTAGTTCTGTCTTGTACTTTGCTTGTGATTACGTCATGGAAGCCCACGCTTACCTTACATTCCGAATCATCCACAAGCCCGGTAACTATGGCGCGCAAGATTGCGATCTTCAATTCGGCTTTGATCTCAAGAACCTCCTTCTCTCCAAATATGTGAGACATCTGGATCAATAAAGGAGACTAGTGAGATTTGAAGTTCCTGTTTGAAAAAAAAAACTTACTTCAAAGCTTAGCAATGTTGCAGGACAACACACCTCCTGCCTCCAGTCCACAAACCGCTTGTTCGACCAGTATGTCACGTACATGATAATGTAGCACATCACGTAATATCCGCAAGACCAGTCATCACCTTGCTGTGGACATTTCACACGGATCTAGGAGTTTAGGTCTGTGGCATTCACCCATGTGGCAGATCCTTCCTTGTGTCCCACAGCCATGCACCACAACTTCCCTAGGGACTGATGTAGTTTCGTAGAGCCATGCAATGTTTCTCCGGAATTTGAATCGAACTTCAAGAAATGTTCACTGGAGAGAATCGCCAGGCTCCAATGCTCACTGTTAACAATAGGGACCATGATAGTGTTGCCCTTCACGTGCCTGAACCCGGAGCTCATATGAAAGCACCGACGCAGTGCTTCGATGTCCGTTGTCTTCCGGATGACTTCGTACAGGGCTGTTGCTGGCAGTGAATTACAAAGGAGAATTGGCTCTGGCACGCAGTCTTGAAACCAAGCACAAAAGAAGTCCATCAAGGGGGAACTGACTCTACCTTCTGGCGAGTCTACTAACTGCATGTCCGGGTCGGGGTACAAGGTTGTGCTGCCTTTCCGGAAGACAAAGGACAGGAATGCCGCCTCCTCTGGGCCGTGATCTTCAGATATACGTTCCCTTGATATTCTGTACGCGCTGCATGAAGGACATGAGAGTTCAAATATAAGTACAAAGTACGTTCCAAGGCTGTAGCACAAAGAAGAACATGCAATATGTTGCAAGGCTATAGTACAAAAAAGAACACACAGTAGAGGGATGGCAAAGTTTGAAAGGACGATGAAGAGGATTTTGTTCTAGCAACTGTATGAAAATTTACATGGGATAAGCTACGGTCTATACTACCTACTGGGCTGGGCCCATACTGTGGAGGTTCGAGGTGCCGGATCTGTAAGAGGTCGCGGTATCCCCAATGGCAAGGACTGTGCTGATTTGTAATCTTTTGTTGGTGAATTAGTCGACTCATTGAGGTTAAAGGCTGCTGGTGCGGAAGCCGGATCTTCTGGTGTACGTAGCAATCCAATCAATGGTCTTGCTTGCAGGAAATGGGCTACGATCCGCGACGGTGGTGTTACGGGAGATGGAGTTGCATCCATGTGTTGACCCCGATCTGGGGCAATAGTCGCTAGAGGGAGCACTTCTGGTATACTGCTGGATGGAGGAAGACCATCACCCACACAGTCGGTATGCAGGACATGTGATCTGTTCACCGGCGGCTGGATGCTTCTGGGGGGGTCTTGTCCTGCTATGTCTTCTATGGGATAGGAACCAAGGTCACTGCCGAGATCCAGAGGTCGCATGGGGGAAATAGCGGCAGATATACGGGACGGCCCCAGCTTTAAAGCCAGATGTGCTGGAGTTCGGCGGTACCACCTCTGGTTCGGTAGAAGCACCGATGGACTGGGATTCTTCATATGCTCATACAATATCCTCCTCTCTCTCTCACCCCCGTGAGCCTCTAGAGACACCTCTATATTCCCCCAATCTATCTGAAATGTTTGGGAGCTAATCAATTGAGAGCAGAAAGGGATATCTAAATGTGCGAGATCGATGGACGGCTGCGCTCCTTTATATCCAAGCCTCTGGAAAGTCAATTCCAATTCCTTCTCGCGGAGGTCCATTAGCGCCTGTACTGCCTTATCAACATACTTCTTCAAAGATGGAGGGGGGTACGGTACATTATCCAGTCCAAGCATTCCCCAACCAACATCAACGTCCTCACGTACATATAGTATCTTAGAAGTAACCTGACATATACACAGACTTCAGATGTTATAAGTCCTGTAACCATTCTGCAGTACATCAAAACCAAATGCAGCAAATAACATAGACATTGTATTTCAAGCACATTACAACCGAATTGTCTGTTTAATACCTCGTCACAATGTTTTCGAAGCAAAGTTGGATCGCTTGGGCCCTGTGCCCACCACATGGCAGCAAGCACATCTCCGTACGCATCAGTACGATGCATGTCTAGCACAGCACGTCTGGCAACACGACAGAGAAAACTCTCAATTTTCTCCAGTACGGGTTCCTGGTTCCAGCCTTGAAACGCCATAAGACCAACCATATCCCTCGAACATGTACTGAGAGGATAACAGAACCCTACCTTTATGCAAGGAAACAATGACCACCCAATGTCTATTATGTCTTGCGCACAAGAGGATAGTCTCTGCGACTCTATCCTGTCCCTAGCAATGGCCAACACTTTTTCCCTCGTCATCCCATTCACGGGATGGGCGAGAGCACAAGTGCGCCCCAGCGACACTCTGGTATACAACTTCAAAGCCCTTACGATATGTGGGCACTCTAGCTCTAAGGTCATTGGTTCAGCTGTAGCTTCCTTCTGCAGCACAGCCAAAATACTCTCCAGTTCCTCTGAAGTGTGGTTCCAGGGTCGATCTGGTAGCCCCTGAACAGTCTGCCGTGTTAATATCCTGAAAAGAGGAGACCATGCCCATGTACTGTCTTCAACTTTCATTCTCTCTTTGTCCTCAAATCGCCGCAGCTGAGTTCGAATGTGAGCCTCTCGCTTCTCCTGTAGTGCTATCTCAGCATTGAGCTTAAGGGACACGTACTCTGCCTTTTCCCCTAGATACTTCAAGTACAATCTCAGCTTCTTTAGTTCTGCTTTCCTACCCTCCAGGTTTGCTGGTTTTATGTATGGATTCCAAGGCTTAACGGACATCATGACAAACTGGACCACTTCTGCGTGATGTTCTCCGTCTTTACCAGCACCCTGCAGTACAAAATAACAAGTTTATACCACAAATTTTATTTAGTGTATCCCATTGAATGCAATACCAAAGTCTCATGGACTGCCCCATATGCCATGTTACAAAGCACCGCAAAGACAACCTAATTCTTGCAGTACTGCACACTGAATTAGGATCCGCAGTACAAAGTGTTCAGTACCTGAGCTTCTCTCCACGCCACCCAAGGCCCGATAGATGCTAAGATCTTTGCGCCTAGTTGGTCATGTATCTCCAGTTCTTCTAACGCCATCATGCACGATTCAGGGTCGTGGAGCAATGATCGCTCTACTATTATAGCCTTAGGGGATTCTTGAAGGAGGTAGTACAATCCTGCAATGCTTTGGGGAACAGGGGGGGGGGCCAGCTTGTATTCACCGTCGAGAGTAAGCGATGCTGCGTACTGTTGAGCCCTCTGCATTACATCTTCTCTACTCATGTTGTCGCCAATGTAGTGCAGATCATCATTGTCTACAGATGAGCTTCGAACTGGTAAATTCGGTCCAGGCACTGAAATTTTGGGAGCCTCCAATCCTGCACCCAAGTCACGTACCCTTCCACTCTCATCCCCGCCATCCAAATGCTCTGCGGCGTAGAACTGGGAGACATAAAGAATGTCTTCCATGACGTCTGAATCCGATCTCACATTGTCTAACCCCTGTAGGACATCAGGTCCTTCTGGCACCTTAAACCTCTTGCGTTTCCTATCATCCCAGGTCTCTGACTCCTTGTTCGGAGGAAAAGAATGTTCCGTGCTCACTCGACATATGGTGTCTTGTAGCTCTTCCACCTGTTTTCTACCTACGCGCCCCTGACCTGTCCTGACTTTTCTAACTTGTGCTGCAGTTTGTTTTGCCACCCCTGTTTTCCCCTTTTCGCTCTCTACCTTCTGTTTACCCCTTTCTGACACTCGAAGATCTGTCTCCTGCACTACACCTGTCACTGTTGTAGTCCGCGGATTCCAAGGACGACTGCCCTCTTCTCTAGGAAACGACAAGTGAAACTCTGCAAGAATGTCCTTCACCGCCCCTCGTTCACTCTGCAGAAACGTTGGGTACATTTTAAGCACACCTGTACCGTCCTTCTTCCACGCATCGCATTGATCCTTGTAACGGTGATAAGATAGTGCATTTTTATCCGAAAAATCTTGATGACAGTACCTGCACCAATAGTAATACCGTTTCTCCAGCGGCGGGTCTTGCCAGTAGTGGTTTCGGCATAGATAATGAGCCTCAATGACTAGCTCCTTGAACTCCCGCTCAGTGTATAAACAGGCACAAGGTACTCTCCCTTGTTTTAGCTCAGACCGGTACACAGGCTCCCCTCCGACCGTGACCCCCTACATTTCAATACATCTTCAATTACCGAGCACAAAGCCGATACACTAAAACCGTCCCAGAAATCAAATCCACTAAGACATTAGAATGTAACGCACCTGTAATTTGCCCACAGCTCCTCGCAGAATCAGCTCTTTCCAACGCTCGTATCCTAGCCCTTCAATTAGACGTGTGTCTTTATTCACTATCAGCTTCTCGTCCTCGGGGAAAGACACTCGACCAGCCGTGAATCCGATGTTCAGGTGAGTGGATGACCCTTTGATACCATTTGCCCCTCCTGGTTCCATCACAGTCCATCTACGAGGGATGGGTTTCTTCTTAATTTCTGCAAAGTCGGAGTCTGAACTGGTTGCAGAAGAGTTTGCTTCATGACCTCCTCCAGACCCTCCAGGAACCCCTTCTCGTAAACCTAATAGCGGCTCAACTGCAGCGTCAATTCCCTCAGCTAGCACAGAGTTCCGTTGCGATCTCGCCCTTGTGCTTCTACCTAGTCCATACAACAACCGTGCCCAATAGATTTCAGGACAAGAAAACAACAGCAAAACGTTGCCCTAAATAGACCATACTTTTAGAGTTTTGGAACCCAACAAATAGTTCAACACTGGAAACCAACGTATCATATTCAACAGCAAATTCACGAAATAGAAGTCACGAAGGAAAACCCATAATTTATCTGTTCGAAATTCCAACTCAAAAATGCGATAGACTGCAAACCCTATACTCTAGTCCTACCTGCATCTCCGTTGGTGACCACCTTCACTCGCCCCATCCCCCTTTGAGCACTTTTCTACAAGCGCTCCCCAGTCCTCCCGGCCGCTCATCAGCTTCTCCCTCCCGTCTTCAAAGTTGCCTTGCGAACCCTGTACCCGCAACCACGCCCCCGTTGATGTAGCGATTCCCCTATCAAAACACATCAATGGAGGCACCGTGAAGAAGCACACTCCCTAAACTTCGCAATGGAAATATAAGACTCTTCGCTGCAGCACAAGTGTAAGCTACAATGCGCTAAAATCAAGTATGCAGTACAACCACTTAACAGGACAAACGATGTCAATGAGAACCACTCTCTGTATTGTAAATTACTCAAACTCCGACACCACGGTAGAATTCAGGAAACCTTAAACCAGTCTCTTATAAACATGAATCTGTAGATGCTCTTGTCCCACCAGACGGTACTGAACCTTAGAAACAAGAGTATTGGAGTCGTATGTCTTGGAATTGAAAATATTCAAATTTTTTAAATTTGTAATCATGTCTCATAATTTTATCAAACTATATTCGAATCATACATATGAATATGTATATTATATTGTTCTTTCTTTACTACTCATTAAAATCCCAAGTACTTATTTATCTTCTGCATATATATTCTTTAATTTGACATTTACTCTTTATTATATTATTTTTATGTTTTTTTTCCATATTAGCAATGTGAACATAGTTTTCTATTTATTAAGAATTTATTTTGTTTTCCCATTGAATTTCTCTATTTCCTTTTCTTGAATATTTAAATGTTTCTTCCAACCTTTGTTTATTAGTTTTCATATATATCATTTAATTTATTTACATTGTTGTATTTAAATCATTTGTTATCATCTATAGTTCTCTTTTTAATTCATTTTATACCTTCTAAATTTTGTATACATCATTCTATTTTTGTTTATGTTGTTTCTTTAATTTTGTTTTGAATTTATTTTCTTTGTTCTATTTAAATCATTGATTATCGTCTTTTGTTTTCTTTTTAGTTCATTTCGTCCTCTTAAAATTTCTATACATCATTTTGTTTTTGTTTGTGATGTTTTCGTTTCTTCAGATTTAATTTAATTTATATTTTATTTCATTTATTTACTTTATTTTTTTCATTTCTGTTCTTGCTATTTATATTTCATTTCTACATTTTATCTTTTTTTTTTCTTTTTTTTTTAAAAATTTTGCTTCATTTAATTTAATTTCTTTCCTTTTCTATATTGTTTTTTGTTTGGTACAACTCCATTCAACGTTGTTATTTTATATTTCTCAACCATCTCAATATTTGCCCATCCAAGTACTGCAATTCTAAATCTTTATTTTATACTATTTCAATTTTTTGGTCTTTTTGTTTGTTTTTTTAATCGTACACTCGTATTGCATTGTGAACTCTCTCCCTCTCTCTAAATATATGTAGTAATTATATATATATTAAATATTCTCCATTAAATCTACCTCATTGGTGTATTATAATAAATTCGTCCATACATTTTCATTTCTGGTTTTATTCCTTTACATGTTTTTTTTTTTTTTTTTTTTTAAAAATATTTTTATTCTTTTTTTTTTGTAATATCTTTATTCTCCTACTATTTATCTTCTTGCTCTTGACCTCTTCATTTACCCATTCCGTTTTTTTCCTTCTTATTTAATTTTCCCTTTTGTACGTTTATCAGTTTATCCTTATATTTAAAACATCTTTACCAACTTCCACAATTTTTAATTTCTTTAATTTTGTTTTTTTTTTTCCATAAATTTACGACGTCCCTTTTAATACCCAAAGTGTTTTATTATGTATCTTCTATTATTTGTCCCCTTATTTTTTTGTGCTACTATGTATTTATTCGAAATTTTAATCCCCTTTTCTTTTTATTAGATGCTGAATGTTGTTTTTCCCTATAACTGGAGAGTACAGTACCCTTGACCAAGAATTTGTAATTTTGTGCTGCAGTTTAGATATTCCTTTTGCTCTATTTCACCTATCACTTTCTAGCACAAATTCTTCATCCCTTAATTATCTTTTGTTTTTTGGGCCAATGTTGTCATTTATCTTCATTGGTTTATTTTATTTATTTATTTATTTTTCATTCTCTACTTTCCTTTGTGCTTGGATCTAGGTTTTCTTTTATCACGCCTTCGAATGCTTTGTACTATTTATGTACTGCACATTCATATCCTGGTAAATCTTAGAGACCTCTACACCAGCATTACAGATCAATATGAATAATGGGGCGAGCATTCAAACATTTAAAGAGCGTGGAAAGCGGGACCCAAAGTACTTCTAAAAGACATCATTTACAAACTTAGTGACGCCAAGGTCAATACCGTCCAAACGATAGCATCCAAGTGCACCTAAACCTATTTTCACATCCAGAGCTGGAATTAGGTCATTCACTATGGCTCCAAAATTTGCACTTCGCTGCGACAGCGGTACAAGGTAGAGTTCTTCTCCTGTAGTATGCTCAATACAGCCTTTTGCAAGTCGGATCTCACCTCTCCAACGGCATCAGCTCCAAAGATATCGCTCATCTGCCAAACAAATAAACACAGCTTATCAATAAAATGCGGCATGGCTAACATAAATGTAGAGAGGAGTTACTTTCAGTAGAAAGAACAGTGAATTAGGGGAACTATGCAGTACTTACGTCACTCAATAGTTCAGGCGTTTTTAGTTGCCTCACGTGATTATTGTACATTATCATGTAGGAAATTACATAATAACCACAAGACCAACTGTCATTCTGTTGTGGGCACTTTACGTGCACCCATGAATTAATGTTGCTGGCCAGTTTCCAGGCATGAGATCCCTGGCTATGACCCACTGCCATACACCAGATCTTGGCTAGAGCCTCGTGAAACCTCTGAGGGCCATGGAAATTTGTATTGCCCACAAAGCCAGAATCAAACTTCAGGAAACCCTTCTCACTCAAAACAGCCAAACTCCAATGCCCATAGTCACACACTGGAACAATGAGAGTACTCCACTTCCTTGCATTGCCATTCAGATGCACCTTCATAAATTCTTGTAGTGCACCCACTTTCGTAGTCTTGTCGGTGAGGTGCCGCAAAGCTATGGCAAAAACTGTAGGACATACCAGAATTTCTGGAGATAGGGAGGTCTGAAACCAGAGCGAAAAAAAGTCCATGAGGGGGGCACCCAGTTTTCCCTGATTCTCGTCGAGCACTACCATATCAGGATCAGGCCTCAGAATTGTACTTCCCGTCTCGAATGTAAACTCAACACACCCGTGTTGTACGTGACCGCGTTCTTCATTAATTCTCTTTGACATAACCTCGTACAGACTAACAATTAAACTTTGAGTTAAGTGTTGTCTTTTAGATGAAGACATGTAGAATGTTAGAAGCTACAGTACAACAGTAGCTTCCTGAACTACAAGGTTCACAAGTACGGGCTTCGGGGAGTTACAAACCTAAGTAAGAGACCGCTATCAGTAGTTGATGTGGATATCTTCTCGTTCTGATCATCTTGTCCCGCTGCCGTTGGTTGTTCTGCTTCAATAGTCAGTGTAGGACTTGGACTACTGTTCGTATTTATGCATTGCAAGGGAATTACACCCGGCCCATCCGTGTTGTCATCGACCACGCTCGATGTAACATGGTGTTCCTGCGTATGGCCAACACTGACAGGACTATGCAGTACATCCGAACCGACCTCTGTCTTGCTATAGCCTAGCACGTCGAATGCAACCTCCAAGCCCTTTTCACGAAGTTCCACCAGTGCCTTAGTTGCATTGTCGAAGCTACTGTGGATCTCATCGGAGGAGTTCGTCGCTTGTCCTGCACCCAACAGCGCCCACCCTGTATCCACGTCTTCTCTAACAGCGAGCATAGTGGAGAAGACCTGCGACAAACCAAAGGTAATCAGAGGTGTTTAGTTCTCTTCTTTGTGTATTAAGTGCGTCCATGTTATTCACTACAATAATTAAGCTTAGCAACTGCTGTTCCCTACAGAAATCTTTAGCATCTGCACTACGCTGTCATTGTTCTGCTTTTATCTTAGGAATTTTTAGTACCTAGCATTATAAGCACCATAGCATGTATGTTAGAAACTGTACCTGTAGGGATTCAGCCGTCGGTGAAGAGTCGAGGTCGGAGGTAGAACGTGTCCACATAGCCAATAGGTGTTTGTAAGAATTATTTGTCTGGCGCATGTCAAGGAAGGCCTGCTGATTGATACGACTAAAGAAAGAGTGAATTTTCTGAAGTACAGCCCCTTGTTTTTCAAATTCTCCCCCAATCAGAGAGTAAATATCCTGTGAGCAGTTAGAGAGTGATTCCACGGGTTTACAGCGAATACACGGGAAAAGAGTCCATCCAAACTCTGACACTTGCTGAGCGCAGCAAAGTAACCTCTGAGACTCCACTTGGTTATTGGCCATCTCCAACAACCTCTGTCGTGTATATCCTAGCGTAGGGTGACACACCGGAGTAAACCGCGACATCGACAGCCGTCCATGAATTTTTAGTACACGCACTACATGGGGGCAGTCCTCCTCCATAGTGGTCTGGGTCCTCTGGTCATCGCCTTGTACTGCATCAAGTATTAAGTTTAACTCATCTTCAGAGTGCTTCCACGGCCTCGGTGGTGCACACTTAGGTAAGTAACCGACCAAGGCTTGGAACAGTGGAGACCACGCCCACTCCTTATTCTCAGCGTCAAGCATCTGTTTTGCCTCATACTCATTTAGAACCGTCTCAATGTACTTCTCCCTTGCCAACTGAATCAAATTTGTAGCCCTCACCTCATACGCGGCCTGCTCTTCTACGTATCCCAGGTAAGATGCGAGTTTTTTGAGCTCCTGCTGCCGTCCTTCTAAATCCGGGCTGCTCACGTACGGATTCCATGGCATAGTTGTTAGGTGCACAAACTCTTCCTTGTTGTCCTTGTCCAATGTACCCTGTAAGTAGAGGCCATTAACATTAATTCTATAACATGAGGGTATTGCAAGGAAAAAATGTAACCATCAGAAAATAAGGGACTGCATATAGTTTTCAACCTAAACCGTAAAACAAAAACCATCGGAACTTACCAATTGTGCTCTTCTCCAATGGATCTAGGGCCCCACTGCAGCCATAATTTTGTCACTGAGAACACCGTTTTCCTCAAATGTGGTTAGAGCAGTCATGCAGACCTCCGACTTCTTCAAAAGAGCCGTGTCCACAATGTGCATCGGAGACTCGGACAGAAGGTAGAACAAACCCGGTACTTTCCGGATTAAGGGAGGGGGGCCAATCTCTGGTATGTCCGCAGCACAAATGCTATCAGCATGCCTTTGTGCTGCGGCATACACTGCCTCCCGAGTATCTGACTTGCTATTATACCCATCGTCGAGGATACTCCTACTTCCGGGAGTCGCCACCCCTTCCATGTCGTTCGGAGATACAGGTTCTTTCAATTTAGGCCCTTTGGACTTCTTCGGTCGCTGGGGGGGTGAGCCAATAGGACTTGCAGCACAGGATGTTCCGCCATCTACGTCCCCTGGTTGTGACTGTAGGGACGACAGAGTCCGGCCTTCATGTCTGAAGCGTAGGAAATAACGTGGCGGGGCATCATCTTCGTAGGTTAGTATCTTCTTGGTATCCGAAGACGTGTCGGGTTCAAAAATCCTCTTTAGGCGCTTTAAGGAGGTGGTACCACTCCGTACCCTAGGTGAGTTACCTTTCTCTTGAGGCACTACATTACCTGCTTCATTCTTCAGCTCAGCGTCTCCACTCACTCCACCTTCAGGCTCCATCAGAGTCGAAGACCCTTCCATCGCAAACCCGGTCGTCACGCTGACTTCCGGCTCCGACCCTGTAGATCTTGATCCCTGTATGTACGTCCTTCTTCTATCCTTTGGTTTCGTTTTCTTCTCCTTAGAGTTGCATTGCTCCTCTATAGCCATCTGCTGTCTTGGTGCCCACGGTCGAAGCTCTGGAGGGGCAGGAAACCTAAGTCCTACTTCCTTTAGAATAGTACTAGTGATCTTCTTGTCGCTAGGACAGAAGGTTGGGTACATTTTTAGAACAAGTCCACCTTTTCCCTCACCCTCCTTCCAAGTAGAGCACTGGTCTTTGTGTCGGTGGTACGAAAGTCCATTTTTATCCTTAAAATCCTGTTTGCAGAACAAACACCAAGACCAGCGACGGTTATCATTATAGTAATGATACCTGCAAGTGTAGTGCGATTCTATAACAAGTTGCTTGAACTCATTGTCGGTGTATAGGCACACACAATAAACCCTTCCCTGCTTCAGTGAGTATCGATGTACAGCCTCTCCTCCCACTGTGACACCCTCTAGTATCCCGACAGATTCAGAATGTACCAAATCAAGCCACTTCTGAAACCCCAACTCCTTAATTAGCCGATGATCCTCATTGACATTAAAGCCCTTACATAAAAACTTACTAACAACCCGCCTTCCAGTAGTACCCCCTCCGCTTTTAAACTGTGCGACAATTCCTCCCTCCGCAGCCAAAGAAGTCCTGGGGCACAATTCTCTGTACTGTACAGACAAGTCTTCAGGTGCAAGGCTCGATGAGGCAATTAGATTGAGTCCACTGTTCTGCCTACTGTCCTCCATTACTTCCTATAACCCCATCCCAATCAAATGTTCTAATCTAAAACCTATGTTCTTGTCTTCCTCGGATGTTGTACTGTGTGATGTTTTCGTGGCCATTCCCTTCCATAAACCCTAAACCTAGGTGATGCTCTTCCCGAGATCTGATTTCCCTAAACACTCCAACATAGGAAAACAGCATTAGTAAACCCTAGCAGTCCTTCCAAATGCACTCACAACAGAGGTATGAACAGTAGACGAAGTACAACAATGAACCCTCCGCATCAAACTAAAACACCCATAAAACCGAATCAAAGATAAATTTTTGTAACACATATATCAATAATAAATCAAAATAAAGGTAAAGAACAAATGAAATACCTTGCATTAGGAGCCTTCAAAGTCTCTGAATCCAAAAATGTCTCCTTTGCCGACCCTAAGCACCCTAAACCCAATAAATTACATATAACACATTCCAGGAGCATAACAACGTCATCAGCGAAGAAAATAAAAGGAACTTGACTTATATCACGACTGAAATGCCATACCTCGGAGCTGGAGCCTTCAAGTCTTCACACCGACGTTGAACTTCGCATCTTCACCTAGGTTTACAATACCAATTCTCCCGCACACCATACCGGAAGCACTCCACGCCATCCCAACGCCGTCGATGCTGTACTATCTAAACCCTAATGTACTCATCCTACTCCATTTTACAGGAAAGACAACTAAACGTACTTCCAGGACAACTAGTCTCACTGTGATAATGCAGCACAAAAGTGGGTGGCAGCACAGCCACATCAACGTAGAACAAGACTCCGCCCAGAATAAAACCCGACTACCACTGTAGACGATGAAGTCTAATGAAGGAGCGAAGGGAACTTGGACGAAAAGGTTTGCAAGCTGGCATACCGCGTGGGCCCGGGACCTGGGCCATCACGGGCCGCCCGGGATCTGGAGGGAGCCGGGCCCGCCATAGACCCAGCCGCCATTTCGACGGGCAGGGTAAGGCAGCCCGCAACATTGGCGGAATGGGGTTTGTGGGGGGGTAGCTAACGTCCGGCGTTCTAGTGGAACTTCTTCAACAAAGAAAAGTCCTACCAAATTTTACTGGAATATACAACATGCAAACAATGCAAGAACCAAATACAATCACAGGGAAAAAGAAACCAAGTCTCTCACATACCATAATGGTGATGAAGAGGAATGAATTGGTCTCGTACACTCATAATATCCAACAAATATTTTGTGAAAATGTTCCTAAATCTCATCCTCAAGAAACCCCTTTGAAACACAACAAAACACGACCAAGGAAACCATATTACTAAAAAACTGGCGATAATTAGTGAAACAGAATGCCAATGATGAACAATGCACAGTTACAACTTACGAATAGTACATCGATGACGAACACTCAAAGAAACATCCATCGCTTTCATCTGCCAATACAATACAACAACAAAACCCTAACCAGTTGGCGCCAGAAACTAGTGTACCGTTGAAGCCCCGTCCCCCCTCCGTTTCAGCGCGGGAAGCCCTTCCCGCCACTTTCTGAATCTCCCGCCATTCCCTCAACTCCCTCCTCAACTCAACCCATATAAGTCCCCCTCCATTCCCTCATCCATCAGCAATCTCGTTTTCACATTCTTCTCACTTCCAACTAGTCCCTGTTTTCATATCAGTGTTGGATCGTGACTAGTCGTAAGTTGTAGCAATCCAGAGTTCGCTTTGAGTGTTGTATTGCAGTGAGATGGCGCGTACCAAGCAGACGGCCCGCAAGTCGACGGGAGGGAAGGCGCCCCGCAAGCAGCTCGCCACCAAGGCTGCTCGCAAGTCGGCCCCCGCGACGGGAGGAGTGAAGAAGCCGCATCGGTACAGGCCCGGGACAGTGGCGCTCAGGGAGATTCGCAAGTACCAGAAGTCGACGGAGTTGTTGATCAGGAAGCTGCCGTTCCAGCGCTTGGTGCGTGAGATTGCGCAGGATTTTAAGACGGATTTGCGGTTCCAGAGCTCTGCGGTGCTGGCGCTGCAGGAGGCGTCTGAGGCTTACTTGGTTGGGTTGTTTGAGGATACGAATTTGTGCGCTATTCATGCGAAGCGTGTGACGATCATGCCTAAGGATATTCAGTTGGCTCGCCGGATTAGGGGAGAGCGAGCTTGAGGAGTTGGTGTCTCGGGACATGGTGTCTGAGTGCACTGTCAATTTTTGTAGTGGGGTTCGCGGTGAAAGAGTTTTTGGTATCGGAAAAGTTCGTGCTCTCGGCTACGTTTCAGGCGATGCGGCATTTCCCCCTGTTCCACCGAGAGTCTAGGTTAGACGAACAGTACTCTGTCACTGTCGCTCTCTAGACCGTTAGAACTTTGTAAATATTTGCATCTTTTATGAAATCCGCGAAAGAGCTGTGCTGCATTTCTGTACACGGTGTTGTTCGAACTTGAGGGTTGTTCATATCTCGTCCATGTGGACTGTGGATCGGCTACTTAATGGTTGTTGATGCCCTGAATTGCTATGTGGAATGTGAGTGTAACTTATATCTCTGCTATATAAGTGTAACTTATATCTTACGAATCGTAGGTGGAGCTATTGCATACAACTGTGCTTCACGTATAGTGTCCGCTCCACTAACTGTTGTGATCATCAACATGGAATTGGTCTGTAATAAGTATGTTAGGTCTGCATAGGCGCTTTCTTCTAAATAGCTGTGTTGCATTTGTTACTCTTGAGGCATGGCTTTCCAAGCAATTAGAGGATGTCACCATACACCTTTGTCCCACTTCGATGGAAATCTTCATCGCGAACTTGTAACATCAATCTGTCTTTCGGGGCTGAATGTTCTACCTGATATATGAGTCGTTACTTCCAAATTACGCGGGGCGCAATGTTACCTGAATTTGGGAACAGGGTCACCTTGCGCGAAGAAGTGAAGTCAGGGAGCAAACTTGCTGTGGTTAGGTCAAAGGAGAAGCTCGGTGGTGCAAAACGCATGTTGGAATATCGTAGCTGACGATTACATTGACATGGTGGTAAGCATGTTCTCCAAGCCACTACTTCTCTCCTCTTTTCCAAGCATCTTTAATGACATGTTTCAATTCCAGCCCGAGGGTATGTAACTTTTCAGGGCTCAGTTGTATATAGCGAGGGAGTTGAAACCTTTGATTTAGCAGCTTAATTGTTTCATTGTAATGATGGTTGAGTCATGCAAAGTCAAGCAGCAATTTCAAGTATGGTAATCGTATGGACTGAATTTTCTTTGTGAGTAATGTTCTTGTTGGAGGTTCTCGAAAAGAAAGTGTCCTTAATGTCAAGTCTACATGAACTACTAGACACAGTAGTTCTTGATGCCGGTAGCTGCTCCTTCAGCAATGCCATCCTCTGCTTACCTTAGTATCTAGAGTATTCAGATTTAGCCTCTCCTGCTATGAATCCATGCTATGACAAAGTTCTGACATCAAATTACTTCCTGCGGCTGTTCAGAGAAACCACATAGATGCAAGGAACGATTCTCGCATAACCTATGCAAGAAATAAGTCTAGCATAACTCATTCCGTTTTCATCACTGAGAATCTGCCCTCAACCTGACGAAGGTGTGGCCATGACTTCTCAATCTCGGAACGCCACATCGATTCAGAGCTTCGGCATTCTAGCTACATTGACTAGATCACTAATGCTTCAATTTTTGAACCATGATAATTCTCTCAACTCCCTCTTCTCAACCTCGTCCCGACCATATCAGTCATTAGTCCCAGACATGCAATCAAGACACCAGTAATGCACCCAAACCTGGTGTACAGTACACCTTCAAATCCATGTTGTCTCGAAAATCTCAGCAGATTTTTTACAACGCCAATTATATACTTCAGATAACTTTTTTTTCAGGCTCAAAGGTGATTTTCTTTTTCCTGCTAATTTTGCCTCTATTGATTATTGTTTTTTTTATAAGAACGCAGTTCTGGAGAGAGATGTTATTGTCGGAGGATTCTGGTTGTTGAAGAGAGCAATTTTTCAACGAATCTTCTATGTGTGCTGATTGTGAATTTTTGAAGCGCTTCTGTAATAATCCTAAAAGCTCAGTTTAGCGGATCGAAGCAATCTCCTGATTCAGTGTGGCTTGCTGTGATTGATTTCAAACTTAAGTCAGGTTTTTTTCTGGAGAATCTGGAACTAGAGAGGCGTGATCATCAAAACAGTTTCTAATGGTTCTTGTACCTGTTGGAATATGTGATTGTTACACACTTATAGTAGTTACTACGTTTGACCAAGCTGTTATAACAACCTCACCATGTGATGGCAAACTAGATAGGTTAGGAGATTTCTTAGTGTTAATCAGGTTATTTGTTTGATGATTAGTCAAAGGTTGAAGACTTCCTCTTAGGAATTATCTAATGCTTGAAGTGTAGATGAAGATCACTTGTGTGGTCAATTAATTGATAATGTAACACTCAACATGGTATTAGAGTAGCAAGGCGTGGAGAGAAAGACTAGCCTAGTTTAGTGTGTGTTTTCATCATTAAAAGGTGGATAGGACTATATGGATAAAGAATATTAGTTCCTACTAACAAGTAGGTTCACTATTTATTAAGGTATATGTACTAATACAAATTTGTGTAACTTTAAACCTATTTTCTAATGAACTACAAGGTTCTATTCTATCTAAGTCTAAAGCCAAATTCAAGGTTTCACTACTATAGGTCTAAGTTCTTGTACTTGCATCTACTACTATAGGTTACTAGAAGCTTAGGCATTGTTTTGCCTAATAATTAATTAAAATTCAAAAAGGATTGGTCATTTAGAAAAATAAAATTTCAAAGTCATGCAGTTTTTAGATTATGATTAATATGAGCTAGAAAAATAATATCTCACAGTCATGGATGGTGGCTATTTCTACATTTAACTTTACTCTAATTGCTTGCATTAGTAACCTTAAACAATATATTGTTGTGTGCTACAGTTTTGTTGTGCAACATGCCACTTTTTAGACATGCCACTTGAATTCATGTAATTTTGGATAGCATTGTAGTTTAATTTTTTTACGACAAACAAAGTCAAGAATTTCCAAAAGAATTAGGCAGACTTGTAATTAATTATTTTCTGCCTAAGGTGCTAGTAACCTATGGTAGTTGATTGCTATGTCAATCAACTAGCATAGGTCTTGAAGCATTGGTCTAGATTAGAAAGCATTGACAACATTGAAAGCTTATTTCTAATCTAGACCAATGCTTCAAGACCAATGCTTAAGGATAAACTTGTGGTAATATGTTTGTAGTAGAGAACCTCAATTCAGGATTGCTGAGGTGAAAATTGCTCGATATTCTTTTGTCACCTCTACTAGTAGAACACTGTAAAGAACATTATTAAGAGTACTTCTACTGAGACATTGATAAGAATTATTCACAATTTCTCGTATTAAGTTTTGGCAGCTATGCGTTAAATGTCTCCACTTCTCTAAAAGTTCCAAGGTCTGATTTGTTGACTTCACTTTTTGGCTCTATAAGTTAGACAAGTGTAGTAGCCGTGGTTGATGTTGCTTTCATGTCCACCACCTTGATTTAAATTGATTTTCCCAAATTGCACCACCAAAGCGTCTTTCTTGGTGTTTGACATAACATTGTGATCCATCTTATTATAAATTTCTTCTTAAATCACAAAAGCTAAGATATTTGTTAAAGATGGAAAATTCCTTTGATGTTGTATTGAGTGGTCTTGACTTAGAAAAAGAAGATTCTAACTAGCTTATTGTTTTTAAATGTCTTGCTCATGTCACCATTGATTACAATGTGTCTAAGATTATTCATCATGTCACCATTGATTACAATGAGTCTAAGATTATTCATTATGGTAAGACCAACATATCATGCATATTATTGTAACTAATAGCTTTCCGTACACTGATTAATAGTTGTAAACATTTTTTCTCTTTTTTTAAGAAATAAAATTTGTCAAAATTTATTATGTGGCTGATATCTCATGCAATTTATTACCAGTTCATGGTGAGCTTACATATAAAGGCTATGTACTCATATTTGATAACTCTCCATGCCTTTTTTACGGACTAAAAAATTGTTAGAATGAAGGTGTGAACATGGTTCTCGCCTCTTTTGATATGTTATATCTAATTCCATGCTAGAGTCTATGTTGTTCCGTCTTTCAAAGTTGTCGATCTTGGATATTGATGTGTTGCACACTTGAACATCTAATTGAAAGAAGTTGGCTTTGAATATTGATTAATTTCCAAAGTCAAAGACAAATATCTCACCTGTCTTTTAGAAAAACGTTTTTTGGTGAAAAAAAACTAAGTAATTGAGCATCAAGCAATAGTCCCGCTAGTAGTATTTCACAATAATATCTACAATATAATTCAACTTGCTTCTGTTATAGATGTACACTAATATACCAATGCAAAACTTTTTAAATTTATAAATAAAGCCATTGAATAAGTTAGTATATAAAGACCACATACAAATACATATGTGTGTATGTGCATGTATGAATGTATGTAGAATATGGTGAAATGATGCGCTCTACACCTTAAACAAATCCCAAACTTTGTTATAAACGTGTACAGCGAATAAGGGAAACAAATTCATGCATGAAAAGGCAAAATGATTTCATGTTTCAAAACATTATTTAAACCCACGTACCTCTCTACCTTCCCGAAACTCCAGATGTTCATTCCTCTTGGTCTCGGTATTCCTCCTTAGCAACAAAGAGTCACCAATTGCTATAATCATTAAACACTCTCGTGGTAGGTATCCATGGCAACAAACTTAGTACAACTAACTTCCCGACGCTACTCAAGACAAGAATCCGATGAGCCTGGAAGTGGACAACGATGGAGTCGAAAGAGCAGATCCAAGCATGACATGCCCCTGCCGATTCCGTTACCAAGTCACTCAGTGCCTGTCAACTTCGAGTACCGAGCCAAGTCAGCCACCCTGGAGCCGCCGAGCCTGGAGCGAAGCCATTGCCCAACCAAGCCGAGACACCCAAACATCCCCTCCGACCCCCCACACAGCCTCTGCACTCCTAACATCGATTACCGGCGTCATTAGCGCATTAGGCCCACCTAATTTTGCACAACACGAACCAACTCACTCACAGCCGCCCCTACGCCCATCGGACGGAGCATCCCCCTATCGGACGGAGCATCCCCTATCGGACGGAGCCTCCCCCATCTGACGGCATCCGGGGCACGGTTCCGCCCTTCCCTAATATGGGAGCACGAACGGGGGGTAGAGGGGAGGCGCGGGGGCCGTCGGATGGACGATCTGAGGGCGTTGAGGGGCGTGTCGTGAGGGAGGGGAGAGGGGGGGAGCAACAACAACAGGAGGGGCGATGATGCTGTGAATGCGAATTCGACGCTATCGCCCTCTCTCCACTGCAACGGGGTTCGCACTACAGCGGGGAGCTTAGCCGGGGAAGCACGCGTCGGACACACCTTCGTCGCCTGCTCTGCTCTGCTCTCGGCCGCCTGCCCTCGCCATTCGTTTACTGCTCTGCCTGCAGTAGTGTCGCCGGTGGTGTGCAAGGACGGGGGATTACGTCTGGCAGGTAACTTCGGTGTGTGGCTGCTTGAATTTTGATGCTGGGGTTTTTTCGGGTTCTTGTGCCCTAAATCTTTACGTTTCGGAGTTTGTCATCGGGGAAATAGGTCGCGAAGGCATTTGGAATGGGAGTGGATATGAGTGAGGTTTTAGGGGACGTGGTTGGATTTGTATTGTTTAGGGTGTTGGGAGGTTGTGGGAGCTAGTTGTTGAAGTTTGAGTGGGAATCAGGGGTTTAGCTTGGTTGAGTCTCATTACGTGCAAAAACAGGTCTAGAAAAGGCCGTGTAAGCGGTTCGTGAGAGAAAAAAATGGGGCCTTCCCGAATACTTTTCGACGTGGTCGCACTCGTGCTAGCGTGGTGCCAGCAACGCCGCTGCAGGGGGTTGAACCAATGACCTTAGCGAAGGGCGTGTGTCGGGCGTCGCTATAGTGACGCGCTGACAGCAATCTGCCACTTGGGACCAAACCCCGAGCCGACCACTCATGTCAGATAGGATATTCCGAGGACCCTTGTTAACTGTGCGGGAGCAATTCTGGTATCCGCTGCCAGCGGCAAAGGGGCTTTGGGCAGGGGGTTCACCTAATATGGGCAGGCTTACACGGCCTTTTGGAGACCCTGTTTTGCACGTAATGTTGTCTGTGGTTTTAGAGGCGCTCAGGCTGGGTGGTGGAATTCGTGTGGTTAGCGCTTTGGTTTGTGAGAGTGCTGGAATATTAATTGTCGTTCTTTCGGTGTGGCCATTTTGTGTGATGAGTAGGATAAAAACAGTAAGCTGTTTGAGATCTGTCTCTAGGAAGTGAAGAATGGTATTAATTTTGTTGGTGATGGAGACTAGGGCAGGTGCTTGGGAATTTTGGATTCCTTGCGTCGGTTTTCAAGGTGAAAATATTGCAGTTTTTTTGTCTGGTTGTGGTGAAGTCCTTGACGGCACATGTGTTAGTTGCCGGATTCCTGTCAGGTTTATCAGTTATTGACATTACTCTCGGCGCACAGTTGTAGCTCAGGTAGGGATTGTTTTTAGGCTCAGGTTTAAGCACAAGCCCTGTAGGCTTGACTGACCTAATGCCTAATGCAACATGAGCTTCTTCCTTTAGCCTCGTCGAAGTCGTGCAAGCCGTCCATCTCTTCGAGGCTTTGTGACTAGTGTACTTATCAATGGCGTATTTTGTTTGTGGTTCTGAGAAACTACTTTGGCTTTAGCAAGATTCACGGAATTCTGTATTTTTCTCCGACCGATTACAGTTTGTGTCATTGTGTGAAGAGTCTGGGCGAGGTTTTGGGCTAAAGGGTTGTATTGATCTGAGTAATTTTCACCTCATCGGGTGTGAGTGTACGAGATGATTCTTTGGACGACGGCGTTCTAATCACAACATGACCTAACAACCTGAGCTATTTGTAGAGGTTGGAGGCGCGCAACTGGCCCTTCATTTTGCCATGGAGGAAATTTAGAGGACGGCAGATAGCTTCCAAGAAGACGTCGAGCCTTGGCAGGGCATAGTTGCAATTGTCGACATATTGGTGATGGCCAGAAGAGGCGAGGTGGACGGCCAATGCTTGTAATTCGAGGTCGTGCCGAAGAGATGTGAATAGTTGTGTCAGTGAGTGTACAGTGGAATGACGATAGAGAGTCCTATCAGGATGATATCAGGAGGTATGAGAGGTAGCATGGGAGGGTTCGGAGAAGGCACTAGGGTTGAGAATGGAAGCTCACAAACTTTGGATGGAGTTGTTGAGTTGGGTCGACTTCTGAAAGGGCGAACACGGTTTGACAACATTTTGAATTCGGGACATGTACCGCAGCGGAGCGGCAGTGCTCCTCCTAGCGTGGAGGGGTCACTCGCAGCGATAGGCGGGCTGTTGGACATGCCGACGAGCCCGAAGGGCCGCAACTCCAACGCACCGTCGGGAGAGGAGGATGTCTTGGATGCAGAGGAAGCGCAGCGCGCGGATCCCAAGTATCTAAGGTATACACACCCATGAGGGATCACTTACCTATGAGGGATCAGTAGCATTAGGAGAAATTTGGGGTCATGAAAAGGCCGTGTAAGCCTGCCCTTTCTAGGTGAACTCCCTGCTGCCCCCCGCACTGTCGCTGGCAGCGGGTGCCAGAGTCGCTGCCCGCACAGAACTGTGTGGCGCACTGTGATTAACGGTTCTCGGAATAATTCTTGAGACATGAACGACTTGTCTCGGGGTTTGGTCCCAAGTGGGCAGATGGTGTCAGCCCGACACTGTAGATTGTGTCCTCCACACGCCTCGCTCGGAGCTCATTGGTTCGAGCCCCCGTGGCGGTTGCTGGCACCACGGTGGCACCTCACATGCCATGTCAAAAAGTACTCGGGCAGCGCCTGTTTTTTTCTCTCACGTGCCGCTTACACGGCCTTTTTGTGACCCGATTTTTCTCCTAATGGCTTCCCCATTCCAGAGCAATGGGAAACTAGTAAAGGATAATTGATGAACAGTAGATTTAGGGTATTTCCTCCAATAGAATGCCTCTGTGAGTGTGACGGAATCTGTTTGTTCACTGATCTGAGTATGGTCGGTCATTGGTACACCTATATGTCAATCATGGGTAATACTAACTTTTGGACAAAAAAATTTGTAGTAATTTGAATTTTACTGAATTAATTTTGAAAAAATGCTCATTCTTCATGAACCTTATGATACTACGTGCAAAAAATAACTCCTTATTGAAAACCCAAGATTTACTATGCTGAAATGCTTAAGTGATCGGTCATAGGTGTATATACCTTAGTGTATTACTACAACAACATCAACCTGAATCCAAGGCTGCCCCCGCCGTTGATCTCGTGGAACAATTATCGACTGGCACAGAGGTTACAATTTGGAATGGGAGCTAGCGGATTGGACAAGAAGAAGCTGCGATCGATGGATGACAGCAGCAATAGGTCGTTATTTTCTGGTCAGCCGCTATTGCCGACACATAGGGAGGAGCCGGAACTTCGGAAGCCCTGGAGGAGGACAACTCACCGATGGGCGCCTTTGCTAGAGCGGTGTCGAGTGACTGGGCAGAAAGAGGAGACAGTTTCATGGGTCTGTCATCGGGACTAGGGCCCCGTCCGAAGAGCCTGGTGGATTTGTATTAAGTAACCAGCGGGAGGAGCCTAGTTACTGGGGGAGGACGAGTCGCGGAGCGACGATTGGATGAGAGATCTGAGAGAGAGATGGACAACCTTCACATGATTAGGGTTACAAATGACCTCAAGCCCATTGTTACGTCATATACCGTATCTCTAGTTTAATTATGTCGTGGTGTACCATCACCTTTTCCATAACATCAATTAAGGCTTTTTGCTCTTCTAAATAAATCTTTCATATTTAAAATGATAGAGCAAACTTTTAAATATATATATTTTTTGTTTTGTTAATTCTCCTATTCATTTTTTCTAAAATTTAGTTATAGATGGTATAGAGAAAACTCATTTGTATCCCTAATGCACCACTAGAAAAATGGATGAGATTTAACCTGCAGTTAAATATTATATGTCCAAAGTCTCTTTAGACAACTCTTTTCACACTCCACTCCAATGACTAGGTAGTTTTTCAAAGATCACACCACAAAAATTGAAATACTTTCCTCAACTTCATGGAGTTATACGTGCCCTGCATCTGAAAGTATTAGATCATATTACGTCAAAGGCCACAATCTTTAGCTAAACAATGACAATAAAAAGAATATTATAATCCAAAAAGAATCTATCAGAGGGCTTAAATTATTTTAATTTAAAGGAATCTAAATTCTTCTTACCTTAATAAATATATTCTCTACCTACAAGAATATTGGATACATATGGTGCGATCACACTTCAGCTTAGAAGCTCCATGTAACAGTATCGACCAAGAAACATCTAGTTCGTTTAAAAACATTCTCAAATCATTTTTAAGGTCTGACCATGATTGTGATTTCGAGTCATATGATTTTAAAGGAGTCACAATTCTAAAATTCCTCACCCCCTTCCATGTTCTTAAAGAGAAGAAATTTCTCAGCATGGCTGGTTTTCAAACACAAGCCACAATCCCAAAAAATTCACGAGGTGCACGATAGTGAACTCCAACTTTTCCCTGACCGTAAGCTTTGCAGCATCCCCTCTATATTGATACAATACCTCACATCCCAAAGATGGACGTGAGGCGTTTCCTAAGAGCACCAATGAAAGACTACACCCCTCTAAATAAAGAATCGTTTTTTACAGGAATGTACCGTTTAGGTAGACAGCCTGCAGGTTAATACTGCGAGCACTAGAACTAAGAACAATCTAACGTTGCTGTCGAATGAGGAGCCAAAATCGAACCATTTCCGAGACGCCAGAAATGAAGTTCAGTGTGTATACATATACAAAACTGGATCACCTCAGGTGAGACAAGTTTGATGTTTTCAGGAATACGCTGGGGAAATCATGCCCGAAAGGATGCATTTGTTGCCCTCCTCCTTGAAGCTACTCTTCTTGAAGGCGGTGGGATAACCATGTTTTCAAGAATGTTGAGTACCTGCTCAAATATGAAATACAAATCAGTACGCTAGCTTGGTCAAGCCAAAATTAGACATAACTAGCCTCCAAACTTTCGGAAAAAACCAGGCTTATTGATTGCGACAAGCCAATACTGGCTACACCTTATTAGAGAAGACGTGATCAACCTATGTATGGTGTAAATGTTCTGAAAACTGCTTCTAAAGTGTAAAATCCACTCGCAGATTGTAAAGAAAAAACCAAAACCAATATCAAATTGTTTTTTGTACCTCACTGAATTCTGGTCTTTCCCATGGATCCTTGTGCCAGCATCTTTGCATCAGGTTTGCTAAAACATCAGGTACATGTGGTGTAGTTTCCGGACGTAATCCCCTGAAACAATTATGTACACAGCTGTCACATTCCTATTCAAAACTCTGGTTTATATAATATTTCTATATAGGCATAAAGCGGACATCGTCAACAAGCTCTAGAAAAGTAAATTAAAATAGAAAAAATAGGCTTTGCCATAGTCTTAACCCGAATCTCAAACATGTGGAAAATAACAACTTTCAGAGAACTTAGTTCGGAAGATTGACACGCACCTTTGAACAACACCAATTGCTGCTTGCAAAGGGGTAAGACCAGCATATGGTATGTCACCAGTTAAAACTTCCCTGTTACCGCCACAAATGTTCAATTAGTGAAAAGATTGAATACAATAAATATATACTGAAGGTTTTCCCCCAAAAAAACAGGTGATGGAATAATGACACAATTAAATTCAAGCACTTCAGAAACTACTACTGTAATCCCAGGGACAAAACATTCAGTAGTAAGACATACCACATTGTGATCCCGAAGGAGTAGACATCTGCTTTGTGATCGTACGATTTATGCTCCAACATCTTTTACACAAACAAAAGAAGCAAAAGCACGTCAAAGAAATTTCAAACACCTAATTAGGATCTGGTAGGTGAAGACTTGCTCTTGGCACATTAGAACACGGATTTAACTATTCTGTTACTATGCAACTTGAAAGATTTTTAAGAATGAATAACAGGTGATGAATTAAGATATGTACCTCAGGAGACATCCACCGGTAAGTTCCTGTCTCAGCCGTCATCTCAGCGGAATAATTGCTTTTTTCAGCAGCGCTGATTGAGGTAGGTTTAAGGCGAGCAACACCGAAATCGCAAACTTTGACAACCTGTAACAACAATAGTAGTACTCTCAAATCAGAACCGGTCGTCACTTAAACTGTGAAATGGCAGCGTAAACAAGAGTATTGGATGACTTACGTTATGTTCATCGATCAGTAAATTAGCAGCTTTCATGTCTCTATGTACAATCCCTCTCCTGTTCCATGAACAATTGCGTTAGAAAATCCGACGTAAAAACAACTAAAAAGATCTACCACTACAAAGACTAGGATTGTCAACTGCTCTTAGAACACCTGCCAACATAAAATCGTCGGAATTATGACGATACCAGGGACTCTCAAAACCGTTAATGGATGAGCCCATGCTGCAAATTATGGCTGTTGTGGAAAAGTTGGTTCGTAGGTCTATATTGTTACGACTTCTCGTCTTCTACCGACTGAGGAAACGAAGCACATTTCTCATTCTAGTGATCATAAAACTATAGATATCTACGGCAGAAAGGGATATTGTTTCCTTGGGATCAAAATAAAACCCGTTGTTGATCAAAAACCCAATCTTCAAAACTAACCAGATCTGCTTTATCAAGGCAATGATCCACTCACTTGTGTAGAAAATCCATCCCTCTCGCTGAATCACGTAGAACTTTTATTGCTGACGCAATGTCTAGACCACCCATTCGATGATCAAGAAGGTCTCGGACACTGCGTCCACAAAAAGCACACAAAAAAACAGATAAGTTGCCACAGGCCAAATGTTTTCAAAATTTAAGTTTCAATACCACTGAGAAGTATCCTGTAATGTGCCAACATTAGCAACTACCACTAAGTTTCACTAAAAACATTAAAGCAGATAGTCTTAGTGATGAGCAATCATAAAACCACTGTCTTGGTTTGCCGTGAAACCATAGCGAACACTTCTGCATAATGCTATTCAAAGTAGAAAATAACCATATAGCTATGGTAAGGGCTGGACATTGTTTCACCTGCCACCAGCCATTAGTTCGGTAACAATGCAGAGTTTCGGCCAATTTGAACAAGCGCCTATGAACTGCACCACATTCTTATGTCTCACCAATCTGCACCCAGATATTTCCCGTTCAGGTATGGTTTCAGACCCTTCAAATGAGAACCATGTAATAAGTTCCGACTTGGATAACAACAGATAGCCAATTAACGAAGAGTGTAACAACGAGCTGTAAATTTTCAAAATACTCACGAGAGGCAACAGAACTGCGACTGAGGTACGAACCAACTGTGACCGAGGAAACTGAAACTATTTACCACGCAGACTCAAAGGTATATCAAACTACTTCACAACATCACCAAAAGTAGCTGAATTCCCCGCGTGCCTACCTCATGATAGAAACCTCTTGCTTGTAAATCTGAAGCCTCTCAGACGCAGGAGCAGACCTGTGAGTGTCTGAATCTGTTCCACTACTGTTGTATTCGTCTATCTCGATTACTTTAATCGCGACATCTTGAGACAAATATTTGCCCTTATATAACCTGCCTGTCGATCCATTTCCGAGTTTCTCACCAATCTCGAGCTGCACAGTTAAAAAATTACAAACTCAATACTGAAATCTTCGAAACGGCTTCTCACTAATAGATTCAACAAGAAACCACATGGTTTCACTAGTACGCTAAAATATACAAATCATATCTATTCATTAGCACCAACCTGTGAAGACTGCAAATTAGTCTGATAAAACAAAAACATACCAAATTGAAGTCCACAGCCCAGTCTTCGTATTGAATGGCTTCAGCAGCAGCACGCAACCTTGAATCTCTAGATCGCTTTCCTCTAACATCCGATTTTTCCTCTAAAGCCTCTAGAACAGCTTGCCGAAGTTCTTCCGCCTACAACACTCAAATTCGAAGGCTCAGATTACAAAAGAAAGTCCATTACGTTCAGTAACTGGCGCATCAGAAACAAAAAAGCTAGAATATGAGAAACACTACACAACATTAGGAGACGACACGAAAATACATCAAAGAACTCACCTCATCTCCAGGCCAACCTTCTACTACAAAAACCTCCAATGCCATTCCATCTGTTAGGCTGAATACGTGAGCTTCCTGTAATGAAGCCGACAGCTCTGTAAGATAGTTGCAACAACCCTCAACTTAAACTACTAGTTGCCAAAAGCAGAGGCATTGGCATTTATCTAAAGCCAGCAGTAACGAAGGTGAACATTGAGAATTTCACACCAAACAACAAAACGAGGTTTGCACAGATTTTACATTGAAAGTGACTTTAGTGAAATTCTTCACCATTCAGGAATGGACATGGATGCGAATGAAACAACATGCCTACGTGTATAAAATTGAGCAGAAAAAGCAACTCTAACATACCTTGATATTCAACTGCAGATGTGAATCGCTGAGAGCTGCTGTGAAGTATTTAAGAAGCCCTACTCTATCAGTAGTGGCAAAAGTTACTTCATAGCCGAAGGTTGGGGAGGCATCGTCATGTTCGCTGGTATACCCCGGGCCTTCATCGTTGGAATGCAAAGCGTTTGAGAATTTTCCAAATGCAGGGCGAGGAATGGTGTGCTGCGGCGGGCCGCTGCAGCTAAGTGGTGTTTCTCCAAAAGAAGGGAGACGGGTAGGGATTCCTCGCAGCGGAGTTGAAAATGACCTGCACAATGCAGGCTCCGACGAATGAAGTTTTGCGCTACCGCACAGTCCCAGGCCTGCCAAATTTGATCCAGACCCGAAGGCAGGCTTTGGAATATGTAGATCTTTCCTATGAAGAGCACCCTCTCTTGGTGAAAATGCGGGTGGAGGAATATGGCAATCTAGCGCATCGCCAGGAAGTGACCCGAACCCCGCCAGCTGCACTTTCCGTACGTGAACCAGTGGAGTGGGGGCGGCAGAGTCTCCGTAACTGCTACAACTAGAGGCATATTCTGCCTCTCGAGCCTCTTGTAGTAACTCCATGTGAAGCAGCACGTCCTCATGGCTATGAGGATCGATATTTAAAGTGTACCTGCAAACATATGACAGTGAGGTCAGCACTTGCAGGGATTGAACGATTTTTGCGTAACCAAATTCCCTTTCGGACAGTTAGACTTGAAGTACTCGAAAGAAGGATACTTCGCTCCAAACTGAAAACTATTTATCCTCTCCGAAAGATCCCTCACATTCAAGTGCGGCTCTCCTCGGTCATAATTCTAATCGTTGTGGACTAAGCAAATTAACGTCCCGCATTTAACAATCAGAAGATTCACAATGTGCACCGTACGTTATTCTTAGGGTTTTCACTACTGAAAACATAGAGAAGCCAGAGATTAATATACATGACGACTGAGTTACATCAAGTGTACTACTTCGTATCTCGATTATCCAGGATATGTCCTCTTCAAAGAGGTCTACAAATTGTTCTAGCCTCTAACGCCAAAACAAGTACATGTAAACGTCCTGCCTATCGACGCACTTGGCAAAATGCATCCAACCAAACTCAAGCCTTACGCAGGCATGAGGGGATCCGAATATCGGCCATATGACAATCGAATACACAAATCACGTAACGTAGGCATAAAGTTGAACCGATACAGTAGATTGAACGGTGCCTAAACTGCCAAAAGCCTCAGGAAGCACCTGAAAACCTACCAGCTTGGGACCTGGTTTCAGGTTGCTTGGCAGACTCGTTTTACGCATATGCAACTAGCTAAAATCCTAAATAGTATCGACGAAGATAAAGAGCGAAGATGTAAATACAAAAAACACTTGCCAGAGTAACTGTGAACCAAGGCATGTGTCACGCAGATTGAATGGCTTCTATCGCTGGCAAGAAGCATACAGAAGAGGAATTTGATGTACGTACACGGAGAGAGCTTGATAAAAGGACGACACTAGGACTGACATGTGTGTAAAAATTCATCACTGCTAGCCACAGCGCTGCCAAGAAACTGCAACAGGTAAGAAAGAGAGAGTGAGAGCACTCTACCGAGCCGGAAGCCGAGCGAAGTGCTCACGAAACTCTTTGCACACCTCCTCGCCGTAACCAGAAGCGCGCACGCTCTCCAACACTTGCATCACCACGTTATCCAGCGCCTTCAAAGACGACGACGACATGCCTCGGCTCTTCCTTCCCGAATCGCTGCACCAGTCATGATTCTCCTCCATCCGAGTCGACGAGCCCAGCGAGGAGGTACTGTTGGAGGTATTGTTGGCGCTGTTGGAGGTGCTGTTGGTGCCGTCCCCGCTGCAGCAACCTGCGTCCGGCAGCAGCTCCTCCTCGCTCCCCTGCAGCACCACTGCCTCCGCATATGCGTGCGAATTCGACACACCATTGCTCCTCGCAAGCTCCAAAGATCCGTTCCTGTTCTCAATGTAGTCTAGCGATCCAGCAACCCCATTCTCGTTGAAGTGCATACTAACATTTCCTAATGTAAACCCGGGTAGCACTAGGGTACCTATGGCTTCCGGCTTCCGGTCTCGCCTCCCCTTGGACGGTTTCAAACCTCCCCGGGCCCCGTACGGCCCTCCTCCTCCCCCTTTCGTGTGACACCACAACCAGAACAACAACAACAACAACAACACAGTCGAACGTTACGCACCTTCCGGACTGGGAGCCCTCACCCGGCCCAGCGCTCTCCTAAACAACTATATCTCCTTCCTCCCTCCCTCTCCCGCTCCAAACGCGCAAAACCACCCCCCGTGAGAGAGAGAGAGTTTCCAAAACCCCTTCCAGAATATTCTAGCTGTCCAAGCTAGCTAGCCCCGATCCTAACAACACCAACCCCCGGGAGGATGCGTAGCCTGCGTGAAGAAACTACTCCGCCACGGATTGCGAAGTCGCGCCTCCTGCTCTACCACTGCATACATGCCTCATCACCAGAACCAAACCAAAAGGCTAGAAGAAGAACGCAGAGTAAGTCATGACGCAGAGTCCAGCAGCGGAGCTCCCGAATTGAGCGTGAACGTCGGCCAGCACCAGTTCAGTTCAATGGGCGTACAGTCTGTGCTGGGAACTGTAGAGCTCAACTTTGATAGCCTCGTGGAACGCACCCCAGCTGCCTCTCTCTTTGTGTGTGTGTGTGTGTGTGTGTGTGTATAGAGTCACTAACCAGGAGTTACTAGTTAAGTTACGCCGGAACGGCAATCAGTGAGAGAGTGGAATGGGCTGGCGAGATGATTAGTGAGTTGGGGGAGCACAGCACGTACGGGAGTCACTGTGGGCAGCGATGGAATGGAGACGGCCGAGCGCTACAACAGTGAGTGAGCGGAGGGGAGTGAGCATACTCTTCCACTTCTACAGTACAGTGGTTGCTGTCTCTATGGGTTTGGTGGATTGGAGGGGGCGGGTGTACGTGATGGGTAGATGAAGCCATAGGGGCTGGTTTGAGGGAGGGTTGGTCTGGCTAGAAAGGGGAAAAGGAGGGGGTGAGTCGGGGGAGAGACAAGAGTGGGCAGTGGGCAGTGGGGAGGAAAGGGAAAGAGTGGGGAAGTGGGTCCCACGCGGAGGGGAGGGGTTGGTGAGGCTGAGAGAAGGCCGTATTAACTTAGTAAGTTCACTGCTGAGCTTTGCTGCTTCACAATTTGATCTCCTTTGCGGAGTGCTCTCATGTGCTCCCTGAGTCCGTCCGCTTGGCTCATCCGGCTCCATTGGGCGCTCTCTTCTCTGCCTATACGGAGGGAGGGTTGGAAACGGGGGCCCAGGTCTGCCGGTGGAGTGGGGTGTGATGAGATACACTCGGCAGCTCTGGACCTCCCACGCTCTCCTTCGCACCGCACGGTCTCAACCAGTCCCACTGCTGCTCCTTGTCTTACAACAAAACAACAAACAACAAGAACAATGTTGGCTTTACACAAGTTCTTGTGAATACCTTACAGTGTCTTTTCATGCCACACTCAACACTCACTAACAAATTCAGGGGACTATTGTTTTTCAATGTGGAATCATGGAAATTTTTTGATAATCTCTACTTTTCTAATTCATGAGAGGTATTGTTGTCTTTATTGCTAATTGTAATATTGCAGCTTCCTAGTAGTATAGGTAGTTCTTTGCCTAGTGTTTTATCTAAAGGATATTCAATATGCTTAGCTTAGTTGTTTATTAATTTAGCCCACCAAACACATGACAATATGGAATTTTCTTTCTATCGGCTTTTGACATCAATTTGGTCTCAGAGTGTTCCGATACATAAGCATTAGACATGAGGTTCTCATTTTATCATGTAGCAACATTAACTTGGTCTTAAAGTCGTGTGGTCAGCAAAACATTGGAATATAAAGTTTTCATACGGTCTTAAAGTCGTGTGGTCAGCAAAGCATAGGAATTTGAGGTTTTGATTCTCCCACCTTGCAACATCAACTTGGTGTTAAAGCCATGTAGCCACAAAAAGCATGAGACATTGGAATTGTCATTCTATCAACTAACAACATCAATTTGGTCTCAGAGCCGTGTGGTCAGTAAAACATTGGAATATGAGGTTTTCATTCGGTGCTAGAGCCGTGTGATATGCAAAGTATCGGAAATTGAGGTTTTGATTCTCGCAGCTTACAACATCAATTTGGTGTCAAAGCCATGTAGCCACATAAGCATTAGACGTTTAAATTCTCATTTTATCACCTAGCAACATCAACTTGGTCTCAGAGTTGTGTGGTCAACAAAGCATTGAAATGTGAGGTATTCATTCTCTCAGCTTGCAACGTCATCAATATGGTGTTGAAGCCATTTAGCCACAAAAGCATTACACCTATGGATTCCCATTTTATCAAGTAACAACATCAACTTGGTTTTAGAACCTTGTGCTCACAAAGCATTATCATCTAGAATTCTTATTGTATTTGCAAGTAACATCAATTTGGTCGTAGAACCTTGTGGCCACTAAAGCACTAGAATCTGGGGTTTCTATTCAACCAATTTGGTTTCAATGCCATATGGCCAACAAATCACTAGAATACAAGATTCTCATTCCATTTCATCCAAATGACAAAATCCATTTAATTCTTAAAAAATACATTGCTACAATTGGTTTAAAATTTATATAGTTACCTTGAATGTTTAAATATATCATAAATTTTGGTGAAAATTTTAATAATTATTTAGGCTATATTTTGTTTTAAGTCAAATTAGAAGGATTGAAGTGCATAATAAAAGAAATTGTTAGTGATTGACAGTAATGGAATGACGCATGATATCTTAATTTACACAAGAAAATTATGGATTTGAATCCATTCAAATATTTTAGTTTAAATCTAAGTTTATTTTTTAAGCCCATTCTAATATTAACACTAAGCCCACATCCTCTCTCCTCTCATTCTTTCTTTCATTTTTATTTATTTTATGACAAAAAGATCCTTCCATGTTGCATGGAAGTTATTCCACTTAGGATGGCCTCACTCTTTGAAAATGATTTCATTTGCAAGTATGGCATGGAGCCCCACTTTTTTGGTACCAGCTTTAGATTGCTGCAACCCATGCCTGAGTGTTGAATTGTAAACAACACCAAAGGATGATTCCCCATCTCACAATTGAATGGACCAACAAAGTGGAGCATGGACCCATAAGGGAAATGGAGAGAGCAGTGAAAGTGGCTTCAATAGTGGCAACCATTATTTGATGGCTATTGTGGCCGGTGGGTGGTCCCAAATGGGACAATTGAGGGAGGCTGCAAAGTAGTGTGATGTAAGTTTGTACAAGCAGTAAGCACAGTGCGCGCACACTCAATGTCTTTGTATTCCAGTGTGGGGGTACATGCACACCACGCCCGGTCATCAATATTCAGAGATTTGCATCACAGAGATGATATTATAATAAGGGCGGAGGTAAATTAGGAGATTTAGTGCTGGAACTCAAACATGTTTGAGCTTAGAGGTCCTCTTCCCAAACAAGCCAAGTGGAGAACATTTCAGAATTGTTGTGCATGAATATGATAATGTGCAGTCTCAATGCTTCTCTCAAAACATGATCAAATCTAGGCTTGAGGTAGCAACACCTTCGTATCGGTAAGTGTCTTTTCTAAAATCATGAAAATTTAGGGAAGTGAATAGATACAATTCTAAGGATGTATCACATTTGAACATTAGACACTAGGATCGGCATTAGGTGTATCTATGATAAACTCTTCAAAAAATCATAACTTATTCACAGAATCTCCAAATAATGCATTTTGAAGTGCATTGAAATTATTTTCTCTTGCTAATCTAATCCAATAAAATTTGAAAATTCTATAAATATATAACATGCTCAAAACCCTTAAAGTCACAGTTTTGAGTGTTGCAACCTTATGGTATTGTGATCGAACTCGGCCAAGTTGCTGAGTAATGCAAATCCATGTGGCCTGCACAAAAGAAATTTGAAAACCCAAACCTGGGCTTGTAACTGCTTGTACTTCTTGTTACCAATGTTACATTGATCCTCTAGCTTCCAGTCAAACTTGGAGATCTCTGATGGACTGATTCTGTATGTATAAGCAAAGAAAGTTTCAATGATATTCATGAGTACTGTCCTACCTCAGCGACTCCAATTACTGTATGTTGTTTGGTCCTTGCCAACTTGCACAAAGTCTAGTAATGAAGGCCAAAAGCCTGACTACAAGACAGAATGGATGTACCTGAATGTTAATCTCAGCGGACTACAGTCTACACCCAGTCTTCATGTATCCAATTGGCATCAAATCTTTGGTTTTAACTTATTCCTCCCAAATCTCAACACTAATCAGAATGCTTCCTCCTCTATATTGTCCTCATTCCATCCTATCATAACTTCTGGCAAGTTGATGGTGTCAAGTTTCAAGTTCCAAATACGTGTTACCAAGAAAATTGCTTTTTGGAAAAAATTATGGGTGTGAAACACAACGTCCAAACATGTAAAGATTGTACATTGGTAAAAATAGTGAATTTTATTTTATTTGTCAATCTTTAAGCATAGAATTATTGTCACTTTAATATTACTCTAGATGGCTTTCGAATTCCTAAAGAAGCTACTAGGTTTTCAAAAATATGTTATTTAGATCATGAAATTAGTTTGCGCAAGATAGATAGAAACACCAATCCTTTGACGGGGCCGGCGTGAAATAGAGTGTCCATTTGTGGTGCCTTTGACCCGGTGCCTACATGAGAAGGGGTGATTTGCGTAACTTTTAAATAAGTTGATTATATCACATGACGTAAGTTTACACACTTTGTGGATTTTATGAATTATTACTAATTAAATGATTTACATGATCACGAAGTTGAATTCACCTACATATAATATCCACTTTTCAAAGAGAAGAAAAATACATTATTTAAAAAGAAGTAGAAAAAAATTACCATATACTACTTCCAAAGTTATCCACATACACTCATAATAATTTGTGTCCAATTATAAAGATAAATTGAACTTACTTTAAACTAATGTACGATGATGAGGTTGGATGAGAGATTGTCCGTGGTCTTAAAAAGAATTGGCTTACAAAATTACAATTTACATATTCGCCTTTTCTTTGAAATTGGAAGTCCGGAGCCAAGACCGTGCAGAGCCGAGGTGATCTAGGTGTTATTGTATTTGGAAGTCAAAAGAAACTTGACTATTCATGTAATTGGAAGAGAGCTCCAAGAGAGGTGGAAAGCCCCCCATAGGATTAATGTTACAAATGAGCACATGTCTGTCCTCTCTTTTTATACACATATTCGTGGTTTGAACCGGAAGTTTGGAGCTTATCCACACTCAATACCAAGGGTACCTCGAGATTACTCTATTTGGAGATCAAGAGAACTTGACTACTACTATGATAAAAAAAGAGCTCTGAGAGAGGTGGCGAACCCTCATAGGATTAGGGTTACAAATGGTGCAAAGTGTGTCTCCCCTTCATATACCCGTACCCCGGTTTAATGATCAAATTAGTGTCTCCACATCACACTTCATGGATGGGAACAAATCCTATGTCTCCTTGAATGGTAACAAATTTCCACCACATGAGTTTATCTAGTACACCCTGAAATTTAGGTTTTTTCCATGCTCTCTCACGTACTCCCTCTGTTTCCAAAAGAAATGGTGTTTTCCATTTCAGGCCAAGATTAAGCACAATGACACGGTGACGCATCAGCAGTAGTGCTCATTGGCTGTGTAGTGGAAAAGTCACGTTTCCTCCTAGTTTCAATGCAGCAGCTGCCAAGCTGCCATTAACTTAAGATAAAGAGCCCTCTGAAATTCCCTCAATGGTGCCACCTTGTTGATTTCAGGTTTGTGGCAGTTTCCTCATTTGAATTCTTGACGGTGGACTTCTTGGTAATAATGAAACCATTGTTTCTTTGTGAAACAAAGACTTTGTGGAAACCATGGTTTCTTTTGGAAACAGAGGGAGTAGCATTCTTGTCTTGTCGTAAGACAAACACTTCTATTGCAACTAAAGGCGATGTGGCATATAATAAATGCACTGACACACTTCAACAGCTTCTGCCTGCCGCTGCCTGCAATGTGAAGTGGGCCTCAGAGAAAAGTGCTCCGAAGCGGGGCGCCACATCGGATGTGAGCGACACTGGATACGGTGGGCTGGAGCGAATGCGTGACTTGGCCGACACATCATCGCCCCGTCACCCACAGAGCTCCTCAGAGCGAAGCGTGAAGGCTTGCTTATATACAGAGAGAGAGAGAGACGACCGAGTTGGCTTTTGGGGAGCGGAAGGGGCGTCATATGGGGAAATCAGCAGCAAAACGAAAGAGTTGGAGCGTCCAGAGGGTGGTGAGGTGGACTGAGCAGGAGCTGAGTCATGCGGCCGACGTGGCTCGGGGGGGTTATCCACGAGGGATCTGGATCCAGGGTGCCCCGGGTATCTGGACCCTGCCCTAACTGCGTTTTCCGCTCCCTGGAGTCCTGGACCCATACTTGTCCTTTGCATCTTTTAATACCCATCTCTTTTGTACTTTCCCACCATCACATCAGGATGGTGCTCATTCGGCTGTTTTCTTTGATGGTCTCTCATTCCATAAAAAAGTGCTTCATCACTGATTGGAATAAGGTAGGAATACCAGAAACGGTGAAAATAAGGTGATTCGACCAGAAGGAATGGAGTTAGAAATCATGTGAAATTTTTTTTGAGATGATGAAGAAGAAATGGTGAAGAATGGAATTTTTTTTGTATTTTTATTCCCTGTAAATAATTCTCTAGAATTTCTCAAAGTGGGAAGTTCATTAAACCCCCTTCTTGTATACTAGACTCTTCCTAAACCAAACGTGATGGTGGTTCAAAACGGTTAACTAACATCATGGAAAAGTGAACGTAAGAAAACCACAATTGACATTATGTGGCAGAACTTCATTAGTCCACCAAAACTTCTCCATTTTGAGTCCACCATGCAGAAATTCTTCATTTTGAGTTCACCATGTCCATGTTTCACCGTGACTCTACTGCACACTTTGTGAGCTTGATCGGTTTATGGTATTCCTACCTTACACACCTATAACCAATAACTTAAGCATTTCAGCATAGTATATATTGGGTTATCAAAAAGGAGTTATTTTTTGTGCATAGGAAAACAAGGTTCACAAAGAATGAGTTTTTTTTCAAAATTATTTAAGTAAAATTAGAATTAGTACTGATTTTTTTGTTTGAAAGTTGATCAGAATCCATAACCAACATATAGCTTCACCTATGACCAACAACAACAAGAGTAGTGAACAAACACAAGACTATTTATTTCCGTAACAGTCACAAAGGCATTCTATTGAAGAACTCATCATGAATCTCTTGTTCATCAATTATCGGCTACTGGTTTTCTATTGCTCAGGAACTATGATGTTTATTGATCTGTAATGGGTGCAGTATTGGTTATGGGTGTGCATACCTTAGTTAGCTCCAACGTGTCCAAAAAAAACAATGGGCGTTGTACTTTAAATTACTATTATAAAAAAAATGTAATTCAAAAAATTATCCCACGTTTTAGAATATTTTTTTTCCTTATAATGTTAAATGGCCCATAGTAGAAGCTTCTAGAAGTAACTTCTTTAACTTTCTATAGATGTGAAAATAATATTTTTTTTTTTATTGTTGTAGACACTTAAAGGTTGATACTACTTGAAACCTAAAATCTACAAGTTGTTTGCGTTGCATAAAAGTAAGGTGTTCAATTTGCCATCTATTTAATTAAACATACTTTCTATTATTAAATTTAGAATTTATAAGATTTTATGACTTAACTTCTTAATTTTATGTTAATTTTTTGAATTTATAATATAGATAATCAACTTGAATGATGAAATTATTAAGATAAAATACTTTTAATGTGTGTTACGAAGGTTTTTTACATTTCCATAATTCAAACATTATATCAACTTGATTTATAGTTTTTGCAACCAACAAGGTCCAAATCTTTTGATAAATTTTGACACCTTTTTAATTTTATGTTTTTCAATAATTGCTAGGATGATAGAATTTAGAACATTAATCATATCTTTAAATAGATTTTTCATATATTTTTGGCTATGATCATAATATCTACTTCAAATTACAAATAATTTATAAATAATTCAAAAATGAAACATACTTTGTTAACAAAACTTTTGAGGATAACATGGTATGAAATCAAGATGTTTAATTTGTACTTGCTGATGTTCTTCTATTAATACAAAAGAATATAGGTAGATCCCTAATAATCTAATTTCTATAAATGCACTAAATCAAAGAAGTATACTATTTGCTTCATTAAACAAACATTACCAAATTTAAAAAAAATTATTCGGTACAACATTGCATAATACAAGTATAGAAGTTTGAACTTCACCTTTTGTTGAATATATATTGGATATATGTGTTGTAATTACACAAAATAGATGTATGTTGCAAATTGTTTTGTTATATGGATTTTCATAAATTCAACTGTATACAAAATATAATATAGATGATATATTGTTGTCCAATGTAATGTATAAAAATGAAATATAGGATAGCCACTAATGACAATCTAAAAGATGCTTGAAATTACAGATCAAAAATTGATTTCTAAAGGTAATCAAATCTATATTATAACATAGAATTCTTGTATGACAAAGTTGTGAAACCAAATATCCATGGAGCATTTCATGGCACAACTATCTCCCAATGATATCACCACATATACAAAGTATGTTCAATACATGAAAACTAAATAGCTAAAAAATAAATTATTATAGAATTGTTGTAAAAATTCAACTACAATAAACAAAGTTATGGCTCTTCTTCAAATTCCTATATTATGCCTATTGAAGTTTGCACACTCAAATTATAACGGCGCATTATATTTAATTTGTATACTTGTAAATTTGTTTCTCAAAATTATCCCCCATAATTGCATCTTTTTACCATTTATATTTAAGATTGAAAAGTCCTTTAATAGCATGATGGAGGGCTGTAGTAGGAGGTTCATTTGAAATTTGACGTGGTTTTTCCTTGAGTTAGATTCATTGGGAAAATGTGTAGAAAGACTCAGTTGAACTATGGTAGGAACTAAAAAGACAAAACAAAACAAAAAACAAAAAATTTAAGATTAAAAAAATAAAAAATAAAAAATGGAAAACCACTTAACCCTGGTTCCATTCAAGAAAGAAGAACTTCGAACCCTATGGTAGTCATCACACTCAGTTGACAGTTTACACTCCACGGGGCCTGCCGCCTCCCCACTGTTGAGTGAAGTATATCTATAACATTACCAGTACCCCTAGAATCTGCTTCTCCTGTCTCCGTGGAGTTTGTGGTAGACCATTGAATACACAGTGATTTGTCTGGCAAATGGTGAACATCGATATCAATTTAGTTGTCCTAGATTTCCACAATCTTTGACTATTCTTCTCTAATCTCTCTAGCATGTTCTCAAAGACCAGGTAAGTTACAACCATGTTTTAATAGAATTTCTTCATATTTTGGTAGTCTTCTTCATAAAATCTGGCTACTTTCACAAAAAATGTAAAGAAAATTTGGCGAAAAAAATCATTTTTTTCTTATTTTTTCCCTTAACAAAAGAGAAATGCCATATTTTGTAGAGAAATCTTGCAAAATATAGCCATTAAAAAAATGTTGGATGTATGTTGTTATCAAAAAGGAAATAAGCATTTCATGACCATGTACACAATTTCATCATGTGAAACTTGAAACTCAAGGCCACTTTATATTTGCGGTTTAATTGAACCGAGAGTCTGAGTATATAAAGCGGGGATAGACTCTGCACCATTTGAAACCCTAATCCTGTGAGGTCTTTTCACCTCTCTCGGAGCTCTGAACAAATTACAACACTAGTCAAAATTGTGTGACTCCGAATTTAAAAAGAAGGGAGGTAACCTCGGCATTGATGCGGGGACTACCGGTTTAAGGACCGGCCTTAAACCCTTCAAATTTAAATCGATAGGATTGCTTAATTGTTTCAAATTGGGCCCAACGGTTTTATACTAAGGTCCAACTAGAACTTCAATCTATCCCATGTGGCATTCTACATGGCATAGTTTTGGCGCCAAAATGTTTGGGCCTCACTGATGCAATTGGGACAAAGTTTCGCTTGACCCAAACTCCTAACTTGGACCTGAACTCTTGGACAAATTGGAGGCTCCAAAAACTTAGAATCTGGCCCTTCCTTCGACCAGCCCTAGATCGTGAATAAAGTGGGCCTTACTCGAACCTGTAAGTTGAAGTGCTGAGTTCATACTCTAGCCCATTTCCATCTGCAATAACACTGTAACACTAAGATTTCAGGACTTTTGGTGAGAATTTTACTAAGTTTAAGAATAAATGATTAAACTTTCACTCATTTATTCAAACAATTTTTGTTCTAAAATGTTGTTAGGTTTATGCATTCTTCTTTTGTTCTTGGTATAATTTGGTAAGTTGGAAAAGTGTGGTCTTTGGTCAATATTTAAAATGACTTTTATTACATTCTGTGGTGATAAAAAATTGTTCACTCATGTGTTAGCAAGAAAGAAAATAAATGAATCAAAACATTGATTATATTACAATTTATGTATTAACATGTAATGAAGTAATGAAGAGAGTTTCATGTGGTGGCTTTCTCCATAGAATCTTTTGCCATTTGAAATTTCTTTTAGATATAGTGTTCACTTGTTGCGTCATAGATTCAAAGAAACTTCATTAAAATAAGTACATTATATCTATAGAAGCTAGATTTGACTTTATAACAGAAGCTTAGTTGCAAATATGTTGTGTAGCATAATTGATTTCAAGTCTCATGATGCTTGAAATGTATTCAGGAAATTACCAAAGTGCAAAAAATCAACATTTTAAATTTATATGAGTTTGCATTTATCATGCATTGGAACTATAGACATCAAAAGAAATATTCTAAGTAAAAACACAAAAGGACTCTACAAGGAAAGTAGAACTACAAGGTATTAGACATTTCTTGGCAAGACAACCAATAGTAAGTTCCAATAAGATGGAATTCTAAGTCTAAATAATAGGCTAGCCTTCATTCTTGTTTTTGCTAATATTTGACTATGTACATCTTGGAATCGTGGAGTCTCTTTATTTCTTCCCAACGAGTGTGGCTCATAAATTGACCATATTCGTTATTTTGAGACAATTTTTGAAGTTCAAGACTTTTGCCTACAATTTCAGCAATTGTTTTGAGACAATTTGAACTTTTTTTGATTATGGTCGACTCAAGGATAATCTTCCGATATATAGTCCAAAAGTTTCTGACAAATATGGATTCAATCAAGAAATCAATGAAAAATCTACAGTCAAGCATTAAATTCAGCTTATGAAAAGTCTCAATTTAACGAATATGGTGTTATATGCCAAACTCAATTGGGTCCAAATTTATGGCCCTCCCCATTTTGGATCTTAGGGTTTATTTGTTTTTTCTTTTGCCTAATTTGGAGCCTACAACCTTACTTAATCCACATGAGGCCCCATTGAGATCAAACAAGGCCTCAATTAAATATAATGATATGGACAAGGATCTACCCCATTCCTCCTACCTCCTTCTAAGCAAGGGCTCCTCAGCCCCGCTTAATGCGGGGATTTAGATAACTTCAAAATTATAGGCTTGGGGAAGGTTGTGAAAAAAATGATACCCTAAGGAAGACTACCATATTGCAGGTTTGCACTTTGTGCCAACATGAGCAAAAAGCTATTGGATAGTATGGTAGGAGCACCTAAAATCACAAACTTAAGCAATTTGTCCTATATTTAGCAATTCAAAAATCCTTAAAAAATATTTTAATCTTCAAAATAGGATTTCATGAGGAATGCAAAAATTTGCAATCCTCAATTTTATAGAAAATCTCAAAGTACAAATATGACTCATTTTTAACTTAGAAATTTCCTATGAGCAGTAATAGTGGTCCTCAACTTTGCAATCCAAAATTGTATTCTTTGATTGTAAGAGTTCTAGGTAAGGTGACCACTAGCAAGGTGATCAATAAACAAATTAGTCCTCCAAATAAGGATTGACAATTCTCTTTTAAAGATTTTGGAGGGTGGTGGGATCATACCAGTGTTGGTCTGTTATGGCATCTTCTATAGTGAAATGAATCAATCAGAGTCATTATGAGAAGTCGTGGACCTCAAACGGATATTTAGAATGAACCACTGTCCAATGTTTCACTGTAGAAAGATGCCATAACAGACCAACACTGGATCATACTTGGGGTTGGTGATTTTGGGGGCTGTGGTGGTTTTAGGTGCTCCTACCATAGGTTTCGTACTGAATTTCTAGGTTAGAAGCCATGAAAACCAACCTTTGTTATAGAAATTTAGGAGGTGACCTACTGCCGATTATGCTTCAGGAGCAGGAAGTGAAAACTTACCCACAGAAAAAGCATCGGAACCAGCTGCGAGAGAGAATTACAATATTAAGTCCCGGCCACATGTCCATATTTCTGCCGTAGTGTGGAACCAATAGTATTTGAGAATATAATGAAGGAACGAGCAAGGGAGCGAAAAGGGAGGGCATGGGATGGCCAATAAAGGAAAAGAGCCAGCGCCGCCTACCACCCTTATCCGTGGTTTCCATCTCCCTCCATCGGAGGGCCAGGATGCCGCTATGCCAAGATATGGGCCCCAAAAGGGAAAAAGATTTTCGTATAATAATATAAGCTCGCAGACAGGGTGCAGATGTCGTGAAATTAACAGACAATTCCCTTGCCCTAAGGCTGTGTGGCTATAGAGTTGTCTTTTACATTCTCTCGCCTTTGTTCTGTTTGCCAGGTCCTGTTCGCTTTGCCCCTCCCGTTCCGTATTTGTGTCGGAGGGACGGAACGGAGGCTGGAGCTCAGGGGTCTGTCTTGCCCTGTTTCTACGAAGCCCTCCTCGAGCATATTCTTAGACCAAGAAATTTTATGATTAGTTTACTAATAGAGAGCTGATTCCCTTTCATTCGGGGCTTCCACGTGGTCTCTTCTCATCTGGAATGGCCACTAAAATCGATAAATGGCCTGTGGAAGTTTCTAAGTTATGCCGAAAGTGTCGTTGATAGGAACGCTGCATCGGGGCTGGTGAAACCGAATGGTTACTTTCTACCAGAGCTTCGCCTTGCTGTCATGTTATAAGGATTTGAAATTTGAATTACGGGTCTGTTGCTGTAACTTGCGTCACAACTCACGAGCACCATGACAATATAAATTGGACATTTCTCTGATTTGTACGCACGAGAATCTGGTGACGTCTTGGACTCTTTGCAATAGATGGAATCATGTGATAACATAGTTTGATTAATACGTGTTCAAAGCATGCATGTTTAGGGTGTCATATGTGACTCACGCTGAAATGGCAACCCAAGTGCTGGCCTGGCGTTTTGAAGATTAGCATGCTTTGCTGGCAATCCTGCAACCGCCCATATGTCGACCAGCCTGCTTCAGTTGTTTACCTGGGACCCGACTTCCTTGGTTCGGTATGTTGCCAAAAGCACTGGCATATATTGATGTATATCTTTAGTAAGAAATTGCTGGGCTGAAACTGGGTGCGAGAATGGAGTAGTAATACACGTAGATATGGGAACATTATGTTTTGAATACAACATCGTAACCATGACGGAGAATCGGAAAAATGGAAGAGAGGTATGCGAATTGCTGATTAAGCTTTGAATCATCACGCGTTGCCAGGAAGAGGACTTATCCTGCGTTTCGCTCATCTCTAATCTGCAACTTCGGAGCAGTGGAGCTTAAACAATGCACCGAAACATGGCATCGAATCGGAGGCTGCAACTAAGGGTTCCATTCAGGCCCTGGAAGGGGTCCATTATAATCTTTGACCTGATTCCACAATACCGACATTTTAGTCCAAACAGTTCATGAGTCGTGGCTTGATTATTTTTCACGAATGCCAACAGACTGGGTGCATTCTGGCGAAACTCGATCACAATCTTCTTCGCAGGCTGGAAAAGGTAAGGAATTTCAGCTGAAAGCAAAAGGCAATAAAGAATGAGGATGGAGAGTAAGAACTAGTTGCCGATGAGCAATTTATACAGGGTGCCCTTCTTCAATCTCTATATTGGATTTCTTCATCTGCACAAGTTTATCCAGAACCTCTGTCTCGAGGGGTACTGGGTCCTGACATCGTTCTGATGCTGCTGAACAGACCTACAGTACTCAAAGGTGAAATAAGTAATTAGTTCGTTTCCACAAACTTTTGTTTCAAGTCCTTTTCAATGTCATGTGTTAATTAGATTTAATGATAATGTCTACGGAAACATATTTTCTGTGTTACCTCCACCACGCATATTACTGACAAAACTTTAGATTTTGCCGAAACCTATCATGACAAACGACGCAATTGCAGGTCAAATTTAGTAAGGTTACTTACTTCATCTAACATGATTTCAACTAGTGCCCCAGGGTCGATCAGGTTTTGCAGCGGCTCTTTTAAATAATGACAATCTAACTGTATCTGTTGATAACCGCCCCGATTGAAAGTCTGGAGTCGCACACACTCTTCAAAAGTTTTGAGCGTCATTTTCACCACAGTTGATATCACCCACGCCTGGCATGCCAAAAACAAAAGGCTAAGTTTGGAATCAGGTGACACTTTCATGGCAGTCTGAGTCTTTCTGAAGTCAATACACTATGAAGCACTCTAAGAAACAAGTAGAATTGAATTGCTTTTACGTGTATAAAGATCAATGCTTGGGGCTTGGACGACTAACCTGGTTGTACTCAAGTTTTTTGAAGATCTCAACTTTCTCTGTAAACAGCCTCTCCATATCCCTCTCTAAAAATTGGCCCCGTGCATTGGAAGGATTAGACACGACACGAAGGCCATCTTCCCTCATAGGGGCACTTCGGGATGATCCAAGCCTACTGCCAGAACTATCCGAGTTTCGGTGGGTCCGAGGAGGGCCGGGAGGAAGTAATTGCTGCAAATCCGCTTGAAGTCTCTCCACCTACAAGCGACATATAAGTTATGCATATCAACAGACAAAAGGCCACCTTTCAGATACTCAGTGTTCTGAAAGTGAAAGTACGTAGTCCCATCACAAATTGCATGCACACCCTGGCTTGGTACATTAGTTTCAGCACATAACTGAATCAACGGTTCTGGCTTTCTCAAAGCCCTGTTAAACGACTGATCACAACGAGGCTTTGAACTCAATTTAATGTGATAAGTCCCATGCCCGCTTAATTGCTTATTGCATCAACTGTCTCATCTATGTGATGGTCATTTTCAGATCTCAGCCATATTTTAACAATACCATAAACTACTACAGCATATCTGAAGAGACTCTGACCAACCTGGTATCAGGAAAGGGATTAAAGTCGTACCTCTTGCAAGAGTAAGTCTGCAAATATACGAATATCTTGTGGCTCCTTGTACTGCAAGCTACACAACATGCAAATATTATCCTCTTAAATTATTTACAGCCAAAAGCAATGTCAAGAGACACTGCAGTTCTCCCAACTCCTATTAACGTAATAAAGAACCAACGAACGAAGTACTAAGAATCAATCTTTAAGGAGGGGTTCCTGATAAACTCATTACACACCTTCAACCAGTTAGGAGTATCCACAGCCTTCCGCACTATAACAGATAATGTGCGAGCTTGTATGTCAACATACTGCCACCAAAGCAAACTCAATTGAGTGAACGAACATCTCTCAAACAGTACGAAAATTTAATCAACTTAATTTTATCTATGTGAACTCGAGAAAGATAAGGTTCTTTGCTTTGACGGAAACAATAAGAACAAGAAGGAAGACCTGTTGAAGAAGCCTTTCTCCAGCAGTATTGAAAAAACGACAAATTTCAGAAGGAACGAATGCTGGACGTCCCTCAGATCCCATTGCACCCCCACCAGGAAACCAAGTCCCCACCAGCTGCAAGTAGTACCCAGATATGATACTTGTCATTACTGTTCCAGCCAAATAACAAAAGTCATGTCTTCACAAGGATCAAACGTTTAGACTTGTCAAGCTGTGACATAATCAACATCCATGTGGAGTCTAGTATGCTGAAAATAATCACAAAACAGTTTTAGTACAGAGCCTGCCCTCACCTCCGTGATTTGTGGAACAGCAGTTTGATAGAGATACACTGAAAGAAGGGACACCAAAAGAATCAAGCTTGGAGTCACTGCCTGTGCAGATTGTGGCTTGTCTGACGGTGACGAAGTTTCAACAGATCGGACACATAGGTAAAGAAAATGATCAACAAGATTGGTGAAAAGCTCTTGGAAGCCTCCCTGGACAAGGTCAGTGTATTCATCTGCCCAACGAAGTAAATAAAATTTGCTGTTGTCCAGGAGATCCTTTAGGTCCTGAAAAATAAACACATATCACAATTGAAAAGGTGTCACAAAAACAATTAGAACTCTTTAGAACGAAAGTCATAGGTCCCAAACATCTTCAGCTTCCACGGCCAACAATTAACCAGTACATATATATATATATATACAATTTTAAAAAGAAAACCTCATAACCATTTACAAAGTTGAAGGTGCCCCTGATTTGTAGACGGGAAATCCTCAAGATGGCAATTTGTCCCAAATTTGCAGATTTCACTATATGAAAAAATGACCAAGAGTCGCAGACCTGTAAGACCTCGAGGCTGCCATCTATGACTGTCTTTTGTGCAATCTCAAGGAAAGATTTGAGAGTCTTTGGAGGCTGTTTAGAATCTGGTTTCCTTGAGAGGTCCACTACGGTCAGAGAGACTACAATCACAACCACAAATCACTACCCACTTAGCAATTTCGATAGTAGTTGGAGATAATTAAGTTCCTTCAGGACTACAATATTATACCAGAACGAGCCGGAAAGATAATCGTGCCTCCGTGAACATGTAGATCAGGAAGTGCACCACTTAAAAGAATCATAAGAGCTCCAACCTTGTCATGATTCTTTAGGCGGTTCCAACTAAGACAATTATTAATTAGAATGGATTGTCCATGGGTTTGCAGGAATTGGGAAGACTCAGCTCATGTCAGTACCGTACATAGACAACAAACCATCCTGAATCAATATACTTGCGGTGCTATAAATAGGGGCAATACCCACGGCAGGTTGTGAAGGCAAGGTACAACATTATATGAAACAATTTGTTGAGGACAAAGATTAAATAGCCACACCTTTAATGCGACTGTAAAGACTCCGAAACTTCTTTTTCACATGTTTCCGCACAGCGTTTTCCACGGCCTAAAGTTGGACAAGCAGAAGTAAGTAATTCTATGCTTCAAGAGAGACCAGTAAACTATCGGTTTAAAAGTGAATGATCCAATTTGTTGTTTGAGCTATCCACCAGACTGAAACCGGATAATTACTGGATCAAATGAATAAACATGGCAATATAAACACGATAAAAGTGCCCTCAGGTTTTAAGACACTAGGAAACACTTTTAAGTTACACGAGGCTAAGAATTACCTGCGAAGCACGTGCTGGGAGATTTGCCTCTGGAACTAACTCATTCATCCTTGTTACATCCTTTGCAAGTTGCCCTGTGTGCACATTACCAACCAAACTGGTCAAAGATGTAGATTTCCTTAAGATATACTTCATTACTTCGCATCGTGAAAGCCAGGGATCCGGTGGCTATCAATTAGAGATGATAAATGCAGCAAAACCTGAAACGTATTTATTTTTTGAAATGATGTTCAGCGCCTTGGCTAAAAAGATATGCAGCGCCTCAGTGAGAAGCAAAGTCCAAGGCATGAAGATATAGTTGAGTCAAAATGCAAACTCACGGAAACAAGCATTGAGCTCTGCTGCCGATAAGTGTCCACTCTCGGGCTGTAATGAAAGCTGGACAATCTTGAAGTAACTACAGAAAATCAACCGGAAAACACAGTATCATCAGCAAAGTTTGCAGATACTGGTTGATCCGAAGGCATTAAGAATCTAAACTAGAATGATCTTGAAAGAAGACGGGGTACCACTGAAACACAAGGATTTCGTGATAGGATAAAATACATCAACATCTTCATATACAGGCATAAGAAGAGAACGGACAACAAAAGTCAGAGTCGTACTCATCAAAAAATTCAGTTGAAGCCTGTAAAAGACGCCCTTCACCATTTGGAAAAAGATTCTGGAATGTGACTGCTTTGTCTAAAAATTCTTGTATGAAGTCCTGATACACGTAGAGAAGACGTAAAGGCAAGAACACATCAACAATTTGCAGAAAGTGATTAATGTGATGTTATTTCTACAATCGACATACCAAGATCTCGCATGCAAAACTATTGTTGAAGGGCATTATACCTTCTCGTCTTCCGTGTGCAAATCGTTTCGTGAAGCTGAAGTCTCCAATACCTTGAAGACCTTGGTGAGAAGCAAGCCGTTTAGTTAGATCGAAATCTGGTTTAACTCCGTCTTCCCCATGACGTGACAGAAAATGTCCATCATTGTGTCCACCTAAAAACCGTGATTGACCAACTTGTGCACATGAGCAGTTTTCCTTGCGTTGAGTACATTATGTGTCCTCTGTCACATATGAGCATGCCACCCTATCTCATTCCCATGGGCAACAAGAGTGAAGCAAATGGACAACCAGTGGACTGAGAAAGCAAAATCTACTAAAACAGGACAAAATACGTTCCTCATGAATGTGAGAGAAGAATGAGGCTCAGACCGGACGATTCAGTTGCTGGAGAAGTGAAACTGCTTGAGCTCGTGCAGGAAGCAGGACCTTAGGATTCATCAGCTGGGCCTGAGGACAAAGACATTAAAAAATAAAAATAAAAATAAAAAACATTTATTTGAGAAAACAAAGTTCAAGGAAAATGTAAACCTTTCTTAAGATTTTGGGTTTAAAATAGAGGATGCAACCCTTAACTATTAATTAGACAGACGAGCTAACAAGCGAAACTATAAGGATGTGAGTAGTGTAGAGGTTGCGCGTACCTGTAAGTGTTTGATAAGGGTACTTATAATTGCATCCGATTCTTCCTTGCATTTCCGGAAAGATGATTTACCGTATGTCTATTCTTGTCACAGTTTACAGCACCGCATAAAGAAAGCATAATCAAACATGCAACGCTAACCAAATCAGAAGAGCATGACATAACAATTTGAGCCAGACTACGATTTACAGCGCTAAAGAAATATAACTTGGCATCCAGCACAAAGGTCCTGCTTACGGGGTACGAGAAGAGTTACCTTCAAGATCGGAAGAGCACCTTGATAATACTTCACAGCTCCAACATAATTCTCAGCACTCATGCATTTGCGAAGGCGTTGTGGCAGGTCAAAAAGGAACTGCACATTCAAGATACAACGCTTAATTGAATACCGCGAGTCCCCTCAAATAGGAAGAAATACATTTAACATCTTCACATCACATCATGATACTTGATACAGTGTCAAAATGGAAAAACTTATGCTAGATTCCAGCAAAACTATACGGTACTTAAAAAATCGTGATTATACGCTGTACTTGAACCAGCTACATTGGTCATGACAAGTTATAAAGGGTTGGACATTATCAATAGGAGCTACTTTCACGCAAGTCAAGTCTCTACCTAGTATCCCCTCTGTCAGGTTGTGCTAGCAAGATGTTCGCATCCTTGCAGCGCATGTCAATATCATAAACCACACAATGGGATTTTCTACAAACACTGTGCCTAAGAGATCGGTGCTCTTCTTGAATTTTGTACTCCTACGGCTACACAATACGACATGCTCTGCACCTCTCCTCTTCGTTTTATAAACATAGATTCACCTGAACTTTCCGAAGAAGACCTCGAGTACCATTGAGTTCCTCAATCCTTTCACGGCGTTCACACAAGGAAGCATTGATGCCATCACTCTTCTCCCTCACAACAGTGACCTGTTCAGTGAGAGCATGAATGTTAAATCGAGCCACAATAACCGTTATCACCTTGAATCTGCACCACATGTAAAAGGTTTCATTCTTGCAAGGCAGAAACAGATTCATCAGTTCCAGGTCAGCTGAACCTAATTCTTTTATATATTATGTATGTGATGTGAGCGCGTCCTCTTCTTTCCCTCGCCACATTTGACCTAAATTCTCCAAAATTCACCTTCAGATGATGGGAGGAGCCACGAACCTTGTAGAAATCATACTGGAATATTGGAGGAGGTTTTCTAAACTGGCTCGGGCATAAGACCTATCACTAGCTTTGCCGTCATCACCGAACAATAAATAAGTGTTCAAAGATGCACACAATTCACTTGTAAGAACAGATAGAAAGTGGCTTATGATTTACCGTTTTGAGAAGTTGATCCATACTAGACTCCATGCCAGATACATTCTCCTTCATACTGCAATAGCAGGCAAGCAGCATGTCAAGCGTAGCATGATCAGGCTAGAGGTACAAGAAAGCGATGCTCGTTCCAGAGTGGCCTGTAATCACCATAATTACCATCAGTACAAAATTTGCGAAGCGCGCAGATATCAAACCTACCGTCGAATTGTATCAGTTGCACTAATGAATTTGTTGTAATTTTCGTACACCAGCATTTGCATATCATTATCCAGATTTTTGATCTCAGCTGCCATTTCCACATTCCGTTGCAGCAAGGGATTCAAAGGTGTCTTGCGAAGCTGTATATGCACGGTACAATGTGAATTCAGACTAAGGTTGCAGGTCAGGATGGAGGGGGAAAGAGAACGACGTGACCGAAATGCCAGTGTCAGCCTATGTTCTAGTAGAGATCTGAAAGCTATTTCATCTCTGGTGCACTATTTCCTACATGCTGTCCACTGCTCTAAAAAGCGGATTGCGAAAAAAAAATATATATATAAAATTCTCTACACTGTACTGATTCACCATATTGCGAGAACCTCCACTCCTGAATCTAACTCTGAAATGCAAACGAGCATGTAATTAGCAGCTCCAACATCAAAACAAAACCACTCTGCTCACAACGGGAGCACAGAGGAAGGCAGTAAACCTAAAATTGACAACATACCACAGATGAAATGTAGTGATCGGAATCAAAGCTCGGAAGGTTGATCCCTTCCATCGTCGGGCGCCGCGACTCAGACTCAATCGAGTCGGAGCCATAGAAAGTGTTCCAAAGCTCCCGCAAGCGCTTCGACTTCTCGTCCTGCTCCTTGCCCGCCATCGGTACGTGCCGCCGTTCTCTATCTTCCTCACCAGGTCACCCGGACCTCAATCAACACCGCCAAACCACACCAGCGGATCCCTCTGGATCCCGCTCCAAAACAAAAGTCCGAATCCGCAACTCGATCATCCTCCAAAGATGAACACTCCACTGTCCTGATCGATCTCCACAGGTTGCTCGCACATAGGCCTCCCAACTTAAACGCATCCATCGCTCACAAACTCAAACGATCCCATTCCAAAACTAAATTGAAGCATGGAGAAAGCTCTTCTCCTCCGTCCTCTCCTCCGGACCGTCCTCCCAACGCAGAGTTGCACTGTGCCTGCAATTACAGTCCATGTAACGCCATGCAATCCATGAACTGCAATAACTTACTCTCTCCACAACGACACTTGAGTCTCCTCCGAAAGTATATGATTCAGTGCACACCTCGATTGATATCTATGCAACACTTCTATATTACTGGTATAATACCCGTATGATACCCGGATGATACTGGGACGATCTTGTTCATGGTACCGGCACTCACTTGACGTTCGTATTGTTTATGTTGCTTCCATGTTTTGTAGTCTTTGGTGAATTTTCTGCATGATGGTTTTGAGGGTGTTTGTTTAGAATTTTGTTCCGAGGATGAGAGTTGATTCAGGCACTTTTAAACGAGACTGACAAAAAAGTAACAGTGTTTATGTGATTAAGGGATTGTGACATTTTGATGGAAGTATTGTCTTGTTTATAATATTTTATTTTATTAATTCTTAATTGTAGAATGAAGGTATTTTGTTTTAATATAGTATGATTTAGATGTAGTAATAGAAGATATTCGAAAATTAAGGTATTATGTAGGCCGATGTTTGTAAAGTGTTTTAGATGGTTATGATTTTTGCTCATATCTGCTAAATTTCAACGTCACGAGATTCACCAAAAAATGTTTAATCAAAATCTACCACCGTGGAAAGTTTTTCATTGCTCCCAACTTTGACAACTTCCCAAATATTGAACTGTTTCTTTCTATAAAAATTTCAAAGCCCAAAGATTAATACAGAATAAGATATTAACAATATACCAACAGGTGTAGTTGTGGGAAACAATGGGGGGAAACCGTTTCCTTGCTACCAATGGTTGAGAAATTGTCTATTTACGACGAGATTTGGCATGAATGTTGATATGATTTATATCATGTTGTGCCACAAATCTCATGGTTAATAGAGACAATTTCTCAACCGTTGGTAGCAAAGAAACAGTTTCCCCTATTGTTTTCCACAACACATGTTGGTCTATTGTTAATATCTTGTTTCGTATTAATCTTTTGGCTTTGAAATTTTTATAAATTTTTATTGACATAAAGAGGTTTTTGTTCCATGAATTTCATGGCAAGAAAGAAATAGTTCAATATTTGGAAAGTTGTCAAAGTTGGGAGCAGTGAAAAACTTTCAACGGTGGTAGATTTTGATTAAATGTTTTTTGGTGAATCTCGTGGCCTTGAAATTTGGGCTCACATAGGATGAACACCCCAATGTTATAATAATACTCTTATAGAGACTGCAAGGATAATTCTTTTGAGAATGGATCTTTTTGAATTAGGCCCAATGCCCCTCAGCAGACCCAAAAAATGATGGCAGATGACTTGGACCTAAGCATACCAAGAGTGGACAATGGAAAGGGATTTTGAAGGATCCTCAAAGGATCTCCATTCTTTCAAAGTAAAGTGGGTAGCTGTGCATGTGAAGAATGCTATTTACACCTCTGCTATATCACAGTGTTCCCTATCGAAGTCCACTTCATTATGAACTAAAAACATCAAAACGTGATGCTTTGCCACTCCAAAAGCAGAAAAGTCAGGAATCTCCTGCAATGATCGCATACTGAAAAGATTAAAATTGAACTAAGTATAAAAGAATCAGTGTTTATGTGTATGAGAGTGCCGCCTCTTCCCGAAGACATCTCCCTTCAATCCTTGTGCCTGTTTGTCTTTAAATCTAAGTCCAGCAGTTACTGCACCGATTAAAGCAAGTGCATAGTATGCCTTGTAGGGAGCCAGTGCTAATCCAGCAAAGTAACAATACAAACCTGCCATGCCATAAATAAAGCTGAAACCTGCTTCAGCGGCTTTTGGTCCTAACAGAGGGGATAATGGAATGAATGCTACGTTGGCGTCTGAAACGCTCAGATAGAGCCCGTGAAGGACGATGCCGAAGCAAAGAACAGAATCAAGAAACGAAGGTAATGTTTGATCCATTCCAGCCCTCTGCAACAATTCCAACCGAAACATTTCTGAGGACAAAGCGTTTAATCGGGATAATTCAAAACGATACATTCGAAACCAAGATAAAATACTTGTGGCAACGGTAGAGGGTAGAGGAACAACCTGAACCCATGCAGCCAAGGAAGGGCCAAGCATTATAGCAGTGAGAAGGTGGAGCAGCAAAAGTCCTTGACGGTATCGATAGCTCTCGAGGTGATTTTCTCCGTATGTAAGTGCAGCAGGCTTATTCAACTCATCACTCAAAGTTCTGACTTGGTCGTCTTCTTTTTTCGCATTCCATTGAAGTGTCTTCTGTAGCCGATGACTGCACACACACAACGAATTAGCATCAAATATACATCTCCCTCGTCTGCTGACTGCAAATTGAGTGCCCTAAGTAACTACAGAGGTTTGCATCAAACTACCACCTAAATCGTAGTTCTGGCAAAGTCGATTCTCATGAACATAGCAAATCAACATTTAGTTGTAAAGGAGATGTTTGACCCGAATTGATATACCTGCAAAGAGCATTCTGGCAGTTCCAAGTATGGACCAATAATAGCACGATGAGTCCAATAAGAGGATGAACCAAAACAAGAAGCACAGTGATTCCAGCAGCTAATGCCAGCAGTGGCTTTGCTCTCAGCTTCTTAAGCACCTGATAAAAAAACGATAAAACGATAAATAAAATTGAAACACAACACTCAAGGCCTTCCGTTCTAAACAACTAACTAACCATAGATTAGAAGTTGTATTCGTAGTGATCAAGAAGACTAGAGATTTAAGCTGCATTTCACTAACCTTGGAATTGGATCCCCATGAACAGCAGCCACACAAAAATCCAGATCCTCTACCTCGAGAACGGTCCTCCAAGGCTTGAAACCTGCATGTTGCAACTCTGTTTTAGTTTCCATATGAGGTATCATGCAGAAAGCTTTCCTTGGGTCCAATGATTCAAGGGCCGCTTTCCATTAAATAAGATGACTTCTCAATCATGCAAATGAATCAAAGTACGAGCCCAAATTTTATTATCTTCAAAAGGGCTGTCCTAATGGATAGTAAACACATAACTTAAATACTAACCTTAGCTTGAAAAATACTTGGATGAAAGATGCAGCCTGAAAAATTATGTTGCTGACAATTGCCAACAAAGCAACAACACCATTCGCAAAAATGTAGCACACCAGAGAGACACCCAAGAAACTGATCAAAGGTGGAGGAGTCTCTGTTCCAAATACGGAACATAAGTAGTAAACAACCGAAACGCCAGGTGCCAAAAGCAAGAGTGGAAACGGAAATCGCAGATTGGCCTCAATGCAGGAGACAACTGAAGGAACCATAAGGTCGAGCTCCCAAGCCCGTGCTTGACGCATAAGTGCAAAAAGGACTGCTGCCACTGCCAGACCTGTGATCTGCACAATTAACGATGCGCTAGTGTTAATTATTAACAATCGAATTCAGATAAACCATGATTGTTTGATGAATATCTGCTTTCTTTTGTAGTTGGAATGTCTGAGTTGAAGAGGTCCCCAATCAGACACTCGGCACAAGAATTAAGAACAAATATCTCAAACCTACACCTGGTAAGGGGAGCTTTCTTCCTAGAGGATTTTTCGGAACCTCATGTACGTCGTACATGACTGGTGCAACATGCAACAGAAGTGGAGCAAGCACCTGTAGTCCATATACTAGAAGAAAGCGACTTGCAGCTGTTGGCAATGACACCTCAAGGCTTGCTTTGTACGAACAGTGTGGGTCAACCTGCAGCCAATAGATATACATTTCATAATGAGAAGTAAAACCTCCAAACAATCTTTATCTAACATTCTCCCTCATTTTACTTGGAATGAAAAACACCTAAAAACGCATTACAGCAGTAATACGGAGAAAGTGGGTAGCTCGTACCAAGAGAACAATTGTAGTATGCTCAGATCCATAACTTGATCCCCAAATTGCAGGGGCCGAATCGACCACTACGATTTCAGAATCCAGATTTGGAAGGACTTCCAAACCAAATGGAGGATCCCAGACAAGAGCAACTGGAGGGAAGCACCGGGCTTTGCAAAGCTCTGGGTAACCATAACGAAGGGTTAGGAATTCAGCCACCAGTGCACATCATAACACCAAATGTTACTACAACTAGGAGATGTCGGTGTACTGAATACCTCTAACTGTAGAAGAAAAACTAGGATTTCTAACGCAAAAAACAAAAAAAATAAAAAAATACTTGAAACGGCATAAAGACATAAAAGATAGAATAAAAGAATTGAGAATAGGAAACACCCCTGTTCATTATCTTAGATTCTTAAAGCAAATTAGTTCAGCTGGAGATTAAAGATGCTGGTCAGATCAGAAGCTCCACTTAAGAAACTCAGCCTTATAGCATCAAGAACCCAAAAAAATTGATCAGGTAAGAAGATACAAGAGCTTACTGAGAAGTTCCTCCGGTGCTGGGTCTTCCTTGGCAAGCACGGTTGATTGGATACCACAGCTCAGAGCCTTCACAGTCAAATTTACTGGCAAAGTTCCAGCCGAAACTGCTATGGAAATATTCCAAAGCAACGGATGGTCCTCCCCAAGTAGAAACTCCTGTTCGCATAATTGGTAAATGTTACATTTGTGTCAAATCAATCGTTATTTGTAAACGTACATTCCCAGAAAATTTGACAAGAGTCAAATTTAGAGTACATTCATAGACAAGGACAAGCGTTCCTAAAATATCACGTTTAACAGCTGCAACTTTCAGGAAGACAACTAGGGGTATTAGCAAACTACCTGCTTCCTATACATTGTGGATAGGAGTGAAATGGGTGACATGGTCATCCTTCCATCCTTCGGATTGAAAAACTGCCCTACAGCCATAGATGCAGCGGGCGGGGGTCTTCCAGAAACGCTCTGGAAACAAAACAACACAACAGAGGCAATCAGTTCATAATGCTGCTTATCCCTTTCGTGAAGAGAACCGATACTTCTAACTCAAATACACCATGTTTAGGTGGTTCAATGGAATGAAAGAACATTAATCAGATTCACTTCATCATCCTAACCTGCGTTTACTAACGACGTAAAATATGTGAGTATTAGGACTAGGAACACAATTACATCAGCCTTTCCATTTAATATGATATCTATTCATACTTAACCAAGAGCAATAGTTAGCTATTACACATATACTAAAAACACGCCGATGGATACGGTCGGATTACAAGGAGATAATCTTAAAGGTCCACTACCTCTCTAGCTGTGACGAGGATGAACAGATCAATGGTTAGTTCGTACCGGTCGTGGAGCTACGGAAACTGATAGATACTTGAAACCACGTAAATCGCTGGGACTAAGGCGTAGGACTCCCGAAGGAGGAGCTTGCTCTGTCTGACCTCCCGGTTCAGTCTACATTGCACAACAACAAAAAGTAAGCAATTCAAACTTATAGTGATACTGGAGGTTAATAACTACATATGTTTTCTATATCCCGTCCCATTGTTCAGAATCATCCCTTAAACACCACAGAAATGCAAATCATTTAACAAGTTTAAGTACTCCACAGAAACTTAAAAGCCTTAAACTTTACGACATGTATCCGTCAGTGTAGAGCAATCAAAATACTTGCAAAAGTGCAGTGTCTATCATGTCTCTGACAGTGAACCAGACTACTACGAATCTCAAAACAGCAATTTCAAATTGACCTTAAACCCTATTGCTTTACCAACTCCAAGCAGTACAATAATCTAATTCATAATGAGTAGAAATCCGTCAGATGCAAGATAATCCAAATAGCACATTGCTAAAACTGTACCTATCTCCTACGAAGTAAGAGTAGAGATGAGAGGGTAAACCTGGCGTTGGGTGGGACCTGTTGGAACTTCAGCCATCTTTGTGGTCACCTCCACTGCTATATCAAAATCCAGTAGACCACCAGACTTAGCATTACCGGGCCATAAATGCACACGCACCCCAACGCATGGTGCCAAATTTGTTGCCATAATAAACCAATCGCCATCCTTTGCCTGAAATAAACTCATCCGAATAATAACGACGTCATAAATAAATACGGTCCTACATGACCTGAAACTCCACCCTTTTGTGCCTCCAGCATTTAGTGACAAGGGTAAATTAAAGTAACGAGATTAACAGAATTTTATCGACCAGATCTTCGTTCAAAAAACAAGATTATTAAATCTTCTCCAAAACTTTATCTTCCCTCAAAACTAGTGGCTTAGGCGCTTACATATTTCTCAATGTCCATCACCCTTCGTCTTCCATCCATAGCGAGCACAGTCATGACGTTGGACTTGATATAAAAATCTGTCTGTGGTATCTCCTTCAGCCAGGAGACACTGGAAGGGCATGCAAAAGGGTCCTGATTTCGCTCTTTCTGCTCAACTTTCCTGTTCGGCTTTCTGATACGTGATTCGGAATGATCAACTTCAACCTCCTCATCCTCTCCAAGGGCTCGAATCCCTGCAAGCTTAACTCAGTAAATACTAAAAGTGCAAAAACAAAACCCATAAAGATGCCCCATGCTTACATTTCTCTCTTTCCAAATATCACATTGCAGGGAGATAGGGTTGTGTAAGACCGAGATTACACCCTCATGAATGTTCGGTCCCAAATGAAAAAGAAACAACACCAAGAAAATGACGCCATGCACATACACATGAAACTAAAACACACCTCGTCCGGTGTTGGTTGTCTTGACTGAGGACACAGGAATTCTCGACGTGATGCTGGGTAACCAATCAAAGGCATGTGGCAATGCACTGCGCAAGTTGGACACAAAGACGGCCATTCTAGCATGCGGGCTTGTCATCTGCTGCCCTGTCTCCTGATCTATGAGTTGCAGCAGTGTATGCGAGACCTGCACATTGAAGTCTTTGAATCAGATTGAAGCACATAGCTGAGAAACACATCTAATTTCGAATTTCACTGATGAAAATTCTACACACAAACCACTGCTATAAGAATATAAGTTAAATAGGCCTATAATACAGTGCAAAGATCAAATCCTACACGTGATTGGATGCACTGCTTACCTGCATAACCACTTGATTACACCATAAAATGCTTTGATGTTCCGTAGAGAGAAATACGTTCACCATCCCTGCTGCGCCAATAGTGAGACCATTCGTTGGAGGCACAATTCCATCCAATGAAGCCATTCTAGAGCGTACCTGTTTCGCAACGACGTATCCACCATCAGAATGAATCAACTATTACAAAGTAGGTACTAGGAGGAAGGCAAAAACCGCAGACAGTAAACTAGAGACTAAACGATTACAAAGTATACAATTTAAAAATTATATTGATGAAAACATTAGTATAAAAGTGTTGTGATCAGAGCAGCGACTCGATGGGAAAGGAGAGTATACACATAGATACTTGTATTCTAAAATGAGCCAATCACACACCTGATAATCTCGCGTACCACCAGCTATGGACACAACTACTACATCTGATAGAGGAGGCTTCAACAAGTGACCGTCACTTGACCGGACGCTCTTGTAACCTTCAACCCATGCATCATTAACTTTCGAAAAGAAGCGTCCAAACGAGGGCTGCACTTCTAGGGGAGGCGACCTGCGAACATAAGACAGTCAAAAGAAGAGCAGAAGTTCATTTCCCAGACAACAAACAAATGCAAAAACTAGGAAAGTGTCACATCCGGAAGGATTGGATTGAATGTAACACTTCACGTTGCAGAGTGAGGGCTGTAAGAAATGACGCCGCAGCCATAAACTGAGCTGTAATTTTAACCAGAGAATCCACAAACCAAAACCTGAACGGCAGATTTTCAACTAAATACGTATTAACAATTCTCATAAGGCTCTTTTCAAAACTTGTTATAAGGAACACTTGTTCCTATTCAAAACTTTCATGTACGAACAACACAAACTACTGATTAATCTTAAACATAGGATGATGAATAAAATGAAACCAAAGATTAAGCATGCAGCTCTTCCAAGCTAACAACGTACCTGTGTGGACTGGATAAAGTGACAACAGTTCGAACGCTTCCAGCTCTAAGCTCTGGATGCACAACCGCGGCTCTTGCTACAAAGCCACCCATTGAGTGACCAACCAGGATAACATTTGTTGGCAAAATCTCCCCCTTATCATCATTATGTTTGGACCTCGTGTCCAAAGAATCTCTATACCTGTTAAGAATCTGTTCGAAAAGCGAGAAGATATCAATGAATTAGGTACAAGAAATTGTAAGATTAAATTAACTAGGGAGAGAACATTTAGTTAAGGAATTTCAGAGATAGTAGTTCAGGGATGTGGAACAACGAGGCTATTTCAAGAAAAGAAAACAATCTATCAATAATTTTAACTAGCACTGTGAGCTCCAAAATTTGTCAGATATATGTGACTGGATCGAATGGATGCAGGAGGGTTAACTTTCAGCCGTCCTTAAGTATAAAGAGCAGGAACACGCGATTATTTTTTTGTTTTTGTTTTTGGCAAACACACATGACAGCTCTTTGATCAACACGAGATAGACTAGGAATTTAGCTGCAGGTGTTGCATTGGTCTGGATGCTAAATTGCAGAAACGGATTTCCAAGAAATCATATTTCAAGAATTCATCATATTTGTTCTGCAATGCTTCCTCAGAGTTAGAAAGTGACGAGAGACATACCCGGTGCACAGCTTGCACGACATACTCGGAGTGCTCTTCAAGAATCCACCCATCCATTGCTGAGTGCTCCCCCTCCAAATCAACGGCGAACCAATCAAGATGGTTCGCATACTGCCCTTCTATTCGGATTTTGGCCAAGAGCTCTGAGAACTGCAAGTCATCTTGCAGTGAACCAGCTTCAAGAGGCGTGAAAGCCGACTGCTGATAGTACTGAACGTCCTGTGGACCACCAATGTATGCTCTATCTGATTCTGCTGCAATAGATCGCACCTGGAACGGAGTATAATTTTAGTACCTAATTGATAAGCAATAACTACAGTATCTTACAATAAGAATTACATTGCAAAACAACCTAGCCAAGTCCGTCAATCGACCACAGACCACTTAAGTTCTGATCCATTTTAGGTTCTGCGAACAGACTACTTCATCCGAGTCTTTCAGCTACGTAGACTCTACAGGCGCACAGTATTTCAGCCGTTGTAAGCCACAATCCAATAGTAACCAAGAAAACACACTAAAGAACGCTTCAACGATTTAAACGATTCTGACGACACTCTAGAAGTCCTTGCGGAAGTTTCTAGCTCGTGCAGATGAAAACTTGATCAATAGGTCGCAATTCCAATGACTAGGTCTCCTCTCTAATCAATTCCTCCCTACGAATTTAGCTGACTCAAGGGGAACCGTAAACCATCAGACTAAAATGCCTCCAAACACTAACGTCACAAGTGTATCCACCTTTAATTTCCTTTCAAAAATAGCCTTAACGTGAGTGCCACTGTTGTTTACAGACAGAGGTGACTCGAGAATCCAGACTTTGCAACACGAAATCATTCAACAGTTACTAAATACGAGACTTAAAATCTCATCCGGAAAACTCACTTGCTTGTAAGAGCCACCATTTCCCGGGATAAAGAGAACCGGAACTCCCGACAATTTCACGAGGTGCAGCTGATAATCAATTTTCTTCCAACCTTCGTGATAAAGGTACAGCGAATACTTGCTACCAGTGGCGTTGGACGGCAGCGGCACGGGGATGTACGTTGGATACATATAGGTCATAGTACATCCTTTCAGCAACGGCTTATGAAAACCTAACAAACCTCCCGCTGTTATCGACACCGCAATCACAATCGCCACGAAGATCCTGTACTTGCACCATCCTGCTTTAATCGCCCCCATCCCTCTCAACCTCACTTCCTATCTCCCTCTCTCCCCCTTCTTCCGCGTCACCGGCCTCCCAACCTCAATTCCCCATCCGAAACTCCAAAAACCTGCTCAACTCCAAAACTCCTCCAAATCTTCGACCTCCAAATTCTCCCTAGAAAAAGAATCCCCGCAGCAATGCAGCGATGCGATGTACGCTTGCGCCGTCCGCAAGCCGAAATCCACACGTAGAGTAACAGGACGATCCGGCCCCGATTCTCAACACCTGGAGAAACTAAACCTTGAGCTCCTCCCCCTAGAGCCGTAAACCTAGAAAATTATAGCAGAACCGCAAATGACCACGGGAATAATACTCCCGCCGGAGATCTGCTGCACAACCATGGTCAAGACGCTGAGAATGCAATGCCCTCCCTCCTCCTCCCTCTCTCTCTCTCTCTCCCTCTCTCCCACCTCCGATGCAATCCGCGGCGCCAGATCTGGTCCCCGAACAAGGTCGCTCCAAAGCTCCAGCGACAACTAACACATCCTCAGGCTCAGCTCAAATGGATCCAACCCCGGTGCCAAACGCGAGATCGAATCCCCCGTCCGGCAGTGAAGCCACACAAAGAGGCAGCAGTGGAGAGAAGCAAGGCCAAACCCTTGGACAATTGATGATGCCGAGCTCACTGAGTTGCAATCAAACACGCTCCGACACTGTCTGTCTGTCTGTCTGTGTTTGCGAGGAGCTTCACCGGCGAGGCTTCACCGAAAGGTGCAATTAGTGTGGAACAAAGATTGTAATGCTGTAGTAACCAAGTAAATTGCTCTTATATGTACATGTCTTAGAGTAGAATCTACGGAATGGCGTAGATATTGTGAAATAGTGTGGGCTAGGCGAGTTCGGGCTTTTTGTGTTCCCTTGGACAACACCTGCGAAAGCTGTTCCCAGGAGCACCGGGGTTCCTTGCCCGGCACAGCCATCGCATGATTCGAGTGATCGATCGAACTGGTCACGGTTACCGGACCCGGTTTTATCTGTCCCGGTCATAGGCTTCAGTGACGCTCTAGAATTGGGATCGGGAATATTGCGAGATTGGGTTGGAAATTCATTCGTGAAGAGCAAGTCCCTACTGAAGGGCGACTTAGCGAGTCCTTGTGTCATAATTATAATTTGTGCATTCTCCATCATTTACTATCAATAATAAATTATTTGATAAGAATATCATTATTTTTTTTATTTTTTTTAAACAAGAAGATGAAACCTCATCGTATTAAAAGAGGAACCACACACTGAAACCAGAGGAGACAAGCCTCCTCGGCGAAATGAATTTTTAAGAGTTTACAATTTATCAAAAACGAGAGGCCGCACCCCAGCAAGTTAGCAAGGGTGCGCAGAGAGCTTAAAAGAACCGGCCCGGTTTAGGCCGAGCCAGATGCCAGGTGACAGTGGACTCGCACCAAACACCGAAAAAAGAATTCCGCAACTAGAGAGAGTCAAACTGAGAAAGAAACTTGGGCGTTTGAAGCGGATAAAGTGCGATGAGAGACTGAGTACAAAGCCAGGCAGCACGGGCGTGGTCTGGCAGGAGTTCCTAGAGCACTTGTTCAATGCGAGTGGGTGGCCAAGTTTCCTGTTGAAAGCAGTGGGCATTGCGAGCGATCCAGCAGGTCCAAATGGCTGATCCATGAAAGAGGGACCAAATTTGAGCAACCGGTTTGAGTTTGCGAAGGTAGAAGCGAACGAAGCAGGCACTGTTGCCATGTGAACCTGGGCCAACCAAGAGCATCTGGTAGGATGTCTGCAGGGAGGTATAGCACAAAACTAGCGAAATGCCATACAGTCTGAGCAACAGCATAAGAAAAGAAACGATGAAGTATTGTTTCATCGAGAGCAGCGCGCAGACTTGGCACATTGCTGATGTTTGAGGAAAGATCAGGGAACGCTATGAGTTCACTGTGATAGCGCAATGGTAAATGCTCCAGACAAATGCCGCCTCCTTATGGGGGCGAGTCTTCGACCACAGTTCTTTCCACTTAGGTTGGAAGGTATCTGGTAAAAGGCCGTGCCACTTCGAAGGAATTGACTTAGTGAGGCCTGTGCGAGGGTGAAGGAGCTTACGGCCTTTCTTGGCAGTATAGGTAAGTAAGGGGCCCTCTGACCCCAGTGCCACCGTCCGGGGTCGAAAAGCAACCTGGAAGTGATTCCCAAAAAGAGGAACAACCCTGTTCCAACACGAACCACCCGGATGCGCTGCAGAAAGCCTTCAACAAGGCGAGGGCCAGATACGGGATGCTGGTGGAGGAACATAGTAGTCTCACTCATTGCAGAGCATGGCAATTCCCCTGAGAGCTCGAGGAAAATTTGATCAGATTGCAATTGAGGTTTGAAGGTGCGGGAGGTTTCAAAGACAAGATACCGGATATTGGCGTCCAAAGATTGGAAAATGCCGAGGAACTCGTTCCGACGGGTAGTTTGTCTCGCATACGTGAGCATGGCTCGCCACTGCGGAGGAAAGGAGGTTTGCAGTGTCAGATATGCTCTGCGCTCTTGCGGTTGCATTCCGAACCGCTGGACCATAATGTCCCAGCTGAGGAGATCGGAAGTAGAAGGGTCCCAGATGTCACGGACCTGGGCAAGCCCGGCACAAAGCAATAGTGCGGCCCTTTCCGGCTGGAAGCCGAAATTCCGCCCGATATAATGGGTAGACCACCACAAACCAGTTGAGAGAACTTCATCGTCATTCTTCGGGGCGGTAAACTCAAGGGTGCCGACCAGTTTTCTCCAAGCTTGGAGGATACGGTCATATAATTGGGAGCCTCGGGAGGCCCGAAACTTGTGAATCAAAACCCACTGTGCGTCGGGGGGCTAGTTACCTTTCTCCTGTGGTTTGAGATGAAGCAGTCTATAACGAAGGATCAGCTGCAGGGGAGCGTTACCAGGGGTTAAAGCCTTGAGGACCCACTTTGCAACAAGTGCGTGAAGGGCTTCCTCGGGGTCTACCAAATTGAAGCCTCCAATGGATTTTGGTGCGCAGACATCGACCTAGCGGACCCGAGAGCGACTAGGATGTGCCGAGCCAGACCAAAGGAAATTTTGGAGAGAAGCTCGGATACGGCGCATACAATGGAGTGAACCTCCCCATATTCCAATGAAGTACCATAGTGTGGACAGAAGCACGGCGTTGACGATGACCGCCCAGCCAGCGAGCGAGAGGTGAATCGACGTCCAGTAGCAGAGCTTGCGAGAGATTTTCTCCTCCAGAAAGGCGTCCACATCTAAGACGGCAAGGCTTATGCCGAACGGAGTGCCAAGAACCTTGGCTAGGTGTCGTTCTACTGCTGATTGGCACCCAAGTGTGCCCAACCACGGAGGAATCGGAAGAGGAGAGAACCAAAACGCCACGCTCTTATTCCAATTCATGTGCAGGCCAGAAGCCTCCCAAAAGGTGTCTAGCAGCTGGCGAATTTGGACCACATTGGAGAGGGTGCCTCTAAGGGCAAAGTCGGTGTCATCGGCATATTGGAAAATGAGAAGTTCCCCTGTGTTGGCTGGGAGCTGAACTCCTTCAAGCTCTCCTGTGTGCATGGCCTCCTTGGCGGTAAGGTTGAGGATTTCACCTACGAACAAGAATAAGTATGGTGCCAGCGGGCATCCTTGACGGACTCCCCGCTGGACTTCAAAGGATTCTGATTCGCCCCCGTTAAGGTTAACCGAGGCCGCAGCATTGACGAAGAGGACTTGCACCATGGACATGAACTCTTCCGGGACTCCAAAGGCTCGCATGGTTTGGAACAGAAAGGGGAGGGAGACCGTATCATACGCTTTTTTGAAGTCAAGCTTCAAAAGCAGCAAGTCCTGGTCGGATTCAGATGCCCATGCAACAAGCTTGTGTTGACGGAGGATGTTGTCGAGGATGTAACGAGAGGGGAGGAAAGCGGTCTGATCGCTGCTAATCACCTCAGAGAGAAGCGGTTGTAGGCGTCGTTGGAGAGCCTTTGCCATTATCTTGTATGAGGTGTTGAGTAACGAAATGGAACGCCAGTTGGATAAATCCTCACGGTCCCCGGATTTAAAGAGCAAGGCAATGAGGCCTTTGTTCAAACCACGGGGAAGTGTCTCTCGCTGGAGGGAGGATTCAGCTCCTATGAGGGGCCAGAACTTGACGTAAAACCGGACATCAATACTATCTGGGCCCGGGCTCTTGTCACCGGCCATGGATTTCGCAGCAGCGAACAGCTCGAGGTTTGTAAGAGGCTAGGCAAGAGAAGAAATGGCCTCCGTCGAGAACTGGCGGTGTGGGATGGCGTGAAAAGAGGCCATGGCAGCGTCTTGTGCCGGTGTCGGATCTGTGCGGCGGTAGAACTGTTGAAAAAAGGCCGCTGCATTGGCGCCTAATTCCGTTGGGGCCGTTACCGAGTGGCCCTGTTTGTTGCGCAGGCTTGTGATGGCGGTGGCCGAAGAGCGCTCCCAAACTGCACGAAAGAATTCGGAGCTAAGCATATCCCCCTTGACTCGCCACCGGATTCGAGAGCCGATCCGCTTACCATTAATCCTTCGAACCAACAGAGATTGGAGGTCATGTCGGAGGGAGCCATGCTCTGATCGTTTGCTAGCATCTACTGGATCGTCATGAAGGGCTGCAGTAGCTCCTTCTAGTGCAGTGGTGAGATCGCTTTCTTCTTGCTTGAAGCTACGAGCCTTGGTTTTGCAAAAGCTTTGGTAGAGCTGGATCACGGCCTTGAGCTTGGAGAAGAACGGCTTGTCCGGGCTTTGGCGATGCCAAAGGCGCTCAATAGCGGGCCTCGCTTCTTCAAGCCATGATGTGTTCATTTTCCAACGGCTTTTCCTGACACTGTTTTGTTCGAGCTGGATACACAGCTCAACAGGGTAGTGATCGCTCCAAGCACTATTACCTCGGATCAGGTATGAGAGGATAGTGCAAGCGGGATCACCTGGGCCGCTCTGAAAGAGATAACAACGATCGAGTCGAGCCAAGAGGCGAGCCAGGAGGCGAGCGGTGTCACCTCGGCAGTTGTCCCAGGAGAACTTCAGACTTGTTGGGGATCGGGGATTGTATGCAACGTGCAAGTGGCGCTTCAAGTTTTGAAAGAGAAGACGCTCACCAGCTAGAACCAGACGGCCACAAGGATTGGTCTTGTCTTGACGGGCTTCCACCATGTTAAAATCGCCCGCCAAAATCCATCGGCACGTAGAGGGAAGTTCTGCAATTAGAAATTCCCAAAGGAGGCATCGATCGCTGGATTGATTGGGGGCATAAACGTTGGCCACCTCCACATCTCCACCTGGAAGTCCACGCAGGATAATCCATTGAACCCTGTTACCCATAACAGAACCACACTGGACCACGAAGGAGGTGTAGCGAGGGTGCATCAGGATGGAAACGCCACCGCAGCCGGCTCCATCATCATGGCTGGCATGATTATAACCTCGGCTGGCTTTCTGGGTCCACGCACCTGCTTGTGGCCAAAGCAATTTTCAAAGGGAGGCTGTAGCTTCCTTCCGAAGTTGGTGTTCCTGTAGCAGTAGAATGTCGAGGGCCGGCACTGCTCGAATGTAGTGTTGGAGCAGGGCAACGGAGGCTTTATCGTTCAAGCCCCGAACGTTGAAGGAAAGCAGTTTTAACTGCATCTAGAAACATCTGGGGTCAAGGGTTTAAGAGCGTCCTCAGCGCTAGGGGTAGTGGGGAGGCGGCAAATGCCCCACGGGTCGTAGCCAGGAGCGGCTGAGAGGGTAAGAGGGACCAAGAACAATTGGCTTTGATTGCGAGCCGAGGCCTTGGCGGCCCGTAAGGAGGAGCTGCTAGGGGAGGAGGTAGCGGGTGAGGGCGGGCTAGGGCGTTCGTTAGTGAGAGAGCGCAGGTGCCGGGCAGCACGCTCATTGTCGGCATCTTCAGAAGATTTGCGACGAGGAGGAGGGGTAGAATAATCAGGAGAGGTGGATGATGAAGCCTGAGCCGGAGGAGGGCCAGCGCTAAGGTCCAAGGTAGGCCCGGGTTTTAAACGCGTGGGGGAAAATTGTGTGGCCTCTACATCTTGGAAAGTATCTTCGGCATCACCAGAATCTTCAATTTCATCGTCGGAGGCCGGATTGAAGAATATACGGCCCTGTACAGGTGATGGAAGTCCCAGCAATGCTATGGTCCGGCCAGCTGGTTCCAATGTAACTTGGGGCCGGCTCTGAGAGGGCAGCTCAGAGGGAGAGCTCTCGGGTTGGGGGCCGGAGGATCGTGTGCATGGCGGAGGGGCTGCATCAAGCCAAGGTTGGCCTTGCATAGCTGCACGAAGAGACGGCCAAAAAGGACCAGAAGGCTATGGAACGGCAGTAGTAGCTTGAGCTCGGCCAGGGGGCGACTTGGGACTCTCCAAAGGGTGAGGGTCGAGGCTATCAGCTGGATGGGGGAGGTGAGGAGTTTTGGTCGATTCTAGATAGATGTCAAGATCCATATCAACCATGATCGCCAAAACTGCTTCATCCTCCGTGTCCAACTGAATAATTGGAGCGAGGTTGACCTGAATGGGTGGAGAAGGCTCTTCGGGAGGCCCTAGGAGTAGACTAGAGATGTATAGTGGGGTAAAGCCTGGGCGGCAGGTCGCAGGTGGCGGGGGCAGCTGCTCAGGGCTGGCCAGGGGAGGGGGCGGTGGCAGGGTAGGCCACTCTTCTTCAAGGAGAGGGGCCAAATTGCGGGGCCGAATAAATTGCCGTGGCAGCGCTACTTCCACATCCATGTCTTCATGTTCGGATGTGGATGCCCAGAGCAAGCGTCTTTCTCGATTCTTCAATCCTCCACGATGAGCACGCCGGCGAGGTGGTCGAGATGGCGTAGGTCGCGGTTTCTTGTGTTGGACGAGTGTGAAGCCGTCCAGGTCGGGATCCGAGTCAAGGGATGAGTTGCTCATAGGCAGTGAGAATTCGGGGGAAGGAGGAGGAGTTGGGAGGAGGCCTCGATCAGAGGGAGGCGGTTTCCAAACTTTCACTTGGCCACTGCGATGGGGCTGATGCTTCGGACAATCCTTCTCCAGGTGAGTGATGGCAAGGCTGAGTCCGCATCGGATCTCCTGGTCCTCATAAAGAACAAGCACCTCGACTGGGTGCCCTCATCCGCTAGGGAGGAGTAAGGTGGAGACCCAGCCTTTGGCTGGATCAATCGCCACGCAGAAGCGAGGGTCGTCGTTAGAACCGGTGCTGTAATCTGCCTCCCAAATGGGACCAACATAGCTCACCATGTCCTTCGCCATATCTAGGTATTCGAGAGGGACTGACCCCAAGCGAATCCAAGTCGGAATCACAAGCCCAATGGGCCAACGAGGGTTGAAGGCGGGGAGCCACTGTTGAAACAGAACAGTGCCGATGGAAAGTTTGCAGGTGGTCAGGTGCAGGACACGTGTCACTGCAGCGGAACGGAATTTAATATAATAGAAACTCTCACCAGCTGGACGGAAGAGCTCCACTGGCGCGCGAAGCTTAGTCTCCAGCTGAGGGATCCACTGTTGCTGCTCCAAGGCCGCGGCAGGTGGTGCCAGAAAGGTTATGATAACCACATGCTTCTTCAAGTATGCGACTTCTGTTTGCAGGGTTGCGCGGTTAAGCGCCGATTCGGGGATGACTTGGGTCTCGCGAACGAGTAGGCCATTCGGGTTGCGAATGGGGGCCGACGCACCAGGCGGGGACACTTGAGGAGCCGGCTGGTGAGAAGGCTGGACCGAGGGCGAGGATGAAGAGTGAGGTGCCGGCGCTGCCTGAGCTGTGATGCGCGAAGAGGAACGGCCAAGCTCTCCATTGCGCACCATTGCCACAAAGAACTAATTTGTCACTAGGGTTAGGGTTTACGAAACTTGAGTCGACAGAGATCTAGAGTGGATAGTCCAATTTTGAAAATTTGACCATCAATCGCAAGCGAAAAGCCTGAACGCAACAGCTAACATAATCTGAACAAGTTTTGTAACGGGGAACAATGTATCATGAACAATGATAGCATCTCAGGTTGGGTCGCACGTAGCGCCGCTCAGCTCCGGCCGCCATCGTTCCCCGCCTATGTACGTATGTTTCAGAATATCATAAATTGATACTAATCCTCCAGCCGCATCGTATGTTATCATAAAAAATGAATAAGTATGTGACCTTTTTATTTTATTCTCATGATAATATTTTTGTTGATATTAAATGAAGTTAGAAATATTATAAAAAAATTTTAAAAAATTGGCAATTAGTGCCAACCAATCACATAGTTGTTTGTGCTCTATTTTGGATAAAATGGTGAATAAATTCAAATATTGGTGGACAAACAACTAGATATCAAGCTCACTGGACAAAGACTGGAACGCCTCGAGATTGAACACTGACTTGAAAAACACGAATTTTGAAGCTTTCAACGTTTCCTACAAGGCTAAGAAAGAGCAAAGAATATCCGAGAGGGTCATACCCCTGGACAATGTTTACAGTTCACATTATTTTTTCATCATCCACAATCATTGTTGCACAATAATGTCCAGTACTAATGCTAGCTGGAGGCTCACTCAATACCTCAAGACTCAGTGATCTTCAAACTAGAGCTTCCTAGTCTTTGAAGGAAGGAACTTTAGCACACAGCTTAAGCTACTGCTCATAGATTTGTACACAGTACTGCACCATGACTTGTCTTCACTGCGGATTGAGGTTGAGGCACACCTAAGTTGCAAACAGCACACTCACATCAGCTCTAGCTGGTGAGGTAGGAGCACCTAATTGTACACCTTACTGCAACAGTGGAGCTTCATTCATTTGGGTATGCATAGACTGATGCAATCAGGTACACTGTCACAGGAAGGTGCTCCTACCACAAACTATCCGGGATATGCATGATCAGAAGATCCGGATCTCTGAGGTGTGAGAATCCTGGTTCATGACACTGACGGTTGAAGCAGCCAAGCAGCTCTCACAAGGTGAAATCTGCCCAAGAGTGAGGGAGTACAACCGGCAAGGGGAGCCCATAAATGCAACTCTGGAGCAAATTAAACCTCCAGATCCTTGATGAGTGCTGGAGGCTACTGTCTGACTAGAAATTCAGATGAAGATAGAATCATGCATATTCTTCTTTCAACAAATATTCAAGCGGTACTGTTACATCTGAAAAGGCACTATATGCAAGGTCATGGGAAATGCACCCAAATATAAATGTACGACTATGACAAATGTTTGTAATTCCCGGAAGGGACTGCCCTCGAGTAGAAGGCAAATGTACGCTTTTAACACCTAGAAAACAAGAGAGCGACTCTATACAGAACTTAGCAGCCCGAGCGAAAATTGTACAGATCCCCAAAATGTAGTCTATGCATACCCAAATGAATGAAGCTCCACTGTCGCAGTAAGGGAACTTCCAATGACAAATGCTCAATCCAGGTGAGGTGCACTTGTGCAGCCCCATTTGATACTCCAACTGAGTCCCACTCACTTCTCAATGGAAGTGAAAAAAGCACGTCTGCTCTCAGAGTGCAGTGCCTGTACCGCTTTGGACTCGACCCCAATGGCATTGTGCATTGACTGTCAAGGAGTGCTCCCGATTATTACATTTGCACAGGCAAAACTTATGACAGGTTGATGATTTCCCCAGCCTTGCATGACGTCTGTTTGCATCAGCCCAAGTATGTTAATCTGGTGTCAACAATCTCAGGTTCTTTTGCCAGATTGGCATGAGTCCCTGGGGCGTGTTGATTTCTGTTGAGCCAAATGCTCGAGCAGCCAAAAATTCCTTCAGTCAGGCCTGTTCTCTCCAAAACGTTGGTGCCCTTAACCAACAGACCAGTCCCCTCTGACTAATCAGCTGGCTCCATGGCAACACACCCGCCTTCTAGATTGCGTTATCATCAGAATGAGCAGAAACATTGAACAAAGATTGCAGATTGTTTTTTCAGTGCTTACTTCGTGGAACAAAAGTTGGCGACTTTGATCTAGGAGGGACCTGGGACCGAGGAGTGAGGACCGGGGGAGAGACAGTGAGCCTACTCTCCCCGGGGATCTGAATTTGCACTCCTTCGTCTCTTGGTTCAGCAACAGGCTTAGGAGGTGCAGGCTGAGAGGAGGACGCTTCTCGTCTGTACCCCTTCATCCCATCTCCAACTGGAACGATGGGAGGGCCAAAGAAAATGGAAAAGCTTTCTGGAGGGGTTGCCTGGCTTGGTAGAACGGGAGATGGGTTCAGGGGTGGAGGGGTAGGGCTCCTGGATGCAGAGACACCTGAGGTACCTGTCGCAACTTCCAACTCAGACTCTGAAGCATCAACAGCAAGAGGATTCTTCGGCCAAGTTCGCACCACTTGTGACGGATATGTGGAAGTGCTGATGCCGCTGCCCCCAAACAAAATTCTGCTCTGTGGCCTGACGACACTGGGGTCACCTCCATACTTTCCCAGACCAGGTCGGCTCCAGAACACTGCACCTCGTCTGTTGTCCCTCAAAAATATATTCCTCTCCCTTGATGGCCGAACTGATGGATCTTCACTCGCATTACTATTTGATGCATCAAAGTCTTGCCCACTGGGCACGCCTACACGATCCCAAGGTGGCACCACATGGGTTCTCCCTGTTGGTGCATTTCCTTGAAACGATGGCCAACTCAACCTCCCTCCAGGAGACGGAAAATCAATAGCAGGAGAGGCAGAAGAGGCAGAAGGCATTGACTCCCCTGTTGTGGCACTCCCATGGAGTTGGCCAACTGCTGCTAATCTGGAGAATTGCTGCTCTGTAAGACCGTATTTGATTTCTGCTGGAAGAGGGCTAAGAGACTCCGGTATGGTGGAAGTGATGCTGTGGCTGCTGATGCTGCTTCGGATATCTGAATCAGCGTAACCTGGCTCAGAGGAGTGGCCCACTAGAATAGGCACTCTTGAAGCGTGGGTGCGAGATAGATCAGGGTTGAGAGAAGGGACACCACGGGGAGTGAGGACTTTCGTCGGAGGAGCTCTTTGTAATGATCTCTGCAATGCTGGATAGTCCATACTGACGGCACTCCGGGTGCTCATGTTGCTGCTTGAACTGTAATCTGTCTCGGGAATATTGGCTGCCATCTCACGAGTAGTACCCAGCTTCTGGAGGACAGAGGATTTGTCCCGGGCTTTTGCTGCTGCTCGAGAAGCTTCTTGTGCATTTAGCTTTGCGAGCCTCCATGCACTTATTCTCACGTTCCCTGGAGCTTTCTTTTTGGGTCGCCCAGCAGCGTCTGGATCCACGGTAGAAGAGACTCTCCCTGGTGCCATGTCAAGATCCTCGTCCTGCGAAGTACCAATCCCAGGAATGGCCATACATCAGCAAAGGCAAATGGAAAGTGCGAGTGCAAATGGAAGGAATCATGTTTTATTTCATAATCATGTGAGATTAATGAAAAATAAAACAAATTATATTCTTTTAACACGAACTTTAAGTAGAGCCATTGCGAACATCTGTACCATTGAATTTGAAGGATCATTCTCTGATTCATTATTCGGTTCATCATCAACCTTTTCCTCTTCAACATTATCTGTCTCGGTATTTTTCTTTTCAGGAATTATCTCCGTAGTAGTTGTTTCCTCAACAATGGTACTCATCTTACGTTTCCTTCCAGAAGTTTTACAAGGACTCAAATCACGAAGCTCCTGATGAACATGATTACGTAGTGAAGCTCTTATAAACGAAGAGTGTTGTGTGCCCATAAAAAAGGCTAGAGTCATAGTAGTGTAACTTGATTGATATTTAAGCTGAAGCGGGTGAACTTTGACGTTATCGGCTTGAACCAAACGCAAGCCAGCCCCATTCCTAAAACAACAACGCATCCATAAAACAGTATCTGCACTGTGAATTATCTGATGTTTAATGACCCGTACCTGGTGCTCAATGAATATTCGAGGTGGTGTACACCAGCTACCACCGCCGCGCATCTGAAGGCCAAATGAACTACCTCCACTCACACCAGTTGTTGTCGAAGCACCGGGTGATGACATTTCACTCTCCTCTTCAGCAACGACAGGTTCAGCCTGGGCCTCTGCCTGGGCTCGCATAGCCACTACATACTCGTATGTAGAAATCCCCTGCAAGCATTGAAACGGTTATAAGCTCTTGGTGTGGGCGTCATGAACGAACTGGAATTCATCACAGCGGCAAGTTCTTGAAGACGATACAAAAAGAGTTGAACGAACCTTTCTCATCAGTATAAGGTGGAAAAAAAATAATTCTCCCAAAGGAACAGAGGCCAGGAAAGCAACCAGTGTGCACACCAGCTGCAAAAGCAACCAAACCTCTGTTAGAAGAGAGAGTGTGATACATATGTCTCTAGATTCATTCACGTTCAGACATTTTCAGACTCGAAGCATCATTCAAAACGAAACCATCCCATTCAAAATGCAGGAATTAATCCATTACCACTATACATGCAAAAGGAAACATGGAGAATCCATTTCCAAGCTTGCTGTAGATCTGGTCCAGAGTTCCTCTCCTGTCAACAAAACATCGTATGAAAACAGCCGCTCCTATCCCCCACTCCAATACAAGCTGCATAGTCAACACGGTAGATTAGTCCCGGCATTGCTACTCTTCATAAGTTAGACGTCATCTTGATCGAACATGAATCATTACATCACCAGCAACACTGCACAATTTCGTGCTTGAAATCTAATAGCTAGATGCTCCACCGCCCATACTTTTTTCTTTCCAAGAATCAATTACTTTACCTCGAACCTTTCATTTCTAGACTTCCTTCTATGTTTGACAAAAAGGTGAAGGAGAATCAACTTACCAATAGAAGACTTGTAGCCATCAAGGCAATAAAGGTTGAATAGTTCTTCCTTCCTACACAGTTGTTCAGCCACTGCCAAAGACGATACGCCCAGGACAGAACCAAGTTAGAATATAGATAACCCCAGCTGCAAATACACAGCCTAACGTAATCCGTCAGGAAAAACATTCAGACCACAAACCGAGGGCTAAGAGTTGAACAAAACTTTTATAAGTGATTTGAAAGATGTCCGGAAGAACGAGGGAAGAGTGGTGCATGTGGTACCCGACAGTGGTGATCAAAGCCATCAACACATTTGTCACAGCTCCTGCAGTGCTTGCTGTACTTGCGAACCTACCATTAAAGAACAAACTTCAGAGAATTACTGTAAATGCTTAGTTCATTAACACAAATTACAAAACCAACAAACAGAACAATTCCCTCACTTCAATGCACCGTTCGCAACTTAAGAAGTCGATTAACGACATTGCTGATCAAATACCTCAGCATTGCAGAGTGTGCAGAAAAGGATGTCTTCCTCAGGAACTGGGTGCTCGTATTTAGCCTCGTTATAACAGAAGTCATCTTGAACCAGCCAACCACAGGACAGCATACAAAGTCCCGTGAAGGAACATAAACCAGGTGTCTTGCCCCAACCCACTCGAACCTGCTCGGCATGCGAGGATTTTCTGTCGTACTCTCCATCAGACTGCAAGGCAGAGAGAACACTCGACGTGCCTGGAGTCACGTCCCCCGATATCTGTGAGAAGGAGCTATTCTCATCGTGCTTGGATAAGGGCTGATTCTTCAAAACTCCAGGGTCTGCCGGATTGATCGCCGAACAGCGCATGTAGAGCAGCAATACCGTAATGAACTGCAAGTGCAAAATCAAGGAAACATCAGAATCAAATATATGTGCTAGCTCAGCAATGCTTGGCAAGTTCATGACACACTAAATGGTTTCCAACTGACTCAGACTTGCAAACCGAATTTAATAAGTGGAGGATAAGCGACTTACCAAGGGGGAATAAAGTGCAAAGGCTGCGGATTCCAATCCGCCGATCCATAAGAAGGGGGCCAAGAAAACATAGAAGGCGGTTGCCAGCAAGAAGTAGACTGTGATCGCCACCACCTAATTTGATCAACACAATACATCGCACATTGTTAGCAGATGCTGGGGCCATAGAACACGAGTACAACCAACAAGTAGCATTCATCAACAAACGTTGTTCATTCTCGACCCTGCTGTAGGTCTCAGAAAAAAGAGCTGTTTCTTCGTGGCCAAATAAGGATCCAGTGGTGCAGTGTGTTGAAGAAACTTCTGACCTGGAACGTGTGCGCTGGAAGCTGCCAGCCATGACGACGCACCATTAGTACCCGGCCGCATGCAGTATGCTCGAGAAAGTAGCGAAGAAGCCTGCATAACTAGGACGACGAACTCAATCGTCTTCTCTCCTCTCCACTCAATTGCACCCCACAACTTCCTCCTTTAAATGTGTCAAAGTTGATCATCGTCAGATAACCCTATTCCCCTCGTTCTGTTTCTTCGCCGCATTCTTCTCCTCATTCCCATCATTGTCTGTGCCACACGATACCCTTCGAGAAATATGGAGAAATTATCGTGTCTCTCTCAACACCTTGTCTCAACTCATGATGAATCAGTGCATTGCACAGATCTCCAGAGACCAGTGTTGTAATCAAAACGGCAGAGCGGGGAAGATAAGTAGATCGCAGTAAGCAAGTCTTGTAGCACTGAGATATAGGGATGATGACGCCGACAGGCTGACAATCATTTGGGAGGGGCCGGAACGAAGTCCAAGTACAAAATGATTGATTCAACTACACAGGCTAGCGACTAAACGAGAAGGACAAAGGGAAAGAGTCTCTCAAATCCCAAAACTGTGCACCACTTCCCACGGAGTAAAGAGCATTCGCAATGCAGCAGTACACCTCAATCCACATTGCGCAGACAAGCTTGGCAGGAATTCAATGGGATATTCACGAGAGACTCACTCACAGTGGCGCCATATCCCAAGACCACCAGCAGGTCAGCGTCGAACGTCACCAGACACGCGTCATAGCAGACTCTACAGTAACGGCATCACTCTCGAGGACACACATCGGAACCAAAGTGCTATCCAATGCAAAGGGGGACAAACTCTAGGGCATATACACCGAGTCACACAACGAAAATCCACCAAAGCCAAAACTCAACAACTCAAACAAAATCCCCGGGAGAGACTCACAATCTCAGCATTGGGTCACATTGCCCACTCTAACCAACCCGATCCCACGAATGCAAACACCATTCCTCTCGGATCCAACAACAACACCACACGACAACCCCCGCCCAGCTCACAGAAAAAACCGACAAACTGCCGCCACAATTACGACCAATTTCAAACAAAAAACCAAACGAACGAACCGAGACTGCAGTCCAGTCCGGAGATGAATCACAGCGAAGGGCGGCTGCGAAGGGAGAACGGCGAACGAACGAGCACTCACTCATGCCCTACCAACACATGACTGCACGAATAAATGAGTATCTCATCGGCCCAACTGACACCTGACACCATGTACCGATGAGTGTTCAATTCCGAAATCACTCCCTCCGCCGAAAAACGAGACAGCCCAGGTGTGCAGAACCGCGGATCCTGCAATAATGGCAATGTGGGGTCACCCGAGCAGCCCCCGCTCCAGGGCCCGGTGGTTGGCGCTGCAATGAACGCAACGAACGCGGATGCTCAGGCCCAGCCGTGATCGCTCCCAAGCAACCTCCACTGCCTCCCTCTCTCTACGGTACACATTACCAAACTCTCATCTTGGAAAGTACACTTCGTCTAACAATGTTGTAATCACTTGGAGCTCTCTCTCTCTCTCTCTCTCTCTCTCTCTCTCTCTCTCTCTCTCTCTCTCTCTCCCTCTCTCACTCTCTGAAGCTCTTCACTTTCTCTCTGAGATGGCTGTCTGCGGAGGGAGTTGTTGCGGCGTTGCACGCAGCGCTCCGAGCCCAATGGGCAAGGACAGCCTGCAACGACTCACAGACCCAAGTTCCCGGAAGTGACCAAAATTGACCAGAAAAGGCTGGAAAAGTTGCAGTTTTGGGGAGAATGTTGGTTGGAATTCGGTGGCATTGGGGAATGGAATCGGGGATTGCTGCAGCCTGCGATGATCAGTTGGATCACTCAGTGATGGATTGATGGAATGATGGATCATTGCTATATCTCCTGCTCTTCCTCCTCCCTGTCTCTGTCTCTGCCTCTCTCTCTCTCTCTTTCTCGGTTTCCGCGTCGCTTCCCACATTTGCTGCCTTCCAAGTTCCTTGCTTCCATTGTGCCACATCATTCTCCGATTCCATGAATTAGCTGATGATCTGAGATTACTGTGCTATACTCAGTACTGTATGTGTATAGTGATCGATGTGTAGAGTGTACACATACGCCGCTCTCTGCACAAGAGGAGAAGTGCAGCCTCAGAGGAGGAGTGTACTTGCATTGGGGGTCACTGTACTGTACTATAAATACCACACACTCATGTGATGAATGGGGTGAAGTTCCGGTGCTCATGAATGCCTTCAACTTACACTCGCTCAGTCGTGGCGTACTTGAGGTGACGTGAGGTGGATCCCCCACTGCTTGCTGGATGTAACTTAACTTGGCACTGTCTCAGTGTTGCTTTTTCTTGGAAGTTTGGATGGAAGTGTGCATTTCCACCGGTTTAAAATTGGGCGAAAGCGGCAATAGTCTTTGCTCATTTTGAACTCTAATTTTGTACCTTCTATCCACCTTTCTTGGAGCTCTCTTTTTATTAGATTACAAGTCAAGTTACTTTTTATCTATGAATAAAGTAACTTATTCTTTGAGCCCTAAACTTCTTCTTTAAGGTCATGTGATTGTTTCTGGAGCACCTTTGAGTAGGAACCACTAGTGGGAGGGGGTGTCAAGATTACCAAATGTGTTACCCGGAAAATGACCTCTTCAGAGTCATATGACCGTCTTCCCTCCGTGGTCATCTCTTCTCACGGCTTGGTCAAGTTGGCCATGCTCTTCACGTAATTTCTTGCCGATTACGGGAATGTTCTTGCAGTTGATACCCGCAGATATTGCACATACCCGTTGCCAGTCTGTATTTATGTCTTGAAGTAACTTGTGAAAGTGTAAGAGCGTTGTTTTGGCGGAGCAGAATTTCGTCGTGTCCACTGTCCAGACCACAGTCGTCTTCCAAGTAGCAGTCGATGCCAGCGGCAACATTCAAGCTGCAACTGTCAAAGCTGCACAAGAATTGTCAAACGGAACTGGAGTGCAACAAATCTCCATGACAAGCTCGACATACCTCTTGCAACAAGGCTTACCGGTGTTGGAAGGGCTGGCTCTCTGCACCGAACCCAAAAAACAGAAAATCCCAAATCAACCCCACAAACCACCTCCAAAACAAAAACCCACAAAGCTTACAAGCCGAAACAAACCAACCTGAAGCAGAGCTGAATCGGAGCTGAGGCGGTGCTGAGGCGGACCTGAAGCGGAGGTGAAGCGGACCTGAGGCGGAGGTGAAGCGGACCTGAGGCGGAGGTGAAGCAGACCTGAGGCGGAGCTGAAGCGAAAACGAGCAGGCAGGTTGAGGAGGAAAAACAACAAGTTGCAGCTGTCCCCACTCACTCCAAGACTAGGGTTTCCAAGATAAGCAAATGACGCAGCACCACCCAGCACCAGCCGCAGCAGCCTGCATTCTGAAGTTTGAGCTCTAGATGAAACATATCCCCCAACAGTGCCAGGACCCACCACAGGGCACCATGGGTTTCTATGTTTGGAGACAATGTAAAATATTTTGGCCCACTTGCTCATACGAAGACGCTCCAGCGAATCAGCGGACACTGGCAATGCATTTGGTGACCCAGGCAATACAGTTGGTGACCAGGAATTATTTTGGTCACGAACTGTGGTCATGAAAACCACCTCTCCTACTAGTGAACTTGTTTGACTTGTAAAAGAAGAAATTCTCATGAAGAATCCAAATTGTTTCATGATTTGATTTCCGGTAGTGAAATTACTATCATTTTGGAAAGTGATATTGTTATGTGATGTTCATCCATATCTAGAGTATATGATACTAATTTCGACTTATGATGATACATTGAGCTACACACATTCTATCCCATTTGTTTCATAAATATTGGAATGTGATGGTTTTGAAAAGTGAAGTGCAAAGTGGTTTTGGGGGCAGTCTATAACTTGGTTTTTGGGAGAGTGGTGGTTTAGGGTGCTTCTGCCACAAAGTATGTGAATGTAGCCTGTGTAGGGATGAAGGTGAATGAAGGAGGTATTGTGCATATTCCCACTTGGGCTGTTGGTTTGCGTGCAACTACTGGCTTTTGTTTGGCTTGATTTAGCAGTTTAACTTAGAAGAATTGGTGTTGGAATCAGGAGAGAGAATTTGGAGAAGGAAAGGGTGGTTTGACCGGTTATTTGATACTTTTGTCACCTACTTCAGAGATGGAGCTTAGCTAAATTTGATGACTTTGCAGTAATGTTGTTTTGTTTCCCTTGGGTTTTGTGCCGTCTTCCATGGTTCAAATTTTTGAATTGAGTCTGAATTTGAATGGACACCAATTCTGTAGCTGCTTATTTGATTAAAGATGAAATGGTCTATGTGTTGATGAATGTCAGTGGGAGTTGAGGTGCCAATTTACTCAGTCAAATTCTTCTTTCCGTGATTGATGGGTTGGTGGGTTTGCTATCGCACTAAAGCCATCAGTTGGCCAGTCATGTCTCATTTTCTCATGGAACTGGTCATACCTTCTACTGAGGGGTCTCCTGGAAAAAGTTAAATGTTTGCCTCCTCCAGCAGCCATTGTTTAGGCCCGTGTCCATGGATGAGTGTTATGTGTCCATCCAAATCAGTCAGTAGACAGGGCTGGGATCAGCATGTGTAGAATAAATTCTGAGATTATTGTGTGTCAACTGAATGTAGCAGCCTGGCAAGCTGTTGACGGTTGGTAATGATGCATATTACTCGGCCCTCTTACAATATGTTAGAGAAGTCCCGTGGTCATGAAGTCCAAGGGAATGGAACAATGTGAATGAGACTCCTGTGTCGTCGGAGTTTACACTATGGTCAAGTGTCACCACTGGAAAGAGGGGCGGGGGCGAGGTTCGTAGCGACGGCTGTTTTGAGGGGACGAACGTCATTCGAGGCGCCTCGCCGTTTGCCCGTGGGTGCGTCGAAGTGGTCGCGGTGTCAGACTTCTTTGTACCTGGCGTGTAACTTGACGTCCTGGTGGGTCCTTTTCTTTTTCCATCTCGGGCAAGACTTCCTTCGTAAAGTGCTGCCCCCGTCTGTCCAGAGCAATGAACGAAATGGATGTGAATTTATCATCTGGACTGTTCGTAATTTCACCAACGCGGTTAAATATTGTGACTGCGATGTGGGGCCTCTGATGACCATTCATCTGACGCATTGAAATTGATGACCGGTTTATTATATCCGACTGTCGTATATTGAGATCCCGGTGATGCCCTGTGTTTCGATTTTGTTCGATGCCCGCGTGTAATACTGCACATGCAGGGAGGGACCAGGGTATTTGGTATACCCGGATTCGATACTATGGGGAGGACCGCATGAGCGGCATACTGCTATTGATACCTTGACGCGTGGACATCACCGGATGATGCCCGATTACTTTGCCCTAATCTCGATGCACCTGGGTTTACGGGTATTTGAATTTGGAAAGCCCATTTTCGGACGCCTAAAAGGAGAATGTGTCAAATATATTTCCTGATTGTCGGGATCTTCTCCTTAGGGTTTCAAGGGCGAATTAATGGTCGATTGGTGCAAAATTATTTGCCATTACGCTCGGTGCCGACAGATGATCCATGCAGTTCGGCTTCCAAATTCACAGTAAAATGTAGGTACAATTGAATGCTCAGACATGTTGAAAACCAAGAATCACTCCCATCTTTGCGACCTCAGTCGAATAACAAATGGATCTGTTACTATAATACCGAAGTAGAGTATTTATTAATCATTGACGGGTTTGCACCGCCTAGAACATGAAACATCAGGAACCAGGAACTTCTATATATCCATGCGAGTTACAGAAATAGTCCACCAAGAGATACTAGAAAGAATTCAAACCTGTTACCGTTGTGGCTGATACTCAATCTAACGAATTCAATTCGAGTTGCATGTGGACTCCTGCACCTTGTAAGGAACTAGGTAACGGCAATCCCACATGAGTAAAGAATGTTTACCTCGTTTTGGAGGAAGGGCACACTCTAGGTGCTGCCGCTCATCTGATGCACTGGGATACATGACTTTAATGGAAGGCTTAAAGACCCTTAGAACATGAATCCATTGCGCCCCTGGAGGGCACTGCGGTCCATCTTTAAAGGCCTTCGATTTTGGGCCTGGGCCTGTTCTTCCTGCGGCAACAACAACCTCCCCGTGGTCAGGATGAACGATCCACACGGCCTTTTTCGATGGAATCAAAGTCGAGCACTCCCTAGGTGGCTGAAACTCCGGGGGAATTTTTGAGCAGACACCCGTCTTCCTGCCTCGTATACCCCGAGTATGAATTCCAGGATCGAGGAGCAAGTTCGTGAACGGCGGAATTGAATCGAGAGCGCTTCTGGTGCCCTGTACCATCTCTGAGGTGTTGTCCGACTGCTTGGAAACTTTCGCATTGCCCTGGCAACTGTCTGGAGAAGTGGACGCTGGGGCGCACTCAGAATTCGTATAATCTTCCTGCGGATCAACATGTGGTGCTAGAAGAACGGTATCTCCACTCAGCGGTGATAATGCCTGCCCGTCTGTTGGATGCAGGGGCTCCAACTCCTCCGGTGTTTCTGCACAATTTCAACTACGGACACTGAATTCCTTGAAATCATTGTCTGCGGTCAATGTGATAGACCATAGAATACAAGGTTTATGCAATCCTCCTGTGAACTCAGAAATACTTACCTTTAGGATTTTCCGTGGTATCGTTTACCATTCGATGTGTGGGGCTATTGAGCGTAGGGACCTCTCGAGTTCGTTCCGAGGAAGGAGGGGTGGTTACCCGCGTGGCAGTCCGATTTTCTGAGACATTCGGCACATTTTTCGAGGCAACCCCTCCTTTAATGAGTTGCAGTAGCTCCGTTAGGTTACTCTGCAGGAAGTCCATGCGGGATTCCATCCCCGCCTTCCATGAATCGGACAGTTTCTCGCCAGTGTGTGAGGGCTGAAGACTAGTGCTACCCTGCACACATGGAACACACAGAGACGCTCAGAAAGAATTGAATGTACACGTTACTTCATAGAAGTGCCAGATCTGACGGCAGACATATATGAGAGAGGGCGAAAATTACATGGCGTAAAGAAGTCGAATTCACTACTTCAGGAGAGTGAGCTTGTGATCCGTACGTGCCGGTACCTCCCAATTCAGTCTCTGCGTCCATGATCCAGTCACTCAGCATAGGTGTGTCATAGGGATTCGCATACTGCATCAAGTTAGCAATACATAATCGTTAGTTCCATCAAGCTAGTTACGAATAGCAAAGTTCAATGAAGCATGTCTTAAGATACATGGCGGAGTATTTAAATCAAAAGTGAGCAAGGTAATTTGGATCCAACAGTAAACATTTTGGCCGGACAGGGGACTCGACAATTATCGATATCACTTTAAATTCGCAACCGGAACAGAGCTTACACCAAAACAAGACTGATGAACTAGCGACTTTATAAAACACCGGCCTCTGTCTTCACAGGTAAGACTGAAGTCTCATACGTCTCATTGTACACCATGCACAGCTGAATCACACACTTCTAATTAATCTGCATTGATTGCACCTACTTCTCATCCTTCGGAGTTAGCACAAAATGAATATTAAATAAAAATCCGGAGCAACAAAAACAAGGAAGGTTATTGTACAGGAGTCTGCCAACTCCCTCTAGGCAAATGATACAACCTTAATTAGCTTAATAGGTTTAAGTAATTCACAAGCGATAAAAAATACTGTACAGGTTATAAAGTTGCACAGAACAAATGCCGCTGTAAAAGGATCACTGAATTCAAAGTACCGGTTTCCCATTTAGTTGCTTACCCTGACATCCTCTGATCCCGGAGTACGAAAATCATCTGAGGTCGTTGAAGTTCCTCTGGGACGTGTGGGCGTAACTTCTAAGTCCTGTTCACTGCATAATTGAACACCCTTGCCCACCTTAGACCGAATTCGCTGCATGGCTTCACTCTTGGCCTTCCCTTCAGGACTTTCCCAGAAATCGCGCAATTTTGCAAATGCATCATCCGGGCAATCTTCGTGCTGGCCCCCTGACGTTTTTACATAATACTTGTGCCACTTATACCTATCGTTCGTCAGTATTGATGATAGATATGAAGACAAGATCTCGGTTCTCACGGGGTAAATAAAAGAAAATCGCAGGTCTAGCTCACGTTGAATTGTTTTCAGTAACCACTTCCACTCTGTAGGTTCTTTCCTGTATTCTCTGATAGAGCGGTCCACGGTGAGTTCCACTATGGACCTAACCGCAGCCTGCCACTTTCCCCTGTTTCCAATAATTTCACCTTCTGGGTTCGTTAGTATGGGATACCTGATTTGTCGACCCTCCGCATGTGCAATGCACTGAATGGCGTATGCTTCTCTCTGCAGGTTCCGAGCGTGCCTCTTCGCCATAGCTTCACGTTCTCTGGAAGCTGGACTTCGAGGTCTTCGACCATTTCTCTGAGTCTGCTGTTCGATGTGAAGTCCCCTGTCCGGGTTCCCGGTCACAGTTGGAGGCGCGGTGTGAGCAGGTCGTGGAATGAGCTGCGGTACTCTACGGTGGAATGGAGAGAGGGTGTTTCTCCCCTCTATGCTGCTCGGTGCGATTCCACCTGCATCTGCCATAGTTCGATGGATTAAATCCGGGCTCCATCGTTGGGTGCCTAAATCCGCTCCAGGCCCGTTCAGTGCCCACGGACGTCCAGGACTATGTCCCATGCGTGCCTGCTACCGAGAACACCAATTCAGCCACATACGAGGACACAATAAGCCATCTCTGTCTTCATAAAACATGACTGCAACTAGTACAGTGCATCCAAAAACATTGCTCAGGGCCACATGAATTTGGTGTATCATGTTCGAATTCGACATAAACAAACTAGAGCCAAACATTACATACACATGACATACAAATCACTGCTGTCTCATACTACATGTGCTGCATTCATACTACGTCTGAGGGTACTACGGCTATTAGGTAAGGATCCTTAACGCGGCATCGAAGAATTTTCATTCTGTTTAGAAATGAGACGTTCCTTGTATAAATAAAAATCGAGGTTCCAAATGATACAGAGATTCGAGTATATTCGACTAGGTCATCACCGCCGAAGATGCATGTACTTACACAGGGCCAATGAACTTACAATTTCCCTAACAACAGCTGAAACTTGCCCAAATTCCATTATCAGTGTAATTGACGACTGAAATTGAAATTGTTTACATCATAATCTGAAACGTTCCTTACCGTGGTCATTTTCTCCCCATTGTTAAGTGCTACCTGATCATAGAAACTGCGTGCCTGTCTTTCTGAGTTCTGTTGTCCACATCTCTATCTGTGGTTCATAATTAAGCATTGTCGGTGACATTCTTTGAGTTAAAACCTACTCTCGTATGAAATTGTATCTCTTATTGTATTTATTGCAATCTGAGTGTGTGAATTGTCATAGTGTTAACCCTACTGGGACACCTCGACCCATTCTGGTTTACTGGAAGAAACTAAGGATTGTCACAGAACGAGCACAAGGAAATAAATAATCTACTTCACTCTGAAGGGTTTCGAGTGAATGAGCTGACCTGATTCGGTGAAGAGGCCGTGGCACGGGCTGCGGGTCCAATTTCGCTCGGTCGAAGTGACGCCATAACTTTGCCCGTTAAAGGACCGATACATCGCCCTAATTCGCCAACTGGAAGAGGGAATGGGAATCCGAGTCGATGTGATAAGTAGTCATCAGATTCGGAGTCCACGGAGCAGCTCCCACTTTCAGAGAACGTCGACATTCCAGACGATTAGGGATCACGCTTTAGGTTGCTCGGAGTAGCGGCGCAATAACCCTGACAACGCCGCATCCCGCAAATAGCAAGTCCAAGGATTTCGCTATGGATTCTGTGGTGCAGGCTATGGCGCCCGTTTTTGGATCCCTACCTTCTGCGTACCGGTCCCCTATAAATGGAGAACTTAAGATGCCAGTGGGGTCATGGCAGTGTCGTGGTGCAACGCCTGATTTCCTACGAATCAGACATCGTTGCTCCACATCCCCTTCTGACTACTGGCAGCCGCAATGGATATGGAAGACACATCATAAACATAGGCAACCTACAAACCAGAAATCTGTCTTTGCGCTCTCTCCTGCCGTATGACCCTGCAGAATGGAGTCCTCAAGGGTGACGAGTTACGAGAGAATTCTAACCGAGGACAGCGACTCTGAAGACCGCTGGTGGTTCCTTAGGAACGTCGTACAGGAGGGTGTAGGGTATGGGGACGATAATGTAGGTGTCGGCACACAACTGATAGAGGACACGATTCCAGAAAGTACCGACGTAGGGTTCCAAGTTAGCTTGCAAGGACATGTCGATCCACAGCGATGCCTTACTGAGACAGAGGTTTCAGTAGTAGACGATCTCTGCACGAAGTACAACTGCTGTCGGGAGTTTAGAAAGGACTTGCTTAACCTAGTTCTCTTGCTTCTGTCCATTCGTGAGATGGTAGGCGTTCATGCCGTTGAGGGGGAGAAGTCTGTGCGGGAACCGGTCGTTCATCCTCCACCTCCGGTCGGGTATAGTGTAGCAGCAATTTGCATCCTCTCGTCCGTGTTAGTGACTCTGTGGGCGCAGAAGCGTTTACGGTACTACTTAAGATTTATAGGAACATCCAGCGCAGTAACTTCTACTGAACAGGCGTCCGAATATGAAGCCCTACAGACAGTAGTGCGCGAAGAGGCAGAAGTCAGGCAGTCTCCGCAAAACCCTTTCCACACAGAAGAAGGAACCTGCATCGACGGTGGGGGGGAAGATGTCGAATATCATGCACTTATTGATACAAGAGAGACGTATGGACTTTGGACAGAGTGGTACGAGAATCTGGAGGAGGAATGCGAACACAATATCGACTGCTGGTCTCCTAAGTAGAGGAGGCTCGCGCCATAGCCCGGTCTTCACATGTGTGCTCAGATCGGGTACAATGTAGAATGACTTGGCAGCATGTTAGTCGTAAGACACGTACCCTGATTCCTTAGAACATACACGGGGGCATTCAAATGAAAAAACCAGTTCAAGCTATGATACCAATAACGTAGATTGCATTGTTTAAACTCGTCTCCAGTTGGTCCACAGTCTTCTTGAATTGAATAAAGCCACCGTATTGACAGTCGACTAATTGTTGCTGCAGAGTACTCTGATATCATTTCTGGCTCAGTTCTTACTTACAAGAGAACGCACCAGACTAATGTCCTTAACATCGAACAAGTCCAAATTTCTACATTATCGTCCTACGTTAGATTTCAGCACAACTGGAAACAAACAAAAGCGTCAAAGTACTCCGAAGGATGTTTGTCCTTAACATGGTCACTTGCAATGAGTATGCATCTACTTCAAAAAAAAAATAAAATCAAAACAGTTGATTCATTTAGTGAGTTCCTCTGGAATTTTACCCCGCATTCTGCACATGCAGGACCTTGGATCACACGTTTACTCGCTTCCAGAGATCTCTGTCTCGAAGAAGTCCGTTACAGCATTCATGAGGTCTTGCTTCTCTTTAAGGCTCTGGCTTGCACGGTTGTGGCGTCGGGCGATTGATTCGTAGGCGTTGACCTTCCTCGTCACGACGTCACGCGCAGCCCCAAGAGTATTCTGGAAATTACTCATTTTCCGATTCACCCTCTCCAGCTCTTTCCTTGTGGACTTCAGTACGGCCGCACTCTGTGCTTTCAAAGGGCGAAGCTTCTTGAGGGTCCTCTGATCTGCGCCAGATGATATGGCGGACACCAAATTGATAGAAGTGGCCTTCGTCAACTCTACTGCCTTCAAGTACTGTTTTTCTGCACGCCCATAATGCCCTGCCATCTCTCCAAGTTTAGCTTTAGCGGTGACGACCTTATCCTGTGCCAATACAATATTTCTCATGGCGCCCTCTTTCTCCGCTGCCGACGTAGCATAGTCTTCTTCCATTTTGCGCTTCTTCCGATTCGCAGCCATTACCACCTCGTCTTTGATGACTTGCAGGCCTCTCAAGACTCTGTCGTCCCCCCCGCATCCGCACCCCTGCGGTGGAGGTTCTCTTCCCCGGGGACGGAGCACTGGATGGCGACCTCCGATGTCGCTGACTTCGGGTGGGTCGTGAAGGTCAGGCTTGGGTGCCTCCACCTGCATGGTGCTTACATCAATTCTTCTACTGTTGAAACGTAAAGTGGTGCCATATGCAAGCAATCCACAAACTTCACTAACTGTCCAGATTGACTGTAGTTTCATCTCACGTATTCCGCAACATGAAAACAAAGTTTATCAAACCTCATGCTACGATTGGAACGAAACATTAAAGTCGTTGCACCGTTAATATGGTTGTCACTTACGGGCTGCGGCGGTGTTGGAGGTCTACGATGGTGACCCCGACTTCCGTTACGGGGCATCACCCTCCCGTGCGCCCACGCGACTGGACCGTCAACGCTCGCAAACCGCTCCAACGGAACAAAGGGGGACTTCTTGTGCGTGGCAAAACATCTCACCATGGCGAAGGCGACCCAATTCACCGGCTCACCTCTCGCCTCCACAATTAAGCCTCGTGCAAAGTGCAGGGGAATGACGCTTACTTCGAGGTGGCGCTGGTGAACTCTCTCGTACTGTAGCTCTGTAACGTATAGATTATAATCTTCGCCGTCCTGGTCTCGCAGCTCGTACCCACGACTGGCTCCACCTAGTTCCACGGCTTGTCCGAAATGCGCACTAACTTCTTCCTTCCTGACAATGTGGCGCGCAGCTGGGTCTCCAGGAACAAAACCTCTCGCTCTAAGCATCATGCACCTACGGAACCAGATTTCCCACTCCTCTCTTGTTTTCTCAACCATCGTGAGAGAGTACTTTCAGTACGCACACTACTCTATTGCCAATGCTGGAATCCAACAATTGTGAGCTTCAGCAGTCCTGAACTTGCATGTTGTTGGTTTTGTCACACAGATTTGGAGGAGCTCTGTTTAATTGAACACGTAACCCTATTTCTTCACCGTACTCTTCTTTGATGGAACATTGACAACGAGATCCAATTATTATCAGCTTTGTAAGTAAATTGCGGGTCCGCTTGAAGATCTGCAGTACTGAAAGGACTCGATGGTAATCGGTACAGCATTGAATGCAGTCTTCCCTACAACCGCGCAAATGACCTATGTCCACAGAGTGAGGACTCCCACTGGATACCAGTGTTACCGATACCCGGCAGAGTATATGGGTTGGACGGCTGGTACCCCCCTGCTGGTGCAAAACGGATACCCAGTTTTAATACCCGTCTACTTTTAATAGAAAACAATGTCATTGCAGGGTATAAGTCGGTGCACAGGAATTGTTTATTCCCGATCACCTTCTGTCGCCACTCTGAACTCCGCACTCATACTTGCAGAGACCCCAGCCCCAGCCGACTTCTGTGCAGGCACGTGCCTACCCTTCTCGGATTCAAGCCGCCGCATTACGCGAAGCCTGAACTTTGAGGTATTGGGTGCTTTTATAGTACGCCAATAATATCCTCCAATGGAGCGAGTCGCGACTATGTCCTTCTGGATTATCCGAGACTGTTTCTATCAGTAAACGGTATGAAAGGGTTTGAGGTAGGAGGGGCGGCTCTGACAAGTACAATTTTTGGAGGGCTATTGTCCGGGAGTGCATTGTCATCTGAGGAGCACTTTTGTCGACGTAGTCTACAGAGGGGACGGAGCGGTCATGACAAAAAACCTAATCCGCAATAGCGGACGACATTGTACCCTAATCTTGTAGGTGGGCGACCCCAACAAGACGTCTGCTGAAAGTGCTTTGGACTTGTTAATGGTAGACGCAGTTATTTCAGAACCTCAAATCCGCAAAGCCTCACCGGCCTATAACCTTAGATCATCCGGTGAAGAGAGCGCCCCTGAAATTTCCAAACCAGGGAAATTGTAGTAAGCTGCAGTACTTCAGTACACCACGGACGCGATGGGCTCCAACCTTGAATCTGTAAGTCTCCAACTAGCTTGTCGAATTTCATTTCACGTAAGTACATTCACGACGAACTTCATTGAACTCTAGGTGATCATATTGTCGCTAGGGTTTTGCATTCCCATGATCCCGGTGCTGTCGTTGCGACTCACAAAATCTGCTTGCCATTACCACAGATTCCCAGAACTTGGAAGGTCCACACCTGACAGTAACAGCTGCCTCAGAATTCCAAGGACTAAACAAGTTACTGAGGGTACCAGCCCGAAGGTATTATGACTCCTCTTCAAAAACTTGTCTTCATACTGAGTTCGCAGAAGTCATTTAGTATCGTGCCTCGCAATCTACGTTGATATAAGTGACCTATTTGTAGTGGTTATTTGGTATAAAGTCTTACTTGTACAGTAATGGGTACTGTTCAAATGCGAGTCTCCATCATTCTTATGTTCACGTTATTGTTGTCTACAGGTAATAGAGACATGGCCACTACGGGGAGACTTCCTTGTAACAGCGATGAAAGGATTATGGCTCGTGATGCCAAGCTTCTTACACGGGAGAGAGCGTGGGCTGAACAGAACAACCTATTTCTTACTAAATGTTACTGCAACATCTGCGTCGGTTCGTCTTCCTCAAGGCGATCACCGTCGATGTGCAGCAAGCACCTTGCAGATTTTGGGAGACACCCATACTACCGTGGGCGTAGTCAGGTAAGGATTGTTGTTGTCGTGGCCCTTTCCAATTCGCAATTACGGTGAATGTTAGGTGCCTTACAAGAACCATTTTTATTATAACTGTTACAGATAGAGCAGAGCCCAATTGCAGTTGTAAAATCAATGGCGGAATTAACCGGTTTCTTGTTAGGTAATTCGTTAGCTATCTTGCCAACACTGTTCAATTCGTCACAAACAGTAATGAATTTCAATATTATTCGAACCGGCTTATGTAATTGGGAATGGCTCAGTATGTGTTTAGAATTCTATGATCCGAGATGGTAAGCCACGGCACAAAGTGTATACACTCATGTTCGACATGTCGGTCATGGTGCAGGGATATCCTGAGGATTCCTCAGACGAGGAATGGGAGAGTCATATTGAAGAAGAGTATGGGCGACTTGGTAGGGCTCGATTACTCAGGGAGGCAGCACCAGAGAGGGACGCAAACTTGAACATGAATGGTCTAGTTCAAAATACATTCAACCAGTACGAGGAGATGGTTGGAATGGCGGAGGAACAGGTGGAGTGCGGTATCAATCTTCCAGAAGAAGCACAAGCTCCACCGAGTCCCCAGCGCAATGCACCGGCTGCGACTGAAGCCGGTACCGAGGACACGCAAAATGAGGGTAATGGAGAGAGGGACCATGTCACAGCTGCGCAAAGGATTCTGGAAGATAGTTCGAACACTCTACTGTTCGCAGGATCCCGTCTTAGTATGCTTAGTGCGACCATGATATTACTACAATCCTGTAGGACGCATAAGTGCACATCAGCCTTCATCACAGAACTTCTGACCATTTTGAAGAACGCCGTATTACCAGAAATCAACACCCTCCCGCCGAGTGAATATGCTGCAACAAAACTACTCCGCAAGCTCGGGCTTCAGCACGTTGACATTGACGTCTGCCCCAACGGGTGCATGTTGTACCGTGGGGAAGATGAGAACAAGGAAGTATGTAGTAAACCAACCTGCGGAGCGCCTAGATTCAAGCGTGGTGGATCTACACGTGTGGCGCAGAAAGTGATGAGATTCTTTCCATTGATACCCAGACTACAGAGACTTTATAGCACTCCGAAACTGGTGGAGCTTCAAACATGGCACAAGCATAACAAATCTACGGATGGCAAAGTCCGACACGCTGCTGACAGCAAGCAATGGGAGTTTGTAGATACGCTGGACGACTCCTTTAGTTCAGAACATCGGAATGTGAGGTTAGGCCTGGCAACTGATGGCCTGAATCCTTTTGGCGTGAAAAGATCAACTTGGTCCACATGGCCCGTTGTTCTCATAAATTACAATTTGCCTCCTTGGTTGTGCACTAAGAAGGGTTTCATGATCTTGAGTATGATCATACCAGGACCGCAGTCTGTAACTGGATCATGCTTCGATGTCTATTTACAGCCCCTTGTCGAAGAACTTCAACGCCTTTGGCAGCCTGCGGGTGTTGAGACCATAGACGCTGCTCGATACCTCGATCAACCTACTTTTCGTCTACGGGCGGTCCTTATATGGACGTTGCACGACTTCCCAGCATATGGCTTGGTTTCAGGGACAGTCACTAAGGGCTACGTTGGATGTCCTTGCTGTGGTGAGCAGACGTGTTCGCGACGTTCAGTAGCTTTGAAGAAAAATGTCTACTCATGCTACCAATACCGGAGGTGGCTCTCTCCCAATCACCCTCTACGAGAAGATACTGTGCACTTTGGTGGAGCTGTTGAGAACAGGGGAACTCCTATTCGCCCCTCGGGTGCAACAACTATCCGACATGGCAGGCTGAGGCAGACTGTTCTGTATAACGGTGGTACTCCTAAGAGCTCAGATCCGGCACGAAGATTCGGAGTGAATCGTGTGTCCGTTCTGTACCAACTCCCTTACTGGAAGGTGATTTTTAACTGAACCTCACTTATTACTTTGTAGGTCTAATTTGATTTGGGCTGTTTAAAACCGGGATGAAAATCGGTGGTCTCTATGGTACTAACACTGAGCATTTCGTAGCCAAGGGGGAATGGACTTGGTATGTGAATGCCAAGGCTCTTGCGGAGCAATTCACGTGTGCCGGATTTGTAGTAGGGCCGAGCTTCAGTGGCCTGATTACCGCCGATTCTATACTTATGGTAGAATGCCGGTGTCCTATAGTTACACTGTCGATAATGTCCGTCATTACAGGTCAAACGTACTGAATATGATGTATTATCCGCGCAAGAGGTTCTCTGGATTATTCCAGAGTACAATTTTATCGTCTTCTGTAGTTGATTACGGATTTGAATGTACATCAAGGAAGCACCAACTGGTTGTTGGTAATGTCTACTGGTTACTAGCGTGATTGTTGTGGTGTAGAGCTCTGTTTGAATGCATAGCCAGCTAAGTCGCTGTTAATCGGTCTCGGGATAAGTGTGTCAGGCCGTGAACTCCATAAAGAGGGACTGCTCATCCTTGATTCAAGATGTTTAGTTGCTTATTGTGTCCCAAAGAGAACTGTCGTTATGTTCCCATTTATTCTGATGTTTTTAGTATCATCGTTTAGCACTAATTTGTGAGTCATGTTGTGACATTATATGCTTAAAGTAATCATATTTCCTTACCATGCGTGTAGCTACAGCGAGGGCTCGCTGGTCTCCCTTTTCTCATCCCGTCCCTGTATCGGGTTTTTATTCAATTTCTTCTAATAACTAGTGTGATTGATCTGTGAACAGGAATTGCCGATCAGACATCTTGTCGATGTCATGCATACTGAACGTAACATTTCGGCAAACATTTTAAAGCATATCTTTGGGGACAATGATACTGAGGAGGTGCGAAAGGACATGGAGCAGGCGGGCGTGATGCCGCAACTGTGGTTACAGGCACAGCCTAACTCTCAAATTTATTTGCAGCCTCGTGCTCCGTATGTGCTATCTGAATCAGAGCGACGTTCGTTTCTCAGGGTCGTAGCTTCCACCAGCACTCCTACTGGATTTGCGTCGTCGCTACAGAAACATGCGGAGAGGGACCGGCTAGCTGGACTGAAATCACATGATCATCACGTGCTGTTGCAGTCGATTATGCCAGCAGCCATTCGGGGAAGTCTACAAGTGGGACCTCGGAATGCAGTGATTAGGATGGGGGCCCTGTTTACCAAGATTTGCGCCAAGGTGATCGACCCCTTACAAATTCCTGCTCTCATGGACTTTGCGGCTGAGACTCTATGCCTCTTTGAGCGTCACTTTCCACCAAGCTTTTTCGATGTAATGACTCACTTGACAGTGCACCTCGTTGAGGAATTAGACCAATGTGGCCCAGTTCATAGCAGGTGGTGCTACCCCGTGGAGAGGTACATGGGGATTCTGGCAAGCTACGTTCGGAATATGGCGAGACCCGAAGCTAGTATGGCAACTGGATACACGGACGACGAGGCACTTGGATTTGCAACTGAGTATTTTGAAAACTTCCAACATTCCCGACGACGGGTGTGGGACTCAGAGGAGGAACTGCGGGACTCCGGTGAACTACTAATGGGCAAAGTCACTTCTGTCACACTAAATGAGGAGGACGTGCATGACATCCACGAATATGTAATAAGGCACTCGGAATTTACGGCTGAGCTACTTGAGTAAGTTGAGCTCCATACCTGTCCATTACATGAGGGATGATATATATTTAGGACTGCAGTTACATCCCCCGCTACATTTGATTTATTTTGTTAAATGAAGCTTAGCGGTTTCTAGTGGGCTCATTATTGGCATCAGGGTATAGCTTATACGCTGATATGTTTGCGATAGAACAACTTCAACTGTGGTTCATGTAATGTTTATTCTCTGCTTGCCATTTTCGATTGTGAGGTTCCTCCTGTACTTCCTATGTTTTCCATAAGTACAGTACGCATTAGCTGCTGCTGAGTTCGGTTGCCCTTAGGATTCATTCAAAGAAATAGAAGTAAAATGTTGATGGCGCTGTATGCCTTTGAGGGGTATGATAAGTTCCGTACAGTTCAGATTGCTTCACTTTCGATGCTTCAGTTTTTCATTTTTTCGATGCCTCTGTATGCGTATGAGGGGTGAGTTGTGTTCCGTAGAGTGCCTTTGGCTTCAGTTTCGAGACAGTGTCCGTTTACTGTCAGCTTACATACCGGAAATAGCTCCCGTTTAAGACTACTCATGAAGTATTCAATTATGGCACCAGTAAATGTTTTAGTGGTGTAAGGGTGGACAAGGAACCGTAGTAGGGGTTGAAATGCAGAGTCCGTGGTCGGCGGTGTCTCCTTCTGTGAACTACAGCGAGGCTTCCTGCTGCTTGGCGATTGTGCTCTGCAGAGTTAGAGTTGCATTGTTGTCTTGGTATGACTAAAGAAGAAGCTACTTAGGGATTCCACTGCTGATTGTTCTCTAGGTATGAATATGTAGACGGATATCTCGAGCATACGTTCTATTGACATGGATTGTTTCATAGTCGATAACTCATTGTCGGTCGACTGTCTATTTCCAGATTAAAATAGAGCTAAGTCAGTTCTGCTCTCAATTGTCCACAGGGAATACAGCCGAGCAAGGGAGGAGCGAAACCGTATCAGAAGAGAGTACCGTCTGGCACAGGGTAGGGGGCAATCCGGGAGGGCAACACATTACCCGGAGGACATGGCAGTGCTTCCTCCGTTCTCGGAGTGGCTCCATGAACACGTTCAGATCTTACAGGACTCAGATTTCCCTCTAGATGAAAGACTTGTGCAGCTTTCAAAAAAGCCTTGTGCAGATGCGGAATCAAACGAGTACATGTGGGCTTACGGTGCGTTCTTTCGGTGCCTAGAGGACGAGAACACGAAAGCGTATGCAACATTTGACTCTGGAGTGAGCACATCTGTCAGCGAAAGAAATGTGGACAGCATTGAGGTGGGAATTCTGAAAAAAATCTACCGAGTCTCCTTCTCAGGATGGAGCGTAGTCATCATGAAAGCAGAGTGGGTCAAGCAGGAGATGGTCCGTAAGGATGGGATGGGATTCTGGACGTGTAGATTAGACGTCCGAGATGATCGAAGAAGGATTAATCCATTCATTTTGCCGGCAAACGCAGAACAAGTGTTTTTCGTAGAGGATGTATTGACGCAGGATTGGAGCGTTGTTTTACGACATGAACCAAGGTCGCGGCGGACTGTTGAAAACTCTGTGGGGGCCTTCGAGTACAGTGAGGGCCACGAAATATTAACGAACATGGAGAGACTTGCAACCGATAATGTGGGTTGCAGTCACAGTGATCGAGCATCTACTCTCGCTAGGGAAGTGCCTGTCGCTAGAGTCGTGGAACTGGACGCAAACTTGATCCGCATAGAGGACGACTCACACTACGACGACAATGAGTACGAAGATGAGGACGACACCAGCATTCGAGTCATGTAGCTTGCAAACCGCCCCAGTTCGGTATCTGAAAGAACCCCTGCTATTACTCCAGTCTGAGCTTTAATGGAATGATCAATTCCTCCGAGGAGAGAAGCGTACGAACTTCAGAGGAAGAAATTGTATTATTCCAGTTCCATTGAATTAGGACGGATTCAGGAACTGTTGGGACAGACATAGATTTCTAGGTAGGAGGTGGTAAAACTCAAACTTCGCTCTAGTACACCACTCGGGCCCTCTGGTTTAACGTCAAATCATTCCAATGTAATAGAAGTCGTAAAACATGATTTCAGAATATAAAATGTGTGTCCTGGACGCATGAATTTTATGAGTAATGCATGCCCGGTAGATACTTGAGTTATGCTTCCGTGTGGAATTGAACCCACGTTGCCAAACAGGGGTTGCGATTTCTCGTCCATCCAGTATACGAAAGTCCTATTTCGTCAACGATTAATCATCTGCTGCAAAGCACTGTCATGGTACACGTGGAGGCTAAGTACAGGAGAACTCGGAATGAACAGTACTAAGATTAATAACCTCTTCCCCGACCCAAAGTAATTAAGCCACCCACCAGGAAAAAGGTGATTCTCATTGCTTCGTAGGTACATTACACTTTTCTGCGATGTCAGGTTCATCCATCTAAAACCTTAGGGGAAAAAGTCCGCTCTCGGGCAGAAATTTCGGGCATATAAAGATGTTGATCTACCCAGGCGGGAACAAATTCGCTCCCACGACCCACTCCCTCGTTCCATTGCCGCTGTTGGCATGGTAACTAAGGTACTCCAGTGCGCTGATTGGCCAACGACGCACATTGGTCGGTTGGGGTGGCGGAAACGACCCAGCGAGCCCTCAACGTCGTCTGGCTGGGGTCGATCTGGACAGCTCTGTACTAGTGTGTCCTCCAATAGAGAACCCCATACATGGATGAAAAAATGACATGGTTACCAATTTGGCAATGCTTTTGGAGGGAGGCTCAGGAACAATGAAGTTTCTCAAGTAACCTCAAAGACTCAGACAAGAAACTTGGCTTCTGAAGAACTCCAACTTCTTCAAAAGAATCTTCTAATTCTTACCTCAGAGGTTAAGGAGTAGCAACCTGCCTGAGTGATTTGGAATTTGAGGGTGTCAATTCAACTATCTCTATTCTAACATCACCTTGATTAGTAATCATGAGCATAGCATTGGGTTATTGTTGGTTTCTCTTGGCCCCGCTGGAACTAATGTTTGCATTGGTTTCTTTGTTTATAAAGGCATTGGTTGGGTGTATATGGTAGCAGCACCTATTTTCGGACACTTAAGGAATTCACTATACTTGTGGAGGTGGAATGAGTGGCTTCCTATTTTACAGTGATTAACAATAAGAAAAAACAAAGTTTCCCCATTTTTGGGATATTTATAAGCACTTACAATAATAACTACAAATTTTGGAAGTGACCAACATAGGTTGACCTATAGCCGGACACCCTTTTGCATGTACGCATGGGATACATTATAGGTAATTATAGGGTCATCAAATCTCCACTGCAGCAAGAATCTGGGGTGTACGCCTTTAGGGGGGGGCCGCCTTTAGGTGCTTACACCATATGTCATGTGCTAGCTAAATGAAATACATGTGGCTTTCACCATGAAGAGTGTTATGCTGATGACAGGCTGTGTAGTGATTGATACATTCACTCTCTAGGCCGCAATTCACCTGATGCTGATGAACAAGCAGAAAGCGGTGGCATTCAGACTGCAGTATACAGTTTTCAATTATATCTTTTTATGTTTAAACAAAAGCTTCTATCACATACCATCATGATTTATCCATATCTTTTAACCCCTAAAGCATCAACTCAACAATTTTGGTATGATTTAGGGTCCGGTCAGGCTCCCTATGAGTCAAATTTTATCGGATGTGGCTGTAACTTTGGCACAGCATGGGAAATTGACATATCTTTCTAGCAAGACCAAATTTTACTTCCATCGGGCCCGTAGTTAAGAAATAATTGGTGTTTAAAGATCAAAATTCAATTCAGGGCAGCTCGGGCAGGTTTGTGGTCAATGGGAGTGGTGTACCAAATCTGTGAAAGTCTACAGTGACTTCCAAATGATCCTTTCTGAAATCGTTTTACAATGTTTTTTTAAACTTGATTTTGAAAAATCCAACCGTAGGATCTTGTTCACAGCCATCCAATTAGTCTACGTACCATGTTTTGTAAACTTTGACCGTACGGATCTTGAGATATACTCAGTCAAAGTTTCAAGTTTTATAAAAACTGTCAAGACAGATCAACAGTGATTCGGTCACCTTCATCACCCATTTTTCCTTCACCATTTTCTCCTCCTAAACCACAATATATGCTGTAAAATTCATATCTATTTTGGATTTATTTATTTTTTAGATTTCTTTCCTCTACAATTTATTTTCCATACAAATGCATGTATACACCGTTCGGATTCCCAAAAATAGATGATCTTCTTAGGCATTTGTAGTGTGGAAAAAGAGCTAGTGTACATGCATTTCATTTGACTCTTGTCGCTGGAAATGTGGTTTTCCAATGCTTGTGTGTATTGTATTGCCTTCAAATTTTTTGAGCATACTTCCAACTCACTTTAGAATCGAGAAGTGAAGAGCCTCCACCCATGCAATCTTCAAAAATGGACTGTTTTACTCTCTGAAGTGTGGCTGTCCCTGCCGGGCAGGACCAAAAAAAACTTTTCACTCAAGTTCAAACCTTATGATCTTCCAAACGGTGAAGAGTTACAGTTTAAAATTTTGTGCACACATACATGTACAAGTTAGGTACTAGATCCTACGGTTAGATTCTCCTAAATACGTTCAAGTTTGCATAATTCTACCTTGAACTAAAACAGGGCTGAATTGAGGCAGAATTTGGGATTTTATGGCCAAATGCTTTAGGGGTTAAATCATGATGGTGAATTAGTGAATGAACCAATTGACATTGATTGCATGTTTGGGGTTGCACCCATGCAACTTGCTAGTGCCAGTGAGCCAGTTAGTCTCTGAGTTACCATAAAGTTCTGGGAACTGGATAATTTGATTTCCAATTTCAAGTAAAGTTCATCATGAAAGTATGTACCTGTTCCAACTCTGAAGCCAATTAAAATTTGGTACTGTATATCACTTGGGATTGATATTATCTATAGATTGTACATTACAGAAGCAGAATGGTAGTATTCATCCTGATCAAAGTTGCTTGAAATGAGCCTAGAGCTTTCTCTCATACACTACAAATTTACAAGGCCTGCACTTTCTGGAATGTGGATACCTTTGGTCTGAAAGGCAATGATGGAAACGAAGGAGCCTACTGTAATGAACAGATGGGTGGGTGAGATTTTTGCCCAAATGAGAGACATGTGTGTGTGCAACTTGTTGCCCTCTCATGTCCCTAACTTAGATAAGAAAGTTGGAGGACAGATGATTTGTGTGACTGATACTGCAAGTTTTGTTTCACTAGTGTCACTTAAATTTTGTCTTTACAGAACATGAAAATGCAGTCTATGCACCCTCTTTATTATTTTGTTATGTCTTTTTAACCAGTGAGGCAATTGTAAGGTCTACAGGACGAGGAACATAGAGTGTCATTGAATAGAATTTACACCTAATTGTAAATATGGTCTCGAGTTAATGAAGGTGTGCCAAATATGAATGTACCTTATGTACCCATTTCTCATGACTGGTAGGGGACTCAGGTTACAGCAAGCAACAGATCTTAAAAGTAACAACAAAACCAGTACTGTAGCTTACAATTTTAGGCTGCTCAAACCTAAAGGATGTCATGGTCTAGAGTATTTACACTTTGTTTAATCCTTCACAGCCTACATGACGTGACCACTGAGTGGTCATTGAGGTGTAAAAGTGCAAGTGATTTGTAATATGTTATGAATCTGATGTTAGAGCTTGAAGAGAGGGCCAGGGAGAATTGACCCTCACACTGGTACCTTACCGGATGAAAGTCGTGGATGGTCCCTTCGGTATCTCATCCATCATGATCCAAGTAGGTAACCCATGGTTCGAACCCATGGTTACCTTGACATGTGGATGAATGGGGCCTTTTCGGCCTTATTGTGCACTCATCCTTATGAACCCACATCCATTTAAAGGAATAATTGCAACTTGAAAGTGCCTTCCAATGAAATGAGAGGACTTAAACATTTTTGTGCACATAAGTAGGAGTGGATATCACTTGTGGTTTCATAGGAGATTTGTAAGTCAAGCACCTTTGAAGTTTTGAATGGGGTATGTTTCAAACCTTATACTTATTAGTTTTATTTGTTTTTTTTTTTTTTTAAATTGCATGCATTAAAAATATATGCACATTTGTATGGTTTATATTTTAAGAGCATGTTTTTGTAACAATTTAATAATTCTTTATTTCCTAGTTTTATAGGTGTTTTTGAGTAATTACACAAAGCAGAGATATAATTTTTTTGTAGAAATGCCATCATGATGGGTATGGCTTAAAGAGTTGTGATATATTCTAAAGTTTCTCTATGATGGGTATTTCCTCCATGAGACTGTGATTTATCTCATATGTAGTCCATGATGGGTATTTCTTAGAGACCAAGATGCATTTCAAAATCTCTATGATGGGTATTTCCTAGAGATCGTGATACGTTTTAAAATTGCTCTATGATGGGTAATACCAAGATGAGTAAACCCTAAAGATGGCGATGGATTTAAAATTATGTTGATGATGGGTATTGTCTATGGACTTAGGAGGGATGTCCAAGTGTGCTTATTTTGATGATTGTTTCAAAGTTTTGTGATAAAACTCCATTGTGGCAATGATGGGTATTGCCCCAATGTTCAAGTGTGCCATTAAGGCAACCAGAGATAAATCTTTTTCCTAAAAAACTTGTGTATGATGGGTATTGTTTGGAGGGTTGTGATATAATACAAAGTAGATTTATGATGGGTATTTTCCCTACGTTGTGATATAATTCAGAAAGTCTTCATGATGGGTATTGTGAAGAGAGTTATGAGAGTTGTTTATGTATGCTTGCTTTGAAGATAATTTCAAGTTCTCGTGATAAATCTTACTTGGGCTTCATGATGGGTATTGCTCAATTATGAAGGTGCATCCTTTTGTGTAGGCATGATTGTTCTTGTGTGCATACATTTTATTTTTTTTCATTTTGCAAATTAATACTTTATTAACTTAGACTTATTTTATTATACTTTTGATATTAATTATTTGATGTGCTATGTATTATTTCCATGTATAGAATATAAAATGCCTCGGCGAAAAGAAGATCCCATTGTACCTCAAAGTCCTCCCTTGGGACCAATTTCCTTTGAAGATCTTGTATGGAAACAAGGAGCACGAAAAGGCTATGGAAACAAGACTACCATCATGCGTGCATACATTCCCTTCGACAGAGTGGGAGATTTTTTAAGGGGACAAACATGTGAAGGTGGAATAGAAGTGGGATGGAACGTTGCCGAGAGGATTCAGGGAACACATGTGTTAAGGCCTCAGGTAGACTCTTACATTGAGCATGTTTATTATGAGTGTCCTTTTGGTCCTAAAGATCTTAGAGGGGACCCTACTCATCCCCATTCCAAAAAACGGGGATGTTTAGCTAGATTCTCTATCAAGCAACTCTTGCTTAGGCCAGATGTGGCTGAGGTTGCTTATTACCAGGTTGACCACAATAGGGAAGACGGGACACCTGCACATGGATTAGAAGACAAAGATTCTATAGGAAGAAAGTCAGCTTATCAACCAAGAATGTCCCTTGAGTTGAAAAAATGGATCAAAACACGTTTAAGTGAAGGATTCACTGCTAAACAAGTTTATGAGGAGCATAGACGGAATTGGATTGAGAGGAGGAAGATGAAATGTCTTGAGATCCGTGATGACTTTGTAGAGCTACGGGACATTGCTTATTATGAGAGCAGACTCAAGATGGGAGTATGGCGTCGACATCCTAATGATTTCGAGAGCGTGAAGATGTGGATGAAGGAACATCCTGAGAATGTCTTTATGTGGCATGAGAAGGATGATGTGACCGATTTGCCCTTCATACTTGGAATTCAAACTCCTTGGCAAAAGGAGATGATGCTAAAATATGGACATAACGGGGCCATTGCAATGGATGCAACTTTTGGTACAAATGTCCCCAAGTACCCTCTTTATTCTTTGCTTGTTTTTTATCACTGGAGAAATGGCATTCCTGTTGCTTGGGTGTTAAGTAGTCGATCATCAGAGGAGGATTTAGTAATGTGGTTAGAACCTCTTCGAAGACACTTGGAAGGTACAAGACTTGATTTTTTACCATCATGCTTTATTGTTGATGATGCTGTAGAACAGAGGAATGCTTTGAAACGGGCTTGGCCTGAATCAGAGGTTCCTATTTATTTATGTGCTTTCCATGTTCTAAAGAACTGGAAGAACCACATTTGGACCAAAGTACCCAACCTAGGTTCTTTAAGAGAGCTTGTTTATCGGCAATTGCATTCTCTTTTGTACATGCCCATTGAGTACCAAGAAATAGAGGAGGATTTCTTGAAGCGTACTCGTGTTAGGAGCAAAAACATGTTCAACTTTCTGTATATCAAAAGCATGGAAGAGTACATTGAGGTCTATTATGATCATCAAGGTGAGTTTCTCTTTGTACCATTTCGAAAAGTACTTGATATTTCCATTTCCAATTCTTATAATTGTTTTTGGTTTATAGAGTGAAAGCATTATTCATGGAAGTCTGTCATTTTATGTACAAACCTCAATACCAAAATAACATTATGTATTTTATTCTTTTCACAGAGATGTATCTTATTGGTCATCGAAGGAACCCCCACTCCAATCAAGACACACAAGCTAGCATTGAGTCATACCATGCTGCTCTTAAGAGGTGGATGAAGATTGACAATCACCAGCTTCGAGGGAGGAGGATGGATTCTCTAGTATGGCGGTTGACTAATCCAATAGAGACACATTACATGTACAACGATGGGAGGAAGCTAAACGGCTTTGTATTGAATAAGCACGTTGAGAAGATTGTGGCAAGCGGAATTGCCAAGGCTAAGGGTATACCTATCGAACATATTCGAAGACATTATGCAATTGAAGGACTCTGGCAGGTGCATTCTCAAAGTGCCCTTGGGCGATGGTATGACATTATGGATCCTTATATCAAGTATGCCTCATGTTCTTGTGAATGGGCCATACGTGGGAACATGTGCAAACATCAACTTGTTATTATCAAGTGTTCCACCGATATCTCTTGGAATGACATGTTAGAGTTCCTTGGTACTTACTATGGCTCGGTCCGTGGAGGGCTTCAGGCTATGTTTGAGCATAGTGTTCCAATAGACCCATTTGAAGACATCGAAGGAGATGAAGATGAAGAGGATATTGAGGATGTTACTAACATACATGACAACTTCGCTCCACAAGACTTTAATGGAGCAAGTACGTCTAGAGATTTTGATGGTGTTAGGCAAACTCAACCTTCCATAGAAGGATCTTTACAAGTAATTGATAAACTTGTAGAAGAGTCTAGAGAATTAGCACTTGAAGGTGGTTTAGAATTGGTCCAACACCTCCAAGCCATGATGACAAAAGTCGTCACAAGCGTCAGACGAATTCGGGCACAACAAAGTGCTGAGAGTTTGCATCCTCAAACCGTATTCAAGGTAGTCAATGATGGTTTGGGCTCTTCAATTGTTCGAAGAAAGGATTACCGAGAAATAGCTATGTCAAGAATGTCCACTCAGAAGAAAAGGAAAAGTACAGCGTTGTAGTAATTTATTGAAGACTTATTTTGGTTGTAAAAGTTTTATTTTTTAAAATATTAAAGGTTACTGTGAAGAAGTACTATTGCACATTAATAAATGTTTTTTTAATGAATGCATAAAATTCAAAATGTTTAGGTGGTGTGTCTTGTATAATTTTAAAGGAAACCATCAAAATAATAATTTTAATGATTTTTGAACTCTTATTATAACTTCGTGTCTATACTCATCACAATTTTTATTTTAAAAAGAAGTTCCATCATTCTCTTGTAATTGGTTGGAATGATGAGCTTTGTAAAATTCACCTTCACCCAAAAAAAAATTTACAAGAGCCTCAAGAGAATACCCATCACGAATTAGTTTTAGGCACAATAATTATATCTCTGGTTTTAAACTTCAAGGTGCTTGACCTCGGAATACCCATCTCAATGAGTCTTTGAATATATCATGAGCTTAGAGCAATACCCATCTCGTAGTTATTTTCAAGTATCACATGACCCAAGTGCGATACCCATCACGAATTTGTTTTCAACTATCACATAACTTGAGTGTAATACCCATCACGAATCAATTTTTGGCTCAATAATTATATCTCTGGTTTTTAGAGTCAAGGTGCTTGACTCCGCAATACCCATCTCAAGGAGTCTTTGAATATATCATGAGCTTAGAGCAATACCCATGTCGAAGTTATTTTCAACTATCACATGACCCAAGTGCAATACCCATCACGAAGCAAATTTCAACTATCACATGAGTTAAGTATAATACCCATCATGAAATAGTTTTGAGCTCAATAATTATATCTCTGATTTTTAAGCCCTAAGGCTCATAATCTCAACAATACTCATGTCGAAAAACTTTGATATATCACAAAAGCTTAGGGGCAAAGGAAATACCCATCACGAAACAATTTTGTGGGAAATAGTTAAATCTCTAAAGTGCAAAACCTTGACAACCTTGAACTTGGAAATACATATATTTAGATGGTTTATAATGAACTCACAAATTCGTTTGCAAATTTCTTTTCTATAAGATGATGGAAAAGATTTATGAAATAAAGATGTTTCAAGTAATTCACAAAATTGACATTCCAAGTAAAACAATGATATGCAAAATTGGATACTTCATATTCCACAATATTATTTCAACCATCACAATGAGGTTGGAAACAAGTCAATCTAGAAAAAAGGCTACAAAACCAAAAGCACTAATGTAATTAGAAATCGTAAACATCCTCTCCGTTTCCTTGGTCTTCTCTCACTTCACTTCCTTCTCCTTCAATTCCACCATTTCCTCCAACTCCACCATCTCTTGCATTATCTTCTCTTTCTTCATCTTCTTCTCCATTAGCTCCACCATCCTCTTCATGTTCTTCTTCATCATCATGATTGTCTCCATCGTCATCATCATCGGTTTGTGAAACTATCTCTTCATAAGTATCTTCTTCAACCTCATCTTCTCCACTTCCCTCTTCTCCACTATTGAAGATATCATCACCTAGGCCATGTTTTGCACGGTACGAATCACATGCAACTTCCACACGCTCCATTCTTGACACATTCTCCATCTCATAAAACTTGGTCTTCAAAAACAAGTATCTTGCAATCCACTTATCCTCCCCCGTGATGAGACTATACAAAAAAAAATTAAAATAATACATAAGTATATGAAAATGTAAAACTCTTAACATAAACATAAACAATGACAATCTTTAGAAGAAGAGAAGAAATTTAAACTCACATGTTTTTCATACTCTTTGCACGGTGCCACTTCACAATTGAAGCCACCAAACCCTTTCTCTCCTTCTCATTCCTTTCCCACTTGGAATAATAAAAGAGTTCTTGAAAATCCTTGGTCACTTTCTTGTTGTTTTGAGGGTTTGATCTCACCAAATCTGCAAGGGCCTCCAAGTTGTGCAATTTCTCAATCTTGGAGAAATTGAGATTACCTTTGCCCAAAGACTCAACTCCAAGAAACTCTTCCAACTTCCCACCGTTCTTGATGAGACTAAGAAGGAGTCGGCATTGCCCTGGAGGTGGCTCCTTCCTAGCTCTCTCCTCCAATTTCTTCCAAGACATTTGAGCCCTAATGCTCCAAGCTTCCTTCTTCTTCTCAAACTCCTTCTTCTCTCTCAAGTAAGATGTGGTCATAATCTTCAAATTCGGATTCTTGGTAGTCTTCTTCTTCTTCTTCTTGGTCTTGTCATTCTCATCTTCTTTAGGCCCGGGCTTCAATTTCTCTAACTCCAACTTATGAGCTTTCTTCATGTGTTCATTGAAGTGATACTTGTGTTTGAAAGGTCCATATGGACACTTCCGATTGTTCACACTTACAAGGCACAAGTAGGGGTCATCTTTACCCTTACCTTTGGACCAATGCTCTCCTTCAATTGCATCACCCATCTTTTCCACCACTTTAGGTATCTCATCCCCATTCCTATTCCTCTTCACAATGGCTACAAAAAATCATAATAACAAATCGTTTAGTTCCAAATAGCATTAGAACTTCTAAACTAAAAACTCCATAATTTCAAATCCAAAATAATTGCAAACATTTCCAAAAACATTTAGCTTTACCTTTAGGCAAATGCTCTCCTTGAATTGCATGGTCCAAGTTGTCCACCACTCTAAGTCTCTCACCTCCATTCTTTCTCCTCTTCCTCTTCACCATGGCTACAAAAAATCACATGTTGATTAAAATTCAATTAGTTCCAAATAACATTAGAACCCCTAAACTCAAAATTCCATAATTCTTAATCCAAAAGGATTGCAATCATTTAAAAAAAAAAACTCCAAGATTGAATGTAATTGCAAATGGACATATAATTGGACATTTAGTACTTTGTAATACAAAACTAAAAGCCTACAATCAACATTCAACTAAACCTCATATATGTTACACTTTAAGAAGTTCATACAATGAGCAAAGTAGCTAAAACACTAAACCCTAATTCTCCAAAAACAATACAAACTTATCAAATGTAAATACAATCCATACATTTCTTCAACACAATTCATACATACAAGAATTGAATGATTCTAAACCAAAGCACAATGAAACATCAAGACAAATGTAGAAAATAGCTTGCATCAACATACATTAGAAATCATTTGTTCCAAGGTTGAGGCTTCTATTTCTCCTACCTAATACTAATTCTAACTCCTTTCTTTCTTCTAGAACCTACACTTCAATCTACAAAAAGATAACAAAGAATTCTCAATATAAAATGAAAAACATCCAACTTAAAATCCTACAATATATCTAACTAAAACTTGTAATTTCAAGGTGAAAACCACTAAAGCAACCAAAACTAGACACAAAGCAAACAATAAGTAGCAATGAAGCAATCATAACAAGGAATAATAACAAGGAATAATAACAAGCAATGAATAAATTAAAAAATAAGGACTGTACCTGAGGGCGGCCGCAGCGACTTGCTGCAGGATGAGACGGACAGAGCTCCCGGGGAAGGCGAGGTGGCGAGGGGAGGTGGCGACGGCGATGGCAGGCGACCTGCGGAGACTGACAGGGTCGACGAGGGGGAGGGCAGGGTCGACGAGGGGGAGGGCGAGAGGCGGGAAGGCGGGAAGGCGGGAAGGGGGCGGGGGAGTGGGAGCGGGGGGGAACAGGGAGCGCTGGAGGGGAACGGCGGGGGGAACGGCGGGGGGGGGGGGGGAACGGCGCCTAACTGGAGTTAAGTGGAAGGGGAGGGGATGACGCCCCACACTCTGTCCCGCGAGGGTACCAGTGTGGGGGCTGATCCTCCCTAGGCTGAAGAGAGGGAGTTCGTGAGCAACCTTTGCAGAGAAAGTGAATTTGTGAGAGAAGATCTTTGACTTTGAAGGGTTCGGCATGAATATAGTGTTGTTCATTCTATTCACTAATCCAATGGCCACTGAACAAAGGATAGTGAATCTAGAGCCACTAGTAGAAATAGGCTCCAAGTACACCGAAAGAAGAAATTGGTGTTCAGTTATTTCTGGTCTTGGGCTCTGATTGATTCTTGGGAATTTTTGGCGTAGAGAGTTTGTTGATAGAACTTTGAGGATACTATTATAGTGTGAATAGGAAACTCCAAAACCATCGACCAATCAGTGTGTCATGCTGCTTTTGTATTCCTCGAGTACTTTGCATATATGCAGAGCATTCTTGAGAAATTATACTGTCATTAGGAGAAAAATGGGGTCTTCAAAGGGCCTTGTAAGACAGCCCGGATTAGGTGAGCTTCCTGCCCGCTGACACTTCTCTGCAAAATCTCATTGGTGGATATCCTGCCCGCTGACAACAAAATTCGCACCGCTGACAACAGGATCCGCTACTGTCCAATGGGGTGACAGCAGTGGGCACATGCTCGTTGACAGTGTCATTACTGCTTGTATTGTCCAATGGAGTGACAGTAGTGGGCAACGCCTTCGCTGCAAGCGATTGGCTGGACCCCCCAAATGCCAACTACTGGCACTGCTGGCAGCATTTGGCGACCTGCTGGCACCATTGGTGCCAGCAGGTAAAGTGCACGGGCATGGCCTAATTTTTAGGCACGGATTCCGACCAAAGGCCTTTTGGAGACCCCAATCTTCCCCTAATGACTTGGTGTGTTGCATTGAAAGTTGCCCCGCTGTGATTCGATTATCAAAAGGACCCAGTCGTCTAAGTTTAGTGATATTGAGGAACTGTTATCTTCATGAGCTCCGTTGTGTAGACTCTAGAGGTCAACCAACATCTTTCATCTTATCCCTACGGACTAGCAACTTTCACACACAATCATAGATGATGGCTTGTTTTCACATGTCCCATAAGCATTGTGTACCAAACGTCAGTCGTCGAGTATAGAGGCGCCCACTCATTCCCATCTACACATCCAAATGGATGCTCAGCAGAGAGTGAAACTATCTCTGTAGACCAAGTAATGTAAATGACCAAAGGAAATCCGCCCCAAATTTCACTTTCCCATGATTTTCGTTCCAACGGATGTAATTCATATGTTCAACAACATCTGATAATTTACTAGAATGACTAAATTACTAAATCGCAAGATTTACTATTGGGTAACAGCAGCATGGGCCATGTGACAACCGCCCAAATTGAACATGATTTGTGGAGACCACGGCGCGAGTTCGATCCCACACCCTTGCACGGAAATAGCCATGTCAGGTGCCGGATTATACCAAATAGAACTTTGAGCACACCATTTTCAAAAGCCCAATTTAGATCCCTTTTTGGTGTAAACTCTGGTGTAGTTGTTTGTGGTTTCCACTAGTGAGCTACTCCCCCTTTCGAAGATAAACACTTTCCTACCCTAAACGCCTCAAAGACAACCGACATGTCATCCTCCAAAGGAAATTGTGAGAGAGTAATTTCATTGGATGACTCAAATATGGACATTTGATTTGTACAAATGATTCTCTATGTTATAATGATTTTGAAATTTTTGAAATGGATGCCTCAAAAGTGAGGTATTAGCTTTAGCATCCCCACTTTAAAAGTTTTTTCATTTTCGTTCAACAATATTTGGCCATGATTGTATCAAATTTGCTAAGGCATCTTGAGTAACAAAGTCCTACAAGCACAAGCACCTCACACAAGTCCACATCACACCATTCTTGCAATCAGCAGATCATGGTAAGTTCCATCATAACAAATCATAATCATTTCAATCCAACACCATCCAAACAATTGAACCAACTTCTAGCATTGGACTTGCAACTTTAAACTCAACATCTATACACAGCGTCATTCAAACAACTTGAATCCTAAACTTACAACTTCAAATTCTTCTTCAAACACCTAGAATTGCATCTTCAAATCCAACGTAAAAACCCTAGACATGCAATATCACTAATGAGAGGGCCTGTCAATTTGATGAAATGTGTGACCAATTTTATGACCTCTTCACAATTTGGTGACCGTGTTTCCTCTGTGGTCATCTCCCTTTTTTGGTTGGTCAAGTTGGCCACCCTCGGTTTAGCCTTTCTAACATATACTGCAAAGTCGTGAATAGTAGTATCGGGTCCCACCGCTACCAGCTGTCACGTAGAGGGAAACGAGGAAATAGTGGTGTGAATTTGCATTCGTAAGTTTTCACCGATTACATGGAATGTTCTTGCAGTTGATACCCGCAGATATTGCACATACTTGGACATGGAGTATATGAAACTCTAGGTTGAAAGAAAATCAACCCGGCTGCTGGTCCAAGCAAATACCGGTGGTGTATGCTGAAGCTGAAGCATATGCTGAGAGTGAGGGTGGTGTAAGGGGTGAAGAAGAGGATGTAGACGATCAGTGAAAGAACTGCAATTTGAGCCATTGATGGTAGTGAGATCTAGCGTCGTCTATAGAGGAAATGAAAATACAGTTGCATTAGGAACCTCTCGAGCAAAATTATTCAAGATTGCACAAGAGGCATGAAATAATGAAGGGGAAGAAGCGGTTGCTCAACGCGCAATACCTCGAGACTGCTGCTTTTGGAGGTCAAATACTCTTTGCAATTGACATTATGCAACCAAACAACAACATCTTTCATACTAGGCCGATTCTCCTGCCTCTCTTCAACACACTAGTGCACGACCTTGACCACATCGTACAACTGATCTTCCGAATACTCAGACCACTACCAGAGTGCGGCTGTGCCTGACTGGAACATGTCTCTGTTGCGAGCAACATTGCACTTGAGTGGTGTATTACCACTTCCTCGTCCTGCACAATCACACAGCCCACCACGTCAACATTGCCCCAAAGCCTCCATCATCCATCCGCATCGGCAACCCCCATATCCACCATCTCCTCTTCCACTCCATACTTATGTCGCGACCCAAATCCTCCGGAGGAGAGCACAATAAAGTAGACCACAAAGTCCAAAATGTGATCACTAAGAAGTGAATATGAAGTGTGCTGTTTTTTAAAGCTCAAAGCTGATTTTGAGCATTTTGGTGTAGTTTTTGAGCATTTTAGTCACTTTTTCAGATGTCATAAGGTATCTTACGCGCATCTTCATAAAAAGAACATCCTGAATTGAAACTAAATTTGACCACTAGTTCTAAATCATGAAAATGAACTTTTCCAAAGTCTTGATTTCTTCATTTGGTGCCCTTTATTGTCGTTAGAGGATGTTTTTCCAATTTAAAAAACAATGTCTAGTGGGAAAAACCTCACAAAAAGTATCGCGAAAGTGACCCTCTTAAAAAACATCCTTGTAGTACTTTTGGAACCCTAAACCAATCAATGAGTATATGAATTGACTATTTTAGAATACCTCTTAAATATACAGAGGCCACCACTTAATTAAAAGTGATTTTTTGATAGTTTTTGATTCTTTATAGTCACTTTTTCAAATGACTACATTCACTTTGCTTGGATTTAAAGCCCTCATACAATAACTTTAAAGTGTCTACTTTGCACGAAACAATTCCAAGTTGTAGAAAAACAAGTTGAGAATCCATATTAGCAAAAAAATTGACTTCAATTACATCTTTCCATCACTTTTGTGCAATTTTTGCACAAGCGCTAAAACTGGCAAATAGCTAAGCACTTTTGTGGTCCACTTTATTGTGCTTCTCCCCCTGCACATACAAAACCACATGCCCCAAACCAAACAAGCTTGCTCACCTTCTTACCCCTTTTGTCGACCTCCCTCTCTCGCTTCCACTACGACAACTCAACGTTCTCTTCTTTCCCTCTCTCTATGGACGTCAAAGCGACCGCCGATGACACACCTCGCGGACTCCTGTCGCGTCTTGGTACATGCTAACGTATTATGGGTAGATGTGGGGTCGGGGCGTAGATTGTGGCCCACGCGGCTTTGTTCTTATGAAAACGGCTTGAGAGTCTAGAGTTCTGTTGGCCGTAAATTCTCTCTTTGGTTAAATTTGTGCCGGTTTGAGCTCTAGAATGCGGGTCTAGGTGTACAAAAATACAAGAATTACTGTCAAGTATACCAAAAACAGAATTAGACTCTCAATATGGGGCCCCACTAGATATGGTGCGCAAGGAGAGTCAATCAATAGAGACTGACATTGACTTTGGTGACCAAGAATTTTTTTGTCATATATTTTGGTCACAAGAACAAGCTCTCCCACTAGTGTATGGGCGTATTGTAGCCTTGCACATCTTTTTTTTTTTTTTCTTTTGAAACAAAAGGCAATAAGGCTTGATGCTTAAAAATAAAAAGGACACAATCCAAACTTGGCAGTGGGGTAAAGGAGCCATGCATATCTTCTATGCCTTGCAAACTTAGATGACCAAGCTGCTCAACTTGTATCAAAAAAATTTAATGCAAATAAAAATCATTGTGTTCACAAAGTTGCAACTCCAAGCATGAATTAGCATGTACACAAGGTTGAAACAAATGTAATTTAAGTCTCAGTTAAGATGTGCAAAATCCTTTAACTCTTTAAAAAGGGTCGGAGTAGTTCTATACCACCAACCTATGTTTCATTGAGTTAGGTTTAAAAAATAAACTTTTTTTTTCAATTGAGACCAACGTGAATTAAGTGTCTATTTTTTCCCCTCCTAAACCAATGCCTACACGACAAAAAAATAAAATATAGGACATAGGCTTAGTGGTGGAACGAACAAACATTCTATTTACATCGTTTTCTTTTGAAGACAATAGTTTCTTTTCTTCTTGCAAAATCCATATATGAAACCTAACTTTGTTGTGTTTCTAGGCAAATATTCATGGTACATCATCAGAGCTTCTAACATCACACAATTCCAACATATCTGTGTATAGATTCATAATTCAAACGAAGCTACAATACTTGCTATGGTGGACTCACTACAATCCTTGATCTTTGACCAAAAGTTAATCATCCAAATTCCAACATGCCATATTAATCACAATAATTCTCGATTTATTATTATAGAAGCCAATAGCTCCAAATTTCTTATCATTTTTCTTATATTCTTAAATATTTCATAATTGTCATCACTAAATATTGATTTGAGTTATCATTTTTTTTCTAAGGATTAAATGCAAGCAGAAAGTGGGATTATAGCATGGTTATAAACAATTTTGTTATAATCCTATTTTTCGTTTTTGCATTTGCTATCAAGATTTGATATTTGTATTTCTCATTATTGGTGTATATAAGTCATGCGTGTTTAAATTAATGAAGGAAGTGCATTTTCTAGAGCTCTAAACCCTAAACCCTTAAATTAATCTTCTAGTTGCTCTAAATTCATTTATTTACACAATAATTTTGAAGGTGCCTTCTTAAAAAACTTTAGGATTTATCCCCTTGTATTAATGAAACTTTCAGAATCATAGTGGGTGCACTTTGTCTTCTATGGATGTTGATTACTCTTTGTAGAGAAGATCTACGGCATAAATCTTCACAAAATGAACAAACATAAAATCCTAGTGCAATGTATTGTTGAAATTTGATATAATTAATTTCTTGATAGAAAAGTGTTTAACATAAAGTACAAATTTAATTTTACTTAATACTTGGAGAAATCTAGTTAATTTAAAAATCCATCTAATAGTATAGATCAATCCAATCATAAGAGCCACATTATTTGAGTTATATTATAACATGCACCATTTAATAACTTAATTCCTAAAGTTCCCTAGTGTTTTTGAATATTAAATTGCTAGAAGTGACTCTTTTTATGTTCAGGTCTAATACATGTCAATCTAAGTATTTTTTTTAGTAAAATTAGCAATAAAATTCTAAAAGTAACTTATCATACTATTCATATATTAAAATTGGATTGTTGATTTTTCTTCATTTGTAAGATCATAAACATCAATGTGGGCTCAATTTGTTTTCCAACAATTGTAAAACTTTCTTTTTTTGGATCAAACCTTGTTTGTTTTTTAATCAAACCTTGTTTCTTTTTTGGATCAAACCTTGAAGCCCGCCTTTGTGAAACTCACATACATCTGGATAACTCGGTAATTTGAGTAGGAATTTGGTTATAGAATACATTACAATAAAAAATTCAAAAAAAAAATATTTAAAAAATAATAAGATTTTTTCCTACCAAAATTTGAAGAAAAAACGAATTTGTGAATTGAAAAATTCCATGAAAGCGTAAATTTATCAAAAAAAATCACACGATTATGCCCTCTTTTCACTAGAAACCAGAAGTCATGGAGAAAATCAGCTATGGACCATGGCTCATTCTTGAGAAGCACAACTCTAAACTTGACGTCCTTTGGATATAATGTAAAGTGAGAAGGGGCCTAAAAATAATGTGCTGAATTTTTAATAATTTTTTTTAAAATACGGTTATGAAAAATTATAAAAAATGAAAATGATTGGTTGTGAAAATTTTGGTTAAATGGCCTCCCGGATTTTTAGTTAGACCCACTTCTTGACGTGGGCTCGACTAAAATCCAGGGATTTTCAAAAATGTGCCTTTTCGCTACCACCAAGGACAAAAGTGTTGTCCATGTCATTTTTTCCTCGTTTCATCCATTGGACTGGAATTTTGGATGTAAAGTGACATTTCTTGGTCCTCTCAATTTCTAGGCATGTCATTGGCTATTTTTTTTTTTTTTTTCTCACGGTCTTTCACCTCTAATGTAAGGGGGGCCTTAGTTTGCAATAAACTCTTCATTCTTAAAAAATTTAATGCCAGAATATTACTTTTTACTACTTCATTTAAACCAAAAACCCATATTAGATTTAAAAGAACTTTAGGGATTAAGTTAGAACATACTCTTATAAGGTATGCATTTGTATACAAATTGAAACCCCACCTTATTTATAACCATAAATATACTCAACGTGGGTTTTGCTAACTGAACATCACAGTATTTGATAACACACAAGTAGAATTGAAACTGTAATAAAAAGTGTAGCTGGCCTCATGTGCAGCTGGACTAGTACCTCCGTTTTAGAAGCTGCTGACCTGGATTCCTCCCCCTTTGGTGACCATGCCACAGTGCCCAGTTTGCATTTGGAAGGTATGGGTCCAATTTAATGGCTTGGTGATGACTCTAAATGCAAATGAGGGGGTACATTTAGGCTATTAAAAAGTATATTTAATTGCAATTCTTCCTTTTTATGGAAGGCTTTCCCTGGCCAAGAAGCACGATTCGGGGATTTGTTTTGGTACACAGAGCTTGTGTGAATAGGCGCATTGTTTTCATGTTCATAATTTAACCAGAGTTTTGGTAAAAAGTTACCTGAGTTTGTTAAAATAGCGTTCAGGGTTAATTTCTTGAACTTTGGTGTATGACTGCACTTTTGATTTGACTTTGTTAGGGTTGTCAAATAATGTTCTGTTTAGTTAGAAGAACCTACATAAAATATACTTAATTTCAAAATAATTTTGATTTTAAAGTTGAAAACAATGTGGTCTGTAATATCCTTTGTATACATTGATTTTGTACCAAGTTGCACTTCATGTGAATATAAAGTTAAAACTGACCATCTGATTCATTGAATTTAGATACTATAATGATGGATTTTTTATCATAATCCCTTGCAAATAAATTTGACAAATATCAATTGCTTATGAACATTGTTATTACTAGAAGATAGAAACTTGATTAATTAATAATTGAAGGAAGTAATGCTGTACATGTTTTGTTAATAGAAGTTTTACAAAATAAATTAAAAGTTTTTAAAATAATATTATTTGTTGTTCTATGCAATTGTTTATTCAAGGGTCTTAAACCACTATATACTACAAGTTCACTCAAATAAGTCTCCAAGGATTTCAATTTAAACAACTTATATGATATATACATCCCATTCAATCAACATATCTTGGCAAACATTAGCTTACAATTCAGTTATTTAGATAAATAGATTACATTCACAAAGAAAAAATTTAAAAATGTTAGTAGAATAGTATTGGACTTTTACCATCGGACTTAAAAACATGTGCTTGAAATTTAGACGAATATCTCTCATATGTCTTTCGCCAAACCCTAATTTGTCTAGAATTCCTTCCAATTTCAAAAGATGTTTCATTGGTCAAAATAACCTTCTCTCAATCTTCTCCACTTCAATTTTATATTTTTTAACATATCCTAACATGTCTGCTTTGTACTTCTCATTGAATTAAGTTTTTTTCCTGCAACATGGCTTCTCTAACCAAAGGTTTTTAAAGTGTCCCTTTCTATTTCTTTGTTTTTTAAAACTTCTTAAAACACTATAAACAGAGGAAGATGACATCCTTAATTCTCTTGCTATGCGCGCACATCTCATTCTAACTTTATATTCCCTCTGTTTCACAAAAAAAACAATGGTTTCCTTTTGAGTGCAAGATTAAGAACAGTGATGTACTTTCTATATATAAGGGATGTGATTGGATCGCAAGAAGCAATAGGTTCTTCAGTAACCATTAATTCAACTACAGCTAGCCCATCAAGTGCCAAAGCCCATTAAACAAGTCTACAATTTCATGTTATTGTTGAAACCATGGTTTTATTTTGGTATAAAGTTTATACAGAAACCATGGTTTTTTTGTGAAAGAGAGAGAGAGTATATTCCAACCACTTATCTTTTCTCAGCATCTGTCAACACTTTAGTCTTCATCTTTCTCAACATATTATGCCACTCAACCTACTCGCGACACCAATTAAACTTGTTTCAACAAAAATAATACACCTTACGCTAAACAAAATCACAAATTCACATACAATCATGTCAAAAACTACCCCTACAACTTTCAATGCAATCACAACACAATATCACATACATATCTCCTGAAAAAACAATGGTCCAAAACACTGTCATGCCGCAATGAGGCCTAATGCAAGCCTTTATATAAAAAATGTGTGGCCTCATCTTGGATATAGGAATGGAGAACTATAACTTTACATGGGTTTTTTAGATGACTATCCACATAAAAGTTATTTTTTGCAACCTTACTCCTAGTCCTACAAATAGGTGAAAATTCCAAGACAATTGCTCACAAATTGAACTCCTAATGGTCACTTGAAGTTCACTATTTGTAATCTAATAGACTTAGAGTTAAGTAAAAATCACGCAATCTAGTATACCAAGAGTTAAGTAAAAATTACGTAATCTAGTACACCTGGAGTTAAGTAAAAATCACGTAATATCTGGTATACCTCAAGGTAGGTAAAAATCACACAACATTTCTGTCCGGTGTTATGCATGACAGCTACATTTAGTGCTAGAAGTGGCAATAGTAGATGGTAGCATGCGTATTATAATGGTATTTACTGATTACTTTTTCTCACAGCTTTGTTGTGTAAATTTTAAATGATATAAGTGTACTTTGTTGTTTTACAATGCACTTTCCAGTTGGATATTTTAAAGTGTTTTAGGACCCGCAGCACTTCTTTCTCCACCGTGCTTATGCACAGAGACGTCTCTTTGTGGTTGGGGCGGTACAGACGGTATTTAAGATAGTGTCAAAAGTTAAAAAACCTGAAGATAGGTTAAAAACTAGATTGCACACACGTCGCACACAGTAAGCCAAATCAATGTCAACCGATAGACACCACTTCCGAATAACCGACTGAAAAAGATTCGACACTGCAGAACCCAAGGAGCTGAAAGTCCAGGCTCTCAATCGTCATTGTAGCAATAACTCATTGCAAAGACCTCTTAGAAAATATGTACTGCTCTATGCAAGACACCGAGAATTGTTCCATACAAACAACCACTTTACTACAGTTTTACAACTAGTCATATTCACTTCCAAGGCGAGACTGTATTTTAACTGCAAGGAGGAACCAGAAGGAAACTGACGCTCCCAGCCCAACGTTGCCTTACATAATCTCTCAGGTCAGCCAGACTCTGTTCACCAACTTCTGACCGATAAAGTAACCGGAAAAACTTAGAAAGGGGCTTCGTGGCTTCAGAACAACGTACAACTTGTGATATCAAGCTCCCAGATAATCTCTACACTAGTATTTACTTTTTGCCTCGTAACTTCGTGCCAAGAATACGTTCCAACTTTGCAATGATTTGCTGGTTCGGAATTGCTTTCCCCGACTCGTACTCTTGAACGATTTGTGGCTTCTCGTTAATCAACTGCAAAAACAAACACAAATGTTACCTTCAATGAGCACAAGAGGGTAGATACCTACTGACGTTACAATGACATAGCCTGATGCCACATAGTATAAGCTGCAAACTTCATAGATTTTAAACAAATGTCGGAAATTTCAAGACAGACCTGTGCAAGTTGTGCCTGTGTCAACTTCTTGTCCAACCGCGCCTGCATGATGTTCTTCTTCAATTCCCCTGATACTTTCTCATCTGTCCCAAAACGAAGTTACCAAAAGCTCAATTCAGCACAGCTCCAATCAGCTCGCCACAAGCAACAGAAGCTGGACAAAATCAGCGGTACACGCTAGATTGAATGTGATAACAAATTCACATGAGCAGATCGTCACATCCACTTGCAACTACTTGCCGCACTACTCATGTTCCAGTGACACTAATATCAAAATGAAGCGTTCGAGTCATGATCAAAAAACACCACCCAAAAAAATAACACTCCCTGAAACTTTTGCAACCTCTGCAACACTCGTTCCCAATGAGAGACAAGAAGCTGTTGGACAGATTCACTCACGAGCAAGAACGTCGGTCTCGTCATCAAGTCTTTTCGTGTTCAAACCAGTTGCACTCGTAGCTGCCTTGTTGGATCCAGCGTTGACTGCACACAACGTTGTGTTTACTATCAGTATCATAACCCAAGACCTCAAGATGAAGGCCATCCATATAAGGCAAATTATCAGGAAAACCCTGGCCCTTTCAAAGATAAATTGAATACATTCAGAAAGCAAGTACTGGGAGAACCAACTGAGGAAGATATGAGGGATGATTGATCCAGAAAGAGATGCCATTCGTGGGAAACAGGTAAGTCCAAATTGAAACGCTGTAGTGAAAGGCAAAGCGAACAAAACGGGTCTCAGAATTGTACATTTCTTGATGGTCTCCAGCTCGGCACCAGATCGGCGTGCTGCGTTGACGGCCTTCTCATCTTTCTTTGCACCTGAGGTCGGGGCTTTCTTCCTCACCACCACGGGCTCCCAGTCTTGTCTCAAATCTGCCATGTTGTTGAGCGGGCCTTAAAATCGAATGATGCTTTGACCTGAGCACTAGATCTTCAAAACATCAGTCCATGCACGGACAGCTGGAGGCATGGCTTGTAACTTAATGATCACCATGAAATGCAGTTATTGTATAATCATCTTGAGAGCATGGCCTAAGTGTGCCATGGGCACTTGCGCAAACGCAAACAGTACGAACTCTCAGATGCTTGCTCATCAGATGATAAAGGAGAAGTGCAGACTGTGAGCAACAACCAAGCGAGAACTCCAAAGTTGGAGAGTACATCAAAAATAAGATGGCAATTCCGGAGCATATGATATCCTAGGTTAATTAACCTTTGAGTAACGAAACGTGCCCCTTAATGCGGATATAGGTTGTACACGTCTTTTCTATCTCAGTTCCAAATTCAGCAGGGACGGTTTTGGATCCAAGCATTGGTTGCCCTATTCTAGAATAGACACTTGAAACGTTCTTTACAAACGCAACACAAAGACGTACGACACACTCGCTAAAAACGCTCCAATTCTCAAAATTGCATTAATCTCTCCATGACAGATTCATTTCAAGACAAATCCCTGCAACACTCTCAGATCGATCATTAACCTTGGAAATCAGACGAATTACACACATAACTACAAAATGCAAGAGCACTAAAAGTTGAAAAAACACTACAATGATGAGAAATTCTCATTTCTGACGCATAGCAACTACCGACCCACCAGTAGGCCCTGCTAGAATAGAGGGAAAGCCAGGAACACAAGACCCGAAACCCAAATCCTGACACTCTAACCCCTACCAAGAAACCGAAATCCCTCACAGCAATCATCCAACCAAACCCCTCCACACCACAATCTCATCAAAGACCAAACCCAACATCCATGCAAAGACCACCCAAATTCCCAAACACCCAATCAACATCAATCGCACAACCACCCACTCGACATATTCCACCATAAACCCCAAGCAAACCACGAACCCATCTACAAAAAACTTCCGCACTCCACTGTAAACACAAACCGGCTTAAACCCAAACCCAATTGAGCAATTCTAAAGACTACTCAGCTCTGACCTAGGTTTGAGAAACAGAAGGTAGAAAACTTGATTGCACAGATCAAACTCTAAGTGCCGATATCAAGTAAATCAACTATCAACATGCTAAACGAAAATTGCAAAAGTCTAGATAGATGGATCCCGTAGAACACTAGCTACCTTCTCAGACAACACTAACACCAAAACAATTGTGGTTGGAAAGATGGTGGACAAGGCCTTCCAGAAGGTAAGCTCAAGAGCAGTGGAGAGTGAGATAAGTTAGGTCACCTGAAGTAAGAGCAACGATGTGGAAGTGAAGGACGTGGCAGCGATGGCGATCACAACCTGGATGATGATGCAAAAATGCGAAACAGATCCACTCTCGAGAGCACCAAAAACACTTCTTTTCGCCAACCCTGGTCTGGAATCTCATCAATTGGCTCTCCGGCACAAACCCTATCTACGTATTTTCTGCATCATGGTATGTACGAATACCGTATGTGATGTGTAGTATGTGGGATGGGAAGGATGGTTATCACTGCTGCCCGTGGCCGCATGCATGCGTGGTGTTTCCAAAAAAGCTCTGTCTGCCCGTTTGGGATGATGATGGGTGTCCGGGATGAACGTCTTTTCTCGTGAGTTTGAGTGCTGTGTTCGGTGCCCAGCGCCGTCGGTTTTGTGCCGTCAGACTGGCTTCTTTGCCGTCGCCGTTGATGGAAAATCGGAACTTCCTCTAACGTGGCGATTTGTGAAGTTTTTTTTTTTTTTTTTTCCATGCATCGTTACTGCCCCCGTTTTGAGGAGTCTCTTTTTTAAGAATTCTTAGAGCATCCCCAGTGAGCTGTAAACCTGTAAGCCTGTAATTATGAGAACGTCGTTCTCCCAAACCTGAGTGCCTTTCCGAAGCAAAACATTCCAAAACCGTTTACAGATTTACAGGTTTGCCCCAAAAAACCTTCCAAAATGAGGTTTCGACCTGTAAATTACAGACTTACAAGCTCGAATACAGGCTTGGCCTGAACCGCAATTCACGTCTTTCTACATCTTTCCGATTACAGGTTTACGGTTCAGGCCTCACTGGGGATGCTCTTAGGTTAAGGTTTGTGGGTGAAATAATGGAGGACTTTATAAGTTTAAATATAGATCAATTTTTGGATTCATAAAATGTTTTAGTGATCTTATTAGTGTGGTAACTTTATTCAATGTTCAATTACAAGTTATCATTCACATCGTTAATTGAAAGATTTCGAAGCAAAATTTATTCGTATTCAAAATTTTTTTTGGTAAATTTGTGTTGCAAACAATTGAGGTGATCAAGTATAAAGTGTTATCCACTGTTCTTGACATCTCTTATAAACTTCAAGTATATGTACATCTAAATATTGTTTTTTTTTTTTTTTTTTTTTTAATCTTTTCAAAGCACTTGATAGTATCTAAAATCAAATTTTAACTTTAATTCATTTCATACGAATTAATATTTTTAATTAATGAAAAAAATCAAATTGAAGGCTTCTTTGCATATATCTTCTTTGTGATGAAATAATTTAAAAAGAAACAAAAATCACATATTATTTAATGAAACTATTTTTAGATTTAGATATTATATTAATTTAAAGAATCTTGAAACAAAAGTCTTAAGAAATGATGCTTAACAATTGATTTTTAAATCTAAATAGACTTGTCAAAGTAAAAATAATTTGAATCATAGCATTTTCATTTTAAATTTGCATGGATCAATAATACTTGGCCATCCATAAATTTTATGATATGGTTCTAATTATAAATAAGATTTTTTATAAAAAAATTACAATTTAGAAGAAAACTTAAATGTGTATTTCGTTAATATAAATATATCCATATACGAATGGAAACCATATTTATTCATTAATCAAACGCCAATCCTACATAAAATTTTAGATGAAATTTCAATTGCCTATCATTTCAAAACATACAATCTTTTTCACTACTCGAAAGGTGGTTTTTTAATTATTATAAATACCTTTTTAATTGTTTTTTGAAATCTTCAAAAATTTGAAAATTAAAAAATCTTGATACTATATATAATGGCACTATAGGCACCAATGTCATGTGGTATTCAATAAGGCACCACATAAAAGCTAAAACCATTCAACATTGGAATCAAAAATTGGTAAAATTTCCCACTTGAAATCAACTAATGTTTTTCAAAGATATTTATGACAATTCCTTTCAATCCTTTAATCGAGTAAGTTAAACACCACAAATATAATGCAAAAACAATTTAACATTTCATTCATTGAAACCAAAAAGTTGAAGAAAGAGAAAAAATAAAAAACTGCCTTCAAAGGATACTAACTTAGACCTACTTTACATGCCGTCGTGGACTGGTCGGAAGGGTTGCCGAATTGTTCCTTAATTCAACCTCCAATTGGGGCTGCACTTCCGGCCGAAGGTGAGCGGAAACCTTGGCCGAATTGCATCAATAAGGTCCAAATATTTTTGCGCCAAAAAAATGCCAAGTACGATGCGATAAAAGATGAGTTGAAATTCCAGTTGAGCCCGAATATAACACCCGTGGACCTAATTTGAACGAATTGAGCGTTCAAATCGGTAAAATTTGAAGAGTGTGGGTCAACCCTCAATCTGGCCCAATTATAAACCGGCCCTCAAGGCTCACACTAGTTCAAAATATTTGATGAATTGCAACTCCACTGAGAATGAGAAACATCAATGTACGCAATCCAGAGATGAAGGACAAAGCTATGACACTGACATCCTGTATCTAGGCCCCTAACAAATTCAGGGAGTGGCATGACAGCAAAAGCACAGTCAAACCTCCTCTTCCCAGGCTCAGGCTCAGGCTCAGGCTCAGGCTCAGGCTCAGGCTCAGGCTCAGGCTCACCACTGACCTAGTTCGGCTGCGACCGTATGACCCAGCAACACTCACCAAGTACACTCCACTACACTAACTTACACTAACTTACGATCACGTCTCCATAACTGCGGGCCTGGTGCGGCTGCTCCCTCCCCACCTGGCCCCCAAACCCAAGAGCCGCCGATGCGCCCATCGGACGCCCGGCCGCCATCCCCGGGCCCCATCGGACGGCCCCCAACTGCCCAGGATCCGTCCTTCCCTAATATGGGAACACCAACAGGGGGCAGAGGGGAGGCGCGGGGGCCGTCGGATGGGCGATCGGAGGGCGCTGAGGGGCGTACCGTAAGGGAGGGGGGAGACTCGACGGGGAGGGAGACGGGAGGGGGGAGCAGCAGCAGTGGCGACGATGATGCTGTGAATGCGACGCCATCCTCTCTGCACGGGGTTCGCACTTCGGACCGGGGAGCTTGGCCGCGGAGCCACGCGCCCGACACGCCTTCGTCGCCTGGGAACCTCTCTCTTCTCGGCTGCTTGCGCCAATCGTTTCCTGCTCTGGTGGAGCTCGGTGCTGTGATTCTTCCCGGGAGGTCGTGGTGCTGGTGGTGTACGAGGAGGGAGGTCGGGGAGCGGAGTTGTGTGGCAGGTAACTTTGGTTTGTAGCTGCTTGAATTTCGTTTCCTGGCTTTTTCTGATTCTTGTGCCCTAAATCTTTGCGTTTCGGATTCAATCGTGGTAGCACTTGCTGTGCTCCGACCGGTTTCGGCATTTGGGATGAGAGTGGAGGTGAGTGAGGTTTTGTGCGATGGGAGTCCGGAGTTGCGTTTGGTTTTTTTAATATTTAGGGTGTCGTGGGACTCTGGGAGCTGGCCATTGAGTTCGAGTGTGAACTGGATACGCAGCCTAGTGAACTCATTGACTGCGGTTTAGCAATCGCTCTGGCTGTGTGGAGGAATTCGTGTGGTTAGCGCCTGGGGTGCGAAGGTGCTGAAATTGCGGTTCTATTAGTGCGGCCATTTTAGCGTGACGAGTAGGTTAAAAATCGCTGACTTGTGAGGTGCTTGATCTGTCTCTAGGAAGTGGAGAATAGTGTTAATCTCGCGGGTAATGAGATCTGAGCAATCTGGGGCTAAGGGTTTGGAAATTCTCGATTTTGCAATATAGTAGTGCTATTTTTCTCCATCTCGGCCTGTCAAAATTCTCGTCCTGCTGAAATTCCTGAAGGAAGGTACTTTTAGTTCTCGGATTCCTGTCAGGTTTATCAGTATTTGGTATCGCGTTTTTGGAAATAGTTGCAGCTCAGCTTAGGTCTTGGTTTTGTCCTTAGGTTTAAGCATAAACTGTACAGACCACAGTCCTCGTACCATAACGAATTTCCTTCAGACTCGAGGAACTTTGGCAAGCACTTAACATGTTGGAGACTAGTTTGTAATTCAAGTCCTGTCAAGTTTTCAGCTCCAAAACGCGCAATCCAGCTATTTCTTTCCGTGTTTGCATCGACATTCTAGATTCGCCTGCTAGGGCAAGCAGTGTTTGCGACTATTGGTGATTCTCGTACACAACTGCGCTATTCGCAAGCTTCTCGGTATCCTAATTTCGCTGGCGCCATTTCCGTTTGTGATATTTTGTACAAGACCTACGTTTCTGTAGTTATATCGATATCAGCACACACCTCGTCATTACATGATGGAAAAATCATATGTTCAAGGGCTGGTTTTGTGGAAGATGGCACACCATTCAAAAACTTAGCCTAACATCCTGAGCTGTCTGCAGAGATTTGAGGCGTGCAGCTGTGCCATCATGTTGACAGCAGATCGCTTCTAATAAGACGTCGGCCATCTAGGGTATTGGGAGGGCCTAGTTGCTGTGGGCGACATATTGTTGGCGAGGAGGACGGGGCATGATCGGTAATTTGCGGTTGTGGTGATGAGATGTGAATACTGGTGACGGTGGGTGTACAGTGGAATGACGACGGAGAGCCCCGTGAGGATGATGGCAGGAGGGATGAGAGGGAACATGGGAGGGCTCGGAGAGGGCCTTCGGGGCGAGAACGGGGGCTCACAGACTTTGGAAGGAGTCACCGAGTTGGGTCGACTTCTGAAAGGGCGAACCCGATTCGACAACATTTTGAATTCGGGACATGTGCCGCAGCGGAGCGGCAGTGCGCCTCCGAGCGTGGAGGGGTCGCTGAAAGCGATGGGCGGGCTGTTCGACATGCCGACGAGCCCAAAGGGCGGGCGCAGCTCCAACGCGCCGTCGGGAGAGGAGGATGTCTTGGATGCAGAGGAAGCGCAGCGCGCGGATCCCAAGTATCTGGTGTACTACTACAACAACATCAACCTGAACCCGAGGTTGCCCCCGCCGTTGATCTCGTGGAACAATTATCGACTGGCACAGAGGCTGCAGTCGGGAATGGGAGCCGGGGGACTGGACAAGAAGAAGCTGCGATCGATGGACGACAGCAGCAGCAGGTCGTTGTTTTCGAGCCAGCCGGTGTTGCCGACACACAGGGAGGAGCCGGAGGCTCCGGAGGAGGACAACTCACCGATGGGCGCCCTTGCTAGAACGGTGTCGAGCGACTGGGCAGAAAGAGGAGACAGTTTCATGGGTCTGTCATCGGGACTAGGGCCGCGTCCGAAGAGCCTGGTGGATCTGATTCAGGTACTGGAGTGGGTAGTTTTGGCGAGGAGTGTGGGACTGGGCGGAACTGTGGCTGCTTTGACGCACGGTTGGTGATTAGGGTTTGGTCGAGGGGCGTTGGTTCGGGTGTGATGATAGGGGTAGTAGCAGAGAGAGCTGGTTTGAATGTTCTGGAGAGGGCACGACTGTTGGTTGTGTGGAGTGGTGTCTGAAAAGTTGGAAATGTGGCACTGTGCAGGAGGACTTTCCCCGCACACCGTCGCCCGTGTATCACCTGTCGAGGTCTTCGAGCCGAGCCGCCAACGATGAGAGCGAGGCTGCGAGCGCGGTGTTGGACCTGCAACTGGCCCATCTGCGGGAGTCGGCGTCGGGGTCTGGAGATTCGAGTGGCGTGGGAGGTGGCATGGGATCTCGGTCGACGACTCCCATTCCCGGAGTGTCGAACCTGCACCAGTCTTCGGGTCCCGTAGCGCCGGTGCCGAGGATTCCGACACCGGAGATTTCGCTGGGCGGCAACGTTCGTTCTGCCAGTCCGAGTCTGGCTCGGATGGGCGGGGCACCAGGTACAGCCCGTGGGCCTGTGAGTTGGCGGGCGTGTGAGTTGGTCGAGTGTTGGAGAGTGGAGTGATTTTTGTGTGTCTTGGATTGAGCACGTGGGAATGATGTACTGCCTGGTGGTCTGGGTGAAGTATCTGAGATGGGCGGGTGGTGTTGTTCCTTCAGGACTTTCGGGAGGAAGCATGTCTTTCCAGGGCTCGGATGCAAGGAGCGTGGGGCTGGGTCGCGCGGCGAGTGCAAGTGCTGCGGATTTCGCCCATGCACTTCAGATGAACAGGTCGGCGAGCGCAAGCAATGCGGATCTGGTAGCGGTGATGCAAGGGTTGAGCATGTCGGACATGCAGGGATCGACGAGTGCAATGGAGGATAGGGAGATTCAACAGCAACAGCAGCAGCACCTGCAGCAGCAGCAACAACTGCAGCAACAGCAGGAGCAGCAGCAGGCGCGGCTCCAGCAACAGCAGCAGCAGCAACGGCAGCAACAGCAGCAGCAGCGGGCACAACTGGCAGCCCAGGCACAAGCTCAGGCGCAGGCAGCCCAGGTGATTTTGGAGGGATGGTGTGGTGGAGTGTTTGAAGTAGGAAGGATGCAATGGAGGATGTGGGCAGCATAGCTGTGGAGTGGGGTGTCGTGTACGCTGTGATTGCAACGTGGATTGTCATGGTTGTGCGAGTGTGTGTCGGGGTTGACGAGAGAAGGGGAGTTTGACGAAGAATCGTTGTGCACTTTGGGTTGCAGGCATTGGCGTACTCTCAGGCTTTACAGCAGCAACAGCAGCAGCAGCAGCAGCAGCAGCAACAGCAGCAGCTGTATTCGGGTGTGGACTCTGGATTCCGTGGTCAGCCGAAGTTCGGTGTGCCGGGCATGGCAAGCCAGCAGGGTCAAGCAGGCGGTCTGCAGGGCAACACAAGCCCGGCGAATATGTACGCCGCGGCAGCCGCTGCAATGTACATGGCACAGCAGAATCCGTACTATGCGAATATGAACTCTGCCGCAGTGTATGGGCCGCAGTACGGACTGGGTGGCTACCCCGTGAATCCGGCAATGCTGGCCCCGATGATGGCAGGGTACCCACCCCCGGTGTTCGATCCGGCAACGGCGGCTGCCCTTGCGAGCATGGGCGTGAGAGGTGGCGTGCCCGGTTCTCCTGCCCAGGCCGCCGTGGATATGCAGAATCTGTACAAGTACGCAGGGGGGGCGTCACCCCAGATGCACGATCCTGTATATTTGCAGTACTTGCGAGCGGCGGAGGAGGCGCGGGCAGCCGCCCTGGACCCGTCACTATTGAGGAGCTACATGGGGGCGGGTCACGTGGACATGGTGGAGCTGCAGAAGAACCAGCTGAGCGCGATGCTGGGTTACAGCGCGGAGCAGAAGGCGCAGTTTGCCCGGACGGGGTCGATGGGGATCCCGATCACGAGCCAGAAGAGCGGGTCGGTGAGCCCAGCGTACTACGGCAGCCCTCCGGGAGTGGGGATGGTGCCGTTCAACAACTCGCCTCTGACGAGCCCGGTGCTGCCGGGGTCGCCAGTGGGGGCGGGGAGTTTCGGAGTGCGGCGCGATGAGCGGAGCATGCGGCTGTCGTCGGCATCTCGGACGAGTTCGGGGAACATGGGATCGTCTGGCGGCGGGGCGTATGCCGGATGGCAGGGGCAGAAGGCGAGCGAGACGACGGAGGAGGCACGGGGTTCGACGTTGCTGGAGGAATTCAAGAACAGCAAGACTCGGCGATTCGAGCTGTCGGACATCGCAGGGCACGTTGTGGAGTTCAGGTATGGGCCGGTGGCATTGGTGAGTTGAGGAGTGGAGGAGTGGATTGTGGTGGCGGGATGTGTAGAGGAGTGTGAAGTATGGAGGGTAGGAATGGATGAGTGTGTTTGGATGTCGGAATGGTGGGGTGTGGAGTGTTTGTGGGACGAATGCCAGTGTGGATGGTGAGCGGATGGTGGTTTTTGTTGGATTGCAGTGCGGACCAGCACGGGAGCAGGTTCATCCAGCAGAAACTGGAGACCGCAACTCCGGAGGACAAGAACATGGTTTTCCAGGAAGTGCTGCCACGAGCTCTGACGCTGATGACGGACGTGTTCGGGAACTACGTGATCCAGAAGGTACGAGGAGTGGTGTGTTGATCGCAGACGGGAGTGGGGTGGGGTTTCGCAAGGTTGCAGGTGGTAGGTTGGTACGTGGATGTGGTTGATATGGTGGGAACCGGCTGTGATGGAGGCGTGGTGGAGATGGTGTGTGGTGTGCGGGAAACTGATGTGTTGTGTGTTGTTATGGGGCAGTTTTTCGAGCACGGAACTCAGCAGCAGAGGAGGGAGCTGGCGAGCGAGCTGGTGGGGCATGTGCTGGTGCTGAGTCTGCAGATGTACGGGTGCAGGGTGATCCAGAAGGTACGTAGATGGATGAGCGTTGTGGAGGGAGGGCGAGGAGGAGTGAGATGGCATGATGAGTGGGTGCGCATGATGGGGGCGTCGGGTTGTTTGCGGGGTGAGGGTGGGGTTGTTGATAGGTGTTTGTGGGACGTGGGCAGGCGCTGGAGGTGGTGGACGTGGACCAGCAGACGCAGCTGGTGTCGGAGTTGGATGGACACGTGATGCGGTGCGTGCGGGACCAGAACGGGAACCATGTGATTCAGAAGTGCATCGAGTGTGTGCCGCCGGACAAGATCCATTTCATAATCTCGGCGTTTTACAACCAGGTGGTGACACTTTCGACGCATCCTTACGGATGCCGGGTGATACAGGTAAAGGGGCGTGAGCGGGGCGGGGGTGTGAGAGATGTTGGATGGTTTTGAATGGGAGGCGTGGTTTTGGTTTGGGGTGTGCGCGGGCTGCGGCCACTGCAGTGTTGCTGATTTGTCTGATTTGGTGTGTTTGGGTGGATTCAGAGGGTGCTGGAGCACTGCACCGACGAGCAGAAGCAGAAGGGGATCATGGAAGAGATTTTGCGTTCGACGTGTGCTCTGGCCCAAGATCAGTATGGCAATTACGTTGTACAGGTGAGCGTTTGTGAAGTGTGGTGCATTGTGTTGGTTGGTGTGGCGTTTGAGGTTGTGAGCGGAGAGGGTTTTGCGGGCGATCTGGTTGTGGAGAAGGTGTTCTGGGTGGTTGTGTGCGTGGATGTTGGGCCGGGACGGCGAAGTGTGGAGATCTGGAGAGCATGGTTGTGAGTGAGTGGCGGGTGGCATTTGGAGGTTTGTTGGGTTGTGATGTGTTTGGTGCGTGGTGGATGATGATTCAGCATGTGCTTGAGCACGGACGGGACGACGAACGAAGGGAGATCATAACGAAGCTGGCTGGGCAAATTGTACAAATGAGTCAACACAAGTTCGCGTCAAACGTGGTGGAGAAGTGCTTGGAGTATGGTGGCCCGGTGGAGCGGCAGATTTTGATCGACGAGATGCTTGGGCTGACCGATGAGAACGAGCCGCTGCAGGTAGGAGCCGGTGACACGTTGGTTGATTCATGATGTGGGGCGGGGATGGGGTGGTTTTGGTGGGGGAGGCTGAGAGATGTCAATGGACTTGTTGAGCAGAGTTGATTTGGGTTGTAAGTGCGGGCTTGAGGTGGTGAGCCTGAGGGAATGGTTCATGATACGAAGATGGCGAGGGTGTCGGTTGTGTTATGATTCCGTGTGACTTGGTGCGGGGCACGCGTGGGCTTTGGGGACTGGGGAGGGGGATATTGAGTAGTATTTGTGGGATGGGCTACATGGAGGTGACTCGGGGGAGTGCGTGGGTGTGTGCAGGCAATGATGAAGGACCAGTTTGCGAACTACGTGGTCCAGAAGGTGCTGGAGACGTGCGACGAGTCGCAGCGCGAGCTGCTGCTGGGTCGCATTCGGGTGCACCTGCATGCGCTGAAGAAGTACACGTATGGCAAGCACATCGTGGCAAGGGTGGAGAAGCTGGTGGCTGCTGGAGGTGAGTTGTGTGTGGGGATTGGCAGGAGGCCTGCACGGAGTAGTGGGTGTGGTGATTGTGATTTGGTGTATGGATGTGGATGGGTGAGCAAGATTGGGGTGGTTGGCTGAGGGAGTTGCGTTTGTGTGCAGAGAGACGGAGTGCTGCGTACATGGCACATAACTTGGCCACCTGAGTGTGCGGCGGGGGCCCGGGACGGTGCTGGGTTTTCTGAAAGGCGGGAGGGTCTCGCATGGCGCTGTGTTGTGGAGGGCGAGAAGTGAATGTGGGTTTGTCTTTGCTATGGCGTGGTGTGAGGGGAGAGTCCGTGGTTGGCTGGGTGCAGTGCGGGCCCGGGGACGATGGAAGGGACGTCCTCCAGCGGGCAGAGAGGCATCTGTGAGCAGTAAATAGTGTAATAGTGTAGGATTGTACGGAGCTGGTGTTTGAAGGTCGGGAGAGAGGCGGGGTGGGTGGTAGTCCAGGTGGTGGCGGCATGTAAGTTATCTCGTGTGGGTTGGTGTCGGTAGTGGGTGTATGTATAAGCAGTAGCTCTATATATTGGGGGTTGGGAGCGGCGGGAGAAGTGCCGGCGCTCCGGGCTCTGGGACCGACGCCGCGGTCTCTCCCTGGTAGTGTGTGATTTCAGGTGGGAGAGTTGGACATGGAACAGTGTGAATGGGTAGGGAGCATCGTTAGAGTTTGTGTGAAGAGAAGGAAAGGGTCGAGGCAGGAGTTAGCTGTAACGGGCGTGTATAAAGAGCAAGTGTCCTTCGTTCCAAAGTGTACAGACTGACATGTGTAGGTCTCGTGGCAAGACGTTGGTTTTGAAGGATCGGAAGGGGGTTTGTTGTAGGACTCTTTCCTTTCTTGCTAGTGCTGCTACCGAAGGTTAGTTCTCTCTCTGTGCAGCTATTGCGCCAGGGCCCTCATGATGTAAATAGGGCCCCTTCAATTGCAAGGGCCAGCTGGCAATGTCTTTACACTATTCTTTTTACCCGTGGTGGCGAGGTGGTGGCCGTGTTTGGATGGTTGGAGATGTTTGGATGTGGGTGCGGTGTGTGTTGAGATGCTTAGCGTGAGAATGCTGTGTGGTTGGAGTGGTGGTGGGGCGGTTTGCTCATTGTGTTAGTGGAAGTCGCATCGGGTACCGTGGTTCGGGCGACGTCGGTACATATCCAGTGCGTGCTCATGAACCTTGCATCGTCGTGCGGATTGGTCCGTGCTTTGGGGAAGAGAGAATGCCGTGTGGGAAACTAGATGAAGTACAGTGGGTGAGCATTTTGGTTGGTGTCGTCGAGTAAGCGATCCTTCCACGGTTGGGCAATTCGGCTTCTTTGAGTGAAGTTGGGCATTTGTGTGAGGACAGTGTCTCATTCCCTGTCGAGGTGTTCGGTTGTTTGTGTTCGTTTTCCTACATGTCGTCCGTTGATGTAATTTTGTTTGAAATGAAAGCTGACTGGATTTTGCTTGTCAAGTTTCATAAGTTTGTTCAAGTGGTGGCGTTGAATCCCTTGCAGTGGGTTGGCTTTCAGTTGCGTGGCCGATTGTTCGATTGTGTCTCTTTTACGGATGTGTTATGGTTTTATGTAGCTAATTCATGATGATTGATTTAGTTTCGAAGTTGCTCATTAGTCCTAGGTTTGAAGAAGGAAGTATGTTTAGGCGGAAATACTTGAGTTTAAATTGCGTGAGTATTTTATGCATGGGCTTGCTTCCATAGATATTCTTAATTTTTTAAGCATGGAGACTCAAGGTAGAGATGGGTATTCTCGTTAGGGGTTTGAATCTGTGCCTTATCATAGAACCCATATTCCAGCAGAGAGGCCCTGAATATTGCACTTAGCAGATTCATAACAACCTATCATGTTCTCAATTGGAAGAATCTTTGTATTATGAAAGAATCTTTGTAATACATGTGCCTACTCATGGAAATAATGGTCTATGCTGTTGCACTTTAAAGATTCATGAAAGTTTGAGTAATTTCTGAAAAAAAGATTATAAATCAGATTTGTGATTTACAACCTAACATCTATTTGTATAAATTTTATCTTGATAAATGCTGAATTCCATATATGGTGAATGGCTTAAACTGACAAAAATACTCGTCAAAACCTCAAAAGGGTGTTGATGTATCCAGATGTTGATTTCAACCCATGTTAATTTTGCAAATTGTTGATAGTTTGTTCATATTACGACAATACTGAAGTCTAATGCAGGAAAACGGAAAACAGTGATCTGACCATAAAGAATGGAGTTAGAATTTATGAGAAACTCTTTTGATATGGAGAAGAAATGATAAAAATTTCAAGTTGTTTCGTATATTTTATTCATTGTTAATCATTTTCTACACATGAGAATACCTTCAACTGGTAACTAGTACTTCCTATGTCCCAAAATGATCTTCTTGTTGGCTTGCATTTCTTGTCCCAAAATGATCTTCTTGGTGGATGGATGAAATTTATTGGATGATTTTTGATTTTTGGATGAAAATTGGTATATTTTGGATGAACATTTGGATAATATGGAAGAATGTTCCAAGAAGAACTAAAGGAGCTAAGGAAATGAGTGGCTACCGGTGCTCCTAAAAAATGGCCAAAAATCCCACTTTTCAATGCTCCAAACCTACAATTTTAAAAGGATTTTTAAACTCAAATTTTCAGGAATAAAAGAGTGCACTGACCTCTACTTCTAGCTCGAAAATGATTTCAAAATTGTCCATTTCAACCTTAATCCAGATCATTTTATCAAACAAGAAGATCATTTTGGGACGGAGGGAGTATCACATAAAACTATACATAAGGCTTCTAAAGAATAACCACATTTTGACACTATGTGGCACTATAGCAAACTCATTCTTATTCTTGTAGTACGGTTTACTGTCAATGGATGATATTTAATCTTTACACACTTTAGCTCCCCTCCCCTTGTTGGTGCTTTGTGCTCTTGGACCAAGTCCGCCTCTCTTCCAAACTGCTTAAACCGATAGTCCCTGCATCGATGCCAAGGTTACCTCCATGTTTCCAAATTCGGAGTCAAAAGATCTTGAAGTACTGTTGTGATTCGTTCAGAGCTCCCAAAGAAGTGGAGAGGCCTCACAGGATTAGGGTTTCAAATGGTGTAGAGTCTATCTCCGCCTGTTTTACCCGAACACCCGGTTGAAAGAGCATCTTCTGCCCGGTTAATTTGCTCTCATTCCTTCCTTCAAGCAATGTTAGCCTCGATGTAAATCAAGTGAGGCTGGAGATGAGAAACAATGGGTGAAGCTTGGAAAGGAGAAGAAAATTGGTAGTGTAGGTTTTGTTATAGGTGTGATGCTAATGTGGATTGCACATGGGTGCCAAAATGGTGGAGGGGAATTTGGGCGTTTGATGGCATGGGAGTGAATGGAGAAGGTGAAGGCATGCATTGCATGGGAGTGAATGGAGAAGCATGCATTGAGAGGCACAAAGAAGACAAGGACAATGAATGTGAGTTGAATTTTACTTTGTGGCTTATTAAATTCGTGATTACATACATTGCAATTTGATCACTGAAGTATCTTAAACCGTTATCGCTTAAACTAAATTCTTAAGCTCTAATTTTCTAGATCTAGAACTACTTTGTCAAAGAATCACTTCTCCAAAGTTGGTATTTGATCAACAAGGATCTGCTAAAAATGCTCACACAAGCCATGTTATCGCTGAGTTTATTATGTTTTATTTTGAATCAAGGCTGATATGCGTAGTGGTCAATGTCACTCCTCCAAAACCTACTCATAGTCCACCAAAACCTGGCTAGTCATGCAAAAATTCTTGGTTTTTTGTTTACAACCTCCTTATTTTATTGCATTCTAATACACGCTTTGAGAGCATTAACCTCTAAAGGTTCTGGAAATCCGAAATGGCTCTCGGCTGTTTTGGGCAGCCTTGATGAAGGAGTTAAAAGTAATATTTTTGCTTAAGAATTTTACTGGATGCTCCCTATACCGCAAGGTATATGTGGTAAAATTTGCAAAGCCAAATTTCACTTTTAGAACCTTCATCTAAAAAATTTAGATTTCAAGTCCAAAATGGGCAGTTTAAAATTAGGTTTTTTAGATTTTTTTTTTGGAAATGTGTTCATAACCAATTCACTACTGAAAATCCAAAGTGGCCTATGTCAAAAAGCTTACCGATTTTACAAGGGCAACGTCCAAAAATTACATAAACAATCTTCACAGTTTTTGGTAATTTTACAATTTTTTTAAAAATTATTTGTCAAAATTTGAGATTTAGGAAATTTTCATTTTTTTTTTCCAATAGTTCAAAAAGTCATAGACGTAACTTTCAATTGTTCACTATTTAAAAAAACCAAAAACATCTAACGTTATTTAAGTTTTACCATATTGTGGTTTTTGTACCTTCTTCTGGAAAATAATTTGTATGAAGGCCAAAAAAGCGTAATGAGACTCTAAAATTTTGCATGGAGGTGCCCAACTTAGTTACCTACATGGAAAAGAATATGAGCAAAATGTTTGGGGTAACAATCATCAAGTCTCCTTTGGCACCATTTAGAGTATGCCTTTCGTGCAAAGCCCAAAAAAAAAAAAAAAAAACAGTAGACTTTGAACGTTATAATCTCACAAATGGTAAAGACCCAACCATTGAAATTTGACATGGTATTATTGGAGGTAGTTAGGTTCAAGATCTTATGGTTGGATGTACCAAAAAAGTAAAAAGATAAGAATCATATTCCAACTTCTACAAGGTTGTCAAAAATTACAGTTTTTGATTTTGGAGGTCCAAAAACGGCTTGAACCTTTAGGGATTAACCGTTTTTGATTTTTTTACCTTATTACGAGGGCAAAAATTAAGCACTGATGGATTCTTCTTTGATTATTAATCCCGTGAATAATGAATTGGTTGTGGAGGATCAAGACTTGTCAGACGAAACCCTTAGATGTTAGAATATAAAGTCAAAATTGTCATGATGAATGATTGGACATATTTGGGCTTGGTTAATTATGAGACGGCATTGGTAGAGTTTTGGAAGTCCAAACTATGAATCAAATTGAAAAGACATCTTCAGTTGATAGTATGAATGTTCTATTTAGAGTTGTTAAAGCAACATATTTTTTATTATTGAATGTCTAAGTAAAAGTCAAATGGTAGCAAAACATATATTATCTTAACGATGTGATGGTTTTGGCGGGATGTGAAGTAATATAGAGTATAGCATATCCAATTTGGTTATGAAAACTTACAAGTGATCATATTGATTTTAAAGAAAGTTGTGTTTGCAGTTGTGAACATTTTTTAAAGGATTTAATTTTCAATAGACATTTTAAATTTTAAGTAGGCAACTTGAGGCATCTTATAGATATTATGGATCATAATTTTTGTTCTGGCATGGATGCATGACCAATCACAATATAAAAAGACATATAAGGAATCAATTGGAAACTAGGAAAAAAATAAAATGAGCTTCCAAAACTTCGTAAGAGTACATTATAAGTTTACATGTAAGAATTTGATGTTGTGAGTATATTAGATGATCTTTGTTGATCTTCATCAATAGAACCCTACATTGGCTATTACAACCACATGACATTCTTTTGTAAAGGAAAAATCTGTGGAAATCCACTAGAAGAACTTGATATGTTGTTTAATCCCCAAATGCCTTTGCCCATTGCCGTGGGCAAATGTACAGTGTGAACCTATGGCCGTGAAGAATCACTTGGTGTTGAATTCAGTGGGCTCATTGAAATAGTTTCAGTAGTGTAAGGCAAAGAAAATGTTGAGAGGCCATGAGTGTACCCCCTTAGGGTGATTGATTGCAAATCAATGGGGTGGATAGTGCAGAAATGGAGTTTGAATGTCAAAATGGAGAGTTGACCAAAGTAGGGAGGAATAGAAAATTGAATCTATGAGAGTGAGATTCAAGTACACGGTAAGTTTGGTCGATAGGAATCATACTCTAAGTATAGGAGACGCTTTTACAAAAAGAATTTCTCAAAGATCTACAGTAGATAAGGAGAAAAGTGTCTTGCAATCACGGCCACCTATACATTCTAAAAAGAGTTTGAGATTGGAAAATGAGCTTTAAAATAACTCACAAACATGAGAAATACAACCAAGTGATTGACATTGAAAGGATAGTATATTAGAAAAGGAATGATCTTCAAACTCATTGCAAAGATGTCAAAAATTGCAAGTGGTGGAGGCCTAAATCGGAGGTACACGACATGTGCTGCCCCTCAAGCTCGGTGCCTGTGTGAAGACACAACTCTAGAATTTGATGAGTAGAGAGCAGCACATGTGGTCGTGCTGATCTACTGCCCCCAAACATTTGCTGAATGGTTGAAACTAACGGAAATACCTATTCATAGGGGTAAAAGCTACATTTCTTCTTTGGATGAAGGGCATTAGTTTTGTTATTATCTTTATTTTATTGTTTTACTTGCTGACATGGCACGTTATGAACTTTGTTAAAGAACTTGATTTCACACAAGTAGTTTAAGACATATAACTGAATAAGAGAAGGTGCGAAGTGGGATCTTGTAGTTTAACCCCTAAACAGCTGAGGGTGTTTTGGCTCAAAACTGCCTCCAAATAGTCCCTTTTGAAAGCAAGCTGGATAGTGCAAAATTGGAATCAATTTTGGTATTTCCAACCATAAGATCTTGTATCTAACTTCTATGTCCATATGCCTACCATATCTCACACTCTCATTCCTTACCATTTGAGAGATAATAACATTCAAAATTGAAGAAAAAGTTTTTTTTACCATGCAAAAGGGGGACAACAGTCTTTTGGGGTCCAAAAAAACTATTTTTTGAGTAGATATAGAATGAGCCTCTTTAGATGCTTGTTCCCGGGTGAGTTAGGTGTATGTCCACAAAATCTCATGCCCATGCAAGGTGTGGAACCTTGAGAAAATCATCAATTTCCACAAGGGGGTATGCTGAAATTCACATACAAAGGTCGTTTTTTTACAATAAAAATAGCATATGAAAAAATTCTTGAATTGAAAATCCAAACGGCCAAAACATGCTCTAGTGCCTCTTCTACATATAGGAATTCTTATTTTTGAAAAAAACTAAAATTTTGATTTTTGGTGGAATTTCAAAGTTTTGTCTTTAGGCAGATTTTGGCAGTTTTGGGTAGAAATTGCTATGATTCACAATAGTTGGAGCCTGCCCAAAGATTGGCTGAAATCTTTAAAATCCCATAGCTCTTTCTCACTTCATCCAAAAAAGATAAAAAAATATCCCCGTAAACCTCTTGTAAAAACCTTTTTCCACAAAAAATTTCATTAAATTCCAAGTAAATTTGAATTTTTAGGAACCTTTCCAAAGTTCCAAAAACGTCCCTTCTAGGACTATGGCCGTTTAGAGGTTAAGATAGCGTAGCTTTTTGTAATTGCGCATGTCGTAATTGGCATTAGGAACTTCACCATGAAAAAATGGGAGAAAATGTCACTCAATTAAAAAAATTGGCATGCTAACTCATTTTGTAACTATTCTCCATGATTAGAGTTATGGTAGAATACAAGAAATTTTGCTACATTCCAAGGTGTTGTATCATCCACTCTACTGCTTCGATGAAGCTATCAATATAATATGTGAACTTGTGGCCCCACTAGGCAATGCCAAGTAGAATTTGGGCAGGTGCGAGAAGAATAGAATAGAATGCGGGCCATGATGCTTAAACCGGGTTTCCGGGCATATAAAGCGGGGACAGGCTCTTCACCATTTGAACCCTAATCCTGTGAGGCCTCTCCACCTCTCTCGGAGCTCTCAACGAATTAGAACAATAATTCCAGATATTTTGACGCTGAAGTTAGAAAGCGGGAGGTAACCTCGGGATTGCAGGGGGACTACGGGTTTAAGTTACTGTGCATCGACAATTCGGCTCCAACAGCAGCATTGATCTAGATACTTGCACATGGTATTGGAAATTGGTGCCATGTGGCCCACAAACCTCACCAGGCTCCACAACACCAAAGCAATGAGCATATGATAACTTAAGCCAGGCTCGTACATACGTATTCGTATAATCAAGGAAGGAAAGGCATACGTACATAGGGTTTCTTACATGTGGGAAGGCACTGAAGTGATCAGACTCCATCAATAGGGCTGGGATTCTGGGAAGCAAAGCAAAGCAGGGTTTGTGATCGTCACAAGAGAAGGGAGTGTTTTCTTCACAGCCTCAGGACAAGTGTGATTGCAAAGTGAGTGATTTGTTTCGCATTTTATTTTTGCATCTCATCCAGGTTTATGTTGTGGTCACTCGCCACTGCCTCCACCACTTCTACTTCCACACCACCTTCTATACTGCACTGCACTGCACTGCAGGTGAATAGAGCAGCTTCATTCTCACTCCACTGCTCTTGCTATTGCTCAATCTCTTCTCTTCTGGTAGCTGCCTTTTGTCACAGCCTCACCCTTATTGCCTTCCAATTTTAAGCAGCTTTATGTCAATTATGGACTGTGGAAGCTCAATGGGTTCGTGGTTTATGTCGGTGAATTTGTTGAATAGGTGGTCTATGATGGATGTTGTCTCTGCCACCAACTTCCCAGTTACAATCGTTCGTTGTGGGAGCTGTGCAAATTTGTGTGGGCCCTGGGGTACTCATGGATTCGGGGATTTTTCTCATGTGTTCAGTTTCTCGATATTTTGGATATTTTGGGGTTTTTCCATTGGGTGCTTGATACTGCAACGTTTTGTTAGAGAGAGGTTAGCGTGATGGCGTGATATGGGTAAAAGGGGTATGGGAGTATGAATAGGTGCCGGGCTCTGAATCGATGAGACGAGGGTTTGGAAGTGTTGGTTGGACGCAGGGCCTTTTGGTTTGCAGGTGAAGGTTATCGTTGTTTGGTTTTTGCGCTTGTTAGTGCTGTTCCTGGAGTTAGTTTTACCGCAGGAGGAGGTCTCCTGTCGTTAGTAAGCTGTCTGCGTACTTTGTATTGGTGTTTTTTGATGCGCCCTAGAAAGTCTAATTTGCTACTCGGCCATGGTAGCGTTTGGTTTTGCAGCGCTCTTGCAATCGTGGATGCCCACGTTGATGTTTTAGGCGAATTTTGCTTTAGAATGGAATCCGTTTTAGTGAAAATCTTTGTCTTCGTCGTGACCTTTTGGTGTCGTCTTTCTGCAATCGCAGCATACAGTTGTTTTTTATTAGGGTTTTTCCTTTCGCCTCTTCATTTTCGGTTGATTTATGAACGAGGAAGAGCCTGTCCACTTCCGGCGTGCTTTGGCTTCAGTTATCTTATGTCGGAGCAGTTCAATGGTGGCAAGGTTAGGTCGCATTGGTATGGCGGTCTGTAAAATCAAGCGTAGATGAATTTGATAATGAGGTTAAGAAACAGGGTTTCTACACAAATAAGATGTTGATCATTCTTGCAGTTCCCACAGCGTTCCGTACTACTGCTGATCTTCCTTAGTCTACAGGTTTTGTCATCTCGACTTTAGGGTCCACTCAACAACATGGCAGATTTGAGACAAGACTGGGAGCCCGTGGTGGTGAGGAAGAAAGCCCCAACCTCAGGTGCAAAGAAAGATGAGAAGGCCGTCAACGCAGCACGCCGATCTGGTGCCGAGCTGGAGACCATCAAGAAATGTACAGTTCTGTGACCCTTTTTGTTCATTTTAACTCTCATCTCAGCGTTTCAATGTGAACTTACCTGTTTCCCACGGATGAGATTCTCTTTGTGGATCTATCGAATTCCGAATTTATTCAATTTATATTTGAAAGGGCCAAGTTTTTTCTGATAATTTGCCCTACATGGATGGTCTTCATTCTTCTTCCTTGTTGGTCGACGCCACTATGAACCAGTAGTAATAAATACACGGCAAATGAGTTCCCTTGAGTTCTGGGTTATGACACTGACAAGTTGTATAACGTTGTGTACAGTTAACGCTGGATCCAACAAGGCAGCTACAAGTGCAACTGGTTTGAACACGAAAAGACTTGATGACGAGACCGACGTTCTTGCCCGTGAGTGAATCTATCTGACTGGGTCTTGTGATTTTTTCTTCTTCATATGATCATGAGCTTGAGAGTATGGGTGGAACGCTTCATTGCAATTGAAAACAGCTTTTACTCTAACAGGGTTTCAGTGCACAAGTACAATGGTTGCAAATTGATCTGACGATCTGGCCATGTAAATCTAGTGTGTACAGCTGATTTTGTTGACCTTTTGCCTGTGACGTTATTGTTGGTAACTATGCTGAACGGAGGTTATTGGCAATTTTGTTTGGGGACAGACGAGAAAGTATCAGGGGAATTGAAGAAAAACCTTATGCAGGCGCGGTTGGACAAGAAGTATACACAAGCCCAACTTGCACAGGTCTGTCTTGCACAAACCTGTTTTCATTCAAAATGTTTCAAAACTTTCAGCTTACATTGCGGCACCAGGGTAGTATCATATTGATATCAATGGGTGATTTATTATTCTCAATATCAGTTTAGAGTGTACACTGCCTTTGCTTTATCAGACCCCCATTACGCAGAGAGTTATTACTGAAGATTTATTAGTTTACTTGACTCCTTACGTTAGATATTTGGTCAATTTTTGGAGACACCTTTTTGTGTTCATTGGAGGTGACAGTTATTTTGTTGCAGCTGATTAATGAGAAGCCTCAAATTGTTCAAGAGTACGAGTCTGGGAAAGCAATTCCGAACCAGCAAATCATTACGAAGTTGGAACGTATTCTTGGCGTGAAGTTGCGAGGCAAAAAATAAGTACTATTGTAGGAATTGTCTAAGAGCTCTTGATACCATAGGTTGTTTGGTGTGCTGAAGCCACTAAGATCCTTTCTACATTTTACCACTCGCTAGTCATGAGCTGGCTGGCTTTGGACATTATGTAAGAGAAGGGGTGCGCCGGAAAGCATTGACAGGGTTTTCTTCTGGCTCTTTGCAGTTTGGATTGAGAAGGTAGCGAGACTTTGAGGGTTTGGAAGTGAATATGACTAGTTGTAAAACTGTAGTGAAGGGAATATTTGTATGGAACAGTTTTCGGTGTCTTATTTGCACCTAGTGGTATATACTGAAAGAGAGCTTTGCAATGAAATTATGCATCGTTGATCGAGAGCCTGGATATCCAGCCCCTTGGGTTCTAGCATTTGAATTTTCTGTAGTCAATTATTTTTTGAAATAGAGGTTATGTCTAGATGCACTAATCTGGTATTTCATTCGCACCGCCTTTTGGTGATTCCGAGTAAACTGGGCGATTCTCTGACATGCTTGTTTTCTTCTCCGAGGTGTCTACTAGGGCAACGCTGGCAAAACCGAAGAAGCAATTGATCACACAAACTTTACCATCAAGATGTCAAGTACACGTTACATAGCTTTGACATCTTTAACAAGGCACCTCCTAGAGCTGTGGAATCTTTCTGAAGAAACCCCATCTAGCGGAGCCTGCCCCTGTTATTATATTGCAGTTGGGCCCTAAGTTAGCAAGAAAAATGAACCTAACCAAGCCTGAGGTTTGATGCTTGAGGTTTAGTGCAACAGTTGTTGGAAGAAAATAAAGGAAACCCTTTGTGTATAGAGTAAAGAGTGAGGACATAGGAGATATGACTTGGAATCATAATTCCTAAATGCCTAAACAACCAAAGATTGGTCGATTTCATTCTTTGACTACTCGTTGCCATCATTTAGTGCCCTATTTTTCATCCATATAATTTTTAAAAAGTTTGGGATGGTAAAATGTATCCAAAACTTTTTTTTTGATGTAAAATTTGATGTTGGTGAATTTTAGAGCCATTCAAAAATACAAATGATCAATACCACGCAATCCATTTTTTCTAAGTTGAGTTGCTTGGTTTGCAAGGGCGGTAGCTTTGGAGGAGAAAAAACTTTGTTAGACAAAGAATTTGAGAGCTGCCCAACAAGTGCATAGGTTGTGAAATGGGTAGTCTCTAGTTTTGAGGGTAGTTGTTGGAGGCTCAAAACGTGGATCCATGTAGGCAGCAACGATGGCAAAGGGAAGAAAGAGAAGAAGTCCCTCCAAAACACCTCACTACATAGCACAACCACATTCAAACTAATCAAGTTCAAAACAAGAGCAGGAGGGTATGCATGAACAAGGAATGCAACTACACTTGCATTTAAGCACACTACATTCCTAGGGCTATAGAATCCAAAGAAAGCACTAATAGGGAGAGAGAAGGAGATTCCTCTAGCCACCAAATTAGTTTACAATCAAGGAACACAAAATTAGGATTCTAAGAAGTGGTGGTAGCCTCCAAAGAAAGATTTATCTAACAAAAACAATTGCAACATAAAGGAAAAAGGCTGTTACTTGCAAGTTGCCATCAAGTGCATATAGAAGTAGAGATTGAGGAGTAAGGGCAATTCCTTTCTTAACTACTAGCCACAAGTTGTAACTTCACAAATTCATATCAAACATTCATAAGTGAGTTTTCCGGAACAATGACTTGATCTTTGGAGAAGCAATGAGTTGACATTGTGATGGGGAGCGAAGGGTGCGGGATAGCTGTAGTGAGTGGATAGGTCGGGATGAGGACTTCAATGAAGAACCAAAAGACTGAGAGATCGAGGAAGGGGGACAATAAGAGCTCGGCAAGGAAGACGTGAGAGGGGACATGTGAGCTGCAACAGTCGAAGAGATCGGAGAGCAGTGATGGGATGATTCAGAGGAAAAAAAAAAAAACAGTGAGAGATTTGCGAAGCTCACTAAGCGCATTGCAATATGACCGCAGACTTCTGGAGCAGCCGTTACTTGTTCCTACCACCACCACCACCACCACCACCACCACCACCACCATAGAAGTAGAGTGAACACATTGTAGCAATTCAACATTGGTTGCAAGAGGAGCAGCAAGTAAACGAGCACTAGATTTCATTGGTGTTGGGCTTATTCTACGAGACTTACCTTAGAAGGCTCCCTGGATTTGTAGAAGCAAGGTGGGCAAGAATCCACAATACCAATCGGGGTCTCCATTATGCCTTTCAACGGTGGACAACATACATCTAGAGGTCAGGGGAGCGCAGAGAGGAGGGAAGTCATGATGGATTTCCAAACTAGTTTAATGAACTTCTCCGTAGGTACATCTTGTCGGATCCACTCATCTCCCTAGATGGATGGCAACGTCCTAGAGTTGTTTGGCCTGGAATCCTCAATGGAGGCATGCCTTACCTCCTACCAAATGGACACATCAACAAACATGATGTGGTTTGGTTCCCTAGGGGGAGGGGTGGGCGGAGGGGCCGTGGCAGGGGCCGTGGCAGGGGCCTTAGTGGTACAAGAGGAGGACGCGACGGGGAGGAAGCTGCATTACGCCCAGGAGGAAGGGGATCTTCACCTCATAGGACTAGCGAGATGGGACTGCAGAGCGCGGTGAAGGGGAGAGGATTGGAGGCCGCGACAATGATTCCGCTGAACCATGACGGCGGCGACTTCGGTTTGCATCTCCTGAGGAGGGAGAGTAGGGAGGGGCTGCAGAGCGCAACGTTGGCGGGGTGCGCGCAAGGAAGAGGCGGACCTCACCGGACGACTCTCCCTCACCTGTGCGGAGGATTGGAGCAGGGTGCGCCAAGGAAGGAAGGGGTAGCCCTTGCACCGGGGGGGGGGGGGGGGGGGGGGGGGGGGGTTGCTAGCAATCCCTTGCTGAGAGCTCCTCTCCTCCACCTGCAAAACTTGAGATTATGTAAGTGAGTTGTTCCAAAAATTCACAAGGAGATGAATTCCTCTAGTGAACTGGAGGCGAGTGAGCATGACGAAGACATGGTCAAAGAATTCGGAGGTGATGGATGAAGAATGATGAGTTATGAGAGGGGATTATTGGTTACCTTAACATGGAGGTGGAGGGGTGCGGAAGCGACGCAGTCGGGTCGCGGTAGCGGGCAAGAGGGGAGTCACATTTGAGGATGAAGGCGGGGGAGAGGACACATGGGTGGGGCAAAGGAAGGCGAGGTTGAGGTGAGAGATGGGGGCAGGGTCCATGGCAAGGGCGCAGGAGAGGGAGAAGGAGAGGAGCGGGGGAAGGAGACTCGGCAGTTAAGGAGAGTCGGGGTGAGAGAGATTTGCAGAGAGATGGGGATACGGCAGCGCCTTTAAGAGAGGTCAAAGTGAAGAAGGAGGAGGAGGGAGAGGGGAGAGGAGCGAAGGCAAGAGATGGAGAATTACAGAGAATTGTAGGCGTGTTAGAGTAGGGAATTAAAGAGATTCGTGGAGTGAGTGGAGAGGAAGACGTTTGGGAAGAGCAAGAAGGGAGAGGCGAGGGAGACAGGAGCGGGGCAATTGAAAGTTGGTGGCCAGGGAGGGAGAGCGGTAGTTCTTAGGGTTGGAGGGAGTGTGGAGGATTCAAAAGGCCGGCGGTTTGAGGATAGTATAGAGTAGCGAGGGGCGCAACAAGGGAAGCGGAGGGGGGCGATGGATCTCGAGGCGTGCGGAGGGGGGGGATGGATCTCAAGGCGTGCAGAAGAAGAGAGATGAGGCCATTAACAAACTCTAGAGTAGTGTCTTTACACATGCACCGAGCTTGAGGGGCAGCACATGTCGTGTACCTCCAATTTAGGCCTCCACCACTTGCAATTTTTGACATCTTTGCAATGAGTTTGAAGATCATTCCTTTTCTAATATACTATCCTTTCAATGTGAGTCACTTGATTGTGTTTCTCATGTTTGTGAGTTATTTTAAAGCTCATTTTCCAATCTCAAACTCTTTTTAGAATGTACAGGTGGCCGTGATTGCAAGACACTTTTCTCCTTATCTACTGTAGATCTTTGAGAAATTCTTTTTGTAAAAGCGTCTCCTATACTTAGAGTATGATTCCTATCGACCAAACTTACCGTGTACTTGAATCTCACTCTCATAGATTCAATTTTCTATTCCTCCCTACTTTGGTCAACTCTCCATTTTGACATTCAAACTCCATTTCTGCACTATCCACCCCATTGATTTGCAATCAATCACCCTAAGGGGGTACACTCATGGCCTCTCAACATTTTCTTTGCCTTACACTACTGAAACTATTTCAATGAGCCCACTGAATTCAACACCAAGTGATTCTTCACGGCCATAGGTTCACACTGTACATTTGCCCACGGCAATGGGCAAAGGCATTTGGGGATTAAACAACATATCAAGTTCTTCTAGTGGATTTCCACAGATTTTTCCTTTACAAAAGAATGTCATGTGGTTGTAATAGCCAATGTAGGGTTCTATTGATGAAGATCAACAAAGATCATCTAATATACTCACAACATCAAATTCTTACATGTAAACTTATAATGTACTCTTACGAAGTTTTGGAAGCTCATTTTATTTTTTTCCTAGTTTCCAATTGATTCCTTATATGTCTTTTTATATTGTGATTGGTCATGCATCCATGCCAGAACAAAAATTATGATCCATAATATCTATAAGATGCCTCAAGTTGCCTACTTAAAATTTAAAATGTCTATTGAAAATTAAATCCTTTAAAAAATGTTCACAACTGCAAACACAACTTTCTTTAAAATCAATATGATCACTTGTAAGTTTTCATAACCAAATTGGATATGCTATACTCTATATTACTTCACATCCCGCCAAAACCATCACATCGTTAAGATAATATATGTTTTGCTACCATTTGACTTTTACTTAGACATTCAATAATAAAAAATATGTTGCTTTAACAACTCTAAATAGAACATTCATACTATCAACTGAAGATGTCTTTTCAATTTGATTCATAGTTTGGACTTCCAAAACTCTACCAATGCCGTCTCATAATTAACCAAGCCCAAATATGTCCAATCATTCATCATGACAATTTTGACTTTATATTCTAACATCTAAGGGTTTCGTCTGACAAGTCTTGATCCTCCACAACCAATTCATTATTCACGGGATTAATAATCAAAGAAGAATCCATCAGTGCTTAATTTTTGCCCTCGTAATAAGGTAAAAAAATCAAAAACGGTTAATCCCTAAAGGTTCAAGCCGTTTTTGGACCTCCAAAATCAAAAACTGTAATTTTTGACAACCTTGTAGAAGTTGGAATATGATTCTTATCTTTTTACTTTTTTGGTACATCCAACCATAAGATCTTGAACCTAACTACCTCCAATAATACCATGTCAAATTTCAATGGTTGGGTCTTTACCATTTGTGAGATTATAACGTTCAAAGTCTACTGTTTTTTTTTTTTTTTTTGGGCTTTGCACGAAAGGCATACTCTAAATGGTGCCAAAGGAGACTTGATGATTGTTACCCCAAACATTTTGCTCATATTCTTTTCCATGTAGGTAACTAAGTTGGGCACCTCCATGCAAAATTTTAGAGTCTCATTACGCTTTTTTGGCCTTCATACAAATTATTTTCCAGAAGAAGGTACAAAAACCACAATATGGTAAAACTTAAATAACGTTAGATGTTTTTGGTTTTTTTAAATAGTGAACAATTGAAAGTTACGTCTATGACTTTTTGAACTATTGGAAAAAAAAAATGAAAATTTCCTAAATCTCAAATTTTGACAAATAATTTTTAAAAAAATTGTAAAATTACCAAAAACTGTGAAGATTGTTTATGTAATTTTTGGACGTTGCCCTTGTAAAATCGGTAAGCTTTTTGACATAGGCCACTTTGGATTTTCAGTAGTGAATTGGTTATGAACACATTTCCAAAAAAAAAATCTAAAAAACCTAATTTTAAACTGCCCATTTTGGACTTGAAATCTAAATTTTTTAGATGAAGGTTCTAAAAGTGAAATTTGGCTTTGCAAATTTTACCACATATACCTTGCGGTATAGGGAGCATCCAGTAAAATTCTTAAGCAAAAATATTACTTTTAACTCCTTCATCAAGGCTGCCCAAAACAGCCGAGAGCCATTTCGGATTTCCAGAACCTTTAGAGGTTAATGCTCTCAAAGCGTGTATTAGAATGCAATAAAATAAGGAGGTTGTAAACAAAAAACCAAGAATTTTTGCATGACTAGCCAGGTTTTGGTGGACTATGAGTAGGTTTTGGAGGAGTGACATTGACCACTACGCATATCAGCCTTGATTCAAAATAAAACATAATAAACTCAGCGATAACATGGCTTGTGTGAGCATTTTTAGCAGATCCTTGTTGATCAAATACCAACTTTGGAGAAGTGATTCTTTGACAAAGTAGTTCTAGATCTAGAAAATTAGAGCTTAAGAATTTAGTTTAAGCGATAACGGTTTAAGATACTTCAGTGATCAAATTGCAATGTATGTAATCACGAATTTAATAAGCCACAAAGTAAAATTCAACTCACATTCATTGTCCTTGTCTTCTTTGTGCCTCTCAATGCATGCTTCTCCATTCACTCCCATGCAATGCATGCCTTCACCTTCTCCATTCACTCCCATGCCATCAAACGCCCAAATTCCCCTCCACCATTTTGGCACCCATGTGCAATCCACATTAGCATCACACCTATAACAAAACCTACACTACCAATTTTCTTCTCCTTTCCAAGCTTCACCCATTGTTTCTCATCTCCAGCCTCACTTGATTTACATCGAGGCTAACATTGCTTGAAGGAAGGAATGAGAGCAAATTAACCGGGCAGAAGATGCTCTTTCAACCGGGTGTTCGGGTAAAACAGGCGGAGATAGACTCTACACCATTTGAAACCCTAATCCTGTGAGGCCTCTCCACTTCTTTGGGAGCTCTGAACGAATCACAACAGTACTTCAAGATCTTTTGACTCCGAATTTGGAAACATGGAGGTAACCTTGGCATCGATGCAGGGACTATCGGTTTAAGCAGTTTGGAAGAGAGGCGGACTTGGTCCAAGAGCACAAAGCACCAACAAGGGGAGGGGAGCTAAAGTGTGTAAAGATTAAATATCATCCATTGACAGTAAACCGTACTACAAGAATAAGAATGAGTTTGCTATAGTGCCACATAGTGTCAAAATGTGGTTATTCTTTAGAAGCCTTATGTATAGTTTTATGTGATACTCCCTCCGTCCCAAAATGATCTTCTTGTTTGATAAAATGATCTGGATTAAGGTTGAAATGGACAATTTTGAAATCATTTTCGAGCTAGAAGTAGAGGTCAGTGCACTCTTTTATTCCTGAAAATTTGAGTTTAAAAATCCTTTTAAAATTGTAGGTTTGGAGCATTGAAAAGTGGGATTTTTGGCCATTTTTTAGGAGCACCGGTAGCCACTCATTTCCTTAGCTCCTTTAGTTCTTCTTGGAACATTCTTCCATATTATCCAAATGTTCATCCAAAATATACCAATTTTCATCCAAAAATCAAAAATCATCCAATAAATTTCATCCATCCACCAAGAAGATCATTTTGGGACAAGAAATGCAAGCCAACAAGAAGATCATTTTGGGACATAGGAAGTACTAGTTACCAGTTGAAGGTATTCTCATGTGTAGAAAATGATTAACAATGAATAAAATATACGAAACAACTTGAAATTTTTATCATTTCTTCTCCATATCAAAAGAGTTTCTCATAAATTCTAACTCCATTCTTTATGGTCAGATCACTGTTTTCCGTTTTCCTGCATTAGACTTCAGTATTGTCGTAATATGAACAAACTATCAACAATTTGCAAAATTAACATGGGTTGAAATCAACATCTGGATACATCAACACCCTTTTGAGGTTTTGACGAGTATTTTTGTCAGTTTAAGCCATTCACCATATATGGAATTCAGCATTTATCAAGATAAAATTTATACAAATAGATGTTAGGTTGTAAATCACAAATCTGATTTATAATCTTTTTTTCAGAAATTACTCAAACTTTCATGAATCTTTAAAGTGCAACAGCATAGACCATTATTTCCATGAGTAGGCACATGTATTACAAAGATTCTTTCATAATACAAAGATTCTTCCAATTGAGAACATGATAGGTTGTTATGAATCTGCTAAGTGCAATATTCAGGGCCTCTCTGCTGGAATATGGGTTCTATGATAAGGCACAGATTCAAACCCCTAACGAGAATACCCATCTCTACCTTGAGTCTCCATGCTTAAAAAATTAAGAATATCTATGGAAGCAAGCCCATGCATAAAATACTCACGCAATTTAAACTCAAGTATTTCCGCCTAAACATACTTCCTTCTTCAAACCTAGGACTAATGAGCAACTTCGAAACTAAATCAATCATCATGAATTAGCTACATAAAACCATAACACATCCGTAAAAGAGACACAATCGAACAATCGGCCACGCAACTGAAAGCCAACCCACTGCAAGGGATTCAACGCCACCACTTGAACAAACTTATGAAACTTGACAAGCAAAATCCAGTCAGCTTTCATTTCAAACAAAATTACATCAACGGACGACATGTAGGAAAACGAACACAAACAACCGAACACCTCGACAGGGAATGAGACACTGTCCTCACACAAATGCCCAACTTCACTCAAAGAAGCCGAATTGCCCAACCGTGGAAGGATCGCTTACTCGACGACACCAACCAAAATGCTCACCCACTGTACTTCATCTAGTTTCCCACACGGCATTCTCTCTTCCCCAAAGCACGGACCAATCCGCACGACGATGCAAGGTTCATGAGCACGCACTGGATATGTACCGACGTCGCCCGAACCACGGTACCCGATGCGACTTCCACTAACACAATGAGCAAACCGCCCCACCACCACTCCAACCACACAGCATTCTCACGCTAAGCATCTCAACACACACCGCACCCACATCCAAACATCTCCAACCATCCAAACACGGCCACCACCTCGCCACCACGGGTAAAAAGAATAGTGTAAAGACATTGCCAGCTGGCCCTTGCAATTGAAGGGGCCCTATTTACATCATGAGGGCCCTGGCGCAATAGCTGCACAGAGAGAGAACTAACCTTCGGTAGCAGCACTAGCAAGAAAGGAAAGAGTCCTACAACAAACCCCCTTCCGATCCTTCAAAACCAACGTCTTGCCACGAGACCTACACATGTCAGTCTGTACACTTTGGAACGAAGGACACTTGCTCTTTATACACGCCCGTTACAGCTAACTCCTGCCTCGACCCTTTCCTTCTCTTCACACAAACTCTAACGATGCTCCCTACCCATTCACACTGTTCCATGTCCAACTCTCCCACCTGAAATCACACACTACCAGGGAGAGACCGCGGCGTCGGTCCCAGAGCCCGGAGCGCCGGCACTTCTCCCGCCGCTCCCAACCCCCAATATATAGAGCTACTGCTTATACATACACCCACTACCGACACCAACCCACACGAGATAACTTACATGCCGCCACCACCTGGACTACCACCCACCCCGCCTCTCTCCCGACCTTCAAACACCAGCTCCGTACAATCCTACACTATTACACTATTTACTGCTCACAGATGCCTCTCTGCCCGCTGGAGGACGTCCCTTCCATCGTCCCCGGGCCCGCACTGCACCCAGCCAACCACGGACTCTCCCCTCACACCACGCCATAGCAAAGACAAACCCACATTCACTTCTCGCCCTCCACAACACAGCGCCATGCGAGACCCTCCCGCCTTTCAGAAAACCCAGCACCGTCCCGGGCCCCCCGCCGCACACTCAGGTGGCCAAGTTATGTGCCATGTACGCAGCACTCCGTCTCTCTGCACACAAACGCAACTCCCTCAGCCAACCACCCCAATCTTGCTCACCCATCCACATCCATACACCAAATCACAATCACCACACCCACTACTCCGTGCAGGCCTCCTGCCAATCCCCACACACAACTCACCTCCAGCAGCCACCAGCTTCTCCACCCTTGCCACGATGTGCTTGCCATACGTGTACTTCTTCAGCGCATGCAGGTGCACCCGAATGCGACCCAGCAGCAGCTCGCGCTGCGACTCGTCGCACGTCTCCAGCACCTTCTGGACCACGTAGTTCGCAAACTGGTCCTTCATCATTGCCTGCACACACCCACGCACTCCCCCGAGTCACCTCCATGTAGCCCATCCCACAAATACTACTCAATATCCCCCTCCCCAGTCCCCAAAGCCCACGCGTGCCCCGCACCAAGTCACACGGAATCATAACACAACCGACACCCTCGCCATCTTCGTATCATGAACCATTCCCTCAGGCTCACCACCTCAAGCCCGCACTTACAACCCAAATCAACTCTGCTCAACAAGTCCATTGACATCTCTCAGCCTCCCCCACCAAAACCACCCCATCCCCGCCCCACATCATGAATCAACCAACGTGTCACCGGCTCCTACCTGCAGCGGCTCGTTCTCATCGGTCAGCCCAAGCATCTCGTCGATCAAAATCTGCCGCTCCACCGGGCCACCATACTCCAAGCACTTCTCCACCACGTTTGACGCGAACTTGTGTTGACTCATTTGTACAATTTGCCCAGCCAGCTTCGTTATGATCTCCCTTCGTTCGTCGTCCCGTCCGTGCTCAAGCACATGCTGAATCATCATCCACCACGCACCAAACACATCACAACCCAACAAACCTCCAAATGCCACCCGCCACTCACTCACAACCATGCTCTCCAGATCTCCACACTTCGCCGTCCCGGCCCAACATCCACGCACACAACCACCCAGAACACCTTCTCCACAACCAGATCGCCCGCAAAACCCTCTCCGCTCACAACCTCAAACGCCACACCAACCAACACAATGCACCACACTTCACAAACGCTCACCTGTACAACGTAATTGCCATACTGATCTTGGGCCAGAGCACACGTCGAACGCAAAATCTCTTCCATGATCCCCTTCTGCTTCTGCTCGTCGGTGCAGTGCTCCAGCACCCTCTGAATCCACCCAAACACACCAAATCAGACAAATCAGCAACACTGCAGTGGCCGCAGCCCGCGCACACCCCAAACCAAAACCACGCCTCCCATTCAAAACCATCCAACATCTCTCACACCCCCGCCCCGCTCACGCCCCTTTACCTGTATCACCCGGCATCCGTAAGGATGCGTCGAAAGTGTCACCACCTGGTTGTAAAACGCCGAGATTATGAAATGGATCTTGTCCGGCGGCACACACTCGATGCACTTCTGAATCACATGGTTCCCGTTCTGGTCCCGCACGCACCGCATCACGTGTCCATCCAACTCCGACACCAGCTGCGTCTGCTGGTCCACGTCCACCACCTCCAGCGCCTGCCCACGTCCCACAAACACCTATCAACAACCCCACCCTCACCCCGCAAACAACCCGACGCCCCCATCATGCGCACCCACTCATCATGCCATCTCACTCCTCCTCGCCCTCCCTCCACAACGCTCATCCATCTACGTACCTTCTGGATCACCCTGCACCCGTACATCTGCAGACTCAGCACCAGCACATGCCCCACCAGCTCGCTCGCCAGCTCCCTCCTCTGCTGCTGAGTTCCGTGCTCGAAAAACTGCCCCATAACAACACACAACACATCAGTTTCCCGCACACCACACACCATCTCCACCACGCCTCCATCACAGCCGGTTCCCACCATATCAACCACATCCACGTACCAACCTACCACCTGCAACCTTGCGAAACCCCACCCCACTCCCGTCTGCGATCAACACACCACTCCTCGTACCTTCTGGATCACGTAGTTCCCGAACACGTCCGTCATCAGCGTCAGAGCTCGTGGCAGCACTTCCTGGAAAACCATGTTCTTGTCCTCCGGAGTTGCGGTCTCCAGTTTCTGCTGGATGAACCTGCTCCCGTGCTGGTCCGCACTGCAATCCAACAAAAACCACCATCCGCTCACCATCCACACTGGCATTCGTCCCACAAACACTCCACACCCCACCATTCCGACATCCAAACACACTCATCCATTCCTACCCTCCATACTTCACACTCCTCTACACATCCCGCCACCACAATCCACTCCTCCACTCCTCAACTCACCAATGCCACCGGCCCATACCTGAACTCCACAACGTGCCCTGCGATGTCCGACAGCTCGAATCGCCGAGTCTTGCTGTTCTTGAATTCCTCCAGCAACGTCGAACCCCGTGCCTCCTCCGTCGTCTCGCTCGCCTTCTGCCCCTGCCATCCGGCATACGCCCCGCCGCCAGACGATCCCATGTTCCCCGAACTCGTCCGAGATGCCGACGACAGCCGCATGCTCCGCTCATCGCGCCGCACTCCGAAACTCCCCGCCCCCACTGGCGACCCCGGCAGCACCGGGCTCGTCAGAGGCGAGTTGTTGAACGGCACCATCCCCACTCCCGGAGGGCTGCCGTAGTACGCTGGGCTCACCGACCCGCTCTTCTGGCTCGTGATCGGGATCCCCATCGACCCCGTCCGGGCAAACTGCGCCTTCTGCTCCGCGCTGTAACCCAGCATCGCGCTCAGCTGGTTCTTCTGCAGCTCCACCATGTCCACGTGACCCGCCCCCATGTAGCTCCTCAATAGTGACGGGTCCAGGGCGGCTGCCCGCGCCTCCTCCGCCGCTCGCAAGTACTGCAAATATACAGGATCGTGCATCTGGGGTGACGCCCCCCCTGCGTACTTGTACAGATTCTGCATATCCACGGCGGCCTGGGCAGGAGAACCGGGCACGCCACCTCTCACGCCCATGCTCGCAAGGGCAGCCGCCGTTGCCGGATCGAACACCGGGGGTGGGTACCCTGCCATCATCGGGGCCAGCATTGCCGGATTCACGGGGTAGCCACCCAGTCCGTACTGCGGCCCATACACTGCGGCAGAGTTCATATTCGCATAGTACGGATTCTGCTGTGCCATGTACATTGCAGCGGCTGCCGCGGCGTACATATTCGCCGGGCTTGTGTTGCCCTGCAGACCGCCTGCTTGACCCTGCTGGCTTGCCATGCCCGGCACACCGAACTTCGGCTGACCACGGAATCCAGAGTCCACACCCGAATACAGCTGCTGCTGTTGCTGCTGCTGCTGCTGCTGCTGCTGCTGCTGTAAAGCCTGAGAGTACGCCAATGCCTGCAACCCAAAGTGCACAACGATTCTTCGTCAAACTCCCCTTCTCTCGTCAACCCCGACACACACTCGCACAACCATGACAATCCACGTTGCAATCACAGCGTACACGACACCCCACTCCACAGCTATGCTGCCCACATCCTCCATTGCATCCTTCCTACTTCAAACACTCCACCACACCATCCCTCCAAAATCACCTGGGCTGCCTGCGCCTGAGCTTGTGCCTGGGCTGCCAGTTGTGCCCGCTGCTGCTGCTGTTGCTGCCGTTGCTGCTGCTGCTGTTGCTGGAGCCGCGCCTGCTGCTGCTCCTGCTGTTGCTGCAGTTGTTGCTGCTGCTGCAGGTGCTGCTGCTGTTGCTGCTGAATCTCCCTATCCTCCATTGCACTCGTCGATCCCTGCATGTCCGACATGCTCAACCCTTGCATCACCGCTACCAGATCCGCATTGCTTGCGCTCGCCGACCTGTTCATCTGAAGTGCATGGGCGAAATCCGCAGCACTTGCACTCGCCGCGCGACCCAGCCCCACGCTCCTTGCATCCGAGCCCTGGAAAGACATGCTTCCTCCCGAAAGTCCTGAAGGAACAACACCACCCGCCCATCTCAGATACTTCACCCAGACCACCAGGCAGTACATCATTCCCACGTGCTCAATCCAAGACACACAAAAATCACTCCACTCTCCAACACTCGACCAACTCACACGCCCGCCAACTCACAGGCCCACGGGCTGTACCTGGTGCCCCGCCCATCCGAGCCAGACTCGGACTGGCAGAACGAACGTTGCCGCCCAGCGAAATCTCCGGTGTCGGAATCCTCGGCACCGGCGCTACGGGACCCGAAGACTGGTGCAGGTTCGACACTCCGGGAATGGGAGTCGTCGACCGAGATCCCATGCCACCTCCCACGCCACTCGAATCTCCAGACCCCGACGCCGACTCCCGCAGATGGGCCAGTTGCAGGTCCAACACCGCGCTCGCAGCCTCGCTCTCATCGTTGGCGGCTCGGCTCGAAGACCTCGACAGGTGATACACGGGCGACGGTGTGCGGGGAAAGTCCTCCTGCACAGTGCCACATTTCCAACTTTTCAGACACCACTCCACACAACCAACAGTCGTGCCCTCTCCAGAACATTCAAACCAGCTCTCTCTGCTACTACCCCTATCATCACACCCGAACCAACGCCCCTCGACCAAACCCTAATCACCAACCGTGCGTCAAAGCAGCCACAGTTCCGCCCAGTCCCACACTCCTCGCCAAAACTACCCACTCCAGTACCTGAATCAGATCCACCAGGCTCTTCGGACGCGGCCCTAGTCCCGATGACAGACCCATGAAACTGTCTCCTCTTTCTGCCCAGTCGCTCGACACCGTTCTAGCAAGGGCGCCCATCGGTGAGTTGTCCTCCTCCGGAGCCTCCGGCTCCTCCCTGTGTGTCGGCAACACCGGCTGGCTCGAAAACAACGACCTGCTGCTGCTGTCGTCCATCGATCGCAGCTTCTTCTTGTCCAGTCCCCCGGCTCCCATTCCCGACTGCAGCCTCTGTGCCAGTCGATAATTGTTCCACGAGATCAACGGCGGGGGCAACCTCGGGTTCAGGTTGATGTTGTTGTAGTAGTACACCAGATACTTGGGATCCGCGCGCTGCGCTTCCTCTGCATCCAAGACATCCTCCTCTCCCGACGGCGCGTTGGAGCTGCGCCCGCCCTTTGGGCTCGTCGGCATGTCGAACAGCCCGCCCATCGCTTTCAGCGACCCCTCCACGCTCGGAGGCGCACTGCCGCTCCGCTGCGGCACATGTCCCGAATTCAAAATGTTGTCGAATCGGGTTCGCCCTTTCAGAAGTCGACCCAACTCGGTGACTCCTTCCAAAGTCTGTGAGCCCCCGTTCTCGCCCCGAAGGCCCTCTCCGAGCCCTCCCATGTTCCCTCTCATCCCTCCTGCCATCATCCTCACGGGGCTCTCCGTCGTCATTCCACTGTACACCCACCGTCACCAGTATTCACATCTCATCACCACAACCGCAAATTACCGATCATGCCCCGTCCTCCTCGCCAACAATATGTCGCCCACAGCAACTAGGCCCTCCCAATACCCTAGAGGGCCGACGTCTTATTAGAAGCGATCTGCTGTCAACATGATGGCACAGCTGCACGCCTCAAATCTCTGCAGACAGCTCAGGATGTCAGGCTAAGCTTTTGGATGGAGTGCCATCTTGCACAAAATCAGCCCTAACACATATGCGTTCTTCAACATCCGTCAACAATATAACCATCTAGATCAAAATCAGCCACAGCAAGCGCAGAATGCACACAGCAAGCGCAGAATGCACACAGCAAGCGCAGAATGCAGCAAATTCCGCGACCGGACCATTACCACTCCCTGAACTCCAAAAAGTCGTCCACCTCCAAGCTGAATTCCGAATCGTACCCCCACTCAAATAACCACAAATTCCCAGCTGCCTGCCGCTTAGTCCCCCAGGACCACAAATCCAAACCTCACCCCGCACCCCCACTCCCATTCAAAATGCGGAACCTACTCACTGCCTTACCCCAACCCCCCCCCCCCCCCCCCCCCCCCCCCTCCCAACACCAAAAACACAACTTTCCCCCAGGTCACACAGCCCCCACTTAGGTCAAAAGAACCCACTCACAAACCCAGAGATCCAAATTCACCACGCTCACCCAACCTGAAACAAAACTCCCACCTTTCTCCCTCTCCCCCTCCACCACCACCACCACCTCCTCCAATCCCTCCCCTCACTGCAAACAACAGAACGAACCCATCCACCATCCTCCACAATCCCCCTCTCCCACTCCCAGCTGCAAGCAACAAAACCAAAACAGGAAGAGCAAACGGAACCTCCAGAAGTGCCGAGACGAACGTACGTGAGGCAGTCAAAGTGCGGAACGTCTCGCTCCTCGTCGTCCTCCTAGTCGCCTCCTGGGCTGCCCTGCGTGCGCAGCGACGTAACGTAGCGTGGCGTGAGGGTGGAGCGATGGCGATGGCGATGGCGCATTCGCAGCTGCCTTTGCTACTACACTACTACGCTACTCCTCCTCCCTCCGCGACTCGGCTCACGCTGCCTCCTCCTCGCCATTGCCATTGCCATTGCCATCGCCATTCCCCCTGCTTACTCCCTGTCCCTCCTCCCCCCTCACGCTCCGCCCTCCGATCCCCCATCGCACGGCTGCCACACCCTCTGCGCTGTTCCCGTATTAGGGAAACCAGAACTTCCCTTCCGTCACCGGCACGCCGTCTCCACGTCTCAGCCGTCGGATGAGCCCCATTTCTCCGCTCGGCCGTCCGATGCGCGCATCGGCGCCCTGCGCTGCTGTGCCCAGGTGGTCGCGCCCAACGTGGCACTAATCGCGGAGGTAACTCTACTTCATCACTTACTTCGAGTGCTCATGCTCATCTCTACACATGACATGACATGACATGGCATCATTGTGTTATTGTTTTTCTGAGTGTTGTAAGTTGTGTTTTTATGGTGTTTCATATGCAACTAACGAATGGGGAGAAACCGTAGTTATAGATTGGACAACTGATTTTACAATAAATCGGCTGATATTCAAAGGTTTTAGCTAAAATTTGAGATGAAATATGTGATACTTGGGTGATACCTACACAATACTTGGACAATAGCTGGATGTATTGGTAGTTGAGACTGGTTGTTTGCAGAAAATGTAGAATAATTATTGATTTTCTTAGAAGGCTCCCCCGGACATTGTTCAGGTGGGTCGCTCGCGGGGTTCGAGGTGCGAGGGAGGGAGGGGGTTTGACTGGTGATGGGACTGTGGGGGAGGGGTGTCCTGGTGGTGTGGTTTGTGATGGCTGACATGGGGGGTGGTGGTGGTGTTGTTGATGGGGATGGATGGTGCGTTTTGAGTTTTTGGTTTTTTGGGTTATTGGGGCTGTGGGATGGGCAGCGGGTTTTAAGTGTGAGGTTTAGTTGTTGTGGGGGTTCTGACATGATTGCAACTAACTCTGTGCATATTGGAATTCCCAACTCGGAGTTGAGGGATGTAATTCAGGGGTGGGTTGATTTGGTTAAGTAGTGAAGTTGTTCTGTGCATGATGGGGAGTTGGGTAGGGGGTAAGTTAGGTAAGTGGTTTTTCTGGGACGGTATCCAAGGTTGGGACATGACCCAGACTCCAGTGAGCCTGGGCCGCCTGGCAGCCCTTTACCCCAAGCATCACATTGCACAACATGGCCTATGAGTTTGCATGTTGTTCTGCCAATAAAGTAGCAAGGTGGGGAGGGTACAGTACATCCTCATCCTCTAGAATCATATCAAAATATTCCCTTTGTTAATATTCATTTGTGACAAAAGGGAAATAACTTTTCTGAACAATATTCTTGTTCATTAAAAATGTGTTCATCAGTTTATTCAACATTGTTAATCACAATTCATGCAAAGAACGAGCAAAATGATACACTCATGTTGATACCAAAGATTCAAATAATTTTTTTGTTGTAACTCATTGGTGTAGATAGTAAACTAAATAATGTTTTGTATGTGTAATGAAAAAATAATTTCAATCTTGCATCTAATTGAGTTGTATTGGCTTCCATCAATTCATTCTATTCTTTCCATATTCTTGACAAGTGTCTTTGACCTATAATTTATAACTACCAATTACTAAAGTTATAATTGTCAATTACAACTTCTATTATTTACTTGAGATTGTCTATTTCCACAATCAATTACTGGATTTATTAGGAACAAACGAAAATCTACTTTCCATTGAATGATTGGTTAGATAATATTTTTTACGCAATTGCTTTGTTTTTGTTCAAACCCCTATTTTTCATGATTTAACCCCTAAAGGACAATCATCCACATTTGGGCTTTTTCAGAATTCGGTCATGTATCTGTGACTTCAATTTAAGTCGTGATTTTTTGAAACTTTTTGTGAATGTTAGCTGTAACAAGGACTTTGAGGGAATCTAATTTTTTTCAATTAGACATTTCCAAAAATAGTTATGGTACCTAAAGTGGAAATAGCTGCTTGGCGGGTAGTTTGGGCAACCATACTAAATATATATGTTACCTCTGATGTTTTTCTATAAATACTTATTATTGCCATCTTTGAGATTTTTCAAAAAAAACTTTTTTCAGTACAAAATGTTCACTCCACAAAATATCAAAGTTTTCTCACTGTTTTGGGCAGCGTACTAAAAAAACTTCTTCTTTCCTCCATAAAAGTTATAAAATTTGTTTTTAGTTTTTTCTTTTTTTTTTGCTTAAAGTATGGACATCAATCTTTACTTTGACCGTTTGGATTGGGACTTTATAGCATAATGGAATTTCTAGGAAAGAAATATTTATTAGTACGTTTTTGTATTTAACTTGATAAAAATATTGTTTTCAACATGCTACACTTGTCTTTTGTGTTTGATTTTTTTAATACAATTAGCTAAGGTAGTCTTCTTTGTCATACACCAAAACCCCTAAATCGATAATGCAAAAAACCAAAGAAAAAAAAAGTTAGAGTGTGTCGACCTAGTTAAAAATTGTGTCAAAAAAATTTTGTTTTCAAAATTCAATTGCTATAATCTTGTAATCTCTATGGTCAATTATGATGAATTTTTTTGAGCTATTTACTACAACAATCTTTTTGAGGATCTTACACTTAGAATTAGAAAATAATGTTTTTTTATTCATTCATGCTTTCTACATTAGAAGTGGCAGTTTTGAAGCATTTTTGGTGAAATATAGTCAAGAAACCTTAGGAGTTAAGTTGGTAACATATTTAAGTTGTAGAAAATACCCATATCATCATTTTTTGACAACCTTCCTATAGACTTAGAATTTTTTTTGCCTTAATATTTTACGATATAATATATATATTTAGATAGCCAAAAAATAATTTGATGGATAGAAATATTTCAAAGTTTTTATTTACTATTCAAAAGGCGGATGATGGAGTAGTAAATTATTAGTTTTATAAAGGCATTAGAATGTATCATACTAGAGCTCCACATTAGGGTTTCTAAATGTGACAAAATTGTGCTTGAACTTTGTTTTTCTTTGATTCAGAAAATAATCCCATGTAGCGGCTTATTAATATTACCACACTAATAGAGATTTAATTGAAATTTGGATGAAACATGTTATGTTTGATAAACACTTTCCAAAATATGGATTTTGTCAAATTATTAGATGAAGGACACGTTACAGTGCAACCAGAAAACTGAATTTGATGGCATTCTCAAACTTTCCCCAAACAAATCTCTAAAGCAGTGCTTCACTTCACCTAGCCGGCCTTACAAATGCTCATAAATTTTGGTGACATGTTGAGAGAATATCTGATTGTTAGTGATAGAATTTAGTCATGATGGAGTGCTTATGCTTTATGTGAGGGCTGCTCGCAATGATGGTGAAGTCAAGCAATAGCCATTTGGCCCACTGGAGGTGCTTGGAAGTTGGTTGGTAAAGGAGTATTTGTGAATTCAGCTGCCACTTGGAGCCTAGATTTTGGAACGCAAGATCCTTCCCTTTGTGTGGCTAGTGTGAAGAGGAAATATGACAAGAGCGGGGATCATGATATTTCCCTCAAGCTCTACCTTTCTGACCTTTTCCTTTCCATGCATCATTCTTTTCAGTTTTTGTTTTATTTTCTCTTTTGATTAGCTGTTGCATTGAAATGGCAAGAAGGCATGCTACTTTTCCAGGTATGATGTGTTTGTGCTTGGGAGAGACAGGCTGCACATGTACCTGAGTGGTTCACAGACACGAACATTGCATTACGCTAATTTTTTCTGATTCAGGCCAGCATATCCATAACTGACCAAAATAAATAAAAGAAAGAGAAAAGAAAAGAAAAGGAAAAAAGAGGAGAAGCGTAGGTCGCCAAAGAGCGTGGTGTGAATAAATTGTTTGTTCATTGTTCATTCCACGACTAGGTATATGTCCTATGCAATTACATTAGTGGTATAGAATTACTTCAGCTTTTGAAAGTTATAGTCATTCCTCTCTATTATAACATGTTTGGGAAGCCCAAACGTCAAGGTTGCAAGCATGGATTAGTTACAGAAATGACTTGTTCCATGTCTATTGCTTGAAACAATAATATCGTCATATTATAGAGTATCATAATATAGAGGTTAGACAGTAGCTCTAAGAGTGAAACTTTAATCTTTAGATACCCAATAATGTCTTTTATCCCTATATGTCTAACAAGTCCAAAGTGGGCCGTGGTCCTTTTTAGGCAATTTAATATATATATATATATATATATATATATATATATATATATATATATATATATATAAGTTTTTTTTTTTTTTTTGAATTTCATGATCTTACTAAGTTTTTAATTCTAAGACTTTTTTAAAGAAAAAAATATCTGACTTTCAATGCAAAAGTTATGGCTTAAAAACTCCATGGAATGGACTTTACTGCTATCCAAGGCAACTCGCAGCCAATGACATGCAAATATGACATTTGAAATTTCTTGAAGATGCTATACAAATAACTACCCAATCTTAAGCTACTCCATCTGAAGTTCAAGGATGGAAAATCCTTTATTTTCATTGGTTTTCAAAACATTTTAATTTTTCTATTTTTGAGAAGTTGTTTATAACGCAAACAATTACATGAAATATTGTAGCACAAAATTTTGAATGTACAAGAAAATTTTAAGAATGTTTGATGGTAGCTTCACAATATGGTCATTGAGTAAAGAAAACTTTTAGGAATGTTTGTAAGTTATGATCTTGCAAATTATGGGCATCAAAGGTCTGATTTATTAAAAAAGATTGTGTTTCCATGATCTTTAAGATCATATGGTTAAATTTTTTAAATTCCTAAAATTTTGTGAAAATTGAAATGACAACAATTTACCATTTTCCAAAATGCAGTCAATATCATAGAAACTAAAAGAAAAGTTTTCAAAAACCACATAAAGTATTTTGATAAAATATGTTGGCAAGAATAAGATGCATCTAGTCTTACTTTATGTGCTGTTAATACTATGAAGGCTAAGTTTTATAAAACCTTCATTAGAATGTCACATGAGCCTCATTAAAAGCTATAGAAGGCTACAAATGGTTTTAGAAGAAAAAGAAAAGGCCTAAAAGATGAAGCATATTCTATGTTAATGACATCCAAAATCTAATATGGATCATTAACTCCTAAATTTATTTTAATCCAATTTGAGTTTTGGAGGTTTTAATAACTTTAGATGTCAAAGTATCAACCTTTATTCATTGAATTCCAAATTTCCATGAATGTGAAGAATTAAAAGTGCTTTATAGGAAACCAATTTTTACAAAAAGAAGACTTATAGTTTAGGAATTATTTTTTTTTTAGTTTGATAATCCAACTAGGGCATCTAAAAATTTTATTCTTAAGGTTTTTTAGATTTGTCTCATGTAATATATTCTTAATCAAATTTCTAGCCAAACTACCAACTGATTTATGTTATAGTACACATCAATTTTACAAGGGCAAGTTTCAAAGTTTGACATAGGAAAGTTACCACTCTGATTGTTACGGACGTGCCATACCAGACTTCATCTACACCCTACGTTTCTATGAGACCTATACTGACCCTGCAACACGGAAGCTTCTTAAGAGCTTTTTCAAAGAGCGGTGGCTAGGCGTGTTTAAATGCTATTAGTTTTAGTAGTTTCTAGAAGGTTTTATATGTTTCTACTAGTTTCTAGAACCTTCCACTAGTTTTCGGAAGCTTCCACAAGCTCTATTTAGTCATGGTAGCTTCTACAACTTTACGGAAGGTTCCATACAAATCCAATTGTTTCCGAAAGTTTCTACAAGTTTTCGGGAAGTTTCGCTTGACCTTCTTAGATTCTAAAAGCTCCTATAAGCTTCCGAAAGGTCCTATGGATGCTTCCTAAGGTCTCTTTCTTCGGAAGTTTTACCTAGCCTAGTATGAATAGAGAGTCAATGGTTGTTGCTCATCATTCTCTTCAGCGCCAGTTGTACATAGTCTTTCAGTTATCAATGCTACTTCTAATTTTCTCACTTCAAGTGTTATTCTGAGTCTTGTGTGAGGAATTTGCTCACTTCTAGTATATTTTGGCCTCCCTTTGACGTATTCTTCAATTTGGTCCTTTGTTCTATCTTAAAGTTGTCAGTTGCAATAGTGACTGAAAATAATTTCAACACCCTTTGATTTTACAATCTCTTAAATGAAGAAGAATCAATTGTTCAATCTTGGTGTGTGGATAGTACATCAAGTTAGTTTTAAGATCTAACGGTTGAATCTACTTGATAACGCTTTGAATGAGATTTATCAAACTTAAAGTGGGAAGGAGTCAATTTGATGCTTTTGGGAAGAAAGAAAAAAATTAATAAAAAAATAAAAATAATAAGAAGTATTTTTAGTGCTTAACTTGATAAATATTTAGTTGATTCTTCAATATCATAATTTTTTCTTACAACAAATTATTCATATACCTCAACAAATAAAAAACAAATGTTTGAATAAGAATAATAGCAAAATCCTATGGAATCCTTAGAAATATGATAGAAGTAAACAAAATATAAGATTATGGCACTGGATAAAGCTAAAGAGGACATTACCAATATTAGAAATCTTCCAATTTTCATATGCATATTTGCTATAAAATTTACACTCAAAATTTGTTCAACTCTCATGGTTTCTATGTCATATTTTGGGTTCAGTACCCAACCAACCCACATCTATTTTGGTGTGTCTGTGAAGGAACCTGTCCACAAAGGGTGTACTCACCTTACAACAAAAGCTAAGTTAGTTCAAAACTTAGTACACTGGGCATGCTTGTCATTTGCTGTATGATGACCATCTTACCATAACTAGGATCCAGTTTATAATAGCCATGTACAGTACAATGCACACATCTGCTCGGTACATGCTGATATCTGGGCATTCTTCTCTAAGAGTCTAAGCTATTTGCTAAGTTGAGTGTATGTATCTTTGAATTTCTCAAACCAATGACTTTCATTGACAGGGATGGAATTACATGCACTCACAATGATTGTATTGTCAAACTAGTGGAAGCTCCGGACTCAGTTCAGAACTGTTGATCTCTCATGTCTGTAGCAACTTTGGAAAATTGATACACTTTGGTGCGGGATCTTAGATTCCTGCATATCTCACACTGTAGATAGAGACTCCTGGATTTCATTGGATTGTCTTCTCAAGTTTATTACTTTGACCTCTTTATTTCTTGAAATAAATAAATGAGTAGCCATATCAAAATGATCATTGATTTTACTTCAGAAACAAATAAGGTATATCCCGTTGAAGGATATGACTTTAAAAAAAATTCCCAGACAAGTATATTGATAGCATCCCCATGGAAGTAACAATCACCAGTGCACCAGTCACCAGTGGTTCACCACATGAACACATGCCTGGGCCAAAAATATGGTCATGTTTGCCTGATTTCTGGGCAATCAATATCAACAAATAGACAAGACAGTAGGCTGAGAGCGTGAGCTTTTTATGGGAGAATCTCAAATCAAGCATATCTTCTGAATTTAACAGGTCTCTATGTAAGAAGCAGGTGGACCGTCCAAATCCATGCTAAATCAAAAATGACATTGCCCCAAAATCATTAGACAAACTGCAGTAAGTTAACTTGGGCGTCCTCTCCCGTCATTGGAGAGTTCGCTGATGGGACCATGACTTGGAACCTCCAGCCCCCCGGGTTGGTTGGTTTTACTAATTAAAAAAACCTTCAAATTTTTCAACTTGATCGATACTCTATTCATTCTGACCAGCAGTGCTCTGCTTGGCATGTGTACCATTCTTTGCAACGAGTAATAAAGTTTTCTCGTGTGTGTCAAGAAAAAAAAAAAAAAAAAAAAAAAAAAAAAAAAAACTGCAGTAACTTATGTGGACATACATGTTTCACCTAATTTTGACAAGAGCATCAGTGCTCCACTGGAGATGCTGGATCAACTTAAAAATCACTCAACCTCCAAATCAGTCAACTTCCACATCACTTCACCTCAAAGTTGATAATCAGGTAATTGAAACCAATATTCTTGTTTGTAGTTTTAATTTTGATTAATTAATGATATTAGATGATCTCCGGATTTTACTCAAGTTTGACAGAAGGAAACGTTTGATTGTGTTACGGCAGAGGTTCAGTTGTTGTATTGTAGAAACATTACGACAAATATTGCATTGAGTCCCTGCAAAGCTGCAATAGTTATAAGAATTTATTCTTTATTGTACAAAATGGACATTTGTTAAAAGGTGAACTGAAGTTTGGTAAACATAAGTTGAACCTCAGAGGCAAGCCATGCTAGTGCAAAGATTTCTTTTGCAATTTCTCAACAGCAACGAAATGAAAAATAGTAACTAAACAGCCCCAAATGTCTGCTCAATTTGCGCATCCTCTCTAAGATGAGAGAGTCATCCGTACACATAATTGCTGGAGAAACATACTGGCTATTTTACCTCAACGAGTTGGGTGATGCTCAACAGGTGCTGGAGTCTCTCCCACACTGTTCTCCCCCAAGCAAGAGCAGCCGCTACATGAAGTTGTTCAATGATCTTCTGAGGAATGTAACATGATTCTCAGTAATGCCAAGTTACCAAAAAAATGTGTCCAGTGATCATGGCATGACCAAACTATGGCCCCTACAACAGTACTGCAGTTGAATTCATGTGGTCCATGAGTTCTTATGATGATATGATTGAAAGGAATTTGGCATTTCCAAACACAGTGTCAAGGATCCAAAAAAGTGCCATATCCAAAACCAGGTGTCATCACAGTAATTTGCCATCTGTACAGATTCTCATTCAAAGTTCAAAGGTTGTCCAGTCAACATAATCAGTGTACACAATTCTAAGAAACATCCATTTGAGCACCAAACTTCGTTCTTTGTACAGTACTGTACAGTGCTTCAATGCCAAATAAGAAGACCGATGCACAAAGAAATTAGAGGTTTGTGAGAGGAGCATAACTGGCCAGTGATCAAGTTAGCATGGCTTCTCGGAAAGTTCACAATATTCTCGGCATCACCTGATTATTTGAGCAAGTTGACCTCACATGTTTTTGAGTCTTTACAGTGAGGTTCAGCATTTTTGAATTCTCACACAACACGGTGTCAATGCAGTGCTTCTGAAGCTATCAATATTCTGGACGATAGAGCAGCTCAACATTATATCAAACATATGCTCACTGCAGTTGAGAAGTGCAATGATTCTTCAATCAATACATTCACGAACCTGAGTAATGTGTGAAATTAGCAGTTAGGAAAAGATGCTTTGGAAGGAGATGTGTAAAAGATCAGCTATGCAAACCAGCAAATCAGCAGAGATAAACAACAGAACCAAATAAAAGGAGATTTTTAGGAAACAAAAGAATAAACCAGTTATAAGGTAAAGTTTGGAGTTATCAGATTGCCGCACATATACTTTTACATTGAAGGTGGAATGCAATCCATGAGATGGGGATGATTGCATGTCCTTGTCAAGCTCCAAGACAAGAATAAGAAAAAAGGATCTGGAGATGATGAATGTTAGAAAATTGTTCACCTGTACACCTCCAACATGTTAGTTTCAACGCTTGTCATTACCAAATCTTGCACAAACTCTTCATCCATAAGCATTCTCTTGGATATTAGACATGTCGATGGAGAAGCCGTGGCAAGCCAACTCACTTTCATTTTAAAATTGCTTCTAATAGACTAGATAAATAAACTCAACTACAATCTGTGCACAGCCTTTCGGGAACTCGGATATCCCATTCTGTACTAGTACAAATTTCAACCCTCATTCAAAGAATAGGAAAATGTAGAGTTGATAACACACTGCTTTAAACAGGTCTTCAAAATCCTGTACCACAGCAGTCCAAACCTCATTAAGACCTTAGTCAATGATCTACCACATGCAGGAATAAGCGTACCATGGCATCAAAGTTGTGAGATTGCACACAATAGTTTTTGCCCAAGGGCACATGCGGAGTCTCTTAAAGCAGTGGTGACTTTTACCAGTAGATGGTTTGCGTATGTTTACAAGTCTGCATATTATCTTGGGCCTGAAAGCTCAACAGCGTGCAGATTATCCGTTGAATCTACAATCCATTCTGATGTTCGATGGGCAGGCATTTCCAAATCCTGATTTCGAACAACTTCCACCTTCTGCCACTCCTCCCAGCGCTCTGCTAAGCCATCTCCTTCCAGCATGCGCACAACATCGCCCATTTTTGGCCGATCCAAAGGAGAGCCTTGTGTACAGAGCAATGCAACCTGGATCACAATATTACAGTGCCGCCCAAGGTTCAGAAAGAACTCATCACTACTTTTTACATGCTTACGCGTTCTTTGTTAAGTTAGGCTGTGAATATTTGCAACAATCGAGCTTGTTCAAGATACGAAAGTTCTATCCACCTCCAACAAAACCTCAGACTTCACAATGTCAGTTTCGCAACCCATGTGTCCTCATTACGGCACTGAAACAGAGTGCATGATGCCTACTGTGAATATACTATATCAAAGGCTGCATCTTCATTCGTACCTGAATAAGCTCTTCAACTTCCTTCTGGTCATAATTTTGCTTGAGATCGGGATCCACAAGAAGATCAACTTTGCGTTCTCTTAACAATCCTTTAACCTAATCACACCACTCAGAACAAGAGAAGTATCTCAGATTGACGCTCAGAACAAGTTTTTTGACAAATGATGACATGAACTGCTCTTCAGAAAAGCTTGAATCTCTGTTCATGCACAAACTCCCATCACGAAGTTCTGGCAGAAGACAGATACGCAGAACTCACCCAATCTAGAAGCATGACGTCATCATCGTTGGCCAGGCGAGCCAAGTCAAAGGCACGCTGACCGGTGATGAGCTCCAGTAACATGATTCCAAACCCAAAAACATCTGTTTTCTCAGATGATTTTCCAGTAGAAAGATACTCTGGTGCAATGTGGCCAATTGTCCCCCGCACAGCTGTTGTGACATGGGTGTCTTTGTAATCCATGAGTTTGGCAAGCCCAAAGTCTCCTACAACTGCCTCAAACTCCTCATCCAGGAGAATGTTAGCAGCCTTAACATCACGATGAATGATTTTTGGATCACAATGATCATGCAAGTAGGAGAGCCCTCGAGCAGCTCCCAACGCAATTTGCTTCCTAGTTCGCCAACTTAGAGCAGGCTCTCCATCCACACGCTCTACACAATACAATACAATTTAAGAAGAATGAAGATGTTAAACAGGGCCTTGCAAGAGAATTGTTTGTAGACGACTGAAGTCTATACAGGGCACACTCACGCATATCGTAATGCAATAGTACCTGTCAGCACTAAATAAATCCAGTTAAAAAAAAATTCAGTGGAATGCCCCTACATAATACTTAGATGCTTTGGAATCACACCTCGCAGTCGAGAGGCAACACTTCCATTCGGCATGTATGGATAAACAAGCAGTCGTTCGGTAGGAGTCATACAAAATCCACGAAGTCGTAACAAATTACGGTGCACTGCCATACTAATCATCTCGACCTGATACATCATGCATATCCCAAGTTATTCCGTATTTAGCATCAATTCAAAGTTAGAGACTTCGATTCATCCTAACCTCACATACAATAGAAGTTCACACTAAGCGTCATCAATTTGTCACAGAACTTCCTTGTTGCCTTGAACAGAGCACGAATATTTTCACTTCATTACACAGACCATAAATCTCAATGTTATTCTTATTTTCATAGATGTCCTTATTGTGTCGTTAGTCGATGAGAAACTGAGTTTATTGTAGAACGAAACAATCATTTCATCAGGGATTGATAGTAGAGAGGTTTTATACCTTCACTATTCCTTTGGTGAGGTTTATTAACACTAGATTAGCCATGATTTAAGAGTTACAAAATGGTATGCTACAGAAGAGGCTAGCCCAAGATTTGCAGCCCAAAGAGTTTACCAGCAGTTTAGCGGGAAGCATACCTCTGTTTGAAACTGCAGCTCTCCTCCAGGGCTTCGCTCTTCTTTGAGGCGCTTGATGGCGACTAGCGTCCCATCTGCTAGTCGCCCTTTGTATACCTTTCCAAATCCACCACGGCCTAGGATATTCCTGTTATTGAAATTATCTGATGCGACCTGAAGCTCTCTTAAAGAAAAGCGTTTCAGCTGACCTAAGTGCACCTCTGGATCTTCCTCAGCTGTAACCACAGAAGATATTTTTTAACAGGAATAATAAAACTAATGCAGCACCAGGTACACCATGTCCCAAAATGCATGTCAAGGATAATGAACAAAGATTATTCCAGAGCCCCTCTGAATCAGGATGGTGGAAGAAATTGAACATGGACATACGATTGACGACTTCAACCAGATTGAAGCTTGGGAGACAGCAAGCCCTCATATGTCAACAGTCATCGATCGTGCATTCTCACCAAAACGGGTTCATGCACATAATTAACTTGCTTGAAATGATTCATTACAAAAACTTGCTTGAAATAATTCATTACAAAGACCTGCTTACGTATAGGAGTATGACAGAAATAGCCTAAAACTTATCTTCTAAGGGGTACGTGTCACATCATGACATCCTCGATGCGGAACTTTAATGGAAATAACAAAACTCAGGATACCCTGATGTGAGCACTCATGCTAACAAGACTGAACCTAGGATGGGCTACATAACAATTTTTTTGAGAACGTTTTACCACGCGACGGAGGTATTTTTCCAACATTGTTTCATCGGCTTCAAACACAGAATCTCGTCATATGTCGAAGTCCAGTCACAATCAGAAAAAGTTACAAGCTTCAAGCCACTTCGACGAATGACCAGTTTTATTGAGGCGTCCTAACATAATCCCGGTACTTACCAGGGACATCAAAGAAGGCCTCAATGGGCCTCCGGCGACGCCACCAAGCGAAGGCAATGGCCGGGGCAGCAAATAGCAAAGCAGCACCTGCAGCAACCCCACCTGCAATAGCTCCTGTGCTTGTTGTTTGTTGACTCTTTCCTGCATAATACAGGACAACATGTCAGAGACTCAGACGCAATGACTAAGGATACTGTCCCAATGATAAAAAACCGTTACAGTGTGGTGGGACTACCATATGACCTGAGCAAACCGACCTGGTGCTCGACCGAGATGGATACCGTAACGAAAAGAAAATAGGAACGAGAACACAATGACAGAAGCATTACCACAAAATCATTCCAAAGTTCCCCAAACTGACCATTGTACATAGCCATGGTGTGCGGTTCATCTCCATTTGGGCGTCATGATGAAAAAGTAAAAACAAAAAGCAGATGTAGGGTTGCGGATATGCAAGGATCAGCAACAAAATAATTGGCAGTACTGGTTCGTTTGTTTACCTTGCTGCCCACTCGAAGTTTGTGGAGGTGGGGGTGTGAATGGCGGAGGAGGAGGAAATGGAGGCTGTCCAGGACATTGTTTACCGACCACTGCTCCACACAAATTGGCGTTTCCCAAAAAACTGCATATAGTAGTAAAACTCTTCTGATAAGCAACATGTAGAGCAATTTTCCAAACATGCGTATATATATATGAAGTTGGAAGCCAACTTTCTCAAACCACATTTAACAATCATCCTGAAATGCAAACACATGATCAGAAAAAGCTAACACGAAGGTCGGCATGAGGTAGTCCACAATATGATCCTACCTGATAGGCGTGAAAAGTGAAAAGGAGCCATTGGTAGGGACGTCTCCAGCTAGCTTATTGTAGGATAGATCTCTGCAGAGAGTTGCACCACGAGCTACAATCAGGATCACGGAATACCACTCCAGTAATTCAAAAAGCTTTGATGGAAACTCACTTAATAAGAGGTTGTAGCAAGGTCCTAAACAGGTTTCTCAAAACACAAAACTGTATACTGCTGCGGAAGGCTTAAAAAGATGAATGTCACTGCGAACTTACAGCACTTGCAGTCCTTGTATGGTAGTAAGAGAAACGGGAATAGGCCCGGTCAAGCTATTGTTGTTCAGTCGTCTGCTCAACATACATAAGCAATTCACATTCAGCTTAACTGCTACATTAAACAAAGTCGAAAGCAGCCAAATATAAATCCGCAGAAAAATTGAATAAGAGAATAGAATTAAGAACGGATAAGAGCAGGAAATTTTATCAATTCGATTCATAAATAACAAGGAGAATTCAACTGAATTTGGATGAATGAGACATACAGAAATCGCAGATTGCTCAGCTGTCCAAGACTATCTGGAATAGTGCCAGTGAAATTGTTCTGATAAAGATCCAAGCTGACAAGTGCAGTGATATTTCCCAGCTCTTTAGGTATTGGTCCAGAAATATTGTTACTATATAACTCCCTGCAATGTTGCCAATGAAAATAACATTGTGAGCAAAGAATTAGTATATCCATCAACTTCCCATCAACTTGAAACTTAGTCATCAATTCTCTGTTGAACTTACACTCGATAAACATACTAGTATGTTTGATTTGAGTAGAAAAAATCAAATATAAACGCGAGCCGTCAACTTGAATCCAAGATCACATTACAAATACGATATCATACGCCAGGTGAAAATTTATTTCTCACTAACAAAACCAATAGAACTATACCAAAACAGAGGAGCTGATTTGAACTGCTTTAAATGTTATTTCCACATCGTTGAATTGCTGCTTGAAGCATATTCTTGAACACTATATGGAACTCACAAAGCTTTCGGATCATTGCAATATAATTCTGTTGTCTAACGCCTCCCTAAGAGCAGATCAGCGTACTTACAGGTATTGTAGCTTCGTAAGTACCCCAAGTTGGGACACCAATTGTCCTGACAAGCCAGCATTCCCTAAATCCCTGTGAAAGACATGACAAATCACTAAGCTCGCAATAACGCCACTGGTAGCCCCTAACTTATGCGCACTAAATGAGTTCCAGACACTAAAAACCTCAAGAAAGTAACACACTCAACCTCCTCAACACACGATTAACTGAGTGACACTTGCAAGGAGTATCAATTGATTACAAGGTTATTTTGGGCTACACAAATCAATGTTTTTCAAACATAGCCTGGCAATCACAGAGACAATAATCGCCAGTGAGATAATAGAACATAAATAGAATATAATCGCCAGAGATATAGAAGCCATTCCCATAAATGCAACGAAGAGGTGCAAACGAAATGGGCTTACACTCGAATGACGCTATTCTCGTTGTTGCAGGTGACATGAAACCAGGTGCAGGGGTTCACAAGCGTGGGATCCCAACTCTGCAACACGTTGCTACTATCAACCAAATTTTGCCGCAAAATATTGAGTGCATCGCCTGCATCAAAAAGATCACACCTCTTATGAGAAGCACGCTAACTCACCCAACTGAAATCCAACATTTCCCCCGATGCACCATCCTAGAACGAAGAAATCAGACAAACATCATAGTAATGGTACCAAAAGCCCCACCAAATAAAGAATCAAATATTGGGCATCGTCTCCACGTTTGCAATGAAATCTAAAACACTGAACCCAATGCGAGCAGGAGCTTCAATTGCAACTTGTACGCCATGTAAGGCTAATGTAATACTCTGAAACCTAATGTACAACCATGTGAGAGCCGACCGTGCCACTTGAGACTGATATACAGTGCATCTGCATTGGCAACTCTACCCACAACGAAACAGATCTACTATCACAAAGGGAATGAAAAGGATTTATTGCGTACGACACTCTCAGCTCAACGACCTCTTCCCACTACTATAATCCCCATGCTAATTAATTTCCCCATGCTATGCTAACTAATTTCCGGTTGGAATTGCCTAGTTGCACACATCAGTCGCCCAGCATTTGAAGAGATATAACCCGCAACGAGAACGTATATGAATTTTGACTCCAGAGACAGAAAGCCCATCACAACTTGTGCGAGAGAGTTCACAGACAAAGTCGCAGCGCCTCTTTTAGTAGTTAAAGTACTTTTCTAATCTGTACGGAAAACCCACTGTTACTTGCTACAGTTGAAACGCAGCATTCTTAACCAGTTTTAACGTTTAAACATCTCCTAATCGGACGCCTAAGACTAAGGTCCAAATTCTCACATTCTCTAGCTGCCAGACTTTAGAGATAAGTCTGAGCTGCACTTTCACGTGCAGAAGGCATTCCAGTTCTGCTTCTAGTTTGCAATCCAATGTGGTACGGAACACTCGGCATTGCTGCAAAACGACAGCAGCACGTCATCGGGCCATGGAGCCTCCGCATCGAGTCGATGATGAGGCCAGTAAGAAACTAGTCTCATAGACTCACCACAGTACGTCGACTCGACCCACCAGAATCAAGCAGGCTAATTCTACTACCGCTCCCTTGCTATCAAAAATCTAGTAAATCAGAACCCTAGTCGCTCGCTCACTGCGTCTCTCACAACTTCCCTCTGATCACCACCAATTAACCCCCTTCTCCTCCGGATTAAAGTACAACACTTCGTCAGCTGCTGATGAGGCTCACTACAAGCTAACAACAGCTACTCCAAAGAGACACAAAAAATGAGCCAACAATGCAACGGAGGAACATCGAAACCCACCTTCAGGGTTGCCTAACACCCCGATAGGCATGAGCGCGATCAGGAAGAGAGGACGCCACCATGCCACCTCCGGATCAGGCATGGCTAAAAGCTCCAACTCGCCCTCCAGTTACTGCAGAAGCTCCGCAAACCCATACACTCCCCTCCTCGAGCCCATCCTATCCTCCGCCACAACAACGTCCCAGCTCACGTGACCTCCTAACCAACACAGCAGCCTAACCTTCCCACACAACGCACAACACTCCAGCAGCTCCTCTATTCATCGCCATACATATCCTCCGCTCCCCCATGTGCTCCCAATGCCAGCCTCAGTTCCAGCACCTGCTCAAGCTCAGGCTCCCACCATCACCATCACCATCACCAAGGGCCAAACCACCACCACTAACGCCACCGCAGTCACGCTCATGACGCACCAACCCGGCAGACATGCAGATGAGTACAGCATGCGACACTGAACTACTCCATGTCCACTCGACTCCAGAAACGCACTCCAGACTGATACGAACTCCACCGGCCCTGCAGACACCGACAGGCAGCTAGCTCCACTGCAGTTACAGCTCCACGAACTCCAGGCACATCACCTCACCACCAGAATCAGACTGGGCCCTGAGCCTGAGCCTGCATGCGAGAACTCCATGGCGTTGCCGAGCACCACCATGACGCCATGAGCAGGAGCTACCATGCAGCAGCGCGAGAGCGAGAGCGAGCGAAGTGCGTTTGCTGTGGAGGAGGATGATGTCGCCCAGTCTGAGTCCTCACGGTGTTGGCAGAGCTGCGACAGGACAGGCTGCGACCGGGACGAGTCGAGTCGCGAACAAGGCCCCGCTTGTCGCTAACAAGGAAGGCCTTGGTAACTTAGTGAGTTTTTTAGCTTCCTAAGTTAGTACGTTGGCCTGGAGAGAAGAGTCACTGCTCCTGCTCCTGCTCCTGCACCTGAGCGATGCTGACAGAGCCTGCTTCATCATGAGCCTGCCCTGCCCACTGCCCTGCCCACTGCCTACTGCCCTGCCCCACCGGCACTTGCACTTGGTGGGAGGGAGGCTTATTTAGTGTGGCCCATGGCCCATGGCCCATGCTGTACTCTTTTCTTCACATCACATTCCTCGCCATTTATTTTAGTATGTCACATTGTGATGGTTGTGCCTGCCGGCCTGCCGGGTAGAATGTTGCATTCGGACCCCGGTCATGGGTGATACTCATGCGCAGGCATATATGGGTTGCCTTGAATGTGCTGGATATGAACATTTGAAGGGTGAGGGTTTGGAATGGTGCATGGGATGCGTGACGTTTTTTTGGAGAGGGGAGTCATCTGGCTCAACCCCATGATATTATAATGTTTGGAATTATTTGGAACCTTGGGTTTGCATTGTGGAGTCTTTTTAGTTTCTTGCTGTGTTGATGTTTACGTGCTGCAGGAGAGGAGGATGTGCTTTCTGGTTCATGGGAGGTGAGTCTGGATTTTTCTTGTGGGAGTTTTGTGGGAGTGGAGGATGAGTGAATTAGGGTAATGTTTTGAGAGTTGGAAAGGGAGTGTAGGTGTACTTAGCTTTTAGTGTGATTTGAAAGGCACAGGGATTTGATGTTGTACTAATTTAAGAGGTGAATGTAGGGAGGAAGTACCCCACAGTACTTTTGTTAACTTGTATGTGCTCATGATGCATCACTTCAAAATTTGCAGTAGGTCATAGTGATTGAGTGTGATTTTACCTTTTTGAAAACCCATGAACATGTGAATTCTGTGTGTTAATGAAGAGGGGTTACAGAGTTTGGGTATTCCATCTTACAGTATCTTCAGAGTCATAATGTGAGAGTTAAACTTGTTTTCAAACTCAAAACATAATCATATGACATGTGCCTTGCAACAAGCTTAGGTGGTGTTTATCCTCTCAAGTTCCATTGATGGTAAATGATGTTTTAGTGTTAAATTCCATCAAAGGTGTAGAAGGCCATATTATGACACATCTAAATTTTATAAAATATGTTAGTCTTTTAAGGGTCAATGAAGTGATTAGTGATATGAAGCAAACTACCGGTTCTTTTTCTTGCCATTAAGTATGTTCTGAATTTTTGGTTTTGACACCCACTGTAAGATCATACACACATCTTTACACGATCTTGAAAGGATGCAGGCCATCCTGGTTCTTAACTGTACAAATCACCATTATCAACAACAGAGGAAGTGTTCCATGAATGGTCCAATCAATCATGAAAATTAAATACTGAGTGGAAGATTTAATCCAGTGGAGCTGGATTTATCATACATCTCTGCAGAGAGGTGGGTAGTAGGTAGAAAGGCCAACTCATTACAACTCTCAAATTTGGTGTTTAATCAAGTTCAGGTGTCCTCACAACCCATTCCTACTATTTCCAGGCATGTTTCAAGAACATTTGATCATCATACATTGAACTTACTGTACTGTACAGTGTACACTACTGTATTGGTACCAAGATACTATTCACAGCTTTGTGTAAGGACAACTTTTGATGATATTGGGCCTTTGATCACCAATTTGAGTCTTATCAATGAATCCTGTTAATGTTCTCTCTTCCTATCCAGCTGAAATGTCTGCAATAACAAAGTTAGTGAACGTTGCGTTACGAGTATGCAGTTACTGTTGGGGTCTTTCAAAAAGTTGAGCCTACCATGAGAAGGGTCGAGAATGTCAGGTGTTAGAAACTTGAATCTAAGTGGTAGTTATGATTTGATTTGACAAAACTGATTGAAGCACGTCAAATATTGGATTCACATAAGTGCAGGAGTCACTTACATGTACGTAAGGATTATGGCAAAGTTAGTTACAGCCGTAAATTACCAAAGTCAACTAATTTTACAATTATCTTAAGTATCTAAGATTTGAAGTTTGAACTTCACCCTTGATGGATAATTGAACTGGGTAGTATGGACCAGCGATTTTTTTTAAAAATTATTTTGGGGAGTTGGAAAAACGAGGACCAGTGGCCGTGGGTAGCCAGCTGTGCGAAGTGGATGAACTGAGTGGCATTTTCCATGGCTACAGAGTTAATTTACACATCTGAATAGTGCTACGAGTTGTCATATTACATCAAAATTTCAGTGCTACTAATAGACCACAGAGAGTAGGATTAGGGGCTAAAGGGAAGAACTAATGGGCGTATTTTCACGATTTTAGCATTTCTGGATGAAACACTTTCACTATTTACATTTTCCATTTTCATTTATATTTTTTTTTATAAATTTTAAATTTCACTTTTTAAGACTTTTACTTTACCTTTCTAGCTAATCACATTTTCCATTTCCTTTATTTTTTAATTTTTTAATTTTGATTTTCACTTTTTACGACTTTTACTTTACCTTTTAAATTCTTTTTACTTTTTTTTTGGTTAAGTTCATAAAAACAGAATCACACTTGGACTGATTAACTTTTATATCTCTTTGTTAAGTTAGAGATTGAAAAAAACACTTCAGACTTGGAACAGAATGGCGTGAATGAGTTAACTTGAAATAGCAAAGTGAAGCACAGTGAAGTTTTTATTTTTTTCAGTAACTTCATAAAAGCAAAATGAACAAGACAATGGGATGGGACAGGAAACCTCGATTTTATTAAAGTTCTCAACTTCAAGGAACAAGAGGCATTGCCTAAATGCTAAGAACAGTGATAAAAAGGAGGGAAAACCTGTCAAATACAGAAAGTCTGAGACCTAAATGGAAAACTAACCATGCACAGCGTAACGTTTCGTCTTCACGGCCTTGTGCCAAATGCTAATTGCTTCTTCGAAGGGCATGGTTTGGAGAGTGTAATGCTTCTGCGCAAACATGCGAACAACAAGAGGAAGGTGGTCCGTAAGCCTGTTTCGAAGCCGGCCTTTGACAAAAGCCACCGTGCTGAAAAGGCGCTCATCCTCAACACTCCCCAGAACCTGCAAACACATAGGTTACAAAACAAATCGAGTCAGTGTCACAAGTTACAAGAGAAAGCATACAGTAAAGAGATACCAACACCCGCAGCTCCCATGAGCTGCACACGGATCCTCAAACCGGGATACATTGCTCAAAAATCCCTAGCCTACCAAATGCACAACATTAGACAAACAAAGCAAGTGATTACAGATCATCACCATGACCATGGCTATGTCAGCTGGCTTGAAAAATTCGGGAAAACTTGACTTAGTCAGAATGGTGGATTGACTCAGTTTTCGCCACAGCTTTGTTAGCGGATTGAGGTGCATGTTGAAGGAGGTCAGTGCCACAACACTGTTGTTTTCCATGGCCAGCTTAAAGAGCCCCAATTGTGCATCAAGAGCAGATGCGGACAAAACACTGTTGGCCGAGGATGAGGCCTCCCTCATGTAGCACTATTTAGGGTCGCAGAAGGTGGATTTAATCACCGAAATATGCTGCTGCAAGTGCAGATGCGGCTCATTCTCAGGCAGCCAGAAATGAAGGTACACAATGCTCAAAACATTCAGCACATGGTTGGCCGGAAATCGGTCATGGAGCTCACTGATAATCAGATCCGCAGCCACTAGACAGGCCACACATCACACACATTAGCAACACAAAGTGTACCACAACAAATGGGAAATAGACATTCAGCTCAAAGCAACACAAAGAAGGATCATGACGCATGGTAGCATTAAGTTGCCGTGACAAGCTACTGGAGATTCTGAGGGCTTCACTTACATTTCACATCCCGTTTCACGCTGGACTTCACAAGCTCCCACATGGAGGGAGTCATGTAGACACCAGACCGACATCCATCAGCCCGGACAGTGGCATTCAGCCTATTCAGGTGGGCTCCAGCGGGAGTTTGTAAGTGACCCTCAAACACTAATAGGTCATCACCTCCGTTCATGTCTGGTTGCCATCTCAACTTGATGCTATCATCCGTCATGTCACAGATTGAGGTAAAATGAGAAAATGCGTTTGACTCAAACACAGTTTCTTTAGCTCGGTACAAACTGTCAATGTCATCATAGCAAAGCTGCAACGCTCTTGTAAAGTCACAGCCACAGACATTGGGACTCTGAGCAAAGACAATGAGATTTTTCACAGACTCTAACAGTGGTACAAAGCATGCAAGGGAAAGGAGGTTCTCAATGTCAACCAGCGCCTCAAAGTTGGTTTTGGCCGAGGGCACAAGTGCCGCAGCATGCATGTCTGAGTACATCTTGACAACCAAGGTGTGGTACTAAGAGAGTACCCGTTTGAGAGGACTGAGCATTGAAATCCACCTTGTCTTCACTTGCCGCAGAATTTTCATTCCTTTGGTTTGCAAGAGCTCAGACAGTTTGGTGAATTCAAGGTGACGCTTGGAGGACTTGGAGAAATAAAAATGCAGAGACTGCAGGAGAGACTCAATACGGTGGACAAAGGCGACATCAGACAAGCATGCAACAGCGAGATTAGTTCGGTGGGCCACACAGTGCATCCCAATCACATGCGGTGCATGCAACTGTTGCAGCTGCGTGGTGACCCCCGATCTCCTCCCTTGAAACGTAGAAGCACCATCAGCCCCGAAGCTCATCAATCCAGAGTAGATGTGGGACTCCGACAAGCCTCCAGCGGTCATGGCAGATGTGATTATTTTGGTCAGATTAAGAGCACCGCAGCCCTCAACCACACGCTCAAGAGACAAAAGAACAGGAACCCGCACCCAATTCTCCACGACATAGGCATGTATGGAGATCCAAACCTGATTGTCCAAGGTGGTAACCTCGTCACAGGAGAGTGAAAAAAACTTGGAATTCGAAAGAACTTGCTTGGATGTGGACAGAACTACCTCATGGAGAGACTCGGCCATTTGCCAGCCACTTGAAGCGGACCAGTTCTTGCGAGGAAGCCTCGGCACTCCAACAAATTGAAACAGCTCATGCATGGACTCGAATTCTACCATCGGCCTGCCATTAGCAAGCAAGTAGAAGAGAACCGCGAGTTGAATGTGTTTCTTGCGGTTTGATGAGATTTTTACAGCTCCCTCAGTAACAAGCTTCGAAATGGAGTCCACGGATGTGGACGCATAAACCCGCTTAGCACGGCAATGCTTCGAGCCCCGATCCCATCGCCACTCCCCCTCCTTGGTTCCATCAGGCAGATCAGATTTCGCCTTCTTCCACCCTTGGTGCTTGGCAAGATTATCAACCTTGGCAATCAGAATTTTCGGAGCCCCGTTCACCTTTGTGCAAATCGAGCACCGCACAGTCTCCACGTTGTCCCCCTTACATGGCATCTGCTCGCCCAGGGGTACTTCGCAGCCCACGAACTCTGGTACCGGCGATTGGCATCATTTCTCCTCTTCTTCTTCGGTGCTTCGGGTCTTGCTTCGGCCTGGAAGTCTGAGAGGTTGATCACCTCCTGGCAATCAGGGTCACCACCCCCCGCGCCAGCCCCAGAGCCTCTGCTCGAACCGCCACCCACACCCATTCCCCCAGATCCCCCGCCAGAGCCCCCGCCCACACCCAATTCCCAGAGCCCCCACCAAAGCCCCCGCTGGAGCGGCTGGAGTCCTCCTCCTCGAGCTGCTGGCGCTTCCTGCTCACGGATCGGGTGTGCACAACGGCCTCCAAGGTTGTGTGGCTCAACTCTCCTTTGTCGGAGAAGGCCAGCGCCTGCTGCCGGAAGGAGTCCAGCCGCCTCTTGGCCTTTGCCATCGCTGCAACACCTCCCCCCGAAGCCATGGTCGCCAAGCCCTCACAGCAAGTTTCGAAAACACAGCGAAAGATCAGTACCTCGCAGGAAAGCCAAGAAAATAAGAAAGCACAGGTTTGCAAAACGATGATGGAATACGACAATGGCAATGGAGTTAAATACGAAACAAGAGAGAGTTGGGATTGGCTTCCCCATGAGGTCGCTGATGTTTCAAATTTGAAACTTGCTGCAAATCCCCACTCAGCCCCGACACTCAATTCCCAGACTCCCCACCCCCAAAAACCCAGCGCCTCCAATCATCCCCCATGATCACCTCCAGATTCACAAGCATCAATGCGAGGTGATGGAGGTTCAAAACCCTCGGACTGAAATCATGTCCATTGCACACTCCATTGGTGTACTCGAAAATCTGCAATTGAAGGGGAGATATGGCGACCATCAAGTGGCCATCATCACGGAACAAATGCAGAGGAAATTCAAATGAGCGCAAATCGACAGGTGAACAAGATGGCAATGGGCAATGGAGCAGTGCACAGAATTGGAGGCAGGAGGCTCTGGCTTTTATGAAGTTGGGCGCTACACCCTAAGCTTCGCAAGGAAGCACAACGGCTACACAACATCCGAGAAAGGAGGATCTCGGTGCTAACATTGTCAAAAATATAGCAGATCAAGCTGGAGATTGGAGCTGCTGTAGGTGCAATAATGAGCAATGCGGCATCCGAGGAGGGAGGTGATCAGCTATTAATGGCACATTTGCCTTCGCCATGGCTGCTAAGTGAAATGACGAAGACGATGGTGACGGGGGGAGTGGGCGAGTGGAGTGGCCCATGACGTCAATTCCTGGCCACCTCCCAGGTCCCCACCCTGTCAAACCCCGTGGGCCACATCGCCACGTAGGCTGGGGGTAGCCTACATGGCGATATATTGCCACATTAATTATCGCTGGTATGGACACTGGAGTTTGATAGAAGTTAATAAATGAAGACTTCGGCAAACAAGTCACTCATTGCACTGTCATCTGTAGTCATTCACAAGTGAGGTAGGGATGGGTTGATTGCTGAAGCCTACACCGTATAACTTCCAAGTTCCAATCAATCTGCAGTAACTTAGTACCAAGCATGATCAAATCAATTCCCATAACAGAGTATATGATATTTTCTACATATGATGGTTAGGTGATGTACACATATTATGCATAATAAGTTGGTATCCGTAGTGCAATATTTTGGTACAACTTTTTGGATTATTAATTTATTAGCATCTTAATCCAGTTCGTTGGCTCTCACATCCTGTGAACATAGACCCAGTAGAAGTTAGCTTTAGACTTTTGCCTTCAACCCATAGTAATCACAAAAAATCAAAATTTATTATCACCAAAATGAGGTTTTAAAATATCTAGTTGTGAGGCATGCAGCGTGGCAAACTGGGTTCAAAGCTGCAGCCTGCATGATTCTCAGACATTGTAGTATATACTACACTCGTGTTGGGTATGAGGGTTCCTGTAATGTACTTGAAAGATCATAGCAAGCATTGAGTTTCTTACTCTTTTATCCTTCACTATATTCTTCAAGCCAGGTTTCATCTGCCGGCAATTGATCATCTGGGTATTGTGCAGATGGTTGAAGTTGTGAACTGAAACAGGGGACAAAACTGAACCGTCCTTTCCTAGATTGCAGGTTCCAAGTCTGTACACTGCCAGGACTTATACAGACTCCAGAGCCTGGGACTTCCACATATTGAAGGCTTCAGATACCTTTCCTATGCTACTGCAAAAAGTTGGGAGGTCACTGCTCTATCTAGTATCAATGGTTTCAAACAATGCCAATTGCAAACAGACACAAGTCACTCTTAAAAAGTAACAAAACACACTGCCAAAGTTCCAAGTTGAAGAATGTTTGACCAGATGATAGAAAAGGAACTATTGTTGACCCATATATCTCCATTGAAACTTAGGAGAAGATTGTATTAATCCTTGAATGTCAAAACATATTTTTATGACAAATAGCATATGGTATATGGTAGAAGACCAAAAATGGCGCAAATTTCAGCTTGGAGAATCTACTGCAAAATTAACAGTGCAAATAATTTTCATGCATGGGGAAACTAATTAAAAAGTTGGAGCAAGTGGAATCATCATTTTTGGATTCTTCTACAACTAGTTATGAATTTTTGAAGATGGATTCATAGGTGTTTCTAAAATGGCACCCTATAATGTTTTCCATCAGTACATGGCACTGTTGGGTGGGGAAGCTATTATGTACCTATGAGGGAAGATGACTAGAGCTCCATTTTTGGCACTGCTCCATTTTTGGTCGTTCTACCATATTTTGGACGTTGTATCTGAAAAGGGTCCACAATTTTAAACGGGTCAACGGTCAAAAATATTATTGGAATTCAGATGGAATTCTGATGAACCAATTGAATTCCAATTTAGAGCTTCTTGTGGTGGCATTCCCCCATACGACCTTTAGGGGATAGTATTTGGAGAATACTATATGGTACCAGTGTTGAAGTGAACAACATGCCATTATTGTGCAATAAATAGTCTCATAGATATGAGCAATATTTTCCAACAGTGACTAAAAACCTAGCGCCTGGCACCAAAGGACCTTGGAAAGTGCACTCCCCGGTGAATGATGCTATAGATTACCTAGTTGATAGTGATTTCTAATCGATCATACTACTCTGCACACTCAATTACAGAGTTGTACAGTGTATACTGAGCTCCCAAATAGCAAAAATGGTGGAAATTTACCCTAAATATTCATTAGAAACCTCTTCTTAGTGGTGCAGATGCAGATTCTGGATTCTGGGGATTCATTTTTTGTGATCGGAAATTTAAAAATGCCGAATGGTTGGATGAGATCAATTGCATATATTAGATTTGAATTGAAGACTGAACCGTGAAGATGGGCAACCATGATCCCAAGTCAAATTCCATCCTCAACTGAACCAGCTGTTACTTCATTACTGGACCTGTCCAACTGAACGAGCGTCAGAGCAGCATGAGCGAAAATTAAATATTCATTTCATAAAACTTCAATTGTGAACCTGCTCTTCGCTGCTCCCAGCATGTGCAATCAGGCCCTGGAGTTGCAGCAAAGTAGATCAACCGTTGAAATCATCATAACTTCGATCAGAAGTTTATCACTTGCATTTTGACCAAGCATAATCGGGGTTCAAGTAATCAGATCCTGCTAAATGCTCAAAGGCAACATTTCCCTAATAAATTTCGCTCTACTATCTGTACTCTCAAGGTACATCGACGGCGTCATGTGTCTGCTCTGTCTGTGTGAATGGAACCTGCCAATTAAGTGATCCATAGTCAGACATCGCATTGTCGCAAATGACTTGATATAACTTAATATCTTTGGCAAGACAGTTTCAGGATGTAGTATATTTCTAGATGCTCTCGGAACCATGATTTACCGATTCTTCAGTTTCATTTCGGAAGGCTGATCAATCACCTGGAAGTCTAGGACATGGTAGTCTAGGACATGGATAAATAACTTGAGGACCCAATGCGAAGTTGAATCGCTTTCAGTGGAGTGAGGAACAGTTAATAAAAAGCAATTAGGTCACGGATATAAAGATCTGGGGATGGTACAAAATCGTCCAAGCAACTGGTACATACTCCATTCGAATTTCGTAGAGAGAATTATACCAACATGCAGAGTATGAAGCTTGTCAATGCCTACACTAAAGAACTGAAGCGTGTAAACTGCCTCACATGGCCGACGTAGCCCATAATGCTGCAGCCTTACCCCGACGTCTTGACCTCCATTAGCACCACATCAAAAACATCGTGCATCCTTAAAAACCCGATCCTTTTACAACAGTTGGGTACATTCGACGTCAAGATGATAATGCTAACATCACCACGAGCACCAGCAGTGGTAAAAATCTACAAGAGATCAGGCAACACACTGCATGCAGCAACGAAGATAATATATGTGAAATGGAACTGAAATGATCTACTGCTCTACCATATTCGAGTGTCACCACTGTACCAAATCAAAGTAAATTTTTCCTCGTCGTATCATTGCAATGGGTACAATGATCTCATGCACGAGGTTTCAAAGCAAGTTCGGCCTTCATTGGAAACTCTAGTACGCTCTACGACGCTGAAACACCGCAAAACGGTGTCCATACAGTACTGTACATGATCAGTGCAGTGCAGTGCAGTGACCACCTTGCAATTGCGTTGCTGCCCATCCTTGAAGCCCATCCATAAGCACGACGATACTCATTTGTTGTGGCATATTTAAACTTCCTCAGAAGTTGTGCATCATTTGGACTGCGACCTTCATTCAGACAGTTTTGCCATCTCCGTCGGTCATTTATAGTATCGACATTTGCATTGGCAAATGAGCCAGTACGTCTCTCCTTCATTTGATCATCTATTTGTGAGAGACGATCCTTATTCCTTAAAGCATCATGTTTGTGTAGATTTTTGAATATCTGCTGTGACTAAACATCTCGGAGATTAAGGTCTATGATATTGCACGCTCTTCTATGGAGTGTTAGGCTAGGTCAAGGAGTGACAAGAAATTAGAATGGAGATGGCGCTTCACTTAGGTGGGAATACGAGAAACGATGAAAGTAAGGTGATTCGACCACAAGGAATGGAGTTCGAAATTATGTGAAATTTTTTTGAGAAGAATGCACGTTGTGTTGTATTTTTATTCCCTGTAAATAATTGTCTACAGTTTTTCAAAGTAGGAAGATTGTCAAACCCCCTTCTTGTATATTAGACTCTTCCTAAACCAAACGTGATGGTGTTCTAAAATGGATAACTACCATCACCAAAAAGTGGATGTAAGAAAACCACAATTGACATTATGTGGCAAAATGTGATTGGTTGACCAAAACTTGGGTGCTCATGCAGAAATTCTCCATTTTGAGTCGACCATGTCCCTATTTCACTCTAACTCTACTGCACACCTTGTGGGCATTAACCGTTTATGGTTGCCTACCTTATAGAGTAGGAAGGGATATGCAAACGAGTAAACTTACTAACTCTCCATTGTGTTTTTTTTAATTTTTAATTTTTAGTTTTTTTTTTTTTTTTTAATTCTAATTTTTTTCTATTTTTTTTTAGACAACTTTAGGAAGAGAAAGGAAAATAAATTTCCTTAGAGATTGGCGTATATGAAGACTTTGCTAATCAAACAGTCCATTGTGAATGCTCATACGGAACATACTGATAGTAAGAAGATTCATGCCACTTTTAGGGGTTATTTTATTCTTTGAATTTTAGTTTAGGATGGAATTATAGGATTAAGATTGGTGCAAAAGATGTTAGTGAAATATTAGATTTCTATGACTTTTTGATATACAAATGTGTTTTTATATGCGTCTATATATTATTGATGATTAGAGGTTGTTGGAAAGAATTGTCAACTTTCTAAGCATCTCTTATTCTAAATCATAGAAATAAAATTCCACTTACAAATGTTAAATATTGAAATATCTTTTATTATAAACGTTCATTTGATCTTTTAATATAATTAGTGTCACTTATATCAATTTTTATATATTTTATAGTAAATACAGATTATTTTATGAATATGGGCCAAGCTTTAATAAAAGAGTCTTGTAATTTAGATGGTGGTTTAGAATCATCATAGAGCATTGTATTAGGTGAAAAATGTACAATTACATGTGTATTAGGATATAAAGATGAGTTATACACTGTAATTTTGTATAACTAAATTTGGGTTGTTTTGTTGGTTGTCTTGTTTTGTCAATTAAGCCCATTGAGTTGATTGTTGAGGTTCAACAAATGTGCATAATCAAATCTTTACCATTTGTATTGGAATTTAGTGCTAACTTTAAAGAAGTCAATAACTTCATCATAAAAATTTGATTTTTCCCTTGTATCACAAATAAACAAGCCTTATTTTAGTGAATTAGATTCATGCTTTTTCATTACAAGTAGGGTTATATAATAAATTGATAAATTTTAAATGTAATTGTGATCAATCCTATTTTCCACCATCTATTGATTTACGACACCTTACAATAGAATAAGTCTTATTAGGTTCTTGACCTATATCAAACCCTTCTTGCTTTGCTAAATAGATCTCATATCTAACATTGTGTTTGGAGAATCAAACTAATCATTACAATCCATTTTTTTGTCAATAATAATATGAATTGCACTAAGGGGCAATTTACACTACAAAACCAAGAATATGTCCCATAGAAGTATAAAATCTGTAATTGGTTTCACCAATTCCTCCCGAGATGACTTGGATTTACACTACTAAAAAAAGAGGAATATGACCAAAGAATTGAGGTCTTCAATTGGCCTAAAATAAGCCTACTCAATAATATTGGAGGATTTTGTGGTGAGAAATGCAAAAATGGTTATATCATTGCAAAAAACAAGACGACCATAGAGCATGAAATACTATTTTAACAAATTTTAACATTTTTTTTATTTTTATGAGGGTCTAATGTTCCACAATCACCATTGATAGGAGATTATTAAAAAATCAGCACATTCACTATACTACACATTCATCCCAAGTTTGGTTTACACTTAGGAAGTGACCCACGGGCTTTAACCCCCAAATGCCTGAGCCTTTGACTTTGGATGCTCTATTTTGCTACTATAAATAATGTAAAATATGAATTTTAAACTTTTCTTAGCTAGATACACATGTTATCTACAAGAAATAATTTTATCAAAATTAATTGTTTTAAAATGTAATTAATATAAATTTTCAAATCAGAACAAACAAAGAAAGTTCATATCAAATATAGGTTACACTAAAAAATTATGAAATATTTACCATAGATGAATATGACAACCAAAAACCTTAGATTAGTTACCGTGCTCAAAAATTATGTTTTGATTCAAAAATATGATGAAGAAACCTAAAACCGTGGAAAATCAAGAAGTAGCCACGGTTATACCCCTTCATCTTATACCAGCTATAAATCACTCAATTTTTGGTGTTTTTCAAAATTTTAAGTTGGGCTGGAAAATAGATTTGCCAAAATACATTTCATTAGTTTACCTCAACTGCAAAAAAGATCATCCCAATAGTCAAAATTGTGTTTTAGCTGTCTGTATCTAGGAATTTTTGAATACACACACGGTATTGATCTTTTTGACTTTCAGGAGGCACCAAAATTCATGAAATTATTATTTTGAGCATTTTTTAATGAGGTTAGATAGATCTCTCTCAACTTTACTACGTGAAAAGAAAATGGATGAAAAAATGTCATTTGGATGACAGTTATGGAACTTGGAAAAATGAAAACGACCAGTTTTTGGTTGTTTAGGCGTTTAGGGGTTAAAAATGATATTTTCTGAAGTGTAAACATGAAGTGTGACCATGGAATTAATCCAATTTCGTTGGTCACAGCTGTGTAAACCGCTCATAAGGGCCTGATGGCTCACTGCGCCGTCCCCATTCACAGCAGTCCACAGCACCAATGAGCCCCTGCCTTTGCTGTGAGGTTAAAAGCGCCATAATCCACAACATCTACCAGTTCGTTACATCTTCCCTCTTAAAATCCACCAAGCTTGCGGTTTCGGGTACAATGACGGCTTTCTGTTCACGTCCTTTCTGTCCCTCTGTGTCCCAGCATCGTCATACCCAAAACCAGCACAAAACCCAAAACCACCAATAAAGACAAAATCGATAGACTTCAAACCTCTAAATGTACATCACGAGCAGATGATGTTGGGTTTAGGTACACAACGGGGTTTGGAGGGGAGCTCTGGCAAAGGCAGGCGCGGCCACAAGGATGCGTTTGCGTTTCGAAGCAGAAGCAGAGCGTGTGTGTGAGAGTGTGTAGGGCAGGGCAGGGCAGGGCAGGGCAGGGCTGGGCTTCGGAATCGGAGGCTGCGATCTGGAGCGCAGGGGATCCGGCACTGCGTTGTAACATATCGCTGCGTTGCTGCCGATTCGATCCGCTGCTGGGATTCGGCGCAGTGCGGGGAGCGGTGCTGGTGTGGGGGATTGGTGGGGTGACTTAGATCTGCCGCGATGGGGTTCGTGGCATGGTGGTATGCGTGGACTCATGCGTTGCTCTACATGTCGCCCTACATCTACTCCGCCATTGGAATTGCCATCTCAATTGGCGTGTCTGTGCTTGGAGCTTCGTGGTGAGTAATTCCCTCTGATGGAATCCAATTCATAATTAGTTTGGTGTAGTGAGAATCGCAAGCACACAGCCTGGGTTTTTGTCTCCTGGGAGCATTTAGGGTTTCGGTTTGAGAGTAGCGCAAGAGTTTTTGGCGCTTGGAGTTTTGGAGAAACGGGTGCCATCGAGATGGAAGCTCGCGGGTGGTTTGTTTTGAGTGCGATTTCAACTGTAGGGTTTCGTTGGTTCATGAGGGGTGTTGGTGTGTAGGGGTTTAGGCGGTGGTGGGTTCTTTCTGTGTGACCTGTTGCGCTGATTTTTGAGGTGGTGTTTTGGACAGGGGGATTTATATAACCGGAAGCAGTCTTCTAGGTGCAGCAATCAAGGCTCCTCGTATCACGTCGAAGAATTTGATCAGGTAAAGCGGGGTTCTGGAAGGATCGGGCTTGTGGTTTTTTGATTGTTAATGTGGTAGGATGTTAGGTTTTTTCGGTGCTGAACCAGCAGGTGGCATCTCATCTCATGTCGCTAATTTGAGTCTACAATCATCTGCAGTGTGATTTTTTGCGAAGCAGTGGCTATCTACGGAGTAATTGTAGCCATCATACTGCAGACTAAGTTGGAGGCAACGAAGCAACCATTTCACCCTGACTCCATGCGCGCTGGCTACTCATTGTTCGCTTCAGGGATTATTGTTGGTTTTGCAAATCTGCTGTGCGGGTAAGTGATAATTTTCAACCTCTGGGTTAGTGATATGTTGTTTCCTCTCCCCCTTTTGTTCTCTCCCATTTTTGGGTATCGAAATGAGAACGGGTTTTAGTTTAGGTCTTGTAGAATGGGGTAAGGGAGCAATCTGTTTGATGATTCTCTTTTGTGGCGCATGTTGTGCTTGTGTTTGCTGGGAATATGCCGAAATTTGATTTGTTACTGGCAATCGTCAATCATGTTTTCTTGTGAATCATGTTGGCAGTTTAATTATTGATTCGTGAATTTTAATTTTGCCACTGGTTTGTTATGGCAGGTTGTGCGTGGGTATCATAGGCAGCAGCTGTGCACTCTCAGATGCCCAGAACTCCACATTGTTCGTCAAGATTCTAGTCATCGAAATCTTTGGGAGTGCTCTCGGTCTGTTTGGAGTTATTGTGGGTATCATCATGTCATCTCAAGCTACATGGCCCGCAGCTGTAGTTGCCTGAAACCCAGGTCTAGCTCTAGGTTTATTTGGTCTCAAGCTACATGGTTCACAGCATTAGTAGTCTGAATCTATTGTAGTCTTTCGATTGTTATTATATCTGCAATCTTCAAATGGTGGAAACAGTGTATCAAGATTCTAGTGGGTATGAATCTGTACTCATTCAGTTTGAGTAGCTGATGCATAGACTGTGGTTGATCCATATTTGAGAGCAGTGTATCTACATTTGTATGGAAAGTTTCTTGGCTACGAATGGCCTGTAAGAAGAATTCTTGTGGACAATTTGTGTATATGACTATTCCGGTACATTTGTTGTGGAAGGATGAGTATTGCTAGGGACTCCCATCTGTGCTTGTCTAGAATGGCAACATCAATTGGTTTTTTCCTCATCTTTGATGGAAGGAGTAATCTTTGATTCCCATTTGGTTGTCGAGGATTCTAGTACCATATGAGGAGGTATATGCCAGGAAATCTCCTTTTTCAATTATGATGACAATTTTTCTCTAATCCCGTTTTTATCACAAGGTATTCACTTTGTCCCTTGGTTCGATTTGTCTACATGGTTGATGTAGCTTTTCTGTTGCTGTTTGGCAGTGCAAAGAATCCGAAAGAGTTCACTTAAATTACTATGAAATTCATACTGGTCACGGGGACTGTAGGTTTGCTAACGTGTGTGTGAAGGCTTAGGTCCTACTTGGATTGCTAACGTGTCTGTGAAGGTTGCTGCAAGAGTTCTCAGCACTGTAGATATGGTATTGTTGTTTGCACCTCGTCTATTCGTTTACTGTACTTAACATGTACTCGACCCAAGTAAGCTAATGCAGACAGATGACCTCGAACCACCCAAACCTTTCTGTCTGCTAATACCTTACCACCTGCCTCAACGAGTACTATACTACAATGTGGGCACTTCAAGAACACACTGCTCCCCGGAGTAATTCTTCCGAGAGGCTTGTCGTTGCATACTGAATGATGCTGCGTCAATAATTTTCATGAGCATTTCCATGGAACCGTGGACGATCGAGTATTCAACTAATTCCACCTTTCTGCAAAGTTGCGAAGTGGTAATTGCCGTTTTTCGCGCGAACAGGATGCTAGTAAAATCTCTGGTAATTCCGGTAGACTAGACCAAAGCATTTCTTTGATGTAAACAAACAGATTTACCGCGTATTGATAATCACCCAATTCCGCAAGGACCCATTAGTTATTTCAAAGTCCTGAGAATCGAAGTAGCACCTGGATTAACCGACAAGTAAAGTTCTCCATTTCCAAGGCTTCTATGACAACTGGAGTCAAAGCAGACAGAGTTCGATTGCCACGTTGTAAAGCCTCCACCTCTCTGACTCCCTCGCCATACTCGCGACGCCCACGCCATATCCACTCTCGACACAAGTGTCTATTCCCAACCCCGATAAAACTTTCATTAAACACAGTGACCCTCACATCCGTCCCACTCTCAAGTATGGTATCATCTGTCTGCTTTTCTTTAGTCGCAAATATTTCAAGTGCACGGTGACTCATCATTCTCCAATCTCAGAACTTGTCTGTAATTTGAAACTTCCCTGCAAGCGATTCGTTTGAAGACAAACTGATTTCCAGGGACGTTAACAATGTTGTGAGTGTGCTCCAAGTCTTTGTTGCCGCAACGAGGAGCTTTAAATGTCCGGGTACCTGGTATGGTTTCTCATCTCTCATTGTAAGCTGGTTGGATTTACTTGGAAGCTGTTTCTATCGGAGGAGCACCTGGAGGATTTCTAGAGTTTCGCCTCGGGCGTCAGGCGAGGATTTTGCTGCACATTGATGAGAGGTGCGATTGCATTTTGCTGGCGTTCTTTCTGCTTTGTGAATAACTTTGCATTGGAGGAGTGAATGTTGTTCTGCTGTTTTGTTGGGCTCTTTTGCGTGATTCGGACCATAGTTTCGTTGGTATTTCGTTTGGAGACATTGAATTGACTGGCTTGAATCTGAATGCGTTTCCTTCTTTTTGTGTGAATAGACGATCTTCGTCGGCGTTGGGGGTAGGACAGTCGATCGGGCACCTCAGCCGTCTCCAAGACTGATTCCAACTCTCCTCCCAACTCGACAACCATGTCGTCATCATTTTCTCAATCGCTGAACTCCATCACTCTTACAAAGCTCCGTGAGGTCTCGAAGCAACTGTCCGATTTCACCTCCCACAGAGAGATTGTATTGACGTCGCTCAATGTGGCTAGCAGCTCGAGGGAGAGGGTTCAAATCCTCTTGGATGGCATCAGCGCTTGGCGCAGCGTCGGTGTTAATTCAGACGAGTCATCTTCCGACACCGGAGACTACCTCGTGAACGTCGAGAAGTTTCTGATCCAGGCTGAACGTGACCCCAGCATTGGCGAGGCGTCTCTGCGTGCGTGGGAGGCCGATTTCAGGACATATCTCGACACGGAGAAGGCCAAGCATGAATACGCGGAGCTCTTTGGAAGGCTACTGAGAGAGTGGATTGCAAGCCCCACTTCCGTCCCAGAGAAGACAGCAGGCGTCTCCGACGAAGGTGAGATGTCATTGATCTCCGCAGACGATACATTTGAGAGAGTTGGGAGGAAGGAGATGCACGAGCAGCGCGCCATGTTCGAGTCGCTTGTCTTCACTGCTAAACAGACCGACACTGCAGCCATAGTCGCCTACCTCGACGATCTTTTCTCTTCCAAACCTGCTAAAGAGATGCTCGAATCAGTGCGCGAAGGTATTAAATCCTTTGGTGAAGACATGCTCCGCAGTACGAAGCTCACTGTCCGTGACCTCGAGCTAGCCATCGCCTCTCTCCTGGTCGCTGACCTGTTGTCGAATGAGAAATGCGATACCCTGAAGGAGTTCACCCAAAACCCTTCTGTGCTCGCTGAGGTAACAGATGTGCTCAATATGCATCTGGCATCACTCACTTCATGGTCTTGGATCCCGGATGGTGGAGCTGACGACGCCATCCCCGTGGAGATGCGGAGGCAACTCAATGGGAAGTACAGGGTTTTCATGGACGAGGAGATTCTGCAGGCCATCTTCTTGCACTGGATTGGCCTCAAGTGGGCGACAGAATTCAAACACCGTTTCAAGAGCTTCTTCGAATCAAGGGCCTGGAAACTACCAACAAAGCCACTCTCGAAGGTTGAGAACGAGAGGCGTGAGTATTTCTTGGGAGAGGATCCTAGAGTATCAATTTGCGGAAAAGGACAGCCCCAAACGATTGATGCAAAGCGACGGGCGGATCACATGCGGCTGTTCTTCATGAATCAACTGCCGGAGAGCCTGGAGAAGGGGGCAGTTTCGTATGACGCTGAAGACGTGGGGGCGAAGCCTGGCGAGACGACGGCGATGGGGATCAAGCAATCGCTTCTTCACATTCTGACAACGGAATGCCTCCTCAACACCACCCTACACAACGAGTTCACCGTTGTGCGTTCTGATTTTGCCTGGTTCGGCCCGAGCTTACCTCACAGCTCCATTATCACTGCTCTCAGATTCTTTGGCGTTCCTGAGGATTGGCTTATCTTCTTCCAGACATTCCTCCGGGCGCCGCTCAAGTTCGTCTCAGACGGGCCATCGGCTGCACCTCAAATCCGGAAACGCGGAATCCCAATGAGCCACACTCTAGGAGATTGCTTTGGCGAGGTCCTGCTTTTCTGCATGGATTATGCTGTGAACCAGAAGGCAGACGGGCTCTTCCTTTACCGCATACATGATGACTTCTGGTTCTGGAACCGGGATTCCACTGTGTGCGCAAAAGCTTGGCAAGCAATGAGCACCTTCACTCGTCTTGTGGGCTTGGAGTTCAACTACGAGAAGACGGGGTCTGTGTCTGTGGGGCGACCGCTGCACCCAGATCTTCCCAAAGGGAACATCAAGTGGGGATTCCTGAAATTTGAAGAGTCGGGCCAGTTCGTGATCGACCAAGCCCAGGTCGACGTCCACATTGACGAGCTGAAGCTTCAACTGAAAGCCTGCGAGCACTCTGTGTTCGCTTGGGTTCAAGCATACAACAAGTACGTCGCCTCCTTCTTCGTCAACAACTTCGGCTCCCCTCCTGCTCAATGCTTTGGCCAGAGGCATGTCGACATGGTCATCGACACTCTCCAGCGCATCCACCTTGCTCTCTTCCCGGAACACGGAGGATCTGTCATTCGATACCTTGCTCATGTAATCCAGCAACGTTTCGGTGTCAGCGACATTCCTCCCGGCTGGTTCCTATGGCCCATGACAATGGGTGGATTGGAGGTGAAGTCTCCTCTCATCCCGCAGTTTGCCATCCGCGACTACCTTTGCGATGATCCTGTCCAGAAGATCAAGGATGCAGTTGAGGAGGAGGAAGACACCTACACCAAGTTGCAAGAGGAATGGAACAGCGGCACCACCACAAAGCCTAACACTTCCAATCGGAGTCTTGTCATAGCGGACTTCCTTCCGTATGAGGAGTATGCGTTGCATCGGGAGCAGCGTCTCACGGCATGGAAGGATGTTTATGCCGAGCTGCTGCAAGTGCCACAAGATTATGAAATAGCGCAGGGCATATCAGGACCATCGTACCTGAGGACGGAGCTGCATAACCTGCCATCCGACTTCGATGTGGCGGGCGTCCAGAGTATTCACAGTAACTGGTTTGCGATGAATTCGTACTGGCGGTGGGTTGTTGCTTGCTATGGCAAAGGTGTGGTTAAGAAGTGGGGTGGCTTGGAGGTGGTGAGACCTGGAAGCTTGCCTCTCGGCATGGCAGAGCTGTGGAAGAGCAGGAAGATGAGGTGGGAGCAGTAACTTTGCGAATCCTTCACGCAGATGTGAGGAAATGAGACTTCTAATTAGGATGGTAGCTTGGAGATGATGCCAAGTTCCGAAACAGCGAAATTTTTGAAGAAGTATTCGTGTTGATAGAAACCACTTATGTCCCCTTCCCAAACCAAAGTTCGAAAGTAATGTCAATTTTCGGATGTCAATTTTGTAATGATAATTGGAGATACTCAATCAATGCTGTGCGGCAATCAGAACGCTCTTGAGTTTTCTTGGTTTTCTCAAAATGTTGAGTTTCACAAAACCAAATTGTTTAATTTGTGAACTAATTTAAAGTATGATAAATGCCTAATGAAATAAAAAATTGTACTTTGCATTGTACGCTTTGTGTCAAATTTGGTAGGGTTTTTCATGCGTACAATGTTTGATGCGAAAACAAAGATCTGGTCTGGAGGAAACTGAAACCATTGCAGAAACTTGCAATGGAAAACATAGAGCTTTAGGTCAGGTTTAGAGAAATTTGCGAGATCAAAAGAAACGCATGCATCTTGTGGTTCATAAACCAAGAAATTTCCTGATGGAATGGATTTACACAAGATGATATTCACTGCTCACTAATCCTATTTTGACAAATATGACAAACCACCTTTCAGCCAACGCTAGTTGACTTCAGTCTGAGGGAGTAAGCCTAGAGGTCTAGCTTTCACCCAGCCATAGCCAGCGGAACATTCATGATGAACCTCAAATACGCTTCAGAAGACTGGGATGTTGCGATCTCGTAAACGGACATCAAGGTATGCATTCAAATTTACCTGAAACAAACTCCTTGAATTGCAAGAGTGCAAATTATCAACCTCTTGCATCTCAAGCAATTGGCTCAGGATTAAATACTCCATCTGCAAGCTTCTTACTAATGGTCTTCTTGCCCATAGTTAAGCTCTCCTTGAGCCTCCTAGTTGATGATACCACTGGTACTCCATTAGGTGCTTGGGGGGTACCTTTTGATGAACTAGAGATGCGCCCATTCTTTGCTTTTGTCGATTTTGGAACTTCCAGGGAGTCGAGAAGCGGGGAGGGGAATGGGGAAGGGAAGGAGCCAGCGCTCTCATTTGGAGAAACAGAGAGCCTGTCTCCTAAATCTGGCCTCTCCTTTCTGATGTGTTTGAGGATATTGGCTTCTGCTCTAGATCCTGAGCTGGATTCAGTACGCCCTGCGTCAATGCATGCAGGTAGAACATTGATTAGCAATAGTTCTGCTTGACGTAACTGTTCTAGAATAAAGTCCTAGCACTCATTCCTTCTAGTAACATACACCTAGGAAGATTGAAAACAATTTAGTGAAGTGAACCTTTGACGAGCTGCATAGTTGGATCTTCTAATAGAATTAGCTCAGGCGTAAGTTATTGCAATCAATGATACAGACAAGGAATGCAACATTGTGTAGCAGAGATATGTTGAAAACAATGAAAACAATGAAGGACAGAAGGACTATTTAATTAAAAGTGATCGACCTACCTCCAGTACTCTCTCCTCTAGAGTTTCGGGATCCTCGAGAACCCGAACTTCTTGAACCTGAACTTGTTCGAGGTTTGACGATATTCTCCTGACTACCATCTTCCCACACAGCAACCTTCTCGTTCGGGTTAACGACCGAAGTATCAAGGTTACTTCTTTTCAGTGTTTTTACCAGCCCTTGCAAATTCAATTGCCCAGTTGTATTTTCATCGCCGCTTTCACCTGCGGATGCCTCATAGCCATCAGTGCTATATGACCTTTGGAACAAGATATTAATTTTTCCAGTCACAGTTGGTACTTCCTTCACCACAGGCACTGCAGCAGGCTGCTCGATAATGAGAGTCGCTGGGCTAGGTGGTACTATTGTCTGGAGCTCAGGAGATCCCTGGAAGGTCATCTCAGGAGACGCTAGCTGACTTCCGGGGTACGAGCTTCCGGGATAGGAGCTTCCAGGATACGAAGCCCTCATTTCTCCAGAGAATCGACTTGGACTACACCGGAAACCGTTTCGTACCTCCATTGGCAAAGGAAGAACCATAGATTGAGGGCTCCCATTGGCTGCCAGCAGTATTCCTGGTCTAGTAGTAGTATTGTTAAGTGTAATATTCGATTTGCCACGACGGTCCTTCATCAACAACCACCTCTCTTTGCCTGTGAGGTAAGGTAGATCATGATGCTTTCTGCGATGATGATTCCATTTATTTCCGGCTATTGTAATTTCGCCACTCACGTTACGAGAGCTCTCGAGACTGCTGTCAGCTTCGGTCTCTGTGACTTGGGAGGAGCCTTTGGAGTCGCGCGCGATAGGTCGTATAATATTGGTGGACGTTTCCCTGGCTTGAGCCGCTACCTTGGCAGCCTCCTCGGCGTTCAGACGTGCCAGTTTCCAAGGGTTGATCCCCACTGAAACCTTCTTCTGAGGCTGCGCTTTTGCTGCTCCGATACTCTTCTTTGCGAGTTTTGCAGGAGAGTTAGACTCTAAGTCCCCACTGAAGGCCAAAACTTTCTGTTTCGTCATTCAAAGAAGAGAATACCAAGTGAGTAAGCAGACCTTGGGACAGTAGTTTTTCTAAGATGTCTTGAATCCAGCAGTAGCAACCAGATAAGATTTGCAAATTTCTGCATAAAACAATTGATGGAAAGCTTTTCATACCTGCTGATGCTCTACAAACATGCGTGGTGGTGTACAGAAAACACCTCTGTGCAGTCCGAGAGCCCCAGCGGAGCTATATCCACTAATCCCTGTTGCATTCGAGCTGGCAGGTGATGAGGTCAAGCTGTTTAACCCATCGCCTTCTCCGACATCGTGTTCCAAGCCTTGTTCTCTTACTGCCAGAATGTAATCGTACGTCGTAATCCCCTGTCCAAATTCAGCAGTAGGAGTCATTATATGGGAGTAGAATGCATTGAAGTGGCAAGAAAGTCTTGTGAAATCTATTAAATTGGGTCAGCAAATCAAATTATCACGAAGTTGATAAAAGGTGTTTAGCAACCAATTTTAAACATTGAGAATATCTTCTTTCACGACAGATGAGTTTGACCTTCTGACCATGTGATGTCGAAACTGCAGAAGCAGCAAACCACAGACCAGGACGGAAGCTGTTTTGACACTAACCTTGTGAATTAGAATGAGGTGGAAAAAGAACAGCTGACACAATGGGATTGTTCCTAACATGGCCAGCAGTGACAGAAACACCTGAACATCCAATTACACAATTAGTGGATCAAGGTTTAATGGCATATTGGTTCAGTGCCAATCAGACATGCAGCTGTGTCACATCTCATATTCGTAAGGTGAGCCCGATAAAATTAAAGAACTGCGTCGCATTGAACACATACCACAACTATGATGTAAGGTACTCGGGAGAAGCTACTGCCAAGTCTGTGAATTATCTCCCTCTCAAAACTTGTTTTTTGTGTGAAGCAGCGAACAAGAACACCAATTCCAGTGCTCCAGACGATAACCAGCTGAAAAGCGTCAAAGCATTGCAGTGAGTTTTATGTATGAAAAATATGCATACAGGTCTCCTACATTAAGGTCATACTAAACAGAATATTTACATCACATCAACTCATCATTTCGACAAGCTATACTTCGAAATTTATTTTTTAGTCTGCATTGAATTTTTCGCAATTAGGATTTGACTCTAAAAATTCTCTAAGTTGACTGGCTAGCGTACCAGCAAGAGACACGCCACCATGAGACTCACGAACGTCCTGTAATTCCTCTTTCCGACGCAGTTGTTGAGCCACTGTGATCAGGAAACAAAACTATTAGACGCACAATCTCCATTGACATCACGAGAACAGAACGTGACAAGAAAACTGAGTGCCAAAACAAGGATGTAACGAGAAGGTAGCAGAGATTTATACCCGACAATGGTGATCGAATTCATGTACACACTTGTCACAAGCTCTGCAGTGCTTGCTGTTCTTCGATATCTATTAAGGCACAGGTGTAGGTTAAAATATGAGGTCAAGAGAGGTTTTGAAATCTCACTATATTCAAAAATATAGTGATTTTAATTTGTGAACCAAACTTCAGGATTCGTTTAAGAATACAGATATGACTGCAAAATAAAATGACACAATGGGTTCACCACAGACATGGGCCGCACCTCAGCTTCGCAAATGCTGCAGTAAAGCAACTGCTCGTCTGTGTTCTGCTTGGCTGAGTCATCCTTCTTACAGCAAGCAAATGGGAGACATAACCAACGAGCACAAGAACTTGAACTGCAAGCTTTTCCTTCGAACTCATCATGCCGATGTTCTAAGCAAGTGTCAAAATTTGAAAGTGATAGATCCTTCGCCTTTAGAGCTGCTCGCTGCTTGGCTCTCGCTGCCCGTTTGGACTGGTGCACTCCGGGGTCAGCTGGATCACATCCAGCACATCTCACATACAGAATAAAGACAGCTAGGACCTGCATAATCAAAACAAGAAAAAAGAGTTACAATATAAGACATGAGCATTTCGAGCAGACTGGGAGAATGTGCAATTGTGAACTGATTATCAATGCTACTCAATGGCACTGACGGCATTACATATTAAACACCATCACTAGGAAGAGTTGTCGTGACATTATCTCTTCTGGCAGATTTTTAGCCAAGGACATTCACGATGCAAACCATCACTCACCACCGGGGAGAAGGCTGCGTAGATGTGAAACTTGAGCACACTGCTTCCAACGAAAGGTATGAAGAAGACGTAGAAGGAGAAAGAGAGCCCCGAAAACACAGCAACCGCCACCGTCTGCAAACACACGAGAGTCGTGTGGAAATGTTAGTGCATAACTCATGACTTAATTCAGGCACAAATGATGAAAAATCTCTTCTTCAAACCCCGTTCACTGCTTCAATGCCATCTCTTTTGTATGATGTTTTGATAATCCTAGCTAGCATTCTCAAATTAAACCCCAAAAAGACAACCTTTCTGTGAGCTTACATCATAATTAAATTGGCTATTCTTGCAATCAAATGAAGACCTAGAGTAGCGTTCAAGCATAATTACGACATTTTGCCAAGAGATGAGGTCCAATATTGGTACACTAGGAATTGCACTGGATTGTTAGAACACCGAGGTGTCGCACAAAGAAGTTCGAAGTTGAGACACTAATGATATAGTCCAAGAAGTTTGCATTCCTCGGTGTCAAACACCCCCCAAAAACTAGCCTTACATCATTTCTCACACATGATAGCATATTGCAAATTGCACCAGGTGGTTTCTTTCCATCAATACTAACACTCCTCGGATGAAAACTACAATGCCAATGTCAGGCTCGCCATTCACAATCACTCGACATTGTTCATTTTCAATGAATCACAAATGTGGGTGACACCTGACAAGCCTTAGCGTGCAAGAAACGAACCTGGAGAGGATGATACGGCAGCTCCCATCCATGGTTTCGCATTGTGCAAACAACGATGATGTAAGTGCAGCTACTAAGCGTACTGAGAGCACACACGGCCCCGGGGTACCATCAGCCTGGAAAATTTTATCTTACACCTATATACTGCAAGTCGCCCGCACTGTGACCACCCCCATTGCAGAACTCAGCCTTATTCTCCCAAAGAAACCACCCTCTTGCATGAAAGAACACCGGACATAATGTGCATGAAAGAAAACCCTGTCGAATATTCTCCACAGAACCTATAGCTTCAACTCAGAGTAAACTACCAAGTTTGTCCCCGTCCACCAAGAGCGCATGTGCACCCGAAGACACAAACTCCAAGAGCAAGTCGAACCTCGGCTATGGCGGTGTTCGACAAGAGAAAACCAACTTGCCTTGTCGAGCTGGGTAGGTAAACCTCGGCTCAACATTGAGAGCCACTGCCGTGTTACTCCAACCAAGCTCCTTCTGACATAGCCCAAAGGAAGGGAAAGAGCAACTCCGAGCTCGTCACAAGACTTTTACCAAGAAAGAAATCAATTTCAACCGAAGCATGAAGCGTGACCAAAACGTAACCCATGTAAAAGCTCACTGAACCTCACACTAATTGCACTCTCCAACGCCAGGAGCTTCCATATGCATCCCTCAAGGAGACCTCTCAAGAAGAGGGACAGGCACAGAAAACGCCCAACTCAAGGCGCCTGCATTGAGTTCCACTGGATCGACAACATACAGTGGCAAATGAGGCTTCAATAAAACCCACAGCTTGCTGCACGTATGTCACATGATGGGCCTCGCACTTGCGCCACTTACATCATTTGTGCCGCATTGAACGCCTGTCAGATTGCACCATCATGCCCAGCCCCTTCCTCCGATGGCTGCATGTTCACAGATCAAGCTCAACCTCGCTCCCCACATCCAGTACTACTACGTCCAGTGCGAGCTACTTCCATGTCAACCCAAGTGCAGCTGCAGCTGCATGCTCCAGACGACGACCAAGTTGTATGCAGGCACGGCACCACTGTAGCTCAAAAACTAGGAAGGAGTGGGAAGGGAAGGGAGAGAGAATGGAGCATGTGAGATGGAGATCAAGAGCTGCTCATGTGAGTCATCATGGGCGCATCTCTTCGCTTCTGTCTGGAGTAGACTCTGCAATATGCCTCTCGTGTCAGCCTTGAGCTGCACCGCATCCTGCATAGATTCTGGTGTCAATTTTTACAAATTGCATCTCAAGGAGGGAAACTACAGCATTCTTTTCATACTTCATGCTCCAGGTTTTCAGGTACTTACTGGGGAAAAGTTTGTAGCTTTTTTTCTGTTCTTCGCAGGGGCTGTGGATGTGTGGCAGTGGTGTTCAGAGAACTGAAGTTTTTGAGGGTGATTATTACATGATGTTATGCTCAGGCTATGGTGTACTTTTGGAAAATGAAATTGAATAGGCATGACTTAATCCATGTAATTTGAAGGGGAGTTCCATTTGTTTCACAACTAACGTAGCCCAGGGTCATGAGGGAATGGAATTTGGGGGGCAGTGTAGTGAGTGGGAGATTTGTGATGAATTTTGACTGAAAACAGTCATTGATGGAGGAAGCTATGGGCTACTGTATGCTTTGGCTACCTCAAATCCACCTTGATGGTTTCAGATTATTATTATTATGGACTGCATAACCGGTGAAGGCCTGGAGACCCAAGTCAATTATGGGTCATAACCTGCTCCATGTGATTTGAACTTTTTGCAGCTTTTTAGAGAATTTTGAAGTTCATGTAACTGATGCATGAAGAAAACAGTAGTCTGTGAGACAAGCAAGAGTTTATGTTTGTAGTTCAGAGTCCGTTCTCTGAAACATGAGCCAGTGACACTATCACCAGTAATTTTGCTGGACAATATCCTTGCTGAATTGGGTAAACCTACCTGTACAAATTTGCCAGTGTGTGCTCAATGATTCAAATTTTCATTTCTGTAGCAGCGTATCTTAATCAACTACAACCTTTGCAACTAAAAATCACTGCAAATTGTCTGTCAACAATGCTTTCCATGATTTGAAGGAAGTTGGAGAGTGCTAAATCTGCTCCAATTTTAGATACAATGGAAGATTGCACTGCACCCCTACAAATTCAAGGTGGCACTTCTAGAACTACAAGGAACTGGTCTACTTGGCAGCGATCAAGCAGACACAGTGGTTGCGGAAACCACCCAAAACAAGGCATAGTTGGCTTGTGTTTCAGAGAATGGACGAATGGACCCTTCAGTGAGTTACCTTCTCGGTTGCTTGTACTCCCGGCTTGGGTAACTTGACCCTATAAGAAGCTCCAAAACAAGGGCGATGGTTTGGTTTTAGGAGGCAATTTGCGAGATGATGACCAGTCATGCGCATAGTGTTTGATGGTGCCACCCAGTTGTTGGGAGTGAACAATCTTGGTGGGTTCATCTGCCAGCAAGACTGCGACATCCAAACTGCGGTCTCATCAAGTAATCATATTCAGTTATCTGTGGAGAAGTGGCTCTTCCATCTTGGTGATATAGTGTTCTCAATGCCTGTATGTGATGTACTGCTGGTAACTGCAGTGCAGTACCTTCTGAAGTTACAGTCTGGTATTAGCTGAGTTACGTACTGTAGTATGCAGCACAGCATACATGTTTTTTTCTGTAGAAATCAAAACATGTGTACATGAATTCCTCTCTATATACCTTTTTTTTTTTTTTTTTTTTATTGACACACGGATTACTTTTCACAATCCGCGGCAAAGTGGACAAGTTGCTTTCGCAACCCATCGTCGGGGTTATCCATCCGGTACAAGTGAGATTTTATAGCCGATCAGACTCTAAATACCTTTCAAATTGGTATATTATGCTTTTTGATGGGAGAGTTCAAAGGAGTCTACAAGTAACATGAAGGCTATGACCCTAAAAAAGAAATTCTACCACCATACTTTATATTTGAATCAAGGAAAATCGATAAATTATTTTTGTGTAAAAAAGTTGGTAAACATTGATGACGTAATAAACCTTCTAGCCCGGGCAATAAACCTCACCCTCATCTTAATGATAAGTAGGGCGGGCTTTTCTTGCTCGTCCTCCCCCTTGTTGTTTTTAATTTTAGAAGGCTTGCTATTACCTTTTTATCAAATTTGGAAAAAAAAAAATGGAATAAGGAACTCCAAAATTAGTCTGGGGTTAGTTAGTTGAATTTAGGTCATTTCTAAATAAATAACTACAATCAAATATTTTTAGTGGGATTTTTGTTCCCACCAATACGAACCTTGCGTGGGGGTCCTCGTCATTAAGTCAAGGGCAAGGCTTATCGCTGGGGCTCTCCAGGGTACAGTAGAAGGTAACCTCAACCCCTACAGCATTTACCCATAAGTTATGAGCAGATACCATAATAAATCAAACGTGCATGCCTTTAATGACTCATCATTTCCAATTCAGCAGAGTTACAGCAATCATTCATCACAGTAATGTAAAGGCCATGGGCTGCCATCCTTTCAATTTTTAAAACTGTTTGACTTGAGCCAGGCAAGAGTTGCCTTAAACCAATCAGACGACAGTTTAGTAAGTTTTGATGCAGAACTGATCATTGGGATGGTAAATTATTTTACGTGCATCAGAGTTCAAATGACTTGATTTTCCACCCAATGATGGTGCTCATGATATCTCTTTGTTCGCACACTCTTTGTGAACAATGATGATATGATTTCCTTGCCGAAGCCTGGTATGCTTTGCACAGCTCATGAGCCATGCCAGACCTTTTAAGTTTTTTGTTCAATTAAGGTAGCCATGCCATGTGGAACAATTTAATATTTTCTATCTTGCTGTATGCATATTATTGGAACATTCAATAGCTAAAAATTATTCACTCCTTTGGAAGGCCAGACTTGCTTGCAATCTATTATGGACATAATCATTACAACTACCCAGTAGGTCTTTGTTGTTCAAAAATGATGTCTATTCTTACTGTTGAAATAATATATTAAAAACATCTAAATATTTTCTTTTGTTGATTATATGCTAGAAGTCTATTGAACTACATTTATTATAGTTTTAAAAAAAGTGATACATCACTTCCTACCTTAAACAATTTATAAAGGGCCTCCGCATCATTGTTTTTATTACAAAGCAAGCCAATTGTATTGTCAAGTCTAGAACAAAAAATAAAGTAAAAATTTCAAAAGCTAAGAGAATAATTTTTAGTTTTGTTTATCCTTTAAGGATTATTCAAGCCGTAATTTATCTAAAATTTGGTACACATGTATGTTGTGCTTTAAGGTGTCGTACATTTTCCTTGGATATATATCGTAACTACATCTGGTACTTATCTTTGTATGAAGAAGTGAGATCTCACACACACTTTCATTTTAATGGTAATTACTCTACACCTGATATATAAATGCTTCATTTGACTGGCTTCATTGAATTATTGCTGCTCTAATTTGTAGCAGGTATTTACATTTTACACCAAGTCTTTCCATTATCAGATTTATTCAATTCTAATATGAGCATGCCAATAATACTGTATGTGCGAGTAATAAGTTGGATATCCAACCTCCCTAATTTGCAGGCCCTTATGAGGCCTGACTTAGCTTGCAAGAGACTTCAGTATGATGGTGGAGCACTAATAATGTCATGTGTAGACCGCATTCTAAGAGGTACTCAGAGGTGATTGTCTGAGGGAGCCCAGAACATGGTTCTTTGATTTGCTGCTCAAATGCAGACTCATTCAAGTTCATACTACCTTCTCCTCTTTGACTTTCATAATGCATCTGAATTTATGCACCAATTCAATACAAACTCTCCGTAACTTTGCCCCCATTTGAACAGCCCTTCGCCTCTCAAGCTCCATGACTTGGCAGGAGACTCTCACGGGTATCCTCGTCTTCTGGTGAGTACTCCCCTTCCACAAGAACCTCCGGCATCGCGGGTGACGTCTTGAGGGCCTCCATAGTGTGGCAGGCGTGGTGCTCTCATTGTAGGGTGATTTTCGTGGATGACCCCTTTGACATCTTCTTAGTTTGTCACCTCCACTCACACGAGACCATTTATGCCGGCATGAACTTTAGGTATCATGTCTTGAGTTACATTGATAGTTGTGGCGATGAGCGTAGGTGTGCCCTTGATAAGGAGTTCATCTCGATTTGGTGTCTCAATGAGGTTTTTTGTACTAGGGGAATATATTGCCCTGAGAGGAAGCTTTCTCCTCCCACTCTGATCTGGCTACCATGTCCTAGAACCCAGGTTGATGTCCAATTGTTTCTTTTCCTTTAATTGATCACCATTACTTTCAACCTAAAAAAACAAAAAAAATTATCAAAAAATTATCAAAAAATTATCAAAAAATTATCAAAAAAAAAGAAAACAAAAGAACAAAACACAAACTCTTCTGGTTGTGGATTACTGGGAGCCTGTTTATTTGTTTGGGTGTTTTTAATTTGATTTTCTTCAATATTAATTTTGGTACAATGAAAAGAACATTCATAGCCAAGAGTGCAGAGCCTGTTTCCACAGAAAAGCACATGATTGGTAACAAGTCACTTTCAAATCTCATCTAAATAATTTAAGATTTAAAAATTCCTTCTCATTTGAAATATTACAAGCAACGGTAATTTTAATTACCTAGTGGGTTGCTTGTAATGATTCATCAATGGGTTTTTCTCATCATGTTTCTTGTATGTGTGTCCTTCCAAAAACCATGTCTGCACAATGCAGTTGGTTGCTCTTTCCCAGCAGCAAAGGTATGATTCAAACTGTTTGCCTGCAACTCTGTGACATTATGCTCAATAGTGCTGCATGATGATAATCCCACATTACCCATCTGAGTCCGGTGATTGAGGGATCGTAATTGGGAAGGTGAACGACTTCCCAGCAGACTGATAAAGCTGATGAGGTTAATATAATGGGATTTATTAGTTAGTGTGCCGCAGTAGTAGAACACAGTCTGACGGAATTCTTGAAACTTCAGTACGTCATGCATCCATTTGAAAATTGTCGTGAGGATTACACCTTACAGCTAAGTAAAAACTGGTATGAGGAAAGGAGCATGGAGACCACTGGCTTTTTCGTTTTCCCTAAATACATTTAGTAAACAGATGATTTTGTGAATAGGAATAACATGAAAAGTGGCCAGACTTACCCTCCTTTACCTATAAGGTAGAGATGGGTATTCCCGTCAGGGTTCTAATTCCGTGGCGAATCAGAGCACCAATATCTGAGCAGACAACACCTGACTACCACACTCAGCAGATTGTATAACAACCTATCATGTTCTCCATGCAAGAATCTTTGTATTGCATATACCTACTCACGGAAGTAGTGGTCTACAATGTTGCACTTCAAATATTCATGAAAATTTGATAAATTTCAAAAAAAATATTAAAAAAAATCAGATTTGTGATTTTCGACCTAACTTCTATTTGTATAAATTTTATCCCCATAGTTTTCTCAATCCCAAATATGCTGAATGGCTTAAACTGACGGGAATACCCATCTCTACCTTAATATGACTAAATCTCATGGTCATGTGATAGCCAAGATAGAGCCTTTGACATGCTCACTAACATGATTTCAGAATCTGATCATATTATCAGTAGTATTATTTTCCTGCATGTGTAAACAAAGGCTACCATTTGCAACAAAATTTAAATTTGTCTCAATCAAAAATATATGATATCTTCAGGAAGGGGCACATAGTCCATGATTCTAGCCTTGGAGTGTTTTTCTTCTTTAAAAAATATTTAAAAAGTTGAAAGAAAACACTTCAGAATTTAAAGGGTCGTATCATGGAAGTAAAGATCTGAAAGAGACGGCATTTCATCTACATACTGTACTGAGGCAACTCCAATGTTTGTTTTCCAACTTTTAAAATTGTTGGCCAATCACATCTTTTAATTTAGAGGGTAAATTTTCAGTAAACAAACTCCCCTTGCACTTTCCATCATTTCATTACGTCTGTATCATTGTAGATGCACTAAATATCAAATATAATGACAAGTAATGCTACCAATTATCAGAGTACTTCATTGTTTTGCTCTCCAGTAAAGGCTCTTGAATGAACTGGTCACAAGGTCTTAAGAAAAACTCACATACTGTAGACTTCTGTATGCATTAGAGAGTTTGGTGACATAAAAATTAAAGACATGTTTGCAAGCATGTCTTTAACTGCAAATATGTTCAAAGACCGGAATGAATGTGCCTTATTTAAAGTACCATGCAAACTCCCTGAATTATCTGTTAGTTAGTTACTTGTAGAAAATAATTAGTTTCATACAAAATTGTGAAAATAAAAACCAATTCTACTTGATAGAGTAACACACATCAATGATTTGAGAAGAAATCACAAAACCAAATGTTCCATTCATCTAACATTTAGACAATTAAACTACCGTACCCTCTCAAATCATCTATATAACTGGAACTTATTTCAGGAACATTGTGATCTAGACTACTTTATTTTTTATTTTTTATTTTAAAAAAATCATACAAGTAGAACTACTGCATCTAGATTCTAAGAACTCCAAACGACATCAGAGGCGAGTAAGGTCCGAGTGGGGATGCTAATTCACACTACAGGAACCAGTTATGTACATTGTTAACAAAGCATAGAAAACTACAATACTCAGAATGTTAAGTAATCCATTATGCAGCCGAAGCAAAACCCAATCGCTCGTTACCAAAGTCGAACACCGTATGGTAAGGGCCCATAAACACATCTCCAAGAATCCTGTTTCATGCACAAACAAAGCAGCTTAAGTTCAAACGCTTCTAAATTATCTGCAAGTAAAAAGGACACTCCTTGGAACAGACGACAAGGAGCAGTTGAGTTCACATTCAATACTTCCAGTCCATGACGATGTGGATTTGTTAAGCATTTGTGTATTTCTGGAGTAAATTAAACGCATCGTGTTCCTTCCATACTCCTGGATTGGTTGAAAGGGTTCCAGTGCTAGTTTTGAGTCATACCACAAAGGTCCAGCTGGGGGCGGAATATCAAGCCCAAGGAAACCACTTATGCATTGTGCTTCATCCCCTTCGCCCACTTTCAGAATGTACTGCATCAAATGTGCACAAAAGCCACAAATCAGCAGCAGACTGTATTCAATGCCCATCTTTAAAAGAGTAGAGAGAAGAAAAGAAAAGTGGCACGAAGTATATGTACGCGGGAAATTTACTGTTGAACTTATTCCACCTACAGGGTTCTATTCAACTTACAAAGGGTACCAATCACCATCTAAGTTCAAACATTGAATGCATACCTGCTCAGGAGTAAGCTTGAAATCCTTGCCAGCAATGGTGAAGCTAACATCCGGCATGGATGATAAATCATTGCAATCCACCATGGATTCGCCCATTGGGCTGGGCAGGCGTTCACACAGCTGTAACAAGCAACAACATCGTCAATAGAAAGCTTCCATTCCCAATTGCACGAGTATTGCATAACAGTTTTGGATAAGCCATCAATTTTTTACCAAGTATATCACAAGGAGAGAAATAATCCATAATTTGCTGACGTAAAAATATTCTTGATGAAGAAAGCTTGTGTAAGAACATCAAAACAAATTTTCATTTTTCACTTAAATGGCCACCTGATTCATGTATTCCTTGATCTGCGCTTCAGTATTGTTCTTCCTGAGCTGATTCTGAGCCCATATGACAGCCATCTCGCAGAACGCGCATGTCACTTCATTGCCTAATCCATTAGAGACATCTTCGTGCTTCTCAAGCACACTGGCAATACCTGGGTCCCTGCTAGAAGAAGTTCAATTCTTTAGGTGCACAGCAATGATAAAACGTCGCACTCAAGTCCACTTATCGCATGACAAACTTGACATTTAATCGCTGTTCTGATCAAAGTAGCAACTGTATAGACCCTATACTGACTCTGAACATACATTTGGTAAAAATCAGAAAGCGACTACAGGTATTGGCATCAACCTTCGATGCACCCCCTCTTCCAAGAAGCACGCTCCAGCCTTGGTGCAGATTTTGAACGGACTAAGCTGTGAGGGCAAAGTCAGAAAACCATCAGTACAAAAATGACACCAAGATCCTGCTGATAAATAATTGAGGAGCATAGCTATTGCTTACGTGTGATGTATGAATGTACACATCGACAGTGCAGCTGCGATTGTAATAATATCAAGTTACATCCTCCATTACTGTTCTGGCTTAATTTAACTCTTTAGGTGCACAGAACATGACAACCTCTTAAGGCGATGTAACAGTTGATAACAATACAAAATGAATTGAAAGTCATTACAAGGATTACCTGGGACATGAGCATCTGAATGATAAGGTCACCATACTGTTCAACGACCAGCTTGCACTCCCCACTAATAACACCTGTGGCTCCAATGGCGTGATTGATCTCAGCTACAATACCCTGTCAGACAACCACCTCAATGTATAAGCAGCCGAATTATCAACCTTATCGTACATATCAAACAAAGTGAATATGGACATTCGTGTTCAAAAGAGAAGGATACAGAATGTGAAAACCATATGCTACATATGTCTTGGCTTAGACCAGGAACTAACCGTGGGGCCAGCGAGCAGAGAAGTTCCTGAGTCTGCAATTGCAGAACATCCTCCAGCACAGAACCCTGCATAGACTCAGATAAAAACCTTGTTCAGTTAGAATGAGATGAGATATATAGCCAAGTTCACACCTCTTACAGGATTTTAGTGACGAGATTGCGACGGGAGACTCTTTAAGCCTAAATCTCCCAAACCTTTGCAAAGTTGTACATCTGCCCGATGATACAAACTGGAGTGAGAAGGTCAGATATCCATCGCGACTAAGCTATAGAGACCAGAGATAACTTCCTTCTTAATGAATTGCTGACCTATTCGGGCACCATTGATCAACTGTGATGTATAATTTTAGAGTTGTGTTACAATGAACACTACAACAATGCTATATGGGAATCAGATTATCGGCTCAAAGAAAGACTCACCAGTACTTTGTCCACCTACAAGCACATCCCCCATGTCGAACTGCACCAAGCAGAACAAAATAATCAGATTTTCAGGACGTACCTGCGCACTGATGAGAAACGAGCAAAGAGAACCAAGCACAGCCCCTAGTAACTGCTTGAATTGACAAGTTCACTGCTGCACTAAGAAACCTGTATTGTTGTAGACGTTTGCAGTCCTTGGTTTTTTAAATTAATGTGGCAAAGGTATAATATTGAAATAATTGGTCTCACGGGGCTACGAGTGTACCTGCCAGTACCCTTTACGAGTGACAGGCGTATAAGTATGTTCGCCCTTGAAGTGATCCGGGTCCACTCCACCAAAGACCAGCTCTCCTCCTTTCTCCCCTTCGGTGTCCCGGTTCAACCAAAACGAGAATACAGGTTCTTTGACAAGCTTCTGGTTCAACATGTTGTACCTAAGACACATGCCACCAACAATCTTAAATTTATCATTGGCAGTCAATCATTTTGCAAAGGACTGCATGTCCATCGGAAAATGCAAAACAAAAAACTCTCAAGCTGTTCACATCTATACTACCAGTCAAATCAGACACCCATCCTGTTTTATAATCTCCCACTCAGCAAGCATGCCGCCAGGTACTTTCTTGTTATTGCAGGTCACTAAAAAGGTGAGACTGTTCTCCTGTCAACAAATCTCTCAATAGTTCCATGTTGGCTCACCACACAGGTGTCACGCGATTGACAGAAATCTCCTTGAAGCCCAAGCCCAGAATTCCATCCATTTTAGCTGCCAGAAAAGTGACACCCGGTTCTTTCGTTGCTTCAGCAAACACCTAGTTCAACAAACCACACAATACAAGTCATGAACTTGTTAAGCTACTTTACCACGAAACAGTAACCATGTTTCTACGTTGGCAGTTTCACCCAAAATGTTAGGTTTGTAATAAGCAAAAAGAGATTTGCAAAGGTACCTGTTCTTTGACGGTAAGGTCACCGAGGGTCACATCATCGACGCTCAAGAAACCTTCCATGGATCCAGTGCCATACTGGATAGCAAACGATGTGCCTACACATCCAGTCACCACACAATGAAGCCCTTTAGCGATCTGCACTATAAAATTCTCATGAAGATCAACAACCTTAGGTCCATTCTAAAATCGCAACAAAATGCTGCCGTTCAGCAACATATGCATCTAAATTTTAAAAACAAGAAGCATACCATCTGCCTTGTACGAGGTGGACTTGCTTGCTCTATACTTGTGGTGGAAGAAACAGGCCAACTGCACCATTCACCACAAAAAAGTAAATCAATCACTTGCAAGTGACCGTCGTCAAAATCCCACCAAGACGCTGCTAAACCTTGACATAAACTCCAAAAGAAAATCTATACCTAAACGACCGCGGCATGAACATCATTACACCATAGCAACAAAAACCCACATATATAAGGCTAGATCAATCAATTCTGTAAGAACCATATCCAACTGATAAATAGTCACCATATACCCAGATTAAGGCACAATATCAGATTACGTCCAACAGCATTCAAAAGTAACCATTTCTTCAAAGACTAAAATACCTGCCACTTTTCAAACCGAAGCACGTTAGATTAATTTCTTTTCAGGCGCTCAAGGTTAAAGAAAGTTTTGAAAAATAAGGTTTCTACATTCAAGGTCTTTCCATCATGCAAGATCAAAGACCCGGGAACAAAAAACAGATGGCGAAAGTGGGTACCGAGAGGAGGCACTTGGACGACGGAACCCACAAGTTGGAACTCCCCGTATCGAAAACGACCGTGAACTCCTGCTTGGGGGACCCGATCTCGATCACCCCGTAGTACTGTGCGTCCATGTAATTCTCCAGCGCAACGTCGCCCCCTCCGCCAACAACCCCCAAATTCCCCACATGAGTGCCCCTCACCCGCGACGCTGCCGCCGCCCTCCTCACCCCCTGGCGATCCAACCGCTTCCTCCTCAACCCCACCCGACCCACCCCCGCCGCCCCATCCGTCAGCCCCGCCACCACCAGCATCAGCACCACCACCGCCGCACCCACAAACCCCGACGACGACCCCATCTGCATGCCCCCCAACACCCACACCACAACAAATCAATCACCCACTTCACCCCATATATTTGCTGCGGATTCTCCCAATTCAGCAACTAACCATGTCATGCCCAAGCTCCAATTCAGCAACTAACCTTGATCTCGAGGTGAAATTGTCTTGTCTTGGGTGCCTTTCGGCTTCAAAACCCACACAGTGACTCCGATGTTGAAACTGCAAATGCAAACTTGGTCATGAAGCTTCAAAGCTCCAACTGATGATGATGATGAATCCAAACTTTGAACTTGACAGTGACTATGAAGACAATCTAAGTTATCTCATGACTCACTGTTTCACGCATACATAAATAGATCATATCTTCTTCACAGATATCTGAGTTGCAATTTCATCGGAGATGGTTTGCTTTGAGATGGGTCCCACCCGCCTGTCCTGTCCTGTCCTGTGGGAGGGAGATTTGAGGTTGGTTGGTTTGTGCAGCCTCGTCTTCTTTCTCTTGTGTTTCTGATCCTTGTGTTGCGTTGCGTCTCCTCTCCGTTTGAGCTTCTATCTTCTCAGGTTTTCGACCAAAATCTTGGCGGTTGTGCTCCATATCATCTGGAAGACTTGTGATTTGGGAAATGCTTGGAGTGGGATTCAAGTAAGGAAAGATTAAGTTACAGCATGTTTTTGATGGATGTCAGCTTTGCAAAGAAGTTTTAGTCGTTTTTATCTCTGACTGATAATGCTTATTTGCCATTGCACTCAGAATGAATCTAACTGGGATGGTTGATGAGGTAACTGAGTGCTGTAGTTGACGCTATCTTCTCAATTCCTGTTTTGATCCCCTCGGAATATTCATATTACCGTAATACCAATAGCAGGTTCGTTCCCTGCCAAACGAATGTTTATTTTTTTTGGAAAAAAATAAGGTATTCATAAATTGTTCGTCCTTCATAAATTGATTTTTTTTATTTTCGTTTTTTAGCAAAAAAATCAGTAAAAATAACCTCAAATGGCTTAGATATAACAAAATATCACAAAAAACAATTTATTCTTTTTTTTTTCTTGTTTTTATAATTTTTGATTTTATAAATTTTTTAAACATTATTTATGAACAAACCTACTATGGTGTTACGGTATGTTTAATGGCTCTTTTGTTCCTTTTAAACAAGTAGGTCAAACTTGGAAAAACAAATGGGTGGATGTGAAATTTACAATTATTTCAAAAATATTGTTGTCTCTGATTAATCTTCTAGCAAATGCTTTTAAAGCAAAACTTATGGTATTATACCATGTTCTTAAAATTATTACGGAATAATATAAATATGAATGATATTATAATCATCCAAATGAGATCATACTATATGCCATGGATTGAATGTTACAAATACAGACATTACCATTTACAATATGTAAATTCAAATTTTATACCAACATTAAAGGTAACCAAAGAAAGTTGATAAATTTTTCCATAATGAAAATGATATAATCTATAAACTTCCACTTCAACCTTATAAACACACTCATTAAATGCCATCTTATTTAAATCATAAATGACCAATTAGACACCTTCAAAGTTATCTAACCACTTTTTTTATTAAAATAAATGAAATTTTGAAGATATGGCAAGCAGTTTCTCCAAGATAAACAAATGAACACATAATAAAGTCATAAATAATCTCACATTCAACAACTACTTGGAAAAGTACCAAAATAATAAATATACTTGTGAACATTTATTCTTTCCAAATAGAACACCACAATCTTGGAGTAACTAGTGGTTTGAGTCATGGCACACCGGTGAAGTGGTTGTTTAAGTCATGGCACACCGGCCTCCTTTGTTTTTACCGAAGTTGTTCTTTCATTTCATGTTTTAACCACGGTGCGGATTTAAAAGTGGTTGTGAGTTCAAATCCACATGTCAACGTGGTGTCTCCTACCATAGTCTACCCAACTACAGTGGGAAGGGGTCCTTGAGACCTCATTGTATGGGTATCCAAAAAGAGGGGAGTAGCTCTAGATTCATTGTCTTTTGTACAGTGGCCATTGGATTAGTGAATATTTTCAAATTCAATAACGGCCATTGGATTAGTGAATAACAAATGCAATTTCAATATGAGAATATTTTCAAATTCAATAACGGATAAAAATAAATTGGGTACATTTATTCCAATGCAAGAGTCTACAATATGTAATGTCATATTGTTCTAAGAGTCTAAAATTGTGAATTGTATTACAAAGAGTGATTCAATAGACAAGTCTTCATTAACTCTACATGACTTAAAGTTTCATTTCAAGGAACAACATCTTGTTAAACCTCACACATTGTCTCAAAGCTTTTTTATTCAATATAAATAAATTGTATAGCTATGGTTGTAAAACCTCTACAATGATTGCAACTCAGAATAATTGAAGATGAAGGTAAAACCACAATTGATTGTTTATTTTGTTTGTGTTTGAGGTCTCAAATTATCAAAGATGATTTATATACTTCTAAAGATTGTAATTTTTGACACCATCACCAATTTTAAATTTAAATCATATAGTATTTCAGTTGATGAGAAAGATAATATAAATCTTTATTATAGTCTTCAACTTTTAAATTACAAATATATCAATCAACCATCAATTACAAACAATTTAATATAAAAATCTACAAATTTTGATAAAATAGTAAAAACATGTCATGATTTGAAGGAATGTTTGATAACTTGATTTGATAATGCTTCTCTGTACATAAAAACTAATGCAAATAGTATTAGAATCATATAACATTTAGCAGTTAAAAATAATTTTTTAAATTTTATCTTTAAAAAACTATTTTGAAAAATAATAAATAATTTTAAGCGTAAACAAACTATTTGTATCAATTTTTTTTTGGCAATTTTTATAAAGTACCAAAGCCATTTTTAAATCAACTATTAATATATTAATCTAAATAAATAAATAAATGGTTTTACTTTTTTGATGCGAACTGACTGATCACTATCCCTTTCGATAAAAGCGCGTATACTTGATCTACGGCTTGTATTAAGATTCCCTCGCGTCGAACCTACCGCAACTATCTTCTCCAGTACCGCAACACATTTTCTTTCTATACTCTTTTCAACCGCACGCAACACTTCTTTGGTGCTTTGGTGCTCTTGTGCATGTTGATTGCAATGCGTGTTGGTTTTGGCGAGTCCATGTTTTCAAGTCTCATTTTGCTTAACTTAGTTCGGGTTGTTGGACTTGAACTTTGGTTAAATTCATTTTTGGCTCTGTTTTTGTACTTGTAGAAGGGCTCTCTTGGAGTTATCTATGAGTTGGGTGTATTTGAGTTGGGTTTTTTTATTGTTGTTTTTGTTTTTGTATTAATGGAGTATGATGTTACCAAAATGTTTAGTAATATAAGATTTGAGGTGTTATTTGTATCTATGCTAAATTGTTTTTAGAAGCGTAGCTTTTGTTAGTTGTAATAGTGGTGATGACATAGGATTGTATGAATAGAGAGGTAACGCCTTTCAAGTTGTTATTGCTTGCTTGAAGTTGCTTTATGTAGACGTAGAAGATATTGCCACCACTTATCGAAGTTGCTACTGCTCTTTGTAGAGTGTCTCGCACCTTTGCTATTACTACCCTATGAACTTACTAGAGTTTTTTTCTCAAATATGGCATTACTTTATTCAAACGTAAAGATTGTACTAGGGTGTGGCAATCAAGTTCTTTACCACATTACTACTTCTGCAAAGCTTTAGTATTAGCAAATCTATAAAATGAGCACAAGAGTTTCAAAATTTGTATCACAAGACTTTATCTACACGACAATACTAGGTAAGTGATATTAAAATTATTACGATTTATATTTTTTCATCTCTTCTTTCTTCATTACAATAACTACTTCCTCAAAAAATTATTTCATTATTGGATCATGTTATTTAAATTATTAAAGCATGGATTTGAAAAAATGATTGGTAATATGAACGCATTAAAAATTTTACAATGGAATTTTATACCTAAAACTCCTTGTAAAAATTATTTGAAGTAATAAAGTTCAATTAAAGAAAGTGGATTTTAAAAGGATTATTTCATTGCCATTTATATTACTTTACAATTTTAAGGCTCCTAGGCATGGATTTTTTATCTATAAGATGAAAATTTCTTTACCTCGTGGAATGCGTCTTCAATTTGGCTTCATGCATGCAAATTGACTTGATTTGTACAATCACGGATGATTTGAATGACCGCATGTTTGAAGATGTTATGCGATGAGGCTTTAAGGCATAAATTTTTTTTATTCATAAGTTGAAAAACTCTCCTCCTCATGGAATGCGCCTTCGACTTGGCCCATGCATGCAAATTGGCTTGATTTTAACGTGCCTCATGATTATAATAGATTAAGTACTTTGCCATTGGAATTACTTGTCTTTGGGGACTAAGATATATTTTTTGGTTTTCAAAGATGTTCATATAGTTATCTTGTGAGTTTTCATCAATTATTTTAAAGCATTAAATAGGGGATTTGGTCATATTTGGTTAAAGATTTATTTTATTTAAAAAAATATATATTTAATTATATTTTAGGATTGTCAATAAGTGTGCTTAATGGATGGTTTCAAATAATAATGAGATATCAAAATTGATTACCTATATCTTCTCTATAAACAATATATATTTATAATACTTTGTATCACAATTCTTAACAAGTTGTAGTATTTTTGGTATATGGTTACTCATAGATGAATGTAGAAATAGTAATTTTCATTCTTTAGTTCGTGGATTGATTATAATATAATGATAAGGATCTTAATTGCAATCTTCAACTTTGACCAACAAATATATTGACTAATCATCATTTGCAAACCATTTAATTTGAAGATTTACAAATTTTCTTATAATAGTAAAAACATATCATGTATTTGAAAAAATGTTAAATAACTTGATTTGATAATGCTTAGAATTTTCCTTATACATAAATTCCATTGTTATATTCATATATTCAATAAGTGAAAAAAATTATCTAAATTTGTTCTTTAAATATTATTCAGAAAAAATAATAAAATGATTTCAAGTGTAGACAAATCATTAGAATTAATTATTTTTGGCAAATGTTTTTAAAGAACCAAAGCCATATTTAAATTGGTTATTGATATATCAATCTAAATCAAATTTATCAATCAACCTTTACATTCAACGCTATACAACTTTTATATATATATATATATATATATATATATATATATATATATATATATATATATATATATATATATATAATATTTTTATACATCAACTTCAATATGTATTAATGAATCCCTTCTTCAGTTGATTTTTTTTCAGAAAGAAAGGAAAATCCAAAATTTGTAACTTAAATACAATGGCGATTTTAGAGTTATAGATTTGTACAAGATACCCACAACCACCACATTCCCCACAACCAAACTTTAGACCTCATTTTTTAGTCATCCTTCACCAAATCCAAGCATATAACATTTGATAGAATTATCACAGACAAATACAACACTTCTAACATTTAAAAACAACCAATTTTCACAATGCTTCTAAAAAATCAATTCAACAAACACATTTCCATTTCTATTGTATCCGGAAAAAAACAAGCTCAATGTTCACAAAAGAGAAGAAAAGATGAGATCACAAGACCTGGAAAACAAACACTAAATGAACTAAGAGTATCCCTAGGAAGACTTGTAAGTTGTACTGTAAACCTGAAAGCGGAAAGAAGTGGAAAGACGTGAATTGCGGTTCATGCCAATAGGGCAAAAAGCTTGTATTCAAGCTTGTAAGCCTGTAATTTACAGGTTGAATCCTGGTTTTAGAAGGTTTTTTAGGGGCAAATCTGTAAACCTGTAAACGGTTTTGGAATGTTTTGCTTCGGAAAGACGTGACTCAAGTTTGGAAGAACGACGTTCTCAGGCTTACAGGCTTACAGGCTTACAGTCTTACTGGGGATGCTCAAAGAAAAAAAGTGGACTCTCGTCACAGAGGAGACTCGGAGAGAGGAGAAAAGAAAAATAAAGTGAAAAAGAGGCAGATAAACAAATGAATAATAGCCTGCAAAACCAGTCTCCAAGTTTACAATGAGCCACGTCTGCAACACTTTACTTCCAAAGGCGTGACCGCACTCAAAAGCGGCAATAATGATCCACAGAAAGGAATTGCAAACATGATCTTGTACTGTTTGCGGACATGGACAGCAGCCACAACTAACTTAACTCCACCACTGGAGTCTGGATGGGAGCACAGGCTCATTCATCTCTAACTTAGATCTGCTCTCCCCACCTCAATCACTTACTAGTGCGCATGAATTCCTCGTCTTCACGTCGAAGAGTTGCAGAGGGCAGCTGGGATCATGGCCATGATGCAGGTATCCACGTTGGGAATTCGGTCCAGTGCAAGTGGAGCTGCAGCTCTGAATCATCATGGAAGAGTTTATACTAGTGCTAGTGGGGCTATGGTGGGCAACAAGCTCATGTTGGCCAAGTTACGATGTGCAGTGGTGAAGGGTAGGTGCTGCATCCGAGCTGAGGCAGGAGAGCTATCAGGTGATGTGCATGGCGAGGAGAGGAAGAAGGTGGTGGTGGTGGGAGCTGGATGGGCGGGGTTGGGTGCAGCTCACCATCTTAGCAAGCAGGTGAGTTTGTTATGGTTAACAGTATCCAATTCAGTTGTTGGTTGGTTTCAAGATGATTGCCCATTCGCTGAATTCTAGGTCAAATTTGGAGTTTTGGATTCTTGGACTGGTTGCCTGATTTGCCTGATTTGAGGTGAGGTTGGTTGATTTTCAGGGATTCGATGTAACGCTGTTGGAGGCAGGGGCTCAACCTGGAGGGCTTGTTGCTGGATGGAAGACGCCCGGAGGTCGCTCAGTCGAGGTCGGCATTCACGGTACTGTTAGCATTGATTGTGAATTTGCTTCTTGCAGCTCTTTCTTTATTGGTTTCCAGCTTTTTGGTGTGAAGCAGTAGCAATGCAAGATGTGCTTTTTTTTTTTCTTTTTTTTGTCTTTGGGGATTCTCTGTTGTTGAATTTCGTTCTCGGGATTGGAAACGAGGGAAATGTAATTTGAATGTATGGAATTCGTGTAAGACTTCATTTTTTTTTTAAGTTTTTTTTTTTTTTGGTGAGTTGATGTAGTGGGTGAACTGAATTTGCAGGGTTTTGGTACCCGTACAAGAATATATTTTCTCTTGTTGATGAGTTGGGTTTACAGCCCTTCACGCAATGGACAAAGTCTGCTCAATTCTCTCCTGCTGGATTAGAGGTGAACTTTCAAATTGGGATTTGGGTATTTATGTTAGTCATTTTTACACTAGAGTGTTTGTTGGATTGCATATCATGTCGTGATTTGTTTTCTGATGTAGGAACAATCCTTTTTGATTTTGTGTGGGCTTATGCAGGTAGAATCGCCAATTTTTCAAGACATGCCCCTCTTGCCGAGTCCACTGGGTACTTTTGTGTACACGCAGGTAAACCCTCCTATCCGTTGCAATTATCCACTTCCGATGCCTTTTATGACTATTAATAAAGTTCAATGATGATATTTGGAGTCCCCAGGCTCTGAAAAAATAAAATTATTGACACCCCCTATCGTATCAATATGGATGTGTGATGCTTCTGAATCTATATCAGCCTTGGTCTATCTTTTTTTTTTTTTTTTTTGGAAGCAAATGAACCTTGGTCTATCTTTCATAAAGGGATATTTGGCATTAAAAGCAGTGCTCTTTTACGGTTTATCGGCTTTAATTACTGTTTGGTTCTGTATGTTCCATGATGTTTAAATCTCATCATTTTCTTTTTTTCAGTTTTTTCTTTGATGACCTAGAAAGACCAGCTGAAACCATAACGTACTCTAACATGCTTTTGGTCCTTTGGCTTGTTTACAGTTTAAACGGTTACCACTACTAGACCGCATGACGGCCCTACCACTCATGTATGCAGGTGACACCTTGGCTGCTTATATCTATCTTACAGCTTATTGATTAGTGCGAGTTGTGTTTCATGTTTTTGTACTTAACACTTTCTTTCAATGAAATGTTATTTTAGAGAAGATGCATGTGTTTCAGAGGTGGTCCTACATTACTCCTAGGTACATGTAGGCGTGACTGAATACCACTGGAACGATGCACATTTCTAGCCTTTTTGAGCCTTATTTCCCTCGGTAGAATAAGAATCTCTCTGGATTCTAACGTACAACAATGGTGTGTGGCAGTAATCGATTTTGACAACAGTAACCGCGCTTGGGAAGATTACGACTCAAGTATGCACCCTCAACTCCTGAGTTCTTTCAGTCATTAACACCATACTTTCAGACAATTCAAGTCCATGAAATCAGTATGGGTGTAAGTGGATATGAAGAGATGACCGTGGGACCTGGCAGGAAGTGCAAGGGAGCTCTTCCGTGAATATGGATGCTCGGAGCGTGTGTACAAGGATGCATTCAACCCCATGCTTTTAGTTGGGCTCTTTGCACCGGGCGAGCTTTGTAGCGCTGCTGCTTGTTTGGGCATGCTCTACTACTTCATTTTAGCCCACCAGGTTTGTTCCTTAAGCTTCATTATAACTCGACTCTTAACCATGGAGGTGGTATATTAACGTGTAAAACAATTCTGGACACGAGTCTCGAGTTGTTATGATTTGGGCCGGGCTTGTACAACACTTTTGGCTCATCTCTCTCAATACATAAGCAGTGCCTGTGCAGCCAGACTTCGACGTTGTGTGGTGCCGTGGAACTGTGGGCGAGATGATATTCAAGCCGTGGGTAGCAGCCATGCAAGAGAATGGGTGTCGTTTCCTCTCTAAGAAACGGGTGACTGACCTTGTGCTCGATGAAGCCACAGGCTCTGTGACCGGTGTTCTTTGCGGCGAGGAGCACTTCCCTGCTGATGCTGTTATCTTTTCCGTCGGCATCTCTGCGATGCAGAAAATCGTCCCAAATAGGTATTGTGTCATTAAACCTTATTGAAGCCTAATAACTGTTGATTGTAACACTATCATATATGATAAATTTGCACATCAACATCATTGTGACAGAAAAGATTTTCAAATATTCTTCATTGTGTCATGAAGAACACACTATATAATTGCTCTTATTGATCTCCGATTGCGGATCCCTCTCAGACCACCAAATTTTTTTGTGCTTTTCTGCAGTAAGGTATTGCGAACAAGAGAAGAGTTTGTTAATACAGCAAATCTAGGTGCTGTAGACGTTTTGGCCGTGCGTCTCTGGCTTGATCGCAAGGTAAGCATACTTCATCAGGAAAACCTTGTGATGATCTGTTCCTTTATGGTTGATACAGTATATTGAAGAATGTCGTCTCTTAACAATTCAAGCTAGTATTATCAGAAGATACTTCGAACCTGAAAATTACATGCTGGCATCGAAACCTTTGTTGCTTTTCTGGTCACATTGGCTAATTAAATTGTTTGTTTGGAAATAGGTCCCTATTTCTATGCCCAGCAATGCATGCTTTGGGTTTGATACTACGACAGGATGGACGTTCTTTGACCTCAATACATTACATGATGAGTACAAGGACGAACCTGGCACTGTGGTGGAAGCTGACTTCGTAAGTAGTTTTGCACCCGGCTTTTAAAATCCTTGTTTAGATTTTTGTTTCTCAGATCTTCACGAGTTTTTAGGATTTAAGCTGATGGTTCAATTCAGGACCGAGGAATAGTACACATTGTGTAGAATTGTTTTTATATTCGAGCAAGATCAATTTGCGAGCGTTGTTAGTACATCTGCTGAAAGAGTTCATGAACTTAACGCCGATCCGTCACATTTAAAAGAGATGTTTAATTCTAGTCTTCTATGCACTCAATGTTTCGCAAGTGGAGTCAATTTTTTTCTATGTGGTCATCTTCATAATTTTAACAGATATCTCTGAATCTGTGGCAGTATCATGCAAACCAGTTCCTACCTTTGAGTGACGAACAGATCGTGAAGAAAGTGCAAGATTATCTTGCACAGTGCATTCCAGAGTTTGGTGACGCAAACGTGGTTGATCAAGCTGTTGTTCGTTTCCCAAAAGCAGTAACCCATTTCTTCCCAGGTATATCATTCAGAAAGTTCACCCCCCATTGTAAGAACGTTAGCAAGGGGATCAGGAAGACGATCGTTAACAAAGTCTTAGCAGAGTTATTGGTGGGAAATATAATGAGTTGATCGCGATTGTTTCGTACATCTCCTAAACCACTTCGGGTATATGTGATTTTTTATTATTTGTAATCAACTTTGGGTTCTTTTTGCAGGTTCCTATCAGTATCTAATGCGTGGGACCACAAGCTTTCCCAATGTTTACATGGCTGGGGACTGGATTGTGAATCGACATGGCTCATGGTCTCAGGTAAATTGTTTTTATCAAAGTTGAGGTTCTTAGTTCAGTGATTTTAAAGCTCTTCAGCAACTCTTAGAGCAAGCAGTCTAATTACACATAATGTTTGAATGGCAGGAAAAAGCTTTTGTGACGGGCCTTGAGGCTGCCAACAGAGTGGTGGATCACTTGGATCAAGGGGAGCTTGCCAAAATTATTCCTGTAGATGCAGACGAACCACACGTTCAAGAGCTAAGACGGGTTAATGAAACTGCCAAAGGACTACTTAGCCAGCTTCCATTTTCCAACTTCTTCATCTGATAGGGGACCCATAGCCAGCTGATCTGTCGATTATTCTGCACACATTCATTTCCAGTTGATTGTTCTGGATAAATGACAAAAGACGGTGCATATCTGTCAAGTTGACTTGGCCAACACAAAAGTATCACCTCATTTGATAATATAAAAAAAACCCTGCATCTCCTACTATGCTTTTGCTTCGTTCGTTTTCTACTTCGAGGGAAATATGATAGGCACAACCTTGTCTTGTATCGTTTTACAGCTCAATAGGGGACACACTATTAAATGAGAACTTCTTTCGGCAGAAAACAGTTGCTACGAAGGTCCATGTTCCATAGTGCACATGCAGAACGGTGCCGTTTTCTGTCAGAAGCTCTACAGTGGTACGAGTAGTACAAAGAGGATATAAGTGAGCTGCTACCTGTCCAGTGCACATGACCACCTGTGACCTCCGTACACCCCATCCCAGTTCACGAAACCAAGTGAACCAACTCTCCGTAACAAGGTAAAATGACGAGCATCGAAAACTTCAAACAACACACAACGTATGTGAGGTTTGACAATCATGAACATGGATAAGATACATGCATTCCAGAGAGAAGAGAGTTCTCCTGCACTATACAGATCAGATGATCCATGATGCTCGTTGTTGTTGCAAGTAGAAAACGCAGAGTCGCAGTACTTGCAGTAGTTCCTGGATCATTAGGCGGCCCAATATTGGCTCAGAGAAGCTAGGGAGCTGGCATTTGTCAGTGCCCTAACTCCCCCACTGACAGAAAAGTTTCCTGGCTGTTGAGATTCCTCGACACGATGATGAGCAAGCTGCTGCGGAGTACAGGGTGTCCGAGCTCCCATGGTGGGTAGATAGTTACCAGGACAGGCCGATGTGAGCTGCAAGAACATCGCGCGTTTGAGCATGAGGTGGTGCACAATATGCGTTACGATGGGGGCAAGTCTCATTGTCAGAGAAGTAAATTGGGTCCATCTCAGCAGGGGACAATGGAATAAGCGTATGATTCTCTGCACATGATCATGGACGATAAGGTGTGCCTGCATGCCACGAACTGTGTCAGGTGTGCCCGGAGGTAAGATTCTTTACAATTGAAAGCGGGCCCCGTCGAAGAAGACAAAGTTCGGTGGGAAAGAAAACGACGGAGGGACCGAGGGTTGCCTGGAGAACGGGAAGCACGAAGACAGAGAGGGCAGACAACTTGCTGAGCTTGAAGTAGAACATGGCTGTCAAGCTTCACACGCCCGCCCTGCACTCACTAGAGCTCCATGAGGGTAACCTTTGCCAGAATGTAAATTGTTAAATTTCGGAGTTCGGACACGATTAATGGGTAACTTAGTGTGCTTTTTCAGCTCAAGCTGAGGAATCAATGAGAATCAATGGAATTAATGAGAAGAATCTGCCATATTCTATGTTTCGCTGTGTATGCATTCAGCACGCTTCTTCCGATCTGTTGATTATGCGTTTAACCGCTTATGCACAAGAAGGAAGTAGATGAATAATTAAGTTTGTTAATTAGCAAAACAGCACGCTTATGCACTGCTCACGATTTATTTATCGGAAGAGTAGTCATAGCGCGGGTGGTCGACACAAATGAGTCCACATTCCACCTCTGCACTTGACTGGAAATGAGTTTTCACAAAATGATCATCAGCTGAGGCTGACAGCAGCTAAATAAAATCAAAGCCACAGACTTTCTCGTCAATGCGGGATTGATCACCTAAAATACATTCTAGGAGCGGGTGATGTAAACAAAATCATCACAAAACAGACACACCTCGGCAACCTTTCCTTAACATCAACATCCTTGGGATTTCAGAAGCACTCAAGACAGAGATGATTTGAGGCTTTAGCTAGACGTTGTAAGTTTATTCGGGTCATGGCGTGGTAATGTCAGTAATTGACGCCTTCAAAGGTCTGCGAGAACTGCCAGTTTGCAGGCGCGGCGTTCATGGACGTCGCCACTGCGCCGTCGCTCGTGACGACCTTGAAGGAGAGCGCTTGACCTACGAGTGCGCTGTTGCCGGAGAACTGCCATTGCTGCCCCCAGTTGCGCTTCATTGCGAACCAGTCCGTGTTGTCACCCTTGATGGAGATTTGCTGCACGTCGCCGGCACCGGCCACGTTTGTCACCAGGACAAGGATGAAGTACGGGTTTCCGTTGATAGTGAAGCGCATGCCTCCTTTCTTCTGACACGGCACTCTGTGTTCATAAGGGAGGCAGTCAAAAGGACATCACGAATCAGTCACCATAACCAGGATGTTGATTCGGAAGCCATAACCACGAAAATCTCTAGTTTAAAAGGGCCAAAAAATATGAAATAGTATGCCCGGAGAAACGCACTGATGAAACATGTGCGGAAAGCGGAGAAGATACTGTACCTTCTGTATTTAACGGGGATGACGCCACCGACTTCCTGCGCGATTTTGTCGAAGACAGGCATGGCGAGGTCGAAATGCTGCTTCGGTTGGTCACACCAGCCGCCGTTGGAACCAGAAGGGCAGAAGTTGGTAGCAGTGACGACGACGGAGGGCGCGCCTTCACAATACTTCGAGCCGCTGGAGTCGCAGGCCAGTTCGAAGCACGCACCACACGTGAGACCGGAGTTGAAGAGCGCTTGGCTTAGCGCTGCGGTGCTGGTGCCGTAGCCTGTGCTGTAGAGGTTGCCGAATCCGCACGCTCCGCCTGCACAGCATCACATAATCGCCGTTGTCTAATTTAGAATTAATTATATTCATGTCCACTGCATTCCAGCTCTATCCTACACAAATTTGGAAATGCAACCAGAAAAAGGACGGGGAAATGATAGACGATCACAGAAACCAAACAGAGAAAAGGCACTTCGGCCTTATTCCAATCGCAAAACTCGCAGAAACACTACATTGTTTCAAGTAGATATTGAAAGCGACGGAGTGTCGACAAGCTTTGACAATTCATCAATAGAACGATGATCATACGTTTCAGCTTCTGAACCGAAGAAACATCCACTAAAGCTAGCTATTCACGTTATGAGCTTCGACAATCCTCAGCAATTACAGTAGTTCCCAACGAGAATAGTGTTTGCTCAACTCTGTAAAACATACAGCAGAACCTGCCGCCACAACGACTGAGTCCACAATGAACCACAAGAGCGTCTTCTAACTCCACAGTAGCGCTTACGAATTGGTACCTATTACCAAAACGTAACACCAAAGCGATAGCCCGAGGTTGACTCTTCGAGTTGTTACAACATATACTCTGTAACTACAACACGGCGCTCAACCGAAATACATTTCCCAACGTCCTCCTAGCAACCACAGCACTTAATGAATTGATATCATACCCATAGACTAATGCAATGGGTACTTCTACAACACCCCGAGCCTAATAATTGATATGCCACAAGCTGCCGACGTCTCGTTGGATCGAATAGACTTTCAGAGCATTCTACAAGAATAACGTTCGCTTCTACAGGATAAACGATCAACACAAACGCCATAACTTCCTCGAGGCTGATACCACGAGCTGGTAATGTCTTCCTTCGCTAGCCCGATCACACTATCTCCTAACTACATTACAACCGCTCATTAACCGAAGTACTTCGGCCATGTCTCCCTAGCAACCACGTCGGCACCTGATGAATCTACACCCATCTCCATTGCCATATGTAATAACATCACAGCGACGACTTCTACAACGAAATTCCACGAGCTGCCGACCTATCCTTGATCACACAATCTTCCACAACAGCACAAGGAACTCTAAGCGCACATCCAACCATCCTAGCTACCACGGCGCTCACCTTGAGTCCCGGAAGCATCAGCTCCGCCGTAGTATGTAGCGTGAGCAGAATTCCAGCCATCATTCCCCCAAGCCTCCACCGACACAAGCACCGAAACGCACATGAGCGCCGCCACCGCCACAGCAGCAGCACCACCGCGAGCCGAACGTCCAACAGCCATGATGGCCGATACTCAGGCTAGCCGATCGTCGAAAGAAGTTCAGCTGAGCTTATTGTTGATATCTCAAAAAGCGCGCAAAGAAAAGCCGAGAAGGAAGCGCTAGCTTGAAGCCAGGCAGCACGCAACAACAAGAGCACGAGAGCTGTGGAGATGGCGACGCCGAAGCGCAGCGCGAGCATGCACGAGAGCTCCGAAACTCTGCTGCAAGTCACTGCGCTGCCGAATAACGCCTCCCCCCTCCGCCTCCATGTTTAACCTCCCGGATCCAGATGAATGTCGTCGGATTCCTTCATCCTGGTCTTCGTTACCCTACCCGTTTTGGATGAACGTGGCCATCGCCTGCCCAGTGCCCTGCCCTGCCCTGCCCGCCACTGCTACTTACCTACCCGACTCTGTCTCCTTCATGCAGGCCGCTGGGTCTTCATCTGTTTTCTTCATTTCTGGCGGCCCTCTTTGGGAATTTTCTGTTTTCCAGAGAGGTTTGTGTGTTAGTTTGATGGATGCATTCAATTCGCAATATCAATGAGATGGTTTGATTCGGAGTTGGTATGTATTGAGTCTGTCTGAGCGGAATCTTTATTGGTTGGATACGTCATACGTGGGTGTGAAATTGTATGTTGCAGTGCAAGCTTGATTCCAATAATTCATGGATTTTGGGAGTTCTGGGAGCTTGGTTAACACATATATCTAGTCATATTGTCGGTTATCTGAGCGCATGTGTTTTTCCGGGCTTCAGAGTAACCAGCTGAAATCAAGCTGGGTGTACTTCAACCATACTAAATAAACGCTTAAAGAAATAGAAAGAGAGGTTATTGACTTTGACCTTAATCGGAATCCGGAAGAGAAACAGAATATCTTACAAAGAAATTCTCAGCCCAGACTGACTGATTAGAACTGGCTTGAAGCCAGCTCTTGAGGTTTTGAGGATCAGAGAATCCTTGATCCAGCAGAGGCAGAGTCAGAACTACGAAGGTGGATAGAGTGGCTGCTGCTGGCAGGCAGATGGTCATGTGCACCTTTCGCAAGGACTGTTTGGACTTTACCAACTTCAGCAGCTGCTCTTGTCAGGCCATGTCAGCTGATTTCTTGGTCTCCCTTTATGCTTCCTACAGTATGAGTTCATTCCCACAGCTATGAACTCTAGGGGTCACTTCCATGGGCCCGACACTCATGACCTGTCCGTCTTTCAAATGGCCAGTAGAGGGTTCTTCTTTCGGGATCATAAACTCCACGTCTAGGCTATTACACTTTGTGTGATAACGCCTGCTTATGAGCATCATGTGCCTATGATCTTATGCATGGCCCAGGTACATGAACCCATCGGCCGTTTGACTATATCTACATGTCACTACGTTAGAAACTACAATGTGCTCTTTTTCCAAACACATATGGTCAACTGCATGAACTTTGGATCATGAGATTGTCTGATGATGTATCATGTCAAAAACCTGCAGCGCTTGCAAAACTTTTACTTTCAAGGATTGAGTTCATGAGGCTTGCTTGAGTTTGTCCAACTGGAATACCTTTTCTAGGTGTGCCTTTCACAGTGAAAATTCTCTGTAGTCATATATCTCTCTGGAGCAGTTTTGGGGTCCACTGATTCAAGGCAGATTTCCAACAGATTATATTGTGCCATCAAGAAAATCCTACATATTTGACACAAAGGAATTGAGCTAGGGTTAACCTACAAAACTGTCCTTTGGTTCAGTGAGCAAATTTGTAAAATGCAGCAGACCAACAATAAGTTCCAACTTCCCTTGATGATACCAAAAAATTTCAATTGCACCAACAACATTTGATCAGCCTACTTTGCACCATGAATATTGCCTCTCCAAATAAGAATTGGAAATACAACAGTTGATTTAGGGGTTACCAAATTCCAATCATGTGTATCTAATAGTAACTCTCATGGGTTTTTTGGTTTTTGTTGATGTGCATAGAGGGCCAAATTCAACATACGAGAATTCAGAGAGGACTCGGGACATGAGGGTGAAACTTATTATTAAGTAGACTTATTGACTTGAATCCATTGCAAAAGAATGAGAACTATTAACAAAAATGCAATGTAATTAACCATTGAATCATTATATTATAAATGATGTTAAATTTGATATTATATATGTATGGATTCAAGCGCAATGAAGAAAGATAGTAGATGAATAGATGGTTGGCAACTACAAACCATTGGCACCAAAGGCACCAATATCAATATACTATAAAGTTATTATGACAAACGGATTTTTGTATGTATAAGAAACTTATAGCACCATCTACAATCTATCATATCCTAAGATTAGTTATTATTTTTATATAAACCATCACAATTATTGATGCATTAATTTAATATATGTGATGGAGAAAAATATTATATTAAAATTGGCCCATTAATATCAAATATTATAATCTATCCTTTCACAGCTATTATAGTTAGTTTAGTTTTTACACTTACACAATTGGTTTGCAGAGGTAAATATGTATAACTAAATGATATTAGATTCAAATTATAATTTAGTCTGGTTCATTCCATTCAGCTACACATATTCTCTATTGCCATAGCTTACTAGCAACTTATGGAGAAAACAATTAATTATATATCCGCCTAAATTTTTTGGAAATTCTTGACTCTCTTTGCCCAAAATATTAGATTAAATATTGGCGTTGATAGTGGAATGTGATGATTCTGAAGAAGACACTGCAAAGGGTAAATTAAAACTGCCCAACTTTGAGATATAATTTTTCAGATGTCTAACCACTTTTTTGTACTTTTATTAATTAGAAGGCAAAACAATGCTTAAGCTGCTAATAACCTACAGTACTCTTCTATCATCTTTGTCATTCCCTCTTATTCTTTTATGGTCATTTTGAATCTTCAAGTTTTTTCAAATTGCAAAAATCTTCCTTCCAAAATCGTCAATAAAATGTTGAAAAATAACCTATTATAATTGAATTTTATTTTACTCTATTTTAAACTTTTGAAAAAAAGAATTCATACAATATTGATTTTTTAAGAGATAGTGAATGAACATATACTAACTTGGACTTCATTACTTTAGCATATCTTAGAAATATATATGCTAAGTTTGTTTATATATGTGCATATATATTCTATTTCCAACAAGCTTAGCATCTTGAAATCTCAGAATTCCTATTAGCTAGGTAAATTTATTATATTTTTTTTTTATAGATTTTAGATACTACAAATATTAATAAACCAAATTAGTACATCCATAGTTCCTTAGGTCATTGAAACACAATCTTGAGATATATATATAGCTAGATTTATTGTAATGTTTTCAACATGCATTTATAACTATTAGTTATTATTCATAGACTCATAGTTATTAGTTATATGTATTATAATGACAAAAGGGTGTTGGTGATGAACATTTTAAATATCTCATATAACACATTTCTTATAGACTATTATTGATAAATTTATTCCATTTTTCTAAACATTCATGCAACATTAGATTAATATTCAATGATAACATATTGATATTAATCATTAGATACTTAGGCAATTTTAATTTTATGTCTAAAATGTTTTAATATTAGACTCCTTTTCCCCTCTTATTGTTGCATTTCAAAAATTAAGAAAGGTTGCACGTAAAGTGTCCAAAAGCTTGAGTTTAGAATTGTTTACAAATAGAATTAGAGATTCTATTGAATTCCTTAATTGGCATATCATTAAGAAAACTAAACTATTCATTTCAAAAATGTAATTATAATGATTTTGATGGTAAATTGATTTCTTTATTTCTATGAATAAATGATATTTATAAGTTCATGATTTTTTTATTATAATTAGATGCTTATAAGATCAAGTTCAGACATTCCTTTTTCAAAACCTTATCAAAATAGACCTTAATTATTGAAGTCTCATTTATAGTTTAGGAGATTTCATTGTGACTTACAAACAAAACAAAAAAAATACACCTACTCCATATTCTAGATTTATAACATCATGTTATGAATTTAAAGAATGTTTTTTCTTGTAGACTTATCATAGTGAACGTCCATCAAGTTTTACATCTTGAAGTTTTATAGACTAGAAGATCATATTGTTTGAATATAAATATTTGACTTCTTGTTATGTAATCATTGAGAAGAGATGTCTGTATGACAACTTAATCTAAAAAATAACTCCAATATCATTCTCAAAAATCTTGAAAATAACATTTAAGGAAGAAAGTTAAAACATTGAAGGAAACTATATTAGCTAATATAGAAAAAAGAGTTAGAAAACTCAAAAAGATCTTAAAGGATTTTAATAATGACCTTTATTAAAAGAAAACATAATATATTCTACCCTCTATAAATCCTAACCCTTCGGAGTGGATCAAAGTTAACATTTATAGAGGTGTTAACAATTAACAATTATAAAATAGATTTTTTGAGCAACATAAAAATCTTAACATTTATAAATATAAGCAATTGTGAAGAGTCCTTGTGAGAAAATACCATTCATAAAATTGCAAACCCAATCAAAACTTTATTCAATATCAAGTAATATGTAGAGAAATAGGAATGTAACTGGATGTGTAGTTTTTGTCATCCATATTATGGTTGTATTTCATTTGTTAATATTTATATAGTCAAATTTACAAAGAAGGGATTACCATTTTGTTAACACTTAACACATTTAACATTCATAGTGTGCAATATGTAGGGAGTAGAAGAAAGTTTACATTTAGAGAGGGTTAACACTTATAAGTGTAACATTTATAGAGGGTGGACTGTATAAGATGAGCTAAAAGTAGAGGTATTAGGGGTGCATTTTCTAATGATGTTGAAGTTATTCAAAGACCAAGTTTCTTGTCCAAGACTTTTGTTAAAAAAATCAAATCACCAATAAAATCTTGTTACAAGAAGTATTAGCGGCCATATTGTTTTTTCATCCATACTTGAAGTTTTCCTCCAAGAGAAATCTTGGCCGTAGTGTAATCCAAACTAGAGAAGAGTCTCACTTCCAACCAATCAAATTGTCCCATTCCCTTGTATTCATGACGGGTGGACTTCTCCACCATAGAGTAAAGCAGCCCTAAATTTGTTATTATTCAATGTCTAGTTGTGGCCACTCAGTTATTATTTTCTTTCCTTCTCCCAAAGAATTGGCACAGGGAATCGTTAGGTTGACCCATGTCCAATTATGTTGAGCTTTCCGAAGCATTCCATTGATCTCCTCCCTATTACGCAAACTTTGGGGTGGGAGTAAGTAATGTAATAACCTACACTGAAGTATACAGCCAAGCCTTGAGCTGTTGATTCCAGATAACAGAAGGGTCTGTGATGGCAAGAGTAACTTATGTAATGCACAAGTAGCCACCACGCAAACTTGGTCAGTGACAGAAGGCACTGCGGCGTACTTAGGATCAAATAAGTTAGATTGGCCGGCCATTCGCATCCCTTTCAGTTGCTTAATAATTGAATTTATCTCCGTAGTGCTTATATGAGAAAAGGGGCCTTGCACGCAAGAGGGCTTCCAAATAAGTATCTCTCCGTGTCAGGGTATGCACGGGATACCAATTTATATGATAGCTGGACTTCTAAGGTGTGAGAATGATAGGTGCACTTCTATCATCCTGTGACACAGGCCTCTAAAATCAGATAATTGTACCTTGAATGAATTATTGCTACTTACTTCTCTAAGCATGCATTGTCATCCATTTTTTTAATATGGTTCGTTTTTGTGATCAAAAATCATCAATACTACTGAGTATAATCTGCCATGATGTTGTATACATCATAGCATTTGACAATCTCCGCACTTTTTTGGAAGGCCCAAGACCCTGTTGTTCTCTCAAAAATTCTCGTTGGTAAAAGTATTTAAAGAAGAGAAAGGAACAAAAACATGAATGTCTAGCAAGGGATACAGAGAATGCCATGATCTACTGTAAAGTTAATCACATGGAAAATAAAACATAGACTCTATTTTTTTTTTTTAACATATGGTATTAATAATTAAACACAAATATTTCCATCAAACTAAGGCTTGATGATCAAAAAATTAATGGCAATGGCCAAAATATAATGTGCACCATAAAATAGAAAGCTAGGTATAGATAATGCTACAGGATAGCAAACATTTCTCATTAGGCTACACAAGTTGACGAAGATACAATTCACACGTTGAGTGCAAACACAGAGGAGTTGAATCCAAGCCAACACACTTCCACAACACAAAGATACTGAGGTAGTGATATACCCCAACATAATTGGGGTGTCCACAACACAATGCAAACAACAAATCATAAGGCTCAAACCCTCTTACACCACACACAAGCAAAGAGAACCCAAAATCATTTTAACACTATGTACTCCACCTCAGTGAATGAACCAACACCATCACAAAATCAAGGCCTACACATACAAAAACTCATATTTGACTAAGTTTATAAGAAATAAAGATTAATAGATAGGATAGTACTATAGAAAATCAGACACAATTGTTATAAAGATTCATTATTGAAAGATAGCACAAAGTTGAAACTGTATTAAATTTTCCATTGACCTATAAAACAACATGCCTAATGATTGAAATTCCTTTGTGGATAGTAGATATGGTGGTGTAAGTTTGGCGTTCTTGTCACCAAAAGTTACAAACTAAAATTTAGGAGCTCATCCTAACCACATCAATTTGAAGTCGAACGGTTGGTTCACACTATGTCCAAATTTTGAGAGGCCGTTGGTAACTTGGTTTGGACCAGGGTTGTTCAAATAGACGTCCGACCCGGCTCCGGACGTCAAGACGTCCGACCCGGACGTCCCCCGTCATGGACGTGGCGTCCCCGACGCTCGAAAATTACGTCGCGGTAATAATTTTGCGACCCCGGAGGGGTAAAAACATTCCCCAGCCGTCCGATCGGCCGATCCCGCCACCACGCCTAATCTCGGCCGTCCGTTCGCGGGGACGGCTGCGGAGACGGCCGCGGGGTCGTTGGGGACGGCCGCACGTCGATCCGACAGCCAAGATGCGGCCGTGCTGGCACATCGCGGGCCGTCGGATGTGGGCGGCCCTCCTGGGCCGTCGGATCCCACGGCCGTCGCCGTGGCCGACCGTGGGGACGGCCTCGGGGACGGCCGCGGGATCCGACGGCCCGGATCGACCCCGTCGCAGGCCATCGGGGACTGATCGAGCGGCGCGGCCGACCGCGGGCCGTCCGATCCCGCGGCCGTCCCCGTGGCCGTCCCCGCGGTCGGCAACGGCGACGGCCGCAGGATCGGACGGCCCGCGGCCGGCATGGTTGGCCGCGGAGGGCAGTCCGATCCCGCGGCCGTCCGCGTGGGCGACCGCGTGGAGACGCAGCCGTCCCCGGCGACGGCCGCAAATCAGAAAAAAAAAATCCCGAATCTTAAAATCTTCATAACTTCTTCAAAACGTCTCCAAATTGGGCTTATGAGGTGTTTTTTGGCATCTACATTTCCTGTAGATGCCAAAAAACATCTCATAAGTCCAATTTGGACAAGTTTTGAAGAAGTTACGGGAATTTGGAGATTTCGGGGAGTTGAGGGGTCGGCCGTCGGCGGGGACGGGGGGCCGACCTCCGGCGACGGCCGTGGGGACGGGGGGCCGACCCCCGGCGACGGCCGCGGGGACGGCCCCCCGTCTGCTTGGAGGCGGGGTCTCGCATGGCCTTCCTTCTTCTCTTGCGTTTTCTCTAGAGACGGCCATTCCTCCCCTCCTCCCCTCGTCCAACCTTGACAAAAAAGTTCTGTTTCTAGATACTCTAAAAACAAAATCAATACCGAATTAGAAATTTCAGACATATCCCTGAAATCATGAAAAATGTCCAAAAGATTTTGTAATCGGGATTGTGGGATCCGCCTTGATGTTGGGGTATACTTTAGAAGAAGATATTTATGCCGTTCAATTGTTGGTGCTCTACTTTGGTTTGCAAACATAATCTCAATGTCTAGAAGGAAGATTACATTTGTTTTGGAAATGAAATTATGGCCCATGGGCCTATAGACGAGGGAGGTATACGATGGGGGATACAACTTAAAAAATAATGAGAAGCTTGTAAAAAATAATATTCGTTTATTTGAAGACATTATTTCGTTAGGCAATAAAGTTAAAGGAGAACTCGACATGGATTTCTCTTACATTAATATGACAAGTTTGTATGTTTTTGGCTTTAATTTTATAAGGCAAGACAAATTCTTTTTTCCATGAAAATGCTCTTTTCCTAATTAATTGCTTTAATTTAAAATTATGCCCACTGTAGTTTGTATATCTTAGTGTTATTGAATTTATTTCTTATGTTTTCAAATACCATTTTATTCTATGTAATTTTAATTAACTATTTTCTAATTATTGTCTCGTGCTTTATCTAATCCTTTAATCTTTAAGAAAAAAGTCCTTTCTAAGTTGGATATTTTTATTTAGTTTCTTCTTTTGCCATAATGTTATCACCATGACATGGTTTTTTCTATTCACTTCATACTCCTCATTTCTTCTTGTATGTCATTTCCACTCTTGCAATTATTATTATTATTTTTTATTTGATCTTTTATTCTAATTATCTTTTTGATTTATTATTACCTCTCATGTACTTTTTTTATTTTTTGTTTTTTCCCTTGATATCTATCTTCTCTATACACATCTATTTCCTTCAAACCTTTTCCCATTGTAGTTTGTCTGTCTCGCGGTTATTTGTTATGTTTCATTTACTGTCATATTGTATTTTATTTCAATTGTCTGTTTTTTATTATTGTCTTGTACATAATATAATCCCCTAATCTTTTATTTATTTTTCCTTTCTTCCGATAGGCAAAAGTAAAAAGATAGAATGGGAGACAGATTAGAGGAATATTAAATAAATAAATAGATGATGGAAGAGGAATGGAAGGATAGGAAAATGAGAAGATAAAATGGAAGAAGAATGTTAAGATAAAAAACTAAAGAGACGATAGAATGGAAAAATAGTGTAATAATATAAAGTTCAGAGTATAGAATGGAATAATAGTGTAATAATAAAATAACAAGAAGATAGAATGGAAGGCAAATGGAAAAAGTATAAAAATAAAAGGTAGAATCGGAGACTAAGGAAAGAATACAAAATAATTAAATACTTAAATAAATAAATAAACAAATATAAATTTTTGGCTATAAAGTATGTGTTTGTATTTCCACATTTAGATGAATCCACATGTTATGTCTTTCATTCATAAAAATAATGATTATGAATCACCTTTAAGATGGAAAAAAATCATAAGTCTCAGAATAAAAAATTGACGAGATTTGTTAAACTTTAAGCCATATAGACTCGGTGTTTGTCTAAAAGGAATGGAAGGCAAACAATGTGGCATTCACTTGCCGAAGTACTCAAATGTAATACTAGCATATCTTTCATTTCAAAAACAAGAAACAGTTCTCTTAATGTCAACTCCCAAACCTTCAAAATTCACTCACCTTTTAAAATTAAACATCCACCCTTGTCAGATTGCTTGGTTTTTTAATTAATTAATCAATTTATTTATTATTAGAACTAATGTTTGTTGTATTTAAATTTCTATCCTCTATCACTTATAATGAATTTTTTGTCCACCATCTTCGACTTCTAATTCAACGTTACAATCCTCAATTCTATTTAATGTGTCCTCCAACCTCCTTCACACAATTTCAACTTCTATCTAATTTGATTTGAAATCTAATTTCTAAGTGTTACGTCCTCTACAACATACCTTCCAAATCCTCTCATTCAAATTCATTTCTAAATTTCAAGTTTATCCTTTATTTAATTCCAATGTTCCATTTATGGAAAAAGGGATTTGTCTTGCCATATAAAATTAAAGCCAAAAACATACAAACTTGTCATATTAATGTAAGAGAAATCCATGTCGAGTTCTCTTTTAATTTTATTACCTAACGAAATAATGTCTTCAAATAAAAGAATATTATTTTTTATAAGCTTCTCATTACCTTTTAAGTTGTACCCCCCATCGTATACATCCCTCGTCTATACGCCCATGGGCCATAATTTCATTTCCAAAACAAGTGTATTCTTCCTTCTAAACATTGAGATTATGTTTGCAAACCATAGTAGAGCACCAACAATTGAACGGCATAAATATCTCCTTCTAAAGTATACTCCAACATCAAGGCGGATCCCACAATCCCGATTACAAAATCTTTTGGACATTTTCCATGATTTCAGGGATATGTCTGAAATTTCTAATTCGGTATTGATTTTGTTTTTAGAGTATCTAGAAACAGAACTTTTTTGTCAAGGTTGGACGAGGGGAGGAGGGGAGGGATGGCCGTCTCTAGAGAAAACGCAAGAGAAGAAGAAAGGCCATGCGAGACCCCGCCTCCAAGCGGACGGGGGGCCGTCCCCACCGCCGTCACCGGGGTCGGCCCCCCGTCCCCACCGACGGCCGACCCCTCAACTCCCCGAAATCTCCAAATTCCCGTAACTTCTTCAAAACTTGTCCAAATTGGACTTATGAGATGTTTTTTGGCATCTACAGGAAATGTAGATGCCAAAAAACACCTCATAAGCCCGATTTGGATACGTTTTGAAGAAGTTATGAAGATTTTAAGATTCGGGATTTTTTTTTTTTTTAATTTGCGGCCGTCTCCGCGGCCGTCGCCGGGGACGGCCTCCCCTCCGCGGCGACGGCAAGGGGCCGCCGCCGGGGACGGCCCGCCCACCGCGGCGACGGCAAGGGGCCGTTGCCGGGGACGGCCCCCCCCACCGCGGCGACGGCAAGGGGCCGTTGCCGGGGACGGCCCCCCCCCACCGCGGCGACGGAAGGGGCCGTCGCCGGGGACGGCCCCCCCCTCCGCGGCGACGGCAAGGGGCCGTCGCCGGGGACGGCCACCCCCTCCGCGGCGACGGCAAGGGGTCGTCGCCGGGGACGGCCCCTTCCCGACGCGGCCGACGGCCCCCCCCCCCGCTCCGCGGCGACGGCCGCACCCTCCCCCGCAACCCCTCCCCCGCGTAGAAGGTGTGGTTTCACCCCGGGGTGAAACCTATGCGGGTGATTTTTTTTTTCTAAGTCACAGGACGTCCTCTGGCGCTGGCGGACGTCCGCGGACGTCCCCACGTCCCGAGCGTCCTGGACGACCGTGACAACCCTGGTTTGGACCAATGAAAATGTTGAAATGCTCAAAGTCCAGCCTCTTGCCCTTCACTGTAAGGGCTAAAGTCCAAAAAATTTCGCATCCAAAAATGTCTAAGTGGCAAGTTTACTTTTAGGAAATTATCGTGCCAAAGCGACGACCTCTCGAGCAATAGTTTGGATTGAGTAAAATGTTTGACCCAAAATTCTCTTGAGAGGCCTAACTTATTTTTCATTGGGCTTGGTCTCTCGACATAGTTTGGTTTAGCAAAGTAACAGTCGTCCTCTCAACTTGGGCATAGTCTGAATCGCCCCTAACTCAAACTTCTGATGTAAAACCCATTTCAAGTGTGAATTCATTCCCAATACATCAAAATACTGGTTGTAATGAGGATTTTGAACTTTTAATGGTTAAGGTGTACAGGTCCTTCAGTCACGGAAGTTGATAGGAAAAACCGGAGTTAGTTATGTGTATGGCGGTCACTCCATGCTGACTGGAGTTTCAGGTGAGCTTTCACCTCTTAGTATTTTTGAAGAGGCTCCTGTGCATGGTAAATCTGCATAATTTGCTCAATTGTGAACCGACCCTAAAGGATTTTTGAAAGAGACAGTATATTGGTTAATCATAATTATATCATGATGTATCATTGTAGGTTAGGAAGATGTGGATGGATGTGTGGCCACTGTCCGTATGTGATGGATCAGTGTGTACATTTTTCACCCTCCACCAAAATACGATCCGACAATCTTCACAGGACGCACTGTACAGGAAGCATGTTCTCTGAATGAAGCCTGTATGGCTGGTGCTACAAAGACGGCCTAGTACTCACTCTCTATGATTGCAAATGCTGCTAGATAGCATCCAAATGGCAACATACTTCTCAGTAAACCATACATTCTGGTACAGGGATCTCAGTAAAATTTACTGTTGCAATTTGAATTAAGATTCAAATAAAGAAGACCTTAAATGATGCTTCTCTAAACTTCTACAGTACATAATTTTCCCATGTATTCAAGTATTTGATTTTAATTTTTTATGTTATATATAGAATCTATACAATAGAAATTTTTGAAAATTCGAAACCTTTTATGAAAATCTAGAAAAATCTTATAGAAAGTATAATGAAGTGTATAAGAAATAAACAACTAACAAATAAAATATGACAAGACTTTAAAAGAATGATCAATCCTTCACAACTTTAGAGCCTTGTCTTTTTTCTGCATTTTATTAAAAAAACATTGATGGCCACTTGAGGGAGAATTGAAGTTTCTTTCAAAAACTAATCTATTCTCTCCAAAGAACATATAATTGTCTTGGTGCTAATAAGGCAAAGGGACAATAATAACATAGGCTTCTAAACCTCCATAAACAATTGATGATGGGATCATTTTAAGACAACATTAGTGGCTCTTTATGACTTGTTCTCCTAATAATTCAACACTACTTCTTTCTGGTAACTTACAAGTGTTGATACTTATAAGCACTAAGTGTCATAGACTCAAACTCTTACTTTTGGACCTTTAAAAATTCACAAAAAATTTAATGCAACTCCAAAAAATTTGAGATTATTATTTTCTCATGATCTCTATGTTTGCCCAAATTTGAAGCATTCTTTTCACACCTCATGTGCAATTTAACTATGAAAGAGGCTCCAAAAGGGTCCGAACGTGGTACCGCTTCATTCCTTTCTGAGACAAAGTGTTTCCTTCCATGCATCGAAAGGGGGGAGTAGATCTTTACTTCCATACCTTTGTCCTGTGGGCATTGGCTTGGGGGTGGATCAAACAGACACTTAATTCACTTCGGTCTCCTCCGGAGACCGTAGTTTCTCTCTCTCTCCATGCAGCGAAGGCATTTGGGTTTGACGCTTTGATGTAAAACCCAAGAAACGGATACCCAGCTCTCTTACAATGCAATTGGGGGAATTTGACAGCCTCTCTCAGCCTTCGGCCAAAGCGTGAACCGCGGAGAAGGCTAAATCCCCTGTAGTGAGCTTAGCTGGCACGGCACGCGCGGCCGCGGCGGCCGCGGTTTTCCCCCTCGCCGTCGCCGCCGCGGTAACATGGTAAATTCTGGACACGGTAACTTCCCCGACGCCCGGAACACTGGCCAATGTCACAGCAAACTCCCGCCGAGACACTGGGCCACACATACCATACATCCCATCGCATGCCATGCCATCGCCATGGCCATGGCCATGGCCGCCCACTTTGAAGGGTACTGTAGTTATTGCGCAGTGTTTTGGCCTGCGTGTTTAGGGTTGATTGTGGACATTTGTTTAGGGTTTAGGGATGTAGGAAATGGCTGTCTGTTTGATGCAGCAGTGTCTACAGCGTGGTGTCCTCCTAACATCGTGTTTGAAACTGCAACTTTTGACGCCACTGTCGCTAAACCCTAAAACCTGACTGGCATCCGTTTCTTAGATTTGATAATGTCTTGCGGCACCGTTCCTCGCTATCGAATCGTCTGGAGGGTAGCCGTGTGACAACATTTTAGCATGCCGGTGTCAAAATTGACGTGTATTCCTCGGTTTTCCGTGTCAATATGCACGTCGTTGCTGTATGCACCAACTAGGTTTAGGGGTTCGCGGTCGTGACACTCTCGGACAGCCGTAGTGGAGGCCGCGGTGAATGCGGCCGCGCGATCGAGAAGCTGCCGTTAGTAACTGCCTTTATGGCGATGCCGAAGATCCTGACCTCGCCAACGCCCGGAGCTGATTCCCATTCTTCCGAAGCTGCTGGTGTACAGAATCCCGAAAAGCACAGGCTGTCGGAGGTCGATGTCCAGATCCTTGCAAACATCGAGAGGTCGGTTCAAAATCCACCGGAGGGTCCATTTGGGACACGAGATCTTACATGGACCCCGGAATTCAGAGCACGCCGTGGGAAGCATGGTCGGGATTGTGTCGTTCAGCAATGTTACATCCCAGCAACACGTATTCAAGATTTCATTGATGGAGTTCAAAGTGGGAAAGAGGGGACCCAATGCGTGTTCCGGGAGACCAAGGAAAATCATAAGCGGGCGGAGGATGCGAAGGAGGGGCCGCGAACTCCTCTCGACTTCGCAAGGTTTGTTCTGCTTCCACAGTCCTTAATTCCTGGGTTTAGGGTTCCCTCATCTAGTGTCACAGACTAATGTCCTTCCTTTCCATGTAGATGGCACTGCGAATATGGTCCCGAAGATTACTCTGGAATAGTGAAAACTATATCCACGGATCTTCTACCTAGAGCACGGAAGAAGTTGACTATTGTGAAGGTCACCTCAGCAACTGAAGAAGGGCTTGCCAAGAAATCCCCTACCAAGCGACAAGCGAAGAGGAAGGCGCCACGGAAGTTCAAGCCCAAGCCCAGTGTCCCTCTTGATCTGAATGCAATCCCCGAGGAAGAGGAGGACGATGAAATACCGGTAAAACCAACAAGGAAGCGGGCCCCGAGGAAGAAAATTGCATCGACAGGAAACGCAGGACAGTGTTCCGAACAGCCCACTTCTATCAACGCCGTGCATCCCGCTGTTGTGTCCCGCGTATCTACCGCGCTCCTTGACCAATCCATGTGCAATACGCCAGGGTCTTCGAAAGATGCCGGGGACGTCGTCGATCTTGCAGCCCCTTACGACCTCCCTGCAGATGTCGCCCACGTTCCAGGGCTGACGACCACGGGGTGTCACGGAAACCCAACGAAACCATTACGTCAGAGGGGTCCCCGTAAGAAGACCGTAGACACCGTACTTCCCAGTCAGTGTTCCACTATTTCAGTTGCTGAAAAGGACGGTGTTCTACTCCCCACGAAGGTCCCCCGGAAAAGGGCTCCAAGGAAGAAGAAGCTTGATGTCACAGATGACGTTCCCGATCCACATTCCGGAGTCCGGAGCGATGCCCCTGCATGTGCCGAACTTTCTCCGAGTAAGAGGCCAACGCTGCTGGAGCCGCAGCCAAAGGTGGTCCGACAACGTGCCCCTTGGAGGAAGGTTCCCATGCATTATCACAGCAACGACGGTTCCGAGGGGGGGGATTGTATCCTCAATTCAAAAACCGACTCGGTGGAGCATTCCCAGGTCACTGTCGAGGAATCAGTAGCGAAAGCACCCCGGAAGCGTGCCCCAAAGAAGAAGCCGCTGCCTGATCTCAATGCAGCACTACCTGGTCCTCCGTCCCCCAAGAAGGTTACAGGGCGGAAGTATGTGAAGAAAACCATAGGAAATGTTAGTCCCCCGAAAAAAGAAGTTTCTGTGTTCCAGGGGCTAGGCACACTCCTCACTGCTCTCTGTGCGTCTACAGAAGGGCAGGCACAAAGCGACAGCAGTGTGGCTGCGGGTACACACTCTACGAGTGCAGGAGCCCATTCCGTGAACGTGGCCGAGGGAAGACTCAGGTCCAGTGACCGAATGGAGGAAGCGGACAACGCGGGGGGCTCGACAACCTCTACGACTGGCATGTCCGTTCCGGTGCAGGAAACTGTACATGGCAGTGTCACGACAACTACGACGGGCGTCGTCCAGGTATCCACTTCTTCTGTTACGGAGGGGGTTGAGAAAGGCAATCCGACTCCTGCGATAGATCATAACCTTATACCTCAGGACTCGGGCCAGAACTCCAACCTAGGCGCCAAGGGAGGAAAAGCCAAAACCAAGAAAAAGGACCCCAAGGACGTCAAACCAAGAGATTCCAGGAAGAAGTGGGGAATGTCGATCAAGAGAGGCTGTCTTGCACGGTTCACTGTGAAGGTTCTTTTGCATGCACCTCACATAGCTGAAGTGTGCGTCATAGAGGCTCAGCATGTGAACAAAGACGGGGTGGTTGTGCATGGCGGTATGAAGTTCGGTGATCGTGGTTGCTTCGCCGCGCGCCTGTCTCCGAGAATCAGGAAATTCGTTGACGACTGCCTGCATGAGGGCTACACGGTTCACCAGATCATGAAGAAGCACCTGAAGTTCCTGCGCAAGTGGGAGGCGGATGGTGGGGTCATAACTCGGGACTTGTTGTTAACACCAAAGGATGTTCGGAATATTGCCCGGAAGCATGCGAAGGAAACTTACATGTTAGACCCGAATGACGCACAGAGTGTGCGTATGTGGGTTCAGAGAAATCCAGATAAGGTTTTCCATTACACCGAAACTAATCAAGCCAGCCCCGTGCAAGTTGAGGGTCAGCTAAACGGTGACAATATTCCCTTCACGATTGGGATTCAAACAAGTTGGCAAAGGAAGATGATGGCCAAGTATGGACATGGTGGAGGTATTTCAATTGACGCTACGTTTGGGACCAACAATAAAAAGGTATTTCCATACTCCGTAACATTGTTCTATACAATAGTACCTAATGTTACATTGACAGTATTATCTTGTGACACTGAAAAGCGTTCAGATCGTGACATAGAGAATGCATGTGCAGTTCCCCCTATACACCCTGATGGTGTTCGACGAATGGCATCAAAGCATCCCCGTCGCGTGGGTTCTGACATCGCGTTGCGCTGAACCGGACTTGAAGCCATGGATGGGATCACTAAACGATCGGATGAAACAAGAATGCCCTGACTGGAGGCCATCTGCGTTTATTGTGGACTGTGCTCAGGGGGAAATTAACGCCATCACGTATGTCCTACACCTTTTTTGTATATGATTCCGGCTATGATTATTGTTACGTTGACCCAATACTACATGCCTGCGTCGTGACATGAGACGATTCTGTAACACTGACTCTTATATTGTGTCCGCGATTTCGTTGGCTGGCACAGGGAGGTGTGGCCGAGAATTCCCATCTTCCTATGTCTGTGGCATGTTAGACGTGCGTGGCAGAAGCATTCTTGTTATAAGATTAAGGATACAACGCGGAGGGCTGAAGTGCTGCGAGAGTTGGGGCTCATGATGTACGACCGGACCTCACCCTCGGGGCGTGCATCTGAAACGTGGGCAAAGGATAAACTCGAAGCTTTGAGTACGAAATATCCAAGGGAGAAAGACTTCTGGGATTACATGAAGACTCAGTGGCTAAACAAGACGCACATGTGGGTAGTAGGATACCGTAACCTGCCTTATGCTGGACAAGATACTAATGCGGCTATCGAAGGTTATCATGGCTTCCTTAAATCAGTTTTAAAGTCTGAGAGGAGTCGCATGGTTGGGAGACGTGTTGACTGGAGCATTACCTGTCTCACTGAAGATGTCCATGACCATTTCTGGTATAAAGGCTTGCGTAAGGAAAGCGGGTTCGTTGATAATAAAAAAATGCAGGACTTCGCTGTCCAAGCTATCGTTAAGGCACGCTTAATTCCGGATGAAGATGTCTCGCTTAATCAGTCACCGGAAGATTGTGCGCTTGTCACGTCAACCTCAGACCGAGATGTTCGATACGTGGTTCACAACCCAGGGGAGGAATGGGCTGGTTGCAGTTGCGCATGGGCATCACGGGGCAATATTTGTAAGCACTTGGTGAAGGTTTTGTTAATGATTCACCCAGAAATTGCAGAGGGCACGATTGCGAGGTTCTGTGGCAGACAGGTCGGGAATGTCCAAGGAGGTATGCGCCACGTTCTGGATCCGTCTGTGGTCACTGACCATACAGACTGTTTTCCGTCTCCGGCTGCCACGCCGACTGCAACTCCGGCCAAGAAATCCGTAGCGGTTAAGGACATGGCCATTACCTTCCGGCAGTTGGTGGTTGATCTGGCCCAAGACGTTTCAGGAGACCCCGTTCTTATGGACCACCTTCTTGCGGAGCTCAACCAGGTTCTAGGACGGATTCGTTCGTTGAAGGCAGACATTCGCAACGGAACACTGCATCCTTTGGTAGAAACACCAGTGTTACGAACAGTTGACGACGGGAGAGGTTTCAGTTTGGTAAGGGACATGGATTTCTTAGAGCGGGGAGGAAAAAAAGTTTCAAGACGTTTGAGAATGACCGGATGCTAGTGGAATGTTAGCGGAGGTACTGTCGCGGCATGCACGATACTCCCGGAATGTCAACATTGGATTTATTTTAAACTGAATCAGGGGTGCCGTATGTGACACTGCTCTGTGACATTACGTACCCTAACAGGGTATCGATTTCCTGGGGAAGCCTCAATCGTTCCAGCCACAACTATATAAGGCCTTGCTCACGTTATAGAGTATATGGGTGACTTATAGACTCTTCAGTGTGTCGTGATGGCTGATGATAGTGTAGTAGATCTTGAGAGAGAGGTTGAGGAGTTCCTCCTAATCTGGAGTTCCTCTACACAAGACGAGAATGTAGCATTGGATCCAGGTACTCCGCGTATGGCGCATGGCGGTGTTTCTTCTAACGAGATCGCAGACATGGTGCGGCGGTTTCCTTCTGACGATGCTCACACATGGACAGACCAACGTGTTCGACGACGTCACCGTCGTCGAGATGCACGACAGCGCGAGACTGCGACAGAGACTCATCCTTATAGGGTCAGTGACCATGGTCTCGCTCGTCCGTGTCCCTCTCGATCGACCGGTGGTTCCTATGCCGCGGAATTGAAGGCCACATGGCCTGCGAGATACTGGAAATTGAAAGACAGTATGGACAGGATTTGGAAACTCCCATAGACTGGGTACACCTAATCATCTTGTATCAGAGTTTATCAGTACAAGTAATAAATGGCATCCTTTTTGGTTCATCCCGTTGTTGTGTACTAGGTCCACACTGTACCGCGCATGTGAATGTATATCCAGTGTCACGAACTGATCGGGAATCTGTCATATGATTCTACAGTTTCTTGAAGTGGTGACCGGAAACAGTACGAGTGAAACAACATTGTAAAAAATTTATATGGAATGTCAGAAACCCCAAGCAAGTTTCCGCATCGACGGATGCTATGCAGTTGGGTTCGCTGGAATGCTAGTGAATGTGACACAGTCACTTCCGTGACACGAAGTCAGTGCCTACGACACAGTCAGTGACACTGTAGATGGAGTGTTACGAGAAGGGAGTTCATCCTACTATCAGTTCTTTCTGTCGTACGGAATTAGGTTCCTTCATGTTCACGCCAGACACCGCTATCATATAAGTACTGCTGGGTTTCCTGACTCTTCCTTTCTTTCACGCGGTCTTACTCGGTTGATCTGCAATGGAGACACCTGATGACCAGCCTTTGTTGTGCCCTTCGTTGCGAGGAATCTCATTGTCAGTGTTATTGTTTCCATGCGTGTTAGGTTGGACGTTGCTTGCCATGAAGATCACAGTGTGGGTTCTACAGTTTTTTGAGCGAGGTCATTCCGAGGAAGTGTCCTCATTCAGTGCTAAGGTCCGTGCGGGCGGAGATGACCGACGATGCGTTCCAGTGTCACCAGTGGACATTGGGTTCTGTCCGGGCCGCGAATCTTCCGTAGCGGCTTCGGATTACGACGACGGCTCAGATGGCGTGGGTGGAGATGAAGACTGGGACGAAGCGGCGAAAAACAGTCTGTGGGAGGAGTTCTACGGGGCCATGGGCGAGGAGGAATTGGACAACTTAAGTGACTACAGTCCTCGGTAGGATTTAATGGTCGTTCAGCAGTGATGCAGGAGACGTTGTGCATTTTTTGAGACAAAGAAACATGGTCGCGGAGTGTAGACGTCTCGTAGATGTTTTTAAGTCTAGACACATCAGTCGACGCCGGTTACGAAACTGTGACCCACCATGTACGCGAGTATATAAAACCGTAGTAATTTTCCATGAAGAATGTAATGGGGGACGATTTGTCTAAAGAGATTTTGTAGAAAAAGCCACGAATGCAATGTTATGAGCATTGGAAAGTGGACAGAGACGGATCAATGCTCCTGAACTTTAAACTACATATCTTCAAACATTCAATACATTCTCCATTTAATGCATTTAAATTGTAATTTTCGACTATCACATTCTGTTTGGAGAATGCATACCCGGGCTTTAATGATTATTGAAGTGGAGCTTAGAGAAATTTAGTCGCTAAAAAAACACTCGAATATACAATAAAGGGGGGACGTAGAGGAATGCATGACTGTGTTTGCAAGATTGGTCCGAGAAGGTACAAAGCAAATACATAATGGATTTAATCATGTTTCAGTGTGATGAGAATTAGAAGTAAGTCTTTAATTTTTTAAATGTAGAAGCTTGTTGACCATTATATTTATTGAAATAAGGGGTACTGACATTGTCATATTGGGATCATTAAAGGAAGTTACTATACTAGGGAAATAAACTTCTACGATATATGTACAGAGAAGGGAAAAAATTGGATAGTCTTAGCATGTAAAGTAAAGGTGTCTGTTAAAGTAAAAATAATTATGCTGGACAATATAGGGACAAGAAAGCGTAGGAATGATGAATGAATTAATAACAATCAGCATAAACTAGAGAGTAAAAAAGGTTACTGAATAAGTTCAATGAATTAAGCATTTAAAGAGAAAATTAGAGGACATATTTGTTGGTCTACTAGAGTTTAAAAATTACAATATAAAGCAATGGACGAAGTGAAAGAACATAATATACTAATGGACGACAATAATTTTAGACAAAAACGAATCAGGAAAATGGAACCTACTGCAAGAGGTTGGATGTCATATATGTTGACTAAGAGAAGGTTAACCTTCTGGTGATAAGGCGATGGACGAAGTAATTAAGAACACTGCATAATAATTTCAGACAAGAAATGGAATAAAAGATTTCGCTGGACAAAAAATTATGCTAATAAGTAGTAGGTCATATACGTTGGCTAAAAGAAGGTTAACATTCTGGCGATATGAGGCATTGGACGAACTAAATACGAACATAGCATGATAATGGAAGGCAAGAAATGGAATAAAACATTTTAGAAAACGAAAAATTATGCCGATCAGTTCAAGGTAATACACGTTGGGTAAGAGAAGGTTAACCTTCTGGCGATATAAGGCAACGGACAAAGTAATTAGGAGCACATCATAATAATGGAAGGCAATAAAGGGAAAAAAAAAAATAAAGCAAATAAAAGAAATTAAAGATAATCACATATGTCTGTTCATAGAAATGTATGAACGAAGACACAAGGAAGTATACTCGTGGAACATTAAATATTTCAATTACAATAAAGACACATACGGCCGTGGGAATATTTCTTAATTAAAAAACATATATTACATATTATAAAATGATGTACCACAGTGAAGGGGACCAAGCTAAACGGGATAAATTCAAAGTTTAGAGAGTTTAAGGTGAAACAATTGGAGAAATATAATAACTATTCCAATAATTTAATTCTATTAATGCAACGGTTCGAGCAGTTCTGAAAGGGGATGGCAATGAGATCCTTTGCAAATGAATTCCATATCCTTCGCACCATACTGTAAACCAGTGTCACGGCGGAATGTCAGGCGTCCGCCATTTCTTCCTGTTACAACTGTTACGGTGTTCATTCTTCATACAAACTCAAACCTTAAACATCGTAAAAGCACAAACTAAGTTCAGAATGTTGTTATACAAAAGAACTCAGACCCGGCGAAACTGGAGTGGCCTTCAGAACTCGTACACATCAAGTTACAAACAAAACGGCATACGTGAGGACAATTGCAGGCTTCAAAACATTTCTAACGCAGTGGTAGAGTGATACTACCATAGCAGCGACAACACATCATAAACACAATGTCGAGATTAAAAAATCCGAATCACACCCTCTGATAAATGTTTCAAGCGCAATATTACAGTAAGCATTATCCTAAAGTTCCGTTACTCTCCGATAACGTTGGAGTCCTGTATTTTTTCGTAAATCTGTCTTTCATATAACATACACGTCGCTGTGGATGCCACAGTGCACTCACAAAAAAAAATCTGTCCATGTTTAAGGGTTGAACCCTGCCAGTGTCCTTGATTTTGTATCGTAACTGGGGGGGAGGCTAACTCTTAACACCCACCACGTGGTCTCAGTAGTCGAATTGAAGAAGGCTCTGTACAGTATTCCCGATACACTTGCACTTCGCACTGCCGCTGAAGATGACTATGCTGTGACACTGAATTCAGTCACCGTCGGTAATGACCTTTGAGGCCAAAGCCTTCTGCGTCGCGCGAGTGATCCTCTTGACTTTCGGCACTGCCGGTGGGGCACCGTCCATGAGTATGCCATCTCCGTCACCATCTGAAGAATATTTGGGATCCATCTGACAGAAAGGGGCAGTATACCGAGTATCCCTCCGTGTGGGATCCAGCTCTTGAGCAAACAAAACCATCATCTCTTTGTTCATCTGCACTGCTGTGTGAGGTTTCAAGTATTCCCCAATCAACTGCACCCCTCCCGCCGCAGAGTTGCGCCTGCGAAACTGTTGTGACACGTAAAACACAGAGCACGTGTTAGAAGGAATACAGTGTCACGAATCAGCAGGTAATGAAGTTCGACGAAGTCCTGATAGTGGAGGGCAACTTCTTCGAACCTTCAGATATAAAAGGATGTTACGAATGCACAGGTGACCACACTCGTTGTTTCCAACTTGCTGAAACACGGTGATGGGGGAGAGGTCCTCAACTGGATACTCCTCGACGCCTCGGAGACATTGCCACGCTGCAAACATCCACCTCACGAACTCCGAGTGCTTCCCTTTCGGTTCGTGAACAACTCCTGCTAAAGAATCCAAGTGAAAGACACGACTCGGTTGGAAGACCAGAACCGACCAATGACCCTCACAGACCCAGGGGATAATAATCTCCTTCACCTCATTGACCTCCACTCCGGCCGGTGGCTGAAAGTAATCCTTCGCAAGCTTCTGTAGGGACTTCGTGCCAGACATGACTGCCGGAAGGAGAGCACTTACTCTGGAACTCACTATATGAATCTCGTGACGAAGTCCCCGGGGATACGCCATATAGATTCTGGATAGCACGAAGTCCACAATGTCGTTCCCCAACCTGGATTTAGCCTCCGTAAGTTCGCGAATGGCCTTGTGGCTCACTTGCACTTCTTTGCCACAGTGGTTGAAGAAGACTGTCTCCTCCTTACGCGACGACCCCTCGCCCACCGTGGGAACACTGTTCAACAGTGTATCTAGCCCAAGTTCCTCGTAGACTTCAGGAAGGCTGTGCGTACTAAACCTGGATGCATCCACTATGCTACATTCCTGGGATGCACCATCAAACGTCCCATTAGACTGCTCACCCGGCCCCGTCGGCAGTCCTGTCTTCTCCTCACAAATTCCCCCAATGCCGTCCATGTCGTTGCAGGGTTGGGAGAGTCTTACAAGCTGTTGAACTGTCTCCATGTCGCTCTCCATATCGAACAAGGCAACCAACTTCTTCGAGGTGGAGTCCGGTCCAGTCCGGGCACTTTCAGCAGCCGTACTAGATCCGCTTTCCGCCAACACCCCCCTAGGAGGAGTTTTCGACGTCAACGACGTACCACCTTCCATCCACTGAGACAGGCTGAAGACTAACTGGGACTCCTGTTGGGGGATGTCCTCCACCTCCTGCGCCCCCCTAACCACCTGTGTCACAGTCATCAGAGGTTCTGGCTCCTTCGAAATATTCCCTTCCAGCAGGACCTGCATTATCTCTGGGAAAATCGCAGTGGCCGCATGGTCCTGGACGTTGCCCCTCTCTTTCGAGGTCCCAAGTTCAGCGCTCTCATCTTCCGCCGTAGACAGTGTCACCACTGGAGTCCCGCAGCCATGTCCAAGCGAAGACTGTAAGGTCACGGATGACAGTGCGTCACCAGGTCCAATCTTTACTGGACTGACCTCACCGTAGGGGTTGTCCTCTCCGTTCCCCCCCACAGGTGTGTTTCCCTCCTCCGGCGTAATCTCCTTGCGTTCACTCGTGACACTTGGTATCACTTGAGGGGGACTTCCTCGATTTGCACGTATTTCAACCCCTGCGCTGGGTAAGTCAAGGACCGTCACTTCTTCTTTTCCTTGCACTACAGAACCTGATATCACATTCGCAACCGGTGTCTTAACAATTGGCTTTTCGTAATCATCATCAAATTCGTCGCGCCCGTCTCGGACCCCAGGAGAGCCCTTACCAATGGAACCCGCTTCAGACGCGGTCCCTGCCTCGTGCCCTGACCTCGCTCCATGAACATGAAAGTCGGAACTTCTAGGGCAGTCTCGGGTAGCACTACTAACACAAGAAATCCAGTGGTTTCTGTCTTCTACTTCCAGTGCTCCTCCAATGTCACAGGAGGCCCTAAGGATATCCGCCCTCAGTTTTGCCACACCCGTACTCCACGCTGGCGTAATGAGAGATGGGACCCATCCTATGTCTCGATCTTCTCGATTTTGCAACGCCTTGCCCCAGTGGTGAGACTGTGATCCCCATTCCCAATAACGCAGTGTACACCAAGCCACTTCGAACTTCTCCGGATGCTCGGCTGCTTGATCCTGAAGCGCACGTAGTTGCACTCCACGGATCCAGTCCAGCACTCCTCCCACCAAGGCATCACCCCTCCCCTGTCTGATGTGATCGATATCCTGAGTGACTCTGCGATCCAGGGCAGCACCGGATTCCTCGATTTCAGCGAAGAGAAACGGGCCTTGTGCCACCAACGTGGACAATGCCTTCCTAATCTTCGTGTCCTGCACACAACTCTCTCGTATGATGGCAGCAGTGAGCCCGTACATAGGACACGAGATCTGCCGGAAGGGGCCGTATTCTTGCAAGAAAAAAATTCTCAACAACTGCACCAGGGTACTCGGTTTTTTGAATTCTGCGCGATGCCGGGTTAGCTTCCATCGGACAACCTCTGATTCGCACTCTGCATTTGGCACAGTCCGATGATCAGAGGCAAGCAAACACACATATTTGAAAAAACGACACAATTCACGTGAGAAAAGAATCCAGCAGTACTTACTATCGTGCTGCCATGGTAGAGACGGAAGGTCCTCGAATAATTCTTTGCGGTCTGCCAAGATCCTCCAGATTGGACACCAGTCCCAAAGAACCCTCTCCCTCACCAGTGCGTGTTGAACTCGGAACTCCTCCCTCGCCCTGAAAACCTTACCATTGATCTCTGCCTTCTTCGTCTTAATGTAATCCCGACTTGCCTCGACGAAGCTGGCGTAGTCCCTCGTCCATTGGAGGTAGGCACAGACTTTGCCTAATTCCGGATACGGTTCGTTTGCTCCCCTGCTCGCTACCAAGCGGTCCATGGCCGCTGAAATCGAGTGGCGCACGGACTTAACATCTTCACGTAAGTTCTTGTCGGCCTAGAGAGAAGACGAAGCCATCAGTGGATAGAACCTGTCACTACATTCGCGAAAACAGAGAAGACAGTGTCACGAGTACACCAGAACAGCGCCAAGTAATTGAAATCATTAAACAGATGCAAACCTTCTTAGACGTCCACCACCAGAGGCAAGCCATCAGCTTGTCTTGGAACTCGCGCGTTGGGTAAGTGTCCTCCCAAGCTTTCCGGAAACTCTCGCCACTATCATGTTCCCAGGACCATGGGAGTGTCACTGACTCGCCAAACGTCTGGAGGTGATACAAAGCTGGCACCGCTGGTTTCTCTGGTGGAGGGGGTAGCGTCAGTGTCTGTATCGCTTCGTCTGCCCGTTTCTTCTCTAGAGCTACGTAAGCCGTCTCGTGCCGTAGGAGCTCCTCCTCTCGGGCCAAGAATTTGTTCTCCATGTCAGGGTGGTACTTGAATGGCGTAGGGAAGCCTTTGCCCTCCGCCCAGTAACGGTGCAATTCCACATTATCCGTGAACGTGTCGTCCCAGACCAGCATCTTAGAAACAACGGCCTCGATACTCCTTTCCGAGTCCTGTGCGTCCTCATTGTCTGATCCCTTGGGATGATCACCTCCCGCAACATGGCAACCTCTGCCATCAGTTAAGTCGCGATATTCTTCGAACGACTCGTCATCATCCCCGCGATCTTCTGCGTTTGTCACCTCTGCATTAGTCACACAGGCTTCCTCTAGTACTGTTCCACGTGTCACCTGGTCGATAACAACATCAAGTGGTAAGGGATTCAATGTCACGGGGGGGTTAGGTACGTGACGACTATCATTTTTCTCTTTTATTGCTCTCAGAGCCCCTGAACTAGCCGCTAAGACGAAACTCTCCTCCACTGTATTAAATTCTTTTCTAGCAATATGTAGCATATCCTGAACCCAGACGCTCACCGGGTATCTAGACTTAGATGGAAGTCTTAGCTCCTTCCTCTGGTTGGATGCCTCAGGCTTCCTCGACTTCACATGGAATATGGGATCATCATTTCCGTGTGAGGGAGGCATGTCCGTTTCAGTGCCGTGCCGCGACGAAGCACGACGTGACACAGTTCCGGCGGGTTGACACCGCGGCTCCTGGAATGGTGCTGCCTGCCCCGGCACGAATCCTCCGATCGCTGTAGCTGCAGAGGATCTTTCGCTCTTCCGCTTCTTCTTTTCCTTCGCAGTATCCGCATTCTCCAGAGCATGTCGGTCTGCTCTCTTACCTCGTTCTTCCCTTCCCGCCTTCGCCTGGCTTGATAGATTCGCCTTCACACCCTCTGGAGGAACTTTTTCCGTCGATGTCGAGGGCAGAGCTTTCATGAGTCCCCGTCCAGTCCCTCCTGCCTGAGTAACCTTCTTCGACCCTAAACCGATATCCTCATTTCCCACTCCCCCAGCGTCTTCATCCATTGCTGCATCTGTACCTCTCTTCGACCTCCGCGGTTTCGGTGGACCCTTATCCGATCTTGGAGGTGCTGCCCCGTAAAATAGGTCAGGTGCTGGTTCGACGACATTCCCTGGCCCATACGCTTGTCCGCCCGTGACACTGCCGGCATGTCTCTTCGCTGGTGATGGCCCCTGGAAGTCCTCGTCCCAGTCCTCGTCCTCGACCGTGTTGTATTCATCTCCACCTGCGCCTCCGTCTTCTTCCCCGCCGTGATCCCCTCTGGACCTCTTCCTCCCCCCAGTCCTCAGAGCCGCAGTCTTACCCATAACCTCTACCATTTTCCCCTGCGATTTTTGGAAATCAGGGTAGGGGAGCAACAACGCTCTAGTCCCATCCGAGTATACTGCTCCTTCACATCCATGCTCGAACCTGTGCACGTTGAGCATAAGTTTGTTACTGAAATCGGACTTTCCGCAGTGTATGCATACGAAATACCTACGATTCGTCCCCGGCTTCACAACGCCCTTGCACTCGGTGGCGAACTCGTGCATCAACTCCCTCACTCGGCGTTCACTTGGATATCGGACATTGTATGTGCGCTCGTAAATCTTCACGACAAGCGTGACGGGTTTTTCCTCCATTGCCTCAGGTCCGTTGAACTCCTTCTAGTATGCCTAAACCCTGGATCACCGACAAGTCCACAAATTACATCCCCTCTCAATAAAACTCTCCCTGAACGTTCCTCGTGGCCCTAGGTTATACAGTGCGACCTAGATCCCGAAGGTCACAGCGTCTCTCATAACCCGTAGGCAGGAACTGAGCTAAACTAAACCCTCAAAGAGGAACGTGTTCTTCCATCGCCTAAGGACGCACGAACTGGAACCCCAGTGCCAGTACTTTTACGCATCCCGAGCATGGAGACAATATAGGAGACGGTGTCACAAACTCAGAGTTGTACCTGAGATCTGCGCGTTCAGGAGCTCGCGAGGTTGCGTCGATGAAGGTGCGAGAACCGTCCGGCACGAAGTCGGAAACGAAGTCCTCGTAGTCCGTCGTCGGCAAAGACTACCTTCGATTCAGAGAGAGGGCATCCTTGTCAGCGTACCGCGAACCCTAATTCCGCTTCTAGCAATTACAACCTGTGCATCCAGAAGGTCAATTCAGCATTAATGTCATTGCCCTAGCATTAAAATGCGGACTTAATGTTATCATGTTCACCCTAAACCCAAACACTGAGATTGCCAATCATTAATTTTGAGTAGACAACCATCGGAGCACTTGAGACACTGACGTGACGTTTGATACACTGAATGGAAACCCTAAACTGTAAATGGAAAAAAATTGGTTCATTTGCGTCAAGAACTGAATCATTCGCGACATCAGCTTGCGATGAAGAAGAGAAGAAAAGGCACCTTACCATAGAAATAAACGGACTATCCACAGAAGTGCGAAAACAATGGAGCCCAGATATTGCAATAGAAACGTCCTAATGCATAAATACGTTGTCTTCGCACTACAACAATGGAAACTCTTGTCATCTAATATGCAGGTTGAGCAAAGAAAGAAAACCCGAGGGAAGCCGTAAACGACAATGCGAGGAAGGTGTAGAAGCAGGAGTACCTCGTATTCTGGAGTGCCGTCTCCGAAATTGCAACACGTAGACCTCGCCCGTCCTCCCCGCACCTTCGCGATTCTCCATAGCGGCGCATTGTGCACCCGTTAAGCACGCTATCAATTAGAAGGACCCATGAAGCCGCAAGGTTCCACTTTCGTCGCGACGAGCGGAGTGATGCTGACAATATGGAGCGTTCTCGCTAGCCCTCCTTCGGGATTTGCAGCTTCTACGCAGCACTTCGTTCTACAAGTAAAGCATTGGACTTCCCTAAACCGTGCACAACCGCGAAAATCCGAGTAATCGCTCCGACAATGTGTCAACACAAACCCTAATCGTAAAAGAAGCTCAAGCACCCACGAAACACAACTCCAGAAGGAACCGAGCTCGTGACACACATTCTGCACAGTCGCGGTGTTCCTGACGTCAGTGTGGGCGGCCATGGCCATGGCCATGGCGATGGCATGGCATGCGATGGGATGTATGGTATGTGTGGCCCAGTGTCTCGGCGGGAGTTTGCTGTGACATTGGCCAGTGTTCCGGGCGTCGGGGAAGTTACCGTGTCCAGAATTTACCATGTTACCGCGGCGGCGACGGCGAGGGGGAAAACCGCGGCCGCCGCGGCCGCGCGTGCCGTGCCAGCTAAGCTCACTACAGGGGATTTAGCCTTCTCCGTGAACCGCCCCAAAGTTCCAAAGTTCCAGCCAGACCTGACAATGCTCCATTTCCAAGTCTGCAGCCCTGCTCAGCGCTCATCGAAACCCATACAACACATGGCTGCGTCCACCCTGGCACCGTGCCAACTAGGATTCCAGCGGGTCACCTTGCCAACTAGGACTTGAAGGGGTTCAAATTGCCAACTAGGATCGAGGGGTTCAAACTGCCACGTGAGCACGTCGTCGCGCTGAGCAGAAGACGAGAGAGTGACAAACAAACAAACACAGGCTCAGTAAGTTTGGAATGCATTAATTGGAGTACGTACGTCGATGGTGGAGGAGCCATGGCGATGGAACATGCAGCGATCTAGTCGTCACGCACCGCCATGGCTCTTCCACGCTGCCGCCGGGTTTCTCCTCGCAAGCCTCCGCCCTGCTCTGATACGTCCTCCTCTCTCCTTCGCCCCATTCAATGCCTGAACTGCTCTCTCGACTGCATGAAGTCAATTATGTTCAATTCCAGCATAGCGACACGTCGTAGCTCTCGGTATGGGGTTCCTCTTTCGGATTCCCTCTTTACTATGTGAATCGTTTCAGTTCCGAATTTCCTTTCTGAAATTTAAGGTATGACACCCATGCGTATTTGCATTCTTGCTCGTCGTAGGGGGATTCTGTTTGGATGTCATGGTGGTTGATTTGCAGCTGTGATTTTATTATTTTCTTCAGGAGTACTGCTCTTGCCGGGAGTTGTATGATATGTATGTGTGTTCCGGTTATGAATGTGTATGATATGTATGTGTGATTGCTTAGCATGGCTGTATGTAAGCTTGATTCCGAATTGGAATGGCTGAAGTAGCTTTTAGGGTTTGGTTTCTGGTACGGGAAGGCATGCTGTTAGTCGGTATGAATGTGCACTGGGATGGCGTCTATTTAGCTCATTATTTTGTGCTGTATTGAGATTTTTCATGCACTTGGTTTTTGGCTTTAATCATTCTAGTGAACGGTGTTATTGTTGTTACAGAGGACGGCTCGTGACGTATGTCTGTATGTGCGGTGCTCCGCTCCAAATGTTTTGAGCTTCCTCCCATGGACATGGCACGCGGATGTCACAGCTAATTAGCAACAATTATAATGTGTGATTTCATAGGTATGGTCGACTCGGAACTGCTCGTTGAACGGGGTGTTTGAGGTACTCAGTTATCAGACACAACTCTGCGAGTTTCTTCACTTTTTGCTCAATGGTCAGGTTTTCGTATGAAGGCGTTTCCTGCATTCATCAAAAGTTTCGAGCTTGTCGGACAGGGTTTTTGGTTCAAGATGATACAAACAGATGGAGTTTGTGGTCTAGGTTTCCAAATTGCACCGTACATTACAGTATTCTGTGCATCTTGGAAATTCAACGACCTAATTGTTGTGTAGTGCAGAATGCAGGGGAATTCGCAGTCTCCTTCTGGAACTCCGTCAGTTCCATGCAGGAGTTGGGCACTTGCCTTGCTTGTAGTCTTAGCAATATGTGGATCCACTTTCTATTCGCTACTTCCGGCATTTGAAAGTATCCATGGCACAGTAGTGAAGAGTCTGGATGGTGAACAGACAACTGCGGAAGATCTAGAGATGATGCTAGAGAACATTCACCAGAGGGGTTTAGAGCCAACCAAAGAAATGGTGGTTGCCAAGTAAGGAATCAATTCCATACGATTCTTATGCTCTTGCTCTGTTCTGCAGTAGATGCAGGGTCGTAGTGAGATCGGAAGTCAGCGTGTGGCTCAATCAGTGTCATATGTTCAGTAGTGTAGAGGCGGAGGACGACAGGGACATGGATGGTGAACAGACAAGTGCGAACATGACGAAGCCTCGTCATGCCGCAATAATCAGAGAGGAGTTCTTGTTCGAAGATGGAAAGGCGCCATTTCCTAGCTGCCATGCCTCGTCAATTGTGGAGGTACGTGGAAGTCGTTTATGTGGTGAGGGAGCCATAGTTGGTAGGAGCTGGTTTGCTGTAGAATTGCAGTGTCGTTGTATTGCTGATTCTGCGGAAATGGAATTGTTCGATGTGTGTGTTTCATGAATGAATAATATGTTCGTAAAACGTTGATCGCAGCTGGGTTCAGGTACTTTCTTGGCAGCTTATTTCGGGGGCTCGTACGAGGGCTCTGGTGATGTTGCTATTTGGACCTCTCGACTTAAGGTCTGTTTATTTTCATATGTCAAAGGCCTATTTCGGGTACAATTTTAACTATCAGCTTCACGATCTGTTATGACGGTTTAATTGCGTCAACTTTTATTCGATTGGTGGTCGTGTTGCTCAGCATCTTGTTGCTGATGATACTTTTGAATCTGGCACTGTCATGTGGATCCCAGGAGTGTCGAGGACGTTCTTAGCAGCCGAGTGCGAGAGTATGGTCCTGTGGTGGTGGAATTTTATTGCATATTGATGTGTCTATTTTAGCTATGTTAATGATGGTCCGTGTATATTATTATGGGACAGGCAGGTCATTGGGAGCGCCCAGTTTTGGTGGACAGAGAACCGGATGTGCCTCTTTGGAATCCAGTGCTCTTCAGAATGCCCGACAAAGAACTACTCTTGTTCTACAAAATCGGTGAAGAAGTGCAAAAGTAGGTCATTGTGGTTATTCGAATTTTATCCTCTAAGTTGTTGTGTTTTTGTGTCAATATTTTGTCTAATGCGGTCTCTCATACGAGTGCTCATGAACGCCTTGATGCAGATGGAGTGGCTTCATGAAGAGATCGTTTGACAATGGTGTGACATGGTCAGCTAGAGAGCAACTGCCTCCTGGCATTCTGGGTCCGATTAAGAACAAGGTATTTGGCTTATTAGTTGTAATGATTACCATGGACTCAAAGGGAGCATGTGGAGTAAGTACTTCACCAATTGTATTTTCTGAGCATACTTCCTCGTTTTGGATGCAGCCTTTGTTGATGAAGGATGGTCGACTGTTGTGTGGCTCCTCGACAGAGAGCTGGAACGCTTGGGGAGCTTGGATGGAGGTGGGCTTCTACGTTTCCTATCAAAAGCTCTCTCTGCAACTATGTTCCAGCAATTAAGATTATGGATAGCCGTAGTGGAGGAAGAACTAGAGAAGCATTCAGAAGCCCAGATCCTGAATCTTAGTGAGATGCCATGACTTCTCTTAGTATTGATACGCTGGGATGAGGGTGGGTACAGGTGACTGATGATGCAGGCCGTTCATGGAGAAAACATGGTCCAATTTATATATCGGGTGTTTCTGCTGGAGTTACACAACCTGTTCGATTTTTGACAGCCAAAGGCACTGTTCGGGCACTGTTCGGTGGTTTGGTGTAGTTGCATTGAAGAGTTGCATTGTCGTTGTATTGCTGATTCTGCGGAAATGGAATTGTTCGATGTGTGTGTTTCATGAATGAATAAGATGTTTGTGAGACGTGGAATGCAGCTGGGTATAGGTACTTTCGTAGCAACATTACCATATTTGGCGATTTATTCTATGATGATGATGATCCGTGTTACTTGGTTGGGGACAGGCAGGTCATGATTGGGAGCCCCCATTTTTGGCGGACAGAGAACCGGATGTGCCTCTTTGGAATCCAGTCCTGTTTAAATTGCCTGACAAAGAGCTAGTGTTGTTTCACGAGATCGGTCGAGAAGTGCAAAAGTACGTCACTGTTGCACTTCAACCTTACTAGTTGTTTTCTGTCTTGTAAAAATTTAATGCGAAGCGTCTTTCTTACGAGTGCTCATGGACGCCTTGATGCAGATGGAGTGGCTTCATGAAGAGATCTTTCGACAATGGCGTGACATAGTCAGCTAGAGAACAATGCGTCTTGGCGTTCTGGGTCCGCTTGAAAACAAGTGGTTTGGCTTTTTGGTTGTATTGAAAACTATGGATGTGAAGTAAGCATGTGGAGTAAGTTTTACATCAATATAGTTTTTCAGAGCACACTTCTTCTTTATGGATGCAGTCTCTGTTGATGAAGGATGGTCGACTTTCGTGTGGCTCCTCGACAGAGAGCTGCAATGCATGTGGAACGTGGATGTCGGTGGGCTTCCAGGTTTGCCATCAAAAGCTATTCCAGCTATATTCCATTTTGGCGCGCTAGTTCTGCTATCAAGCTTCCGAAACTAGCGGTTCTTCATCACGAGAATACTTTGTGACCCACGAGACTATCATGCGGGGCTCTCATGTTGGGGGTAGTGCAAATTGTACGTGATGACGTGGATTGCTTGCATTGGCTTGTTTATAATTAGCTGCTGCACATGGATTGTGCGCGCTGCAAAGTCCTTGCTCTTCAAACTCGGGCTTGAAATTCTGGAAGCTGTCCGAGCTCAGAGCTGGTTAACGCAGAACTTCATCAAGGTGGTGTGAATTTGAAGCGTCTCAACACTGGGACTGGAATGGGAGCCGCATCAAGGATGTCGCACTGCGATAGACTCACGTTTTTGCTGCTAGTCTCATCGGCATTGCTTGGCATCATCTCCCCTAGTGCTGCCCTTGGTAAGCAACAACGACTCACTCCATTCCACCATAGTTTAATCTCTGTTTGATATTTCTTGTGGTCGAAGCTCTGATTGCAAGTGAGGTGCTGGAATTTGAGAACTTTGTGGTATGTCTTGGATTCCCTGGGAAGGCTGCTAAATGCTGTGTGGCGCGGCATGGTGTGTGTAGGCATTGACGACATAGCTGCTGGAGCATGTCCGGGAAGCGGGCCGACAGACGCCCGCCTGAGGTGTCTCACGACTGCATATGCGCCATTGCTGAAGTTCGATTCTAGAGAAACCTTCTTCCCTTCTGGGGTCGATGACTTTCTTCCTTACATGAAACTCGTATGTCATTTTCCACCACTCCTTGCCATCCTTTAACAGCTCTTTCAATGCAGCTAATGTTTAAATTTGCTTCAGAGCCATCGATGTATGACTCATCGTAGGGAATTGAACATGTCAGATCAACGAGGATGGATCGGACATATCGAACCAACCACAGCCATTGACCTCCTCGAATCTGGTGTACAAATCAGAGACGCCATTGACGACATATCTGACAACAATTAAGCCCATCAAGCTCTTGCAGGAGGATCAGATCGACGACCGATTCATGCGCGGCCGGAAGCCCACCGCACAGTCCCCCGTCCCTATCTACACCTCCGTCGTCCGCAAGCAGGCCGGCGTGTATTACGACTTCGTGTATTACGCCTTCTACCCTTACAACCAGGGCAAGCTCGTCGGTGTCCAGAGATTTGGAAATCACGTGGGAGATTGGGAGCACGTCACCTTGCGCATCAGCTTCAAAAACTCAATGAATCCTCGATTGGTTCAAGCGTACAGCAGCCAGCATTCGGGTGGGGATTGCCTCACCCCTTCGAATCTGACCTTTGTGGCGGATACTGCGCATCCCATCCTCTACGTCGCCAGGGGCTCTCACGGCACTTACAACAAGCCAGGTGCTTGCGTTGGCCCTTTTGCCTCTATTTCTTTCATTCTACAAAGAGCCCGATTTTGCACCCTCGGTCCATTCACAATGTCCCAGCCGAGTGGTAGGATTGGTGTTAACAGCTTCGTTGAGAACAAGCTCTTTACCGATGCCTTGTACTTGACATTCTTTGCCTGCTATGAAGTGAACAAATTCTTACTCACGCAGGGCTTTTAGTCAACTCTGTATTGTCTCGGAGTTGGCATGTGTAATGAGTGACTGTTGTTGGTGAATGCTTGCCATTGGATGTAAAAGTTTGGAGCTTGTCGTGAGCTTGCAACTCACGTGCTGATGTGAACCCGTCATGTTTGAATTTCAGGCAGAACTGTGTACGCTAAGTTACTGCCCACTGAAACGGGCATCGATGGCACTGAATTAGCAGACGACCACGACGGTGGAAGTACTGTGAAGTGGGAGACGTGGAATGCTGTAGCCGTGAGAGTGGAGGGCCAACCCCTCGCCGGTGAGCTTCAGACCCTGCTCTCTGTTTTCATGAGTTTTGTAAAATTAATTGATACAATACACTGGATTTCACTGCTATGAACTGCTCTCACCAACAATTGTGATTCTTTGTGCTTAATTAGCATTTGTAATGGCAGCTAATTCAATCGGATGCATTTGCAACTCCTCACAATT